>NW_026847660.1:74409770-74904051 GCF_025583915.1 Anolis sagrei ordinatus
CTATGTTCCCATTTATTTATTTATTTGAAACAGTGGTAGGTTACATACCTGTGACCATCTTTCTTCGAGTGGTGCTCTGCGAATTCACACTAACCCGCCCAGCCTCCCCGCAAGCAAACCTCCAATTTCTCGCTACCGTAGCGGCGTAGGAATTGGATCGGTGTGCGCGGGGTGCCCTTTTATCCCCTGCCGGGGCTGGGCAGGGTTACCGCCAAAACTTGAAAAGTTTTAAAATGTAGAAGTTTCCGTTGGAGCCCGCGCAGGCGCAGTCTCTCCACAAGTGTGAATTCGCAGAGCACCACTCGAAGAAAGATGGTCACAGGTATGTAACTTACCATTCTTGGGGCTCCATAAGAAACTTTTGCTTCAAAAAGGGCTCTACGAGTAAAAAAAAGTTTTGAGAACCCCTGACCTAGAAGGTCAATAGAATCCCTTCTCTAAATATCTTCAAAAAGAGGTCGGATGGCTACTTGCTAGTTATAACAGACTAAAGTTAAATCCAGATAAGACAGAGCTACTTACTGTCATGGGTCCTATCCTGAGTTTGAAGTTGTGTCGACCAGTCTTGGATGGAGTTACACACCATCCTGAAAGACTGTGCTTCTGAATCCCCTACTCCAAATGATGTCCCAGGCAAATGCAATGGCCAGAAGTGCTTACTATCAGCTTAGGCTGATATGCCATGTGCACCCCTTCTTTGGAGCTGGAAAATCTAAAGAAGTTACTGCACACACTGGCACCTTGAGGCTAGACTTCTACAGTGTGTTATACAATGAGCTATCCCTGCACCAAATTTGGAAACTTCATTTTATGGACTCAACATGGCTGAGAGAAGATTTGTCAGCTAGTTCAAGATAGATATGAAGAATTCCTATAGCCCTATTCAGATTATTTGTAATTGTGAATTTTAAAGTATCTACAAATTGTTTTAAATGTGCTTTTGAATAATGATATGTTACCCATGTCAACCCACATGGAGAGGTAGTTGAGAAAAAATTATTATTATTATTATTATTATTATTATTATTATTAGTCATCAGCCCATGCCATTAAGAGTAAAGCCATTAGCTGCCACTGCTAGTCAGGAAAGCTGCATATGAAGGTGAAAACATTTTGCTATACATAAAAAGCAGGGACAGACTGATGGGGAAATGAAATGGAATATAGGCAAATATTACAGATTGAATCTACACTGTTTCTCTCACCATTCCTAGGTGAGGGAGGCAATCCTAAATGATTCATGACATCTCATAGTGAGCGGCTCTGTAACATTAGCTCTTCAAATGTGGGGAATGGCATAATATGTGCTATGGCTTAACTCTTATCAAGAGACACAAAATACCAGCAACTTAGTTCAAGCATGCTGAAGTTGCTTCCCCTAAAATTTTAGAACTTTTAAGTCAACTTTATATGAACTTTGAGTATCTTGATGACTCAGAGGACTGCATTTGTGTGTATAAAGTGGGGCATTGAAGGGCACTGGTCACTAAGAAAGGGAGCGTGCGTGTATAGGGGTCACATCTTTAAAAATACTTCAAGAAAAAGTTTGAAAATACAAAATCTAAAGAAGACATTTGAGATGAAACAGAACGAGACCATGAGGACCAGAAGCAACAAACACATAGAAATAAAGAATGTAAGGTTAAATGGGTGCAGAATTTTGGCTATAACATAGAACTTGAAAAATGGGAAAATGTAGCAGAAGGGACCAAAATTTACGTTATCAAATCATTTCTATAAAATGATGTTTAGATGGCATTTAACCTCCTCAAGATATCAAAAATCCATAAAGGTGTAAACAATGAGTGTTGGAAATGTAAAGTTCATGAAGACTCCTACTATCAGATGTAGTGGACCTGTAAAAAAGCCAGAACAATTCTGGAGACAAATTCATGGGTGTAATAACAAGGCAAAAACAACTTCAAGCCAGAATTTATATTGGTAGGACTGTAGGACCATTAAATAAAAAAGAAAAATGAGATAATATGCAAGATAGGTTAATAGCAACAATGCTCTGTGCTCAACAGTGGAAGAAGCCAGAGATACCAACTGTAGAAGACCACAAAGTAAAGATGTGGGGAACACCGTAATAGAAATGGACACATTTACAATGGTGTTAAGGGATAAGCTATTGGACATATTGTTAGAAGAATAGAAATCTTTTTATCAATAGAAATCTTTTTATCTGGGGGAAAGGGAAATATTTTATTTATAGGTTAGGCAGTATAAACTGTTGAGATATTTATTTGTTAATGTTAAGATAAGCAGAAGTAAATTATTTGTTGGCTATAAGGTGGAAGAAAAATACTAAATTACAAAGAAAACTAAAAGTGAGGCAAGAAATCCACTTTTAAAAGCAATTTATGTACAGTATATATGTTTGGAGTTTAGACTTATATGTAATGAAAGATGTCGTTGTGTAGTTTGATATGTAATTGTTCTTTAAGTGTTTCTGTGTTTATGTATGCAAAAGTATTGTTATTTTTCCTGTTTGTGTTTCTTTGTTTAATTTTTAAAAAAAGCCGAAGGGCAGCACTGGGAGAAATTGCCACATGGAGCATTACAACCCATATCACATAATAGACTTATTCTGAGTCACTCCTTTAAAGAAACAGAGCCGTAAAACACAGCATATCCTGGAAACACTATATAAAATAGCATGAATCAAGGAAGAGGGCAAGATAAGATCCACTACCAACAAAAACTATCAAGATTTTAAGTGTTTGGATTAATGAAAACCTCAGGACATATTTGTCTGAAATTTGACAAGTATAATTCCCTCCTAGGTGGTAACATTGCCTGGAAATTTCACTCAATTCATACCAAAAGAGAAACAGAGATCTGCTGACAAGCACATAGATGTATATTTCTAAATTGCTATTCACTTTTGGACCCATGTTTAATGAGCTATTTTCTTAATCTGCATTGACTTTCTAACATTGCAATGTTCAAAGAGATTTCTGTGGTTGTTTATCCTCAGCTACAAACATTGAGGGTATATAAGGCCTATGAAAAGTGTATGCAAAGAACTGTTATCACCTTTAGTCACATGTTGTGCTGAAATAGTTTTAAAATGAAATTATGCACTTTTTTCTAACTATCTTAAATAGAGTGGAAGAATGTTTACTTTCTAAGACAAGTTCACATGGGGTATAATTGCTGTGGTTCTGAGAAGTGGATTACTGTGTGCAGGTGTGCATGGCTTTATAGATAGTGCACACCAGTGTGGTCGAGATCATCATAGAGAGTATTTGGCAGGAAATAATGAAGACATTTGACACTGTTATTGAACTGAATTGTGAAATGCAGTTAAGAGCCTGCTAAACACTCCAACACACGCCTAAGGCGAAAAAAGCTGTTCCAGGTAATGGTGCTCAAATTGTATCATTATGAAGTTTCAAAGCTCCATGAATGGTCCCAGCTATTTCTTCTAAATGCACAAAGTTGTCCCTTTTCTGCTTCCTGAGATTTAGCTGTTTTAGTCTGCAGTACAGCAGCAACAATGACAACAGCCTTGAGGTACCTTAAACATTAACACATTTAGCTGTTGGTCCAGCTAATAACGTGCCATAAAATAATTCTTTTCAGTTTCCCTGAAATCCTATACACTGGCTGAGATCCTGAATCAGAAGATGTATATACAGTAGAGTCTCACTTATCCAACATAAACATGCCTACTTCGTTGCTCTGCATAGAAGACTGGTTGTTGCACAGTCACTAGGGAAATGTAATCTCTGCAATATTCCAAAAAGTGTGTTACAATAATGCTAAAACAATTTAAGGCATTTGAAGTCATTAATCAGTTAGTAATTGCAGTGTTGTGTGGTTTCCAGCCCGGAAACCACACAACACTGCAATCCATAAAAATATTTTCAGTCTTGCTTGTTTTATTTAAGTATATTATCTTGGAGGATATCAAATCTCTCCTTTTCCATTTTTACCCTTGGTTTATATCACTGGAAACATGTTTCCAGGGCTGGTAGCACAACTGGTTAATCAGGTGCAATAAATCGCTGCCAATCAAAAGGTAGCAAGTTCAAAGCCCAATTTGGGGTTGAACGCCCAACTGTTAATAGCTGTTAAAAAAAATCCCCAGCTCACTGTCGACCTAAGCAGTTCGAAAACAGGTGTGAGTAGAGAAATTAGGGACCACTTAAAGCGGGGAGGCTAATTTATGACACCATAAAAATGCCGGAGAGCAAGGAGGAAATACTATGATCAAAAAGGCTCGGCGTCATAGTGGATGAAGTGACAGCTCCCCCTGTGGCCAAACTGAGCAACCTCCAGGATCCGGTGGAAGAACTGCTAAATGGCCTCTATCTGTCTGTATGTCTTGTATGTCAAAAAATGGCATTGAATGTTTGCTGTGTACATGTGTATTGTGATCCACCCTGAGTCCCCTTTGGGGTGAGAAGGTGGAATATAAATACTGTAAATAAATAAATTTCATTTGCTTAGAATGGCAGTGAATCCACATTTAATGATCCTGCATTTGGCACAAGATGCTTAAGTCAAATAATATTTTGATAGGAGTGAAACATTTAGTTTTAGGATTCAAGTGATTTTCAATCTGGGAATTACAACCATTTTACCCAAATGATTGGTTGGTAATGATGTAGCCAAACCTCTTATGGAGTAGCTTAGGCCCTTCTTTTCCTTCCCTTATTCCACAAGTAGTTTTCACTCATTATAGTTCAATCCCTCATAAAATCCCAGGCCATTCCATTTTATGACTTTAGAATTATTCCTCCCACACAAGGAATGCAGTAATATGCAAAATGGGTTTTTCCTGTGTCATTTGGCACCAATGAAAACCAGCAGATCTTTTGCTCTTCTCTTACACTCATAGTCACATGCGTAAGCTGACAATATCATGCTAAATGCACTTCACACATTATATTTTTAGAGCGATAGTTGTTTTCATCTGTTATAGCAAAAACAAAGGGTTTTGTGGGGTTTATAGACCAACAATGTTATTATGGCGTAGGCTTTTATGAAACAGCTCCACAAAAATGTATGCCCTTATAGTTTAGTAGCAGCAACATGTGAGAATATTTGAAGGCATTTTCAAAGAAGTAGAAATGTTAGTCTTTTGAAGCATAAAAAGAAGGAAAGGAGAGGAAGAAGAGAAAGGAATGTAATGCCATCTTTAAAACTGTTCTTTTTTATTGATTGAGCTTTGAGGACTTAAAAAGAATTTTCTCTGGGAAAGTTTTGAACCCAAGAAAATTGGCTTTTGGCAAACAGATGTATTGCTTTCACTCATCAAACTAACCATGGGAAAGATCTAAAAGACCTGTATCACCTTATGCAACCCTTTCAAAAACTTGGACAAGAGGCATGTTTTAGATCCTTCTAGATCAGGCATAGGTAAACATTTTTGCCCTGGGGATGTATTGTGGGCCTGGCCAGGAGGGAGGGCAGGAGAGGGCAGAACTGGGAGTGAGGTGGGCCATGGAGGAGGCAGGGCTGGGGTGGAGTGGGCTGGGGGCAGAGCAAGCCCAGAAGGGGGTAGGGCAAGGAGCAGAGTTGGATTATCCACAGGCTTTCCTCCCAGCATAAGAATGGGGCTGCTCACCTTGTCTTTATGCTGGAAGGAAGGTGAGGCTTTGAAGGTCTCTCAGCTCCTGCCTGCCTCTCCCGTCTGTCAGCATCAGAATGGGAACTCACCTCATCCTAACGCCAGGAGAAGAGAGAGGTAAGCAGCAAGAGATGTGGCTTTGGAGCCGCTTCATCTTCCACTTTTCTCTTTGCTCAGGCCAGGCTTCTCCTGGCATCAGGATGGGACCTCACCTTGTCCTGATGCCAGGAGAAGGGAGAGGCAGGCTTTGGAACCACTTTGCCCACCACTTGCCTCTTCACCCTGGCCGGGCTTCTCCCGGCATCTGGATGGGCCTCGCCTTGCCCTGATGCCGGAAGAAGGGAGAGGCAAGCTGTAGGTGCCACAAAGCAGCTATGGAGCCACTTCGTCTGCCACTTGCTTCCTCCCAGTCTTCTCCCAGTATTGGGACAAGACTGCTTGCCCTTTCTTTATGCCAGGAGGAGAGCCCAAGGAAGGCATATGGCAACTGAGAGCACTCTAGAAGTCTTCCAACCACTGCATACCTTCCTCCCTCATCCTTTCAGCATAAGGACGTGACGGACAACCACATCCTTATGTCCAGAGGATGGGGGAAATTTTGAGGGCCAGACATAAGGGCCCAGAGGACTGTATCTGGCCCATGCCTGTTCCAGATCTTATTACATTCCATCTCATTCTCACAATTGTGTAGATATGCTTTATACCTAAGCATTTACTATCACTCTGTACAGTACTGCATCCAAAGAAGTGGGTTTATATCCATGAAAGTAATTGAGCTGGACTTCTATAAGGCCCTATTGAGTGAACATTTGAGGGGAAACCCAGACTCTACCCAATGTGTGAAATGACTCTTACCTGAGCAGATTCAGGTTACAGTCTCCCTACAAATGAATAAAAAGAAAAACAGTGATTTTTTTGCTCTAAGAAAATCATGGCCAGCCATTACATTTCTTTTATTTTACATGAAACTGAAATGAACAGAAGCAACAAACTTTGAAACAATGGCACTCGATATGGAAATCCAGTATGATTTTAATATAGTTTAATATAGCACTCTTCCAGATTGAGCAAATGTGTCAAAGAGGTTGCTGGAGTTTGTGGTATTTGTAGCTATAGTTTTCAGCTGGTTTAAAATATCAAATCAATATTCATACAAGAAGATCAGGCAGGCTTTCTTGCTAAAAGACATATTCAGGACAATCTGAGAATAGTCTTCGATACAATTGAATACCTGGAGAAAATTAATGAAAGAATAGCAGCACTAGTGTTCATAGACATAGAAAAAGAATTTGATAATTTAAATTAGGAGTTCTTACTTGCAATCTTAGCAAAAATGGAATTTGGAAGTACCAAAATAAAATGGAATAGACCAATTTAGAAAACAGAAATCTCCAAAAATTTGAGTGAATGGAGAACTGTCTGAAGAATGTAAAATTTAAAAGGGCACAAGGCAAGGATGCCCACAATCCCCATTGTTATTAACCTTGGCATTTGAAATGTTATTAAACAAGAGAAGATCTCTTTGTTGATCTCATCCTAACAAATGCGGAGGACCTGATCGATGCGGTTGAAGTGGTAGGATCCTTAGGGGCACGTGACCATGTGCTCCTGCAATTTGAGGTACAAAGGAAGGCCGAAACTAAGACAAGTCCAATCCGCATTTTGGACTTTAGGAGAGCTGATTTCCAAAAAATGAAGGAAACACTGAGCAGCATTCCGTGGACACAGATACTAAAAGACAAGGGTAAGGATGGATGGGAGTTTCTCAAGAGTGAAATACTCAAGGCGCAGTTGCAAACCGTGCCAACAAAAAGAAAAAATAGGACAAGTGCAAAGAAGCCAGAATGGATGTCCAAAGAACTTCTAACTGTGCTGAGACACAAAAGAGACATGCACAAGAAGTGGAAAAAGGGAGAAATCACCAAAGAAGAATTCAAACAAATAGCCAACACCTGTAGGGAAAAGGTCCGCAAGGCTAAAGCACAAAACGAGCTCAGGCTTGCCAGGGACATTAAAAACAATAAAAAGGGATTCTTTTCTTATGTCAGTAGAAAAAGGAAAAACAAGGAGGCGATAGGGCCTCTTCGAGGAGAAGATGGGGCAATGCTGACGGGATAGGGAAAAGGCAGAATTACTTAATACCTTCTTTGCCTCAGTCTTCTCACAAAAAGAAAGTCATCTTCAACCTCAGCAAGACGGAGTGGATGAGGGATTTGAGGACATCCAACCCCAAATTGGGAAACAAGTCATCCAGGAATACCTGGCTGCTCTAAACGAGTTCAAGTCCCCAGGGCCAGATCAACTACACCCAAGAGTATTGAAGGAACTAGCGGAAGTCATTTCGGAACCATTGGCAACCATCTTTGAGAGTTCTTGGAGAACGGGAGAAGTTCCAGCAGATTGGAGGAGGGCCAATGTGGTCCCAATCTTCAAGAAGGGAAAAAAGGATGACCCAAACAACTACCGTCCGGTCAGCCTCACGTCAATACCAGGCAAGATTCTGGAAAAGATTGTTAAGGAAGTGGTCTGCAAACACTTAGAAACAAATGCGGTCATTGCTAATAGTCAACATGGATTTATCAAAAACAAGTCATGCCAGACTAATCTGATCTCTTTTTTTCGATAGAGTTACAAGCTGGGTAGATGCGGGGAATGCCGTGGATGTAGCGTACCTGGATTTCAGTAAGGCCTTCGACAAGGTCCCCCATGACCTTCTGGCAAAGGAAACTAGTCCAATGTGGGCTAGGCAAAACTACGGTGAGGTGGATCTGTAATTGGTTAAGCGGACGAACCCAGAGGGTGCTCACCAATGCTTCCTCTTCATCCTGGAAAGAAGTGACGAGTGGAGTGCCGCAGGGTTCCGTCCTGGGCCCGGTCCTGTTCAACATCTTTATTAATGACTTAGATGAAGGGTTAGAAGGCAGGATCATCAAGTTTGCAGACGACACCAATTGGGAGGGATAGCCAATACTCCAGAGGACAGGAGCAGGATTCAAAACGCTCTTGACAGATTAGAGAGATGGGCCAAAACTAACAAAATGAAGTTCAACAGTGACAAATGCAAGATACTCCACTTTGGCAGGAAAAACGAAATGCAAAGATACAGAATGGGGGACAATGCCTGGCTCGAGAGAAGTACGTGTGAAAAAGATCTTGGAGTCCTTGTGGACAACAAGTTAAACATGAGCCAACAATGTGATGTGGCGGCAAAAAAAGCCAATGGGATTTTGGCCTGCATCAATAGGAGCATAGTGTCTAGATCAGCGGTTCTCAACCTGGGGGTCGTGACCCCTCGGGGGGTCGATTGGCAATTTTTGGGGGGTCGCGGCATCCCTTCCCTAGGCCCCGCCCCCTCTGTGCGGTGTGGAGGGGTTCCTCCTCCTCCGGCGGCGAGGAATTCCAGGGAGGCGCTTGGAGGCAGGGCCAAAAAGATCCCTGTATCCATGCCATTTGCACCGCAGTGAAGACCCTTCTGGGCCTGCTTGTACAGCAGCAGGTTGGCGGGGTTGGAGGAGAGGCCCGCCGGCAGTGCAAGAATAGCAGCCCAGCATCAATCCAGCAGGCAGAGACAGTTCATGCATTACTCAGAGTAAACGGTTGCGGAACTTTTTTTGGCCAGGGGGCGCTCTGAGGCGCTTCCGTAAATGCCCCTTCACGCCTGCGACCTTTCTCTGCCTCCCTCTCCCTGGAGGCGCCCCCCCCCCGCCTCTTCCTTCCTTCTTTTCCCTCCCATTGTCCCTTCCTCCCTCCCTTCCCTCCCTGGGGCCTCTGCGCCTGGCCGTCCCCTCCCTCCATTCAGGCCTCATCTTTCTCGCTTGCGCTCTTCACCAAGGGCGGAGAGAGCAGCACACTGAGTAAGGCTTGGCCTCTTCCCCTTTTGTTGTCCTTGCTCTTTTTTTGAGCGCCAGGGAATCAAGCTCTGCTGCCCCTTTAAGAGATTTCCTCCTCTTTCCCCCCCCTCCCCTCCCCTTGCTCCTGACGTCAGTGTGGGGCTGTTGCTGCTGCTGCTTGGGCGCGAGGCCATGGAGGCTGGAAGCACGGAGGTTTGGGGCTTCTGTGGCTGTGCATGGGATACGATCCTGGGAGAAGAGGCAGTGTCTTGGATTTTGGAAGAGCAACCAAGGAAGGAGGGTTCCCCACTGTTCTCAGCTTGCATTGAGATAATCATAGAGCTGGGAGAGGAACCCCAAGGGCTATCCAGCCCAACCCCATTCCTGCCATACAAAGCCAATAACGTTGGAACCTTGGCAGAAAATCCTTTTTCTGTTTTATGGACTCACAGATTCATAGTTGGGAGGGACCCCAAGGACCATCCAGCCCCACCCCATTCTTCCAGGCAGGAAGACACTGCCTGGAAGATGGCCACCCAGCCCCTGCCTAAAAACCACCAAAGAAGGAGACCCCTCTAAGGGCCCTTCCACACAACCCTATATCTCAGAATATCAAGGCAGGAAGTCTCACAATATCCGCTTTGAACTGGGTTATCAGTGTGGACTTATGTATTTTAAATAATTCCTGTGTTTAATTCTGGTTTAATGTCTGTATGCTTTGGAATTTAATTTACAAATTTTATGGACTCACAGATTCATAATTGGGAGAGACCCCAAGGACCATCCAGTCCCACCCCATTCTTCCAGGCAGGAAGACACTATCAAAGCCCTCCTGACAAATGGCCACCCAGCCCCTGATTAAGAACCACCAAAGAAGGAGACCCCACTAAGGGCCCTTCCACATAGCCCTATATCTCAGAATATCAAGGCAGGAAGTCTCACAATATCAGCTTTGCACTGAGTCCACACTGCCAGATAATCCACTTCAATTTGGATTTTTTGCAGCTGTATGTAAGGGGCCTCAGATAACCCAGGCCCCTTCCATACAGCTGAATAAAATCCCACATTTTCTGCTTTAAATTGGAATATATG
Source organism: Anolis sagrei ordinatus (assembly GCF_025583915.1). NCBI lineage: Eukaryota > Metazoa > Chordata > Lepidosauria > Squamata > Anolidae > Anolis > Anolis sagrei. Next base: position 74,420,274 of record NW_026847660.1, read on the forward strand.
GCAGTGTGGCCTCGGATAACCCAGTTCAAAGCGGATATTGTGGGATTTTCCACCTTGGTGTGCTGGGTTATATAGCTGTGTGGAAGGGCCCAGAGAAGGCCTTTTCATTGCCATGGTTCAGTGGTATGGCATGACAGGAGTTGTAGTGTTATAAGGTCTTTGGCCTTTTCTGCCAAGGGCGCGGGAGAGCCTTCCAGTGTCCTCCACCAGGCTACTATTCCCTCGGAGGGGGTGGGCGATTCATTTGCAGGCGCCTCCCCCGGGCAATGGCTGCAGCGTGAAGGCCCGGGTCTGCAAACACAGCGGTGAAAGCACCCCTCCCCCGGACTGCTTGACCTCCCGTTTGCGACCAGGCCCCTCAAGGCAGGCAGGAAGCGAGGCGCTGTGGCAAGGGGATGCTCCTCCTGCCTTCCCTGCCCATCCACCCGCTTGCTCAGCCAACCCAAAAGCCTTCTGTGCCTGACGAGAGAGTTCAGAATGCTCTTTGGTTGCAGGTGAACTATAAATCCCAGCAGTTCCCAAATGTCAAGGTCTGTTTTCCCCCAAGTTTGGTCCAGATCCATAGTTGTTTGGGTTCACGGTGCTCTCTGTATGTAGGTGAACTACATCTCCCCCAAATAACTGTTAAGTCCTCCCTAAACCCTTCCAGTCTTTTCTGATGGTCATGGGCGTTCTTTGTGCCAATTTGGTCCAGGTCTGTAATTCGTGAAGGTCTCTGTTGTCTGTGGATGTCAGAGCTGAATCAGTCAAAATACTGCAAATCCCATCATCCGATGTCTATACTCCCCCAAACATATTGTTTTGTGATCAGTCACTATGCTTTAATTATGTTCCATTTGTAACAATGAAAATACATCCTGCATATCAGGTATTTACACTGCGATTCATAACAGTAGCAACATTACAATTATGGATTGTGTGATTTTAGTAATTGATATAATTGTTTTTAGATTTTTTAAAAAAATCTTTGGTTTTTAATGTAAATCTTTCTCAACTGTATGCAGGGGACAAGAAGGATGGGGTACAAATGTTGAAATAAATAAATAAAAATTTTACGTCATTGAATTGTTGCCAATGTGTGAAGCTGCTATGAGTCCCCCTCAGGGTTGTGAAGGGTGGGGTACAAATGTGGTAAGGTAATAATAAAATAAGTAGGAATGAAAATAATTTTATGGTTGGGGGTCACCACAACATGACAAACCGTATTTTGGCCTGCATCAATAGGAGCATAGTGTCTAGATCTAAGGAAGTAATGCTACCCCCCTATTCCGCTTTGGTTAGACCACACCTGGAATATTGTGTCCAATTCTGGGCACCACAATTCAAGAGAGATATTGACAAGCTGGAATGTGTCCAGAGGAGGGTGACTAAAATGATCAAGGGTCTGGAGAACAAGCCCTATGACGCGCGGCTTAAGTAGCTGGGCATGTTTAGCCTGAAGAAGAGAAGGCTGAGAGGGGATATGATAGCCATGTATAAATATGTGAGAGGAAGCCACAGGGAGGAGGGAGCAAGCTTGTTTTCTGCTTCCCAGGAGACTAGGACGCGGAACAATGGCTTCAAACTACAAGAAAGGAGATTCCATCTGAACATTAGGAAGAACTTCCTGACTGTGAGAGCCGTTCAGCAGTGGAACTCTCTGCCCAGAGTGTGGTGGAAGCTCCTTCTTTGGAAGCTTTTAAACAGAGTCTGGATGGCCATCTGTCGGGGGTGATTTGAATGTGATTTCCTGCTTCTTGGCAGGGGGTTGGACTGGATGGCCCATGAGATCTCTTCCAACTCTTAGATTCTATGATTCTATGATTCTAAGAGAAAAGAAGAGGAAAAAAGGCTGAAAATTAAGAATGAAACATTCCAACTGAGAGCATTTGCAAATGACCTAATGGTTATAATTGAACACAAAGCAAGTCATGTAGTGTAGTGATTTAAGAAAACTCCTCTGTCTCCCCCAACTCCTCATACAAATTAAGCATTGTCAGAATTTATCTAGGATGTTTCTGGATTCCTTCTCTTAATCCCTCAACCTGTTTCCTGTTGACATTTTATGCCCCATCATGGAATGGCGGAGGATGAAATGGAGCACCAGAAAGTGAAATAGACCTGCAAAACACTCTGATGGACTAGAGCAGGGGTCCACAAACTTTTTAAACAGAGGGCCAGGTCACAGTCCTTCAAACTGTTGGAGGGCTGGATTATAATTTGAAAAAAAACATGAATGTATTCCTATGCACACTGCATATATCTTATTTGTAGTGCAAAAAAAACTTTAAAACAATACAACAATTGAAATGAAGAACTTGGTTGTTGTAGGTTTTTTCGGGCTATATGGCCATGGTCTAGAGCAGTGGTTCTCAACCTGTGGGTCCCCAGATGTTTTGGCCTTCAACTCCCAGAAATCCTAACAGCTGGTAAACTGGCTGGGATTTCTGGGAGTTGTAGGCCAAAACACCTGGGGACCCACAGGTTGAGAACCACTGGTCTAGAGGCATTCTCTCCCGACATTTCACCTGCATCTATGGCAAGCATCCTCAGAGGTAGTGAGGTCTGTTGGAACTAGGAAAAGGGGTTTATATATCTGTGGAATGACCAGGGTGGGACAAAGGGCTCTTGTCTGCTGGAGCTAGGTGTGAATGTTTCAACTGACCACCTTGATTAGCATATAATGGCCTGACAGTGCCTGGAGCAAACTTTTGTTGAGAGGTGATTAGATGTCCTTGTCTGTTTCCTCTCCGTTGTTGTGCTGTTGTAATTTTAGAGGTTTTTAATACTGGTAGCCAGGCTTTGTTCATTTTCATGGTTTCCTCCTTTCTGTTGAAATTGTCCACATGCTTGTGTATTTCAATGGCTTCTCTGTGTAGTCTGATATGGTGGTTGTGAGAGTGGTCCAGCATTTCTGTATTCTCAAATAAAATTCTGTGTCCAGGTTTGTTCAACAGGTGCTCTGCTATGACTGACTTCTCTGGTTGAAGTAGTGCCTTTCATGTTCCTTAATTCGTGTTTGGGCGCTGCATTTGGTGGTTCCTATGTAGACTTGTCCACAGCTGCATGGTACACAGTAGACTCCTGCAGAAGTGAGAGGATCCCTCTTGTCCTTTGCTTAACATAGAATTTGTTGGATTTTCTTGGTGGGTCTGTAGATACTTTCTTGGTGGGTCTGTAGATACTTCGTATGTTGTGTTTCCTCATCAGCTTCCCTATGCGGTCAGTGGTTCCCTTGATGTATGGCAAGAACACTTTTCCTCTGGGTGGATCTTCGTCTTTATTCTCGTGGCTTCAACGGACCTCACTACCTCTGAGGATGCTTGCCATAGATGCAGGCGAAACGTCAGGAGAGAATGCCTCTAGACCATGGCCATATAGCTCAAAAAACCTACAACAACCCAGTGATTCCGGCCATGAAAGCCTTCGACAATACATTGAAATGAAGAACAATTTTAACAAATATTAGTATTTTAATGAGAAGTGTGAATCTGCTTTTGGCTGATGAGATAGGATTGTTGTTGTTATTGTTGTTGTGTGCTTTCAAGTCATTTCAGACTTAGGTTGACCCTGAATGAGGGCTGGGTAAATGACCTTGGAGGGCCGTATCCGGCCCCCGGGTCTTAGTTTGAGGACCCCTGGACTAGAGCCTTGTGGAAGGTGCATTAAATCCAGACACTCTGGCTAAACAATTTAACAAAAAATCTGCTGCAGAAGTTGTGGTATCATGAAGAACTCGCTTGGTCATAACAGTGCCCATTAAGACCTTGGCTACAAGCAGAGCTTTATATGGAATGAAGTATTGTCCATTCGTTGCAGAAGTAGTGGAGACTGAACCCATCAGATAAGTTGTGTCAACGTTTGAAGATTACTTGCTTCACAATTCTATGCAGGAGAAGATTGAACCTCAAATCCTTGTGCCTTATCAGCTATTTGCCCCCTTAAACTCCTTATCAAGCCCAGTGGCTGGCTATGATCATAGAATCATAAAGCTGGAAGAGACCACATGGCCCAATCAATCCAACCCTCAGCCATGCAGGAAAACCACAATCAAAGCACCGCTGAGAGATCTCCACTTCCATAGTCATCAGGTGATCTAACACAACCTTTCATGTCATTATAGGTAGATCATGCCATTATAGGTAGAATTTTATTTTACCTATTACAGAAGTAGCCTTGGATCAGAGTGTATTGTCATTTTCCCTGTCGATCCTTTTCCTTTCTCTCTTTATCCATTCCTTTTGCCACTGCTTCTACCTTCTTGGTGAATTGTTCCTTTTTTGAGCTGTATTTTCCTGGGGTACTTTAAGCCTGCTTAACCTTCTTTGGATCCTTCATTTTGTGCTAACTATCATCCTGTGTTTCTTCTCCCCTTTCCAAACTCTTTTAGAGTGCTGAACTTCCCCAACGGATGCTTTAATTGACTTCATTGGATCTTCTTTAGCCCATTTCCATCAGAGTTCATTTGGATCATTCCACTGAAACATATCAGGTTTATAAATAGGCAATATTTAATCTGAGTTGAATAAAACTTTTTGGGAGTACACAAGACTTAAACAACTTAAATACCTGAACATTATCTACAATTATTCTGAGCAAATGGTACTCAAAGGAATAAGACAACTACTGTAGAGATCTCATTCTATTCTTTAATGTCATTAGACTGTAGTCTGCCAATTTTTAATGTTAGTATTAGAGATCTATATCTCTCAGGTTTTTCTAACTGAGTTTGAGCCTCTTTCTCCAGGATGTTTATTTTCTCTTCTGTATTTTCTGAGGAGGTTTTCAAACTAATATAGAAGTTTAGTTTCCTGTGGGGAAAAATAATGCATTATGGTTTTGTGTGCTCTAGCGAGGTCTGTTAATTCTGCTAGTTTCTTGCCGTAATATCCCACCATTTACCACACAGCAGTAACCTGGTACCTTCTTCCTGAGACAAAGCCGTTATCGCCTGCTCCTTTGGGTTCCTTGTAGTCTTCCAAATTATTCTGATTGATACAGACCTCGATCTGCACTAATTATCCAGGGCTTCTCTTATAAAAGTGAGGTTTCCAAGGCAACAGCATAGAGAGAACAGGTGTGTGAAAAGCTGTGATATATTAAATGACAGTTACCCTCTGCATGCAGATTGCCATTCTCAGAATTTATTTATAGCAGGTAGTAATTAATCTATGTGAATCTCATTTCATTGAAGGGGGGGAGGAATAAAGAATGATTAACCAGAGTCCTCATTATCTCCATACCTTTGATTCTGAAAATTCTGTCATCCTCAAATACTTGTAGTGCGGTTATCACTTGCATAAAGATGTCATAACCAGAATCTTTAAGCTAATGCTTGTAACAAATACCCTACATTATAATATTCACCTTTATGGTTTAGGTACAGCAAATATTTAAAGAAGCAAATGTGAGTTGTCGTAAACTAGGTCTGCTACAGATGGGATCACTATATAGAAAATCATAGCTACTCACTGTCATGGCCCGCTCTGACAGTGAGGATGAGGAGTGGCTGGAAGGGCTGGTGGGGGGAATAGAGGTCATCAGCTCCCAACAGTCTCCCTAGATGAGCTCAGTCACTGCTGAAGACAAGCCTTCAGCAGTCTGAGCAAGCTGAATCAAATACGGCCGAAGTAGTCAGTGAGGTGTTAAACTTACTTCCAGCTATAGGACACAGAAGGGAGCATGCATCCTCTTACAGGTCTGCAAGATTAGCAGAGAAACACACACTCAACAAGCAACAGATGAGATCTTAGACCAGGGCTCCTCAAACTAAGGCCCTGTTGTGACTCAGCTGGAACTACAGACACAGACTGATAGTGTTGTGACTCAGATGGGGTCTCAGAGTGACTCTGAGGAGGATGATGGGATTCAGGTTCACAGTCAGGTTCAAAATGTTCCTGTTGTAGACAATGAGGGTGTACAAGTTTAGTTTCCCACAGCAGGGAATGATGTTTTTGATACTGAAACTAGCCATGTGCAAATTGACTCAGAAAAGGAGGACAGTTCTCAGCCTGATAGCAGGCAGGAAGGCAACCAGGCTGACACTAACGAGCAGCCTGACCTTGATGAAATGGGAATTTTAGATCGAGCTGACCAGTTGGAATTCAGAGTTTGTAGGAGTGTGAGAATAGCCAACAAGAAGGAGATCAGAGGCCAAAGAAATGTTTTCATGTATTGCAAAGGGTATTAAGCAGTGTGTTTGAAAACAAACCTTTGTCAGAGCAACTTCTCATTCAACCAAGCAGCTTGTGCTCGTTTGCCTAGATTATCTTACAGTTCTTGTGTCCATGGTCTTGGGATTTTGTCATGTTCTCATGAGACTTTGTTTCATTGGTGCCTCTTGGAATCCTTCTTTATAGAGCTATGTTTTATTGTTCTTTGAAAAATTACTTGCTTTTTAAACTTTTTGTCTTTTTTAATAAACTACAAAGACTTCAGTCTGTGTGCATTTCTGGTGATTTCAGCAAGGTGAATCTATTCTGAGGTGCAACAGGCCCGGAGGCCGGATATGGCCCTCCAAGAACATTTTTCCGGCCCTTGCTCAGGGTCAACCTAAGTCTGAAAGGACTTGAAAGCACACAACAATAACAATCCTATCTCATCAGCCAAAAGCAGCCCCCCACTTCCCATTGAAATACTAATAAGTTTATATTTATTTAAATTGTTCTTCATTTTAATTATTGTATTGTATTTAAGTTTTTTTGCACTATAAATAAGACATATGCAGTGTGCATAGGAATTCATGTTTTCTTCAAATTATAATCTGGCCCTCCAACAGATTGAGGGGCTACGATCTGTCCCTCTGTTTAAAAAGTTTGTGGACCCCTGTTTTAGACTATAGAAGTTCAGCCTGAAGGCTTGTTGTGGAGGTAGATATCGTTGTTTTTTGAGTGAGCCAGACTATGCTATTCTTGGATGCTCTGCTTTTTGGACTGTGGCTATTGTTTATCCCAGATCTACTCCTAAAATTCACCAGCTTTGATTCTAGTAATCAAATTTAGGAACTTCTTAGATGCAGTCTTCTTTGCATCTTCTCTCCATTTTCAGGCACTGGCAAAACAGAGTCTCATGGAGACCATCCCACAATGCACAATCACGTTCAGAATATTGCCAGTGCCTGAAAATGGAGAGAAGATTTAGTTTCCGGAGTCAAGTGCTACCCAACTCTTAACTATAGGAAATGGAGAGGAAGCAGGGAAAACATGGAAAATGATGTGGGATGGGAGGCCATCTCAGAAGATGAGGAAAAACAGTGGGGAACAAAGGACAATTTCTCCACTTTCCTCCTGCCCATCTGATGAGGTACTTAGATTTTGGCTTTGGACTATCCTTATTCATTATTCTTTGGACTTGGTGCTTTGACTTCAGAACTCTCACCTTGGATTTGCATGCATGAACATCTGGCATGTGCCATTTCAACTGTGCCTCTGATAATGCAGCATAATCATGACACTCACAGCAATGGGGAGAGTGTCCCTCAAAAACCCCAGTGAGGGTGCAAAAGTATAACTTCCAAGATTTCAAAGATGAAAACCAGGATATGTGTGACCAAGCAACATCAGACTGTAGTCAAGGTGGCAAGTGTTATAAATGAGAAAGAATAGAAAACCTCGGAGCAGCATGCACCAGTCAACTTTTTCATGAGTCTACTGGGAAGGGCAAGATTTGGCCTCCCCTTCTCACTTCCACACTCCTGAGTTAACTGAGCGCAAACTACTTTTCCACTTTGAACTCAGTTTGCAGCAACTGAAGTAAGTTGAGGGCAAAGGACTGGAAATGGGGTGGATATGGAAAAGAAAAGTGGGACATTGTAGAAGCAACTGAAATAGTGGTATTGCAGAGAATTAATTGCGACTGTCCCTGCCAGATTGGGACAGTTGCAGGTTATACATAAATGACTTTCAAAGCAATTTAATATAAACATAATATTCAATATTAAGGTGACTAAACTGATTTTAAATGTTTAATAAAGTTATATACATGTTTCTTCGGAAGTCCCACTAAGTTCAGTAGGAGCCATATGGCAGGTTGAGTCATAAGGGCAATTTGTTGCCTTCTCCAAAGCCATGTAAATTTTTCAGCGTTAATTTTTCCATTCGTGTTTGCAATTCACAGGCACGTACACACCATGTATGCACAGAGGCTTTCTTGTTTAGGTAATTATTTTTCAAGGTCTCCACTCTTCCTGATGTGGCAACATCATCTTTAATCAGTGAGGATGTGACCTTCTTCAACAAATTCACATTTAGCTTTTGAAAGTTCCTGTTGCTTAATCACACAAATCCGCAGCTGTTCTCGGGCTCCAAGGTCTAGAAGAGAGGCAGCAAGGCCTCAATCCTTTCCTTTGCTGTCAAGTCAGGTTTTTTAGTTGCCATCTGGGAAGGTGTTACTGGGGGGAAATGTGCTTATTTTTTTTTTAAAAAAAAAAAGTGTGTGAGTGTACTCAGAGCAATAGTTAAGAAGCAGCAAAAGGGAGGGTACTTTTATGGTTATGCTTCCCCCATATTTGATCCTGCACAGTCCTTGAATTAGTAACTTACATAATGTCTAGATAATAACTGTGTAAAATGGGAATAAATCATTGATAAGGCATGAGGCACAAAATGGAAGAAAAGGTCTTCTGGGCATGCACATGAAACACCCACAAAAACTACTTGTGCCATGTGCTTGAGTATGGCATGTATATGATTAAAAGGCTCAGCAATGACTTGGAGTCCTGATTTGACTCCTGCATCTGCTTACTTGTGGCTCTTGCTTCTTCTCATATTTTGCTCACCTTGCCCACCAACCCAACTAATACACTTCCAGGATGAGGTTAATAATAATACTAGCTGTACTTAGTTTTTACTTGGGCAATCCCTCATAGCTTGAGGATGATGGTCCTCCAAGTGAAGTGTCTTGGCGGTGGGTCTGTAGGTGGTTGTGGAGCACTATTCTTAATCCGCATGGAGGATGATGAATGGGATTGTGATGGTGTCGGACGATTTGGCTCTTTTAACTGTGATGATAATGTTTTAATGTGTATAGTGCTGATATTTTAATCGTGTTATGAAGTGGCATTGTGTTGTTATTGTATATTCTTTGTATGTTAACACATGTTGTGAACCGGTCCGAATCCCTTTTGAAGGTGAGAGGGTCGGTATATAAAACCTCGAAATAATAAATAATAATAATGTTCTCCCACAGTGAGGGCATTGGTATCCAAGTGGAACACAGTTCCTGGTCAAGGTTGGCTTGACTTACCTTCCTCTTGGCACATTTATCCCTTTTGCCCTCCATTCGTGCCTCTTTGAATTCTGCAGCACTGCTGGTCACAGCTGACCTCCAGTTAGAGTGCTCAAGGCCCAGGGCTTTCCAATTCATGGTGTCTATGCCTCAGGTTTTAAGGTTGGCTTTAAGCCCATCTTTAAATCATTTATCCTGTCCACCAACATTACGTTTCCCTTTCTTAAGTTGGGATTATAGTAACTACTTTAGGAAACAGTGATCAGGCATTTGGACAACTTGGCCAGTCCAGCTGAGTTGGTGGCGTAGGACCTTCGCTTCAAAGCTGATGGTCTTTGCTTCTTCCATCACGCTGACATTTGTCCACCTGTCTTCCCAAGAGATGTGCAGGATTTTTTTGAGGCAGAAGTTGCGTGTGACGTCTGTAGACAGTCCACATTTCACAGGCATATAGCAGGGTAGGGAGGACAACAGCTTTATAAACAAGCACCTTGGTCTCCCTATAGATGTCCCTGTCCTCAAACACTCTGTTTTGTTCATAAAAATGCTGCACTCGCAGAGCTCAGGCAGTGTTGTATTTCAGTGTCAATGTCGACTTTTGTGGAGAGGTGGCTGCCAAAGTAGGGGAAATGGTCAACATTTTCTAATGTTACACCATTAAGCTGTATTTCTGGCATTGCAGAGGGATTGGCTGGTGACTGCTGGAAGAGCACCTTGGTTAGGCTATACTAGCTGTATATCCTAACAATACTAAATGTAGTGTTAGGATAACAGGATAGGATAGTTTCAGGGCCATCTACTAATTCCAGGCAGGCGTTAACAGCAGTAAGGTCAAGCAGTCCAAAATTAGAACCAGTGAAAACCACACAAAGCCAGCAAAGAAAGTACATAAGGATGATCCAAAACCAGAGTCCAGAAAACTGAACCAGCTCTTAACCAGCCTTGAGGTTTATGTGGTGCTACAACTATGGTCTGAGACCCCCTCTCAAAGGTCAGAACCAAGCCCTTAGCCCTTTGTCTTCCCAATTTCAAGGAGCCTCACCTTTCCCCAGAGGAGGGTGCACCCCAAAGGAGACTTTCCTTGAAGACCTTTTCCTAATGGTCTCTAACCTCCACTTGATGCCACTTCTCAGAACTGGGAAGGGGTCCAACTTCTTCATCCAATTCTGGAACTGGATAATATAATAATAATAAAACTTTATTTATACCCCGCTACTATCTCCCCAAGGGACTCGGTGCGGCTTACATGAGGCTAAGCCCACAGTACATCAATAACAACAGCAATAACAAAAACAATCAATACAATACAATTAATATAAACCACATAAACAATAAACAGTAACACACAAGCATTTAAGAACCTATGGCTGCGCCAAATGTAATAATTTAAAATTTAAAAAATAATGCTGGGCATGAACAAGGTAGGATATAACTGGGATAAGGTTTCCAAAGAGAGATGAGGGAAATCAGTGGTAAAGTGTATTTTGAGGGCATATTGCTGAGAGTTTTCCTTATTCTGGGAAGGCACACTGGAACAACCACGTTTTCAGGCTCCTCCTAATGTCTGATGTCCTTGGGAAGTGAGTTCCAGAGTCGGGGCGCCACCACCAAGAAGGCCCTCTCCCTCGTCCCCACCAAACCATTCAGGGCTTTGTAGGTAAGAACCTGCACCTTGAATTGGAACCGGAAAATGAACGGCAGCCAGTGGAGCTCCTTAAACAGGAGGGTTGACCGCTCTCTGTAAGTCGTACCAGTTAGTAACCTGGCTGTTGCCCGTTGTACCAATTGAAATTTCCGGGCTGTTTTCAAGGTCAACCCCACATAGAGTGCATTACAGTAACCCAATCTGGAGGTGACTAAGGCATGGACCACCCTGGCCAGATCCAGCTTCACGAGGTACAGTCGCAACTGGCGCATGAGTCTTAATTGTGCGAAGGCCCTCCCGGCCACCGCTGACGCCTGATCATTTTCAACCCAGGATGCAGGCTCCTGTATCCACAAAAACTAAAGGAACAATAAGCTCTTTGCTATTCCCAGGTTCAGTGAGCTTGAACACATTAACACTAACAGAACAAAACAGACTGGGTCTGACATTAGGTAGAATGAAATAACTGAAACCCTTTCTCCTGAACCCACTGATTTTCCTCTGTCTTATGGGGAACAAATGTACATGGTATATTATACAACTTGTCCACATTCCTAAACCAGTCTGTTCCTATTTCAAGTACATATGAATCAGCATATGGCTCTGAAAAGAGAAACAGAGAAATAATAGTGTCCCATCCTCCTCAGTATATCCATTGCTGGTCAAGCTTCATTTGGAGCCCTGTGTGCAGGCATGAGTTTCTCATTTTAAGAAAGATATAGACAAGTTGGTACTAGTTCAGAGAAAGGCGGCAAGGATGCTAAGAGTTATGGAGAAGGAAACACACGAGGAATAGTTGAAGCAGGGCTTGAGGAGCAGCTGAGCTTCTTCAACTTGGTGAAAAGAAGACTGGGAGTGACATACTCACACTCTTTTTAAAAAAAGGAAGATGCAAACTTATTCTCTACTGGCTCAGAAGATAGAATAAGATCTAATGGTTTTAAGCTACAGGAGGGTACATTTTGTTTGAGCATTAGAAGGAACATCATGACAGTGAGAGCTGTTTGGCAATGGAACCAATTGCCTAGAGAAGTCTATTGCTGTAACTGCAATATTATGTGCACAGGGCCAACAAAGAAAAAAAAAAGTTCCTCAAAGCAAGCAGCTAGTAAAACTTTTTCATATAAGCATATGAATTTCTGTTTAAATGCTAACATTGTTGTATAAAAAGTGTGGAACATTCTGCTCATTGTTCAGCTAATTAAAACTTGCCTGTCAGAGTGACATTATATAAATAACACTTTGTGAAAGACCACAAGGAGCCATATTTTTGTCTGGAAAACTAAGTCGGCAAACTTTAAAAACTGAATAAATTCAGCTGAAATCAAAAGTAGAAATGTTGTGGAGTTGGACGCAATGTTAAAATAAATTCAAAGAAAATGCAGGAATGGTGGCAGGAAGGAAAACAGTGCCTTCACTAGGACACTCACCATTTTCCCTGTCATCTTTCCATCTTCCTTTTCCATTCTGAGTTCTCTTGGCAGACTCAGTTCAACATAGTTGTTGTTACAAAGGAAAAGCAGAGAGATTTGTTTGTAAGAATTACAGCTAGAAAGCTGGAAGTATGCAACGGATGTACAGGTTCTCTCCTCCTTCTGCACCCCTCCTCCGGGAAGTAATTCTTCCTTTTCCCTCAGCATAGAAATATTTGTTTTCTTGCAGTTCCAAGAATCTGCCAGCTGGCTGGAACATTCGGAGAACTTTTTAGAGATCTGCACTTCATTTGTTTTTGGCCTAAGCTAGCTATACTAAACTAGCTAACTGGGATGCAGTGTAACGTTTGCACTGGTGTGTCTGCTAACAAAATAGGTGTTTGAGTTGTTAACAACTATTAGTAGCAACCCATTGAGACAAATGGGTAGCAGACGCACACATTGCAATAAAACACTTACGTATTCTCTAATTCTTTCTTAAGGATACTGCTTGTGGAACGGACATCATTGTTTATTCTTAAGTACTGTGTCCTAGGGCTATTAGTCCATTACTATGTCATTGCTGATTGTTATAGCTGTTCTGGAACGGCTGTTCCAGGGGCTCCAATTTTGTGCTTTGCTCTGAGTGTTTGTTCATAGTCCTAAGTTGCAGGGACTTTGCAGATAGGTGGCTTCCTTTGGCTGCATTCATAGGGCAAGCCACCTGTCAATAATAGGATCCCTGGTCCCGCCCCTCTCTGGGTTTTTTGGAGGGAAGGGGCCATTTTTCAGTTAGTCTCAGCAAAGGAAGTCAATGCAGAGGATGTATACAGACATCCTCCTGTACAAAGGCTTCATCCTTTAAGACTTCCGGGGGAGAACAGTCTTAAGAGCCTCTAAAGATTCCCAAAGGTTCCGGGGAAACAGCCTTACAGCCCTGAGGAATTCCGGAGGGAATAACAGCTCTAATCGTCAAGATCTCCAGCTAAGTGACTACAGGCCTGCTGGTACGTCTGCTTGGTTCTGAGATGCAGTTCAGCCGGTAGTGGATTCAAATCAGTCAGGTTTAGGTTCACAGTAGCCTGGGAGGAGCTAGAAATGGGAATTTTCCTTTGAACAAAGTTATTGAAGATAGTGCCTGTTCCCTGTGGACAAGTTTGAGAGAACTGGTTTTTGCCAAGAAAGCTTTACAATTCCTGTTTGTTCATCAATAAAAGACTGTTATATTTAAACCCAAGCCTCCTGAAGACTGTTTAATGAGGGACATTTCTCTAAAGGCTCCTTTTCGGGGGCCCTGGCTTCCCGCTGGATTCAAGCCACACATCCTCTCTTAAAAGCACTTCATTTCAGGTCCAGCGGCGACAGAACAATAGCTATGCATTTAATTCGGTATCTGTGTGCAGAAATGCACTCCGTCCCTATAATAAGTTACGCATTTATTGTAAAACAGTGCCTAATGAATCAAAGGGAGTGATCTAGCTCATTTACCAATATGAATGGGATTGGCTGGCTGAGATCCTGCACTCTCCACTGTGGTTATAATGAATGAGCTCCTTCATCATAGCTTCTACTACCAATCCTGCTCTCCAAAAATACCTCTTAACCAAGTAGCAACTCAACCTAAGTGGGTCCAAAACACTGAAGATCAGAACCCTGGGAAATGACAAGGAAAGCACTGCAACTAACATTTCCCAGTGCCCTGATCTGTAACACTTTGGAAACCCATTTGGTTGGAATACTGGCTGGCCTAAGAGGTAGTTTTTGGGGGGTCATGTTTCTGATGGAATGAATTTTTGTACAAACTTAGCATTCCTTATCTGGAATTCCAAAATTGTCTACATGGGTGGCTAAGATTATTTATTTATTTATTTGCTTTCTGGTCATTCAATGTATACAAACTTTGTTAAAACACTGTATATAAAATTAACTTCTATATATGAACTATAAACTAATGTTGAGTTTAGTTTTGAATTCCATCTCTAAAATATCTCATTATGTATATACATGTATTTCAAAGCCTGAAACAATCCATAATACGGAATACTTCTAGACCCAAGAAATTTGGGTAAGGGATACTCAGCTTGCATGTGTATATATGCAAATATATATGCAAAATCGGGCAGGGGGGGGGTCCAAAACACTTTAGTTTCCAACTTGTATAGAGTACCATTTTTCATCACATAATAGTCACCATTGCATAATAGTCACACATCACTTTTGGGGGGTCCCAGTTTTGGTCTTTTAAAATTATTCAGAATTAGTTACAGAGGGAGTTCTAGAGTACATGAATGCCCTTTTGTTTCACCTCTCTGTTTCTTTGATCTGTGTACCCATGCTCTTTGCTTTCTTCCTGCTTACAAAGGTTCCTTCTTTCAAAGGTTAGTCTTTTATGTCCCTTTCTGTAGAAGAGACAGGATCCATGAGGCTTCTGCCTCAGGATGGCTTACACCCACACACATGAGAAACAGCTTTAGTGGTTCTCCTAAAAATCTAAAGTTAATCTTTTATCTATCTCTTTTTCTCTCTTAAATGATTACTTGAAAGAAAAAATATAAGTTTTGACTTTTGTAATCTTATGAGACCATCCTAGGTATTTCTCTTCTGTATCCGACACATGCTCTTACTGCACTGGCTATGTTGCACTCTGCTTGCTATAGGTACAAAATATTCTCAGTTTGATCATAAATGGCCATAAATGTGACTCTCAAAAGTTACAAGATTGTAAGTCCAATTTGTTATATAATAATAATTATTATAATAATAATTATAACAATAATAACAATAATAATAATAATAATAATAATAATAATAATAATAATAATAATAATAATAAATCACACCGTCCTAGACACTTGGGAAGTGTTCGACTTGTGATTTTGTGATACGAAATCCAGAATATAGATCTCATTTGCTGTGACATACTGTGTTTTTGTGTCAGTAAAATAATAATGATGATGATGGTGATGATGATGGTGATGATGATGATGATGATGATGATGATGATGATGATGATGATGATAATAATAAACTTTGTTTATATTCCACCCTATCTCCTCGAGGGGACTCAGGGCAGATTCCAACAAACAAAAAAGGCAAACATTCAATGCCTCAGTATAATAACAGATACAAATATAATACTCCAAAATAGCCCCGCATAAGAAAACAACTTATAACATGATATCTATAGATTAAATAAAACATAACCTATCACCGGGAACACCTGGGGGCATGGTGGGTTAAAGCACTGAGCTGCTGAGCTTGTTGACCGAAAGGTTGCAGGTTTGAATCCGGGGAACGGGTGAGCTTCTACTGTCAACCCCAACTTCTGCCAACCTAGCAGTTCGAAAACATGCAAATGTGAGTAGATCAAAAGGTACCACTCCGGCGGGAAGGTAATAGCGCTCCATGCAGTCATGCCGGCCACATGATCTTGGAGGTGTCTATGGACAACACTGGCTCTTCGCCTTAGAAATGGAGATGAGCAGCACACCCCAGAGTCGGACATGACTGGACTTCATGTCAAAGGAAAACCTACCGTTACCTTTATCAAAAAATATATCTAACATAAAACCTAAACATAAAACATCCACATTAATTTGATGGTACTATTGAACATTATGCCAGCTTCTGTTTTAAAATGTTATTGGTAATATTAGCATTAGAAGAGTTTATTGGAATTTCCTGGGCTTTATTCATCTGTAAAGCTCAATGGCCACCTAAGGTAGCTAGAGCACCATTGAAAGAAAATTTTCAGATCAGATACCCATGTTCGTCTATTGCAAAACATGTTAGTCTATTGCAATACACCCAAGAAAGAGTCCAGTGGAAAATTAATGTTTAAATCACATATTGTAATTACCAAAGATTCAAAATATTTCATTATTAAAACAAACTTTTATGAACTTCTTAAAAACAAAAAGGGATCTTCATGCTATGTTATTGTTTCATACAGATTTTAAGTGAACCTCTTAGATTTTAAGTGAATACAATTGACTGCAAAATGGACAGTTCCTCGTAAACCAGTGACCCATTTAAGTCTTGAGCATCAACAAGAAGACATACATTACCTCGCTGTCACAGGCAGTACCTGCATCACCCTTCTTCTTCCTGATTGGATATAAACTAATGATCAGCCATCCTAAACTATCGCCCACATACCCCTCATTATTCTTATATACTGTGTCAAACATTTTACAATGCTAAGAAATAATGCAACTTACCTGTACTAGGTAATATGTCATCTCTGTGCTGCTTTACACACGGGTTTGTGTCTACTTGACAGCGCCGATGGATGCTATTTTGCTCTTGCAGAAAACTTTGTCCTTGGCTTTATTGTTCTATATATAAAAAGTTGTATATAAGTGTTGAAATCCTATATTGCAGCTACAGATCTGCAACTACTCTATATTCAATAATACCATATACTTATGATTATGAAACTGTTGCATAAATACCACCCCCCCCCCCCAAACCTACTTTCACAGTCAGTAGGCATGCTGTGTGATGAAAGTCTGCTGAGCTGATGATCAAGGTACATGAGGATGTTTCAAGACCCCACCTGCCAATCAGGAGCAGGACTCCTGTCACAAGAGGGAGCTGGAAATATCATCCTGTGCACAACTGCCAACTGAAAAGATCTGCATCATTCAATGTGATTGTTGTCTGCTAATGTAGGTTAAGATGGTCAGGCCAGGACTACTTATGTTCTGTCGCGCACTGGGCCTGTAACAGCTGTACTTTTCTATAGGACGTATACTTTAAGCCCAGCAGGAAGCCAGGGGCACCTCAAAGAGAGGTTCTCAGGGATTTTTCTGAAGTGATGGTCTTTAGAGTCTTTAATGATACAACTAAGTCTTTATTACGGAATAAACAACAAATCTTCAATGGTTCAAACAACACTTCAAGGCTTTCTTAATTTAGTCCTCAATGGACTGGTACCTGACTTCAATTAACTGTACTTTCTCTGTAGGAAAAACCCTTTTTAACCTCTCCCAGGCTGTTTACTATCTATGCCTCATCGGTGTGGGTGCTACTACCGATTCCAAATGCATCTGGGTATTGAGTAGACCTACCAGCCAAGGCTTGAAGATATTTCAGCTGGAGTTCAGTGGATCTGTAGTGCTGCCCTCCCTCAGAGAATTCTTTGAGAACTTCAGGGCTGTTTTCCCTCTGTTTGCTGTGAGGCTGTGAGTTCTCAGCCAGAGCCTTGGGACCTTTTCCCTGGAATTCTGTTTCTGTTTCCCCGGATGTTTTTGAGAAAAGAAGCTTTTCTACGGGACGAGCTGGTCTACGTCCTATAGTTTAGCTTCCTTATGTGAGACTGCCCAAAAAATGGCTCCTTTCCCTCCCAGACCCCTAAACAAGGGGCGGAACCAAAGCTTAATTATGATGGACAGGAGGCCTGCCCTATGACTGCAAACAGATAACAGAAAGAAAATAAAGTTAGAGCTCCTGGTACAGCCATACCAGCACAAATAGGACTTCATTAGAAGAAGCTGGAAAAAGTGGGGGGATGAAGGGAAATTTGTATTCTTGCATCTAAAATCGTGTGTGGTAATCTGTCTTTAAAGAAAACAAAGAATTTACTTACCCCATCACATGCGATCACCTCCTCCTGCCTCAACCATGTGCTTACAGGAGACCCAAGGCACCATTCTTAAGGCAGACACCACTTCTGGGATACTTGACTTTCACCCTCAATCCCGTCTCTCCAGAGGAGACCCAAGGAACCATTCTTAAGAACACCCATTCCTCCACATGACAGATCCCATCCCATGTGTTTTAGAGTGCTTTCTCCTGTTTCCAGGTGCATCAGGAGCTCAGAAGATGATTTCTCCCCAGCTTCTGTTCCCCCTGTTTCTCCACAGGTCTAACAAGGTTCACTTACAAATGACAGCTGGAATTCTGTCTGAATCATATGATGGGCTCTCTGGTGCTTCATCTGTGTTTTTAAAATGCTTGGAAATAGAGGAGGGTGGGGACTTGCATGTGATGAAGTCCTTCGTTACACATTCATAACATAACAGGCAACATAGATTTTCAATGGTTATTTCTGCTTCTCTCTTTGATTTATTAGTTACATGCATATGTTGCATGATTCACACATTTTCAAAAGCATGTTTGCCTTAGTTATTTTTATGGTGAAGACATAAACAAAGTGTCTTCCCACTCTGAATCAAAGCTCCCAGTATTTTTTTCTTCTCAAAGTGCACTTTCCTGATTTTTTATTTATCTCAATATTATTATCTTGAATTTCATCATGAAGCTGGCTCAAACTCCCAATTACATTCACCCCATCTCCAAATTAAAAGTGGCTACTCTAAGTTTTGGAAAGCAAAAATAATGGGGAGTGTTATTTGTTTCTGGAGCATTTTGGGAGAATGCACCACAAGTGGTTGTGGGTAGCCATTTTTGTATTTAGAAAAAAGTCACCTGTGAATCCTCTTACAATCCTTGGTCATGGTGGCAGAAGATTTTGTGGTCCAAAAAGTAATTTTTTCCAGCTCTGCTTTCAGTACATTTAGAACTTCTGCCTGCCTTCACATTCAAATACAACAATTACTTCCATATTTCCAGATCATTGGGAGAATCCTATTCTGAGTTGCTGTTACGGTTGAGTACACATTAAGAACTTGAAGGCAAGAATCATTCTAAAGATATTTTAATTATCTGCAATAGAAGCTTTACAAAACATGAAAATTGGAAGTCATCAGCATGATTTTCTAAACACTAAATGTCTTGAAGCACGCAAAAGCATAGCTAATGTAGTCAGGCTATTAACTCCTACCTCCAGTGATCCAACAGATATACTATACAATTAGTGCCTGTTAGCATTTGTAGTTGCAGATTAAACAGGTTTTGTAACAACATTTGTTACGGTTGGTCAGGAAAGGCATACAGAAAACAGTGACTTAATACAGACATTTTTTAAGTGAATCACTGGAAGCAAACAAGGGCCAGCATCCTATTAGAGTGATGTGCTACATAACTTCCCCTTGTGTAAATGGTTGTACTTTCTACATACTTGCGTAAGGAAGTACTCAACTTATTAATATTAAAAGTTGCAGTCCAGTGTTGTCTTGAAAGCTGTATTTTGTACACCTCTGGTCAATCAAGATGCAATGTATGTCCACACTACAAAATTATAGCAGCTATGGCTTTGTTGTAGGGATTTTTGTAATTTGTATCTTAGTGAGGTGCTTTTCTTTGAACCACAGCAATAGAACTTTTCAACAGAGAATTGATAGTACCCTTTTAGCAAGCTATAAATCCCACGATTCCATAGGATGGAGCCATGGCTCTTGCAGTGATACCAAAATACTACAATGGACATCTGTACAAAGGCACTTTAGTCTACATCCTCTGAAGTGTAGCCTGATACCGATCTCTTTCTCACTTCACAATTGGAGGATTTTCATGCCTTTTAACTGCCTTGGTTGTGTCCTACAAAACTTGGAATTTGTCCTAGAGCTTTCTCATAGAAAATTCTAAAAACCTCATCAGAGCCACAGGATACCATGGCAGTTAGTGATATCAAAATGCCATAACTGTGTAACGTGAAGGAGACTGATTCTTCAACTCTAGAATCTCAATCTGATGAGACTGATTTTTTTCCAAACGTTTGTTTTGCCTGTCTCATGTTATGTAACACCAAGCCTGAAGTTCTGATGAACTCCATCGTTTAATGACATTTTAGTGAGCCAATCAAGATATTACGCCTCTGTTTTTTTCTAATTTAAGTTAATTGACTATATTCCCAGAAAATGATTTCTAATGCAAGTAGTCCACAGAGATAGCACATTTGTTGTATCATTTAAATCCACAAAGTCATAGCAAACCACTGGTGAAGAAGATGTTTATTTACCAGCTTCCATTGGCCATGCTGCCGTGGAAATTCTGAGAGTTGTCAACGTCAAAAAAACCAAACATTTCAAGCTGAATATTCATTTTATCAAGGAAGCACTTCAGTTGGAATCTGCCTTTCTTTTGAGAGATAATCCAAAATAACACGTTTTATCTTTTCTGTACAACACTGTGTATATTTTATTTCATAATTGTCATAGATCAGCTCTAGAATGTTCTACAAGCATGAGCTGTCAAACAATTGAAACTTAATAGTTGTTTGCTGACTCACTACTAAAAGCTGAAACGACTTCCTCGAAGCAAGGTTTTTAATAATAATATGTCAACATCTGCCTCTCCCTGGATGGTGATTTGATTTGGACCCTGACCTTGTAGTTTTGATACTTACTGGGTAATATTAGTGAGGCAGCTGATCTGACACCCTCGATATTACAGTTATTTCTCAACAACAATTTCTTCAATAAAAATAACTTCATAAGTACAGCGACACAAACTTGTCTTGAAGGAGGCTTTGGCTAGATATGAAAGCATCCAGGCTTGGTTTAATTACATTTGGCATGCCATCAAACCAGTGGTTTGCTATGACTTTGTGGATTTAAATGATTTTCAGCTAATTTAACATCTTCTTGCCATCACATAATACTGACAGCTCTGAAAAGTGAGAATGAAGGACCAAAACAACAGCCTTCCCTCAAACTTTCCATACTGTTCAGTGCTTCTTTAATTGGAACTTTCCTTACAAAGAGCTGGCCTAAACATCAGGATAGATTTAGTGGTAAATAGAACTACTTCTTAAGTCAATTTCGTTGGTAATTCTGTACACCAGATGTAGGCAAGGTGTATAGACTTGTGCCGTCGCTGCCTGGGGGCTAAAGTTCTTAGTGAAAGAAACATGGACATCTTTTCCCTAGGGGATTGCTTCTTGCCTTTCTTTAGAGAACTGGAACTCTCAAGGATCAAGACACTATAGATAACTCGAAATAGGCTTTATTGTTCACAAAGAGTTATCTTTCTAAGGCATTAAACTTGATGTTCCAAAAGGGGGTAAAGAAAATATACATTACAGTCACTCTGGAGTCTTGGGTCCAAGGAGTATTTCAGCTGAGTAGCTTCCAAGTTCCCTCTTTCTCAATGGCTGTGAAGTCGGAACATTCACAACCCCAGTCCAATAGCCTATATTGAAGGCACAAAGTCTTCCTCTTGATGCCAAAGGACTGGTTTGAAGGTGCTTAAGATTCCTCAATGTCATCCAGATGAGCTGGGCATGAAGTATGAATCTTAAGAGTACAAACTTAAGAATTGGTGGTAAAGAATGACTTGACTAAGGGCTTAGAACCAAGCCTTTTTCACGTCCATCTGTTGAGCTATTTGGTGGTGGAATGAAAAGGAAAGCACTGCCCTCCTCCCTAGGAAGGGGTGGAGTCAAACAATTGAGCTGGGGGAGCAATTCAACTGATACAAAACAACATTGATAGACAGCTGTAGATAACCAAACAATTCAACTATATATTTACATACAAGTGGCACCAGTCACGCTGTCACAAGACTATAGATTTTGTAAACATTTTTCTCTCGTTATCCCACTTTGATGGAGAAAAATTTGCATGATTCAGTGGGCATTTAGGTGGTATCTAAAATAGGTATACAACTCAAGCATTTACTGATAACAACATGATTATTGTCCCTGGGTTATACATGTCATTTCCTAATTGGTTATATTGTAAAAACATGGGGAAAGATTTATTAAAATGAGGTTAGGACCCCAGGTTTAAGAGGCTTTGGACTATATGGGATTCTCAAGGGCATTCACATTCTCACTGCAATGCACTCTATGTGGGGCTGTCTTTGAAGACTGCCTGGAAGCTTCAACTAGCCCAACGGTCTGCAGCCAAGTTGCTCACCGGAGCGACGTACAGGGAACATACAACTCCTTTGTTACACCAACTCCACTGGCTACCGATCGGTTCCGAGCACAATTCAAAGTTCTGGTTTTAGCCTTTAAAACCCTAAATGGTTCTGGCCCAGACTATCTGTCCGAACATATCCCCTGCCATGAACCATCATGAAGTTTAAGATCTTCAGGAGAGGCCCTGTTCTCGATCCCACCACTATCACAAACACGGTTGATGGGGATGAGAGACAGGGCCTTCTCAGCAGTGCCCCCCCCCCGCCGCCGCCTATGGAACGCCCTCCCTAGAGTTATAAGATTGGCCACCTCCCTCTTGTCTTTTAGAAGGAAAATCAAGACCTGGTTACAGGGGCGGCTCAACCCATTACGCAAAGTAAGCATTTGCAGTATTTATTTATTTATTTATTTATTTATTTGATGCACTTATTAACCGCCATTCTCAGCCCTACGGGCGACTCATGGCGGTGTACAGTACACATAAAAGACAATTACAAAAGTCAGTTTCACAACATACAGACTATACGACAACTACAGACTACACTAAAATCCGCTTCGCCTCTTAGTGGAATCATAGCCGGTCTCATATTCCTAGTTCCATTCAGTATAGTTGATTATGCCCAGGGGCGCTCTTGAGGCGCTCTTGGGGGAAAATAGACCTAGACATATGCGAGTTGTAGTTACTGGGATGTATAGTTCACCTACAATCAAAGAGCATTCTGAACTCCACCAATGATGGAATTGAACCAAATATGGCACACAGAACGCCCACGACGAACAGAAAATATATAACAGTGATTGGTTGGGGAGGGGGGCGCCAAAATACTGTTTGCTTACCATTGAAAATTACCTAGGGCCGCCTCTGCCTGGTTATGGGACCAAGCGTTTGATCAGTGAGCAGCAAGTGGAAGAAGATCACGCAACTTATGGCAATGAATTGACCCAGACTGGTTTTTGGAAATCAATTTTAATGGATGTGTCTTAATTAATTGTTTTAATTGATGTTTTTGGCTGGTTGGATGCATGGATGAAAACCTGTGGACACAGAGGAATGTTTACAACTCAGAAATGGAATTCAGTCCTCAAATGGGGAAAAAATCCTCAGTCTTGCTTATGAGAAGGGGATGGGGCATCCCTCCAGTTGTTACTGAACTGCTGTTTCCTAGTCAAGATAGTCTATGGTGAGCAATATTGGAATTTGCAGTCCTGCCCTGCCTTAGATCATGGTAATAAGCATTATTTCCTGTAAATATGGTAAGCCAGTTCTGCTGCCTTGGGGAGCTATAATAATAACACTTTATTTGTATCCCACTACCATCTCCCCAAGGGACTCGGTGCGGCTTACATGAGGCCAAGCCCAAATACAGCAATACACGCAATAATAACAACAATACAAGCAATTAAAATGAAAAACATGGACAATAAGATATGCAACATTAACAATAAGACAGCACACAATTAAAACTGTGGGAAGGCCAAATGTAAAATTAAAATTGAAAATAATGCTGGAGCATGGGCAAAAAGGTAGTAGTGGCGTTTGCAGAAAACATACAAGCAGACCTAAGTGCTATGGGATAATTTTTCTGGGAAGGCACACTGGAACAAGCTCCTCCTAAAGACTGCCAGAGTTGGGGCCTGCCTGATGTCCCTAGGGAGTGAGTTCCAGAGTCGAGGGGCCACCACCGAAAAGGTCCTCTCTCTCGTCCCCACCAATCACGCCTGCGATGCTGGTGGGATCGAGAGCAGGGCCTCTCCAGATGATCAAAGAGATTGTGTGGGTTCGTATACAGAGATGCGGTCACGCAGGTAAGCGGGTCCCAAACCGTTCAGGGCTTTGTAGGTAAGAACTTGCACCTTGAATTGGGTCCGGAAAATGAATGGCAGCCAGTGGAGCTCCTTGAACAGGAGGGTTGACCGCTCCCTGTAAGGAGCCCAGTTAACAACCTGGCTGCCCTGCTCCTTTTGCTAAGAGTGGCCTTAGACCACGCAGTGCGATGATGGCACCACTAAGAGCATGCTTGGCCCTCAGCTAACAATGATTCATATCGACTCAAATATAAAGATCTTCATTCTGTTCATGACCAATCAAACAAAGCAAATGTAAGTTAACAACTGTTATCAAGTATTTCTGTTTGGCTGAAAGGTCATTTGGCCAAGAATCAAAGCAAATCAAGCAGACAGAAAGCGTTTCCAACATAGTGGATGCCTTATCAGTTAAGAAATAGTCTTGCTGTTACAAGCCTGCTTAGCAGTTCAAAGAAGGAAAATACAGCAGTCTTTGGTGGTATGTATTTCAGAAAAGAATTGAACTACTGATCCCATCTATAGAATTCGTTCACCAAAAAGAAATTACAGAGCCAAAAATCTGGGAGTCATGTACAAACAGCTCTTCACACATGTTTCAACCAAGTTGTATAGAATCAGATTAACAACTCTCTAGATAAAAATGGTAGCAGAATGCAAAATGGATGTTGTTCTGCAGTGTAGCTAGGCTTAATTCTCTCCTACATATAAATATATTTTATACACTGCAAAACCAAACACATTTGATATACTGCAAAACCGTGACCAGGTTTGCCATATTCTGAAAGATAGCTATCTCCAGCACCATAGAGCCTTCTCTATCCCTTTCCTTTCTCAAAGGAGAGGGGCAAGATTTAGTTTTATCCCATCTAAATCTAAAAATATGCTCCACTTCTACGTGAGGAGGAGAGACGGTATCGCTGCCTTCCCTGTGAGCTTGGCCATCATCTGATTTTAATGAAAGTGAGAGATTAAAGATGAATGTTGAAGATTAACTATAATAAGCTGCTTTCTTTGGAGTGATCTAATATAATTCTGAATGAATTAGGAAGCAGATTATTGACCTGTCTGCTACTGCACTCACAAGTCGCAATCTTATTATGCTTGTTCCGTCAAATAAAAGAAGAATTTATTAAGACAATTTATTCTGTCTCTCTTTCTGTCTATACATTTCAGTATTCTGGTCACCATAGTCAACCTGTAATAGTTTTTGTGGCCACAAAAAAATTGAAATGCACAGCTTGTATAATGCAAAATATTTGCTCACAGTGTAAGCTCCTGATTCAAATGTTATAATTTTGCCTAATGTCTTCTAGAGGGAGGGGTGCCATTAGGGTTGCCAGATAGAAAACTGGCAAGAGCAACACAATGGTTGTGTTCAAAAGGGAATTTCAGCAGGTGCTGCTTGTCATGCAACCAGACAACAAGCAACATCTGCTGATATCTCCCTCTTCCACAAATCCATTAAAGGTACAAGAGGTTTTGCTCCAGGTTTTGTTCTGACAACCTTAGGAAATCACCCAAACATTTTGCCTCCTGAAGAACAAGATGCCCTCCCAAATAATAATAATAATAATAATAATAATAATAATAATAATAATAATATTTACAGAAAATGAAGACGTCAAACTACCCTGGGATTTCCGAATTCAGACAGACAGAGTTTTGGAGCACAATACTCCTGACCTCACGATCATGTTAAAAAATAAAATATGGATTGTCAGTGTTGCAATCCCAGGTGACAGCAGGATTGAAGAGAAACAACTGGAAAAGCTGACATGATATGAGAATTTAAAGATCGAACTGCAAAAACTCTGGCACAAGCCAGTCAAGGTGGTCCCAGTGGTGATCAGCACACTGGGTGCAGTGCCTAAAGACCTTGGCCTGCACTTAAACACAATTGGCGCTGACAAAATTGCCATCTGCCAGCTGCGGAAGGCCACCTTACTGGGATCTGCACACATTATTTGTCGATATATCACACAGTCCTAGACACTTGGAAAGTGTCTGATGTGTGATCCATTACAATAGCCAGCAAAGTGATCTTGTTATGTTTCAAATAATACTTTATTTGTATTCTGCTTATCTCCCCAAGGGCACTCAGAGCAGATTACAGAATACATATATAACTTACATTCAATACAGTTATACAATTAACAACAAAGACAGACAATACATAGACAGAGGCAAAGCTTCCCTTTTTAACATCTCCGGCATCTGGAGGCTGTGCTTAACTCCAGCCATGGGGAGGTGCTGTTGTTCGATTTTTCCATGCTGGGGAGCCTGTTGCCTGAAGACACGTTCCTGATCAAATTGCCAGGATGTCTTCATGGGCATCTTTGACCTCCACACCAAAGGAGCATCTATTGATCTACTCACATTAATGTTTTTAAACTGCTTGGTAAGCAGAAGCTAGAGCTGACAGCGGGACCTCACCCCAACCCGCAGCTTGAGCTGCCAACCTTCAATTCAACAAGATTTTCTGCAGCTGGCAGTTTAACCCAATGTGCTAACTGCAGTCACCTAATCCCATATATAGAAGCTTTATAGTGGCAGGTGAGTCATGTTTCAACACTTGTGGTGCTATATTTACTGGTTTTCATAAATGGTTCAAGAGTTCCTGGTCAAGAAATATCTTAAGCTTATTTTAAGATCTGAGAGGGTTTTGCTATTAATAAAACAACTATATTTTGAGTATCTTCAGATCTATCTCCAGTGTCTTTCATGAGCTCAACTGAATGCTTTCTTTGCATCATCCACAGTATCAGAGCAAAAGGCTAATTCGAAAGTGTGTAGTGTACAACTCTATCCTCTGTACAGATTTAAAAATTCCAGCATTTTTAAGCCATAGGGCAGGGAGAGAACAATTCTGGGAAGTGGATTCAAAACTAAATTTAGGGAGGGAAAAACCTGAAAATGTAATATTTGTATATACTAAAAGTCACTTTTTTAGAATCATGAAATGCATTACATATCACTTAGTTTGGCATAAACTGCCATATTTGCTATATTAAAGGTACATTTATTACTGCACTTTATTATAATTACAAATTGTACTGTTCAAATGTTTATATTGTTGTTGCAGCAAATGCAGAGGCGAGGTCCCTCTCAAATTTTGCCATTTGGAAAGAGAAGAAAACTGTCAATAATAGGAAACAGAGTGGGGAAAATGTATTGTCAAAGGCTTTCATGGCCGGAATCACTGGGTTGTTGTAGGTTTTTTCGGGCTATATGGCCATGTTCTAGAGGCATTCTCTCCTGACGTTTCGCCTGCATCTATGGCAAGCACCATCACTACCTCTGAGGATGCTTGCCATAATGCAGGTGAAACGTCAGGAGAGAATGCTTCTAGAACATGGCCATATAGCCTGAAAAAACCTACAACAACCCAGAGTGGGGAAAATTGCTTTCACCAGTTTTCCCCAGTGTCAAGAAGATATAAAACACACCGTCCCATAAAAACAACCGAGAATATGAAACTCAGACCTGGGATTATAATTATCTAACACTACTGTATACTTACTCTTACACAACTTTCTACTGGAAGAAAAATTCAATAGCACCGCTGCCTCCCAGTATTTGTTACCTGAGGCACCAACTTCACTCTGCCTAATGATAGTACAGGTACTGAAAATGTCAGTACTTGCCATTACTTTTGAAAAATTGTGAACTCCTGTATAAATCATTTGCAAAGCTTCAACCTTTGCATTTCCAGTCTATGTAGCCAAGCCATGGACGTTGTTTATTTATTTTATTTGCATCATACGT
This sequence comes from Anolis sagrei ordinatus, assembly GCF_025583915.1. Lineage (NCBI taxonomy): Eukaryota > Metazoa > Chordata > Lepidosauria > Squamata > Anolidae > Anolis > Anolis sagrei. The sequence goes on from NW_026847660.1 coordinate 74,447,875, forward strand.
TTCTGCCAAAAATGGCGCCCAAGCATTATCAAAATCATTTTTTTACTTCTCTCTGAAAGCAGGTGTGTTTTTGTTTGTTTCGTATTACCCAGATCTTGCATAATGTCCCCTAGCTTCTCATGTTTTGTCCAAACATATAGGCTGCAAGTGCAAACCTCCACATACTTACCTAGAAGTAAAGCACCACTAAATTTAATGGTACCTACATCTGAATAGACATGTATACCATTATGCTGTCAGTTTGTGTTCCAGACCTTAATTCTGCTGGTTGTGGCTCACGTCCTCAGAGTCAACATACTTGACCTCATACATTCGAATGTATTGTTCATATCGGTCTTTTCTTTACCTTCTCTTGTTTTAATTGTATTGATGGCCAGTCATTCAATGAATTCAAGGTGGGGGTATGGATGAATAAAGTTGTTGCTGACTTAGGCAGAAAAAATGAAAAATGCAAAGATACTGAATTTATTTTTTCATTCATTTATTTATTTATTTACTATATTTATATACCGCTTAACCCACAGGCGACTCAAAGCAGTTTACAGTAGCAAAATTCAATGCTCAAAACATCATAAAACAATTAAAACAATTAAAAACAATGGCACAGTTATACAATCATTACAAAGTCAATAAAACATAACTCATTAGCGTCTCTTAGTTAAAATCAAGATCCAATCTCATCATCCATTCATTCCATATTCCTATGTTTGTTACACTGCCTTTTCAAGTGCCTGCTCAAACAACCAGGTCTTCACTTCCCTCCGAAATGCTAACAAAGAAGGGGCTGATCTAATGTCTCTAGGAAAGGCGTTCCATAGCCGAGAGGCCACCACTGAGAAGGCCCTGCCTCTCATCCCTGTCAAACGTATTTTTGACGCAGGCGGGATCGGGAGCAGGGCTTCCCCAGACGATCTTAACGTCCTAGCTGGTTCATAGGCTCAGCTGGTCCATGTGAGAAAGATCTTGTAGTCTTCATGGACATCAAGTTGAACATGAGCCAACAGTGTGACTTTTTTTTTGTGTCAGGAGCAACTTGAGAAACTGCAAATCGCTTCTGGTGTGAGATATTTGGCCATCTGCACGGATGTTTTCCAGAGGATGCCCAGATATTTTTGATGTTTTACCATCCTTGTGGGAGGCTTCTCTCATGTCCATGCATGGGAAGCTGGAGCTGACAGAGGGAGCTCATCCACACTCTCCCTGGATTCAAACCTCCAGTGTGTCGGTCTTCAGTCCTGCTGACACAAGGGTTTAACCCATTGTGCCACCGGGGGCTCCAGTGTGATTCAGCAGCTAAAAAAAGCCAATGGGATTGTGGGCTGCATCAAAAAGAGCATAGATTGAAGGAAGTCATGGTGCATCTCCATTCTGCTTTGGTTAGACCTCACCTGGAATACTGTGTCCAATTCTGAGCACAGCAGTTTAAAAGAGATATTGACAAGCTGGAAGGTGTCCAGAGGAAGGCAATTAAAATGATCAAACGTCTGGGGACCAGGCCCTATGAGAAGCATCTTAAAGAGCTGGGTATGTTTCGTCTGCAAAAGAGAAGGTTGTGAGGAGATATGATAGCCATGTATAAATATGTGACAGGGTGACATAAGGAAGAGGGAACAAGCTTGATTTCTGCTGCCCTGGAAACTAGGACTTGGAAGAATGGGTTCAAATTACAGGAGAGGAGATTCCACTTGAACATTAGAAAGAATTTCCTGAGTGTAAGAGCTGTTTACCAGTGGAACTCTTTGCCTTGGAGTGCGGTGGAAGCTCCTTCCTTGGAAACTTATAAACAGAGGATGGATGACCATCTGTCAGGGATACTTTGATTGTGCTTTTCCTACAAGGCAGGGGGTTGGAATAGATGGCCCATCCGGTCTTTTCCAACTCTATGATTTTAAGATTGTTGCTGTGTATCTTCATGTCATTTTTTACTTATGGCAATCCCAAGGCAACCCTCTCACAAGGTTTTCTTGGTCAGATTTACTCAAAGAAATTGCCATTTCCTTTCTTTAAGACTGAGAGACTAGTGACTCAGTGGGAATCTATTGCTGAGTAGAAATTCACATCCTAATTTCCTAGTCCAACACACAAACAACTACACCATATTGCCTCCTTCACACCATACTGGTTCTTCTCATGAAGTAAACAAGAGACAGCATTTGGTAAATGCACTTCCAAATTAAAGGTCACAGATGTACCATCTCTATTAATCTATCTCCTTCCACTTTTTCTCAGCGTGCCAATGGTGTTTTATAAAAAGCCATCAACATTTTTCTCTTCATGAACAAATGCTTTCCATTATTTAAAGAACCAAAGAAGCTGTCATGTAACCTTCAGTTTTCATAATCCATCAAGAAAATTAATGTAGCTTTGATCCAGCCTCTATGAATTCAAACAGAAATAGACTTTACCAGTTACAGAAACCGAGATGTTAAAGATCAGGCTCAAGCGTGTTACACTGATTTCTATGTAATATGTAGTCTCAAATCCATCAAGAAATGACTAAATGGTTTTTATAAGAGAAGACAGAAGAGGTACAAGAAAATATATCATGACATGATACACACTATATATCAGGAAAAAACCCAAAGGAAGTGATTGAGCCAATGAAAGGTCTCATGATGCAATTTTTTTATTTTTTATTTATTTACTATATTTGTATACCGCACCTTCTCAGCCCGCAGGCAACTCAGGGCGGTTAACAAAGGCAACAATTCAATGCCCAACAACAGCATAAAACATTTTAAAACATTGACATATAATATAGAATCATAATACGATCAATAAAAACATAAATCATATGTGTCTCTTAATTAAAAATATTGTCCAAAATCATCATCCAATAGTTCCATATTCCTATGTCTGTAACACTATCTTGTCAAATGCTTGCTCAAACAGCCAAGTCTTAACTTTTCTCCAAAATGCTAAAAGGGAGGGTGCCGATCTAATGTGCCTAGGAAAGGCATTCCATAGCTGAGGAGCCACCACTGAGAAGGCCCTATTTCTCATCCCTGCCAGACATGTTTGTGATGCCAGTGGGAACAAGAGCAGGGCCTCCCCAGACAATCTTAAAGTCCTAGCTGGTCCATAAGGGGAGATGCGTTCGGACAGGTAAGTTGGGCCAGAACCGTTTAGGGCTTTAAAGGCTAAAGCCAGCATTTGAATTGTGCCCAGTAGCACACTGGCAGCCTGTGGAGCTGGCGCAACAGAGGCATCGCATGCTCCCTGAGCACCACTCCTGTTAGTAACCTGGCTGCCATCCGGACAGTCGTCAAAGGCAACCCCATGTAAAGCGCGTTGCAGTAGTCTATACGGGATGTAACCAAAGTGTGGACTACCGTGGCCATGTCAGACTTACCAAGGTACGGACGCAGCTGGCACACAAGTTTTAACTGTGTGAATGCTCCCCTGGGCACTGCCGAAACCTGGGGTTCTAGGCTGCCGAAACCTGGGGTTCTAGGCTCAGCTATAAATCCAGGATCACACCCAATTTTACATATCTGCTCAAATGGAATCAATCGCCACTGTGTTTGAGAAGACTTGTTTGCAAGTCAATGAGTACGGAACTGCAACCTTCAACAATTATATCAATTATTGTTGCTATAATATGCCTTCAAATCATTTCAGATTTATATTGACAGGGCTTTCTTGGCAAGGGTTTTCTTGACAAGACTTACCCCAAAGAGATTTGCCATTGTTCTCCCTAAGGCTGAAAAAGTGTGACTTTCCAAGGGTCACCCAGTGGGTTTCCAATCCACTAGATTCCTAGTCCAGCATTCAAATCTCTACACTCAACTGACTCACTGATTGTAATACTGGGACAAAAATAACTAATGTAAATGCACCAAAACCATACAGAGAAACTACAATTACTTGTATCTATATGGCTCAGTTTCAACTGATACTTTTCCACAGCTTGGTAGAAGCAGTACTATACACTGGTGGAAATCAGAGAGAGGCCCTTCTTCAACTTCTTCAACTTAACCTGGTCATTCTGTGTCAAAGCACCCAGCAATAATACATATCTTCTGTATCCAGTTGTTTTTTTTTTCTTTCTGATCTTTCATCCATGGGTTTTTTCCCATGTGTCCTTTGAATGGAATCTGGAGCCAAAAGGAAGTGATGCTCAAAACCTTGTACCCTATACCTACCTCCAAGGATATACTACACAGTAGAATTAATGCAGTTTGACACCACTTACACTGTTCAACGGAGAAAAGGTTGCGGGCCTGAAAATAGTTGTTCTTTTATTATTTTGGGGTGCTGAAAACGAAAATGACATTTAAAAATGTATATTGGCTCTAGTTTTTATGATATAAGCAATCACGTGATCACGTATGGTTGAAAAAATGCATGTTGTGACTTACACTATGGAAGATTCTAGAATATTCTATAAAGTTTGATGATGCAGTATTAGTGCCGTGTGCAAAAGCCAGAAAGCCCTATATAAGGCCAGACTTTTGAACGGTGAGGGTCAGTCAGTTGAAGACTGAGACAGTTTCGTTAAACATCGTTTTACATTGTTCTTTTTACTGTAGTGTGTAAATAAAGCACTATGGAAATAAAGCACTATGGAAAATAAGATATCAAGGTAAATGGACTCCGTCAATGCTGTCAGACTACTGCTGGAGCATTGTAAGAGACAATCCTTTCCTTGAATACAAAAGAAAAGAAAAGTCAAGAGAAGCAAACAGGATATAAACTAAAGTCACGATTAAAGCGACATTTAAACTTTCAGACTTTTCAACTGCATTAGGCCTACTAATATAGTTTCTTGCTGCACAAACATAAACAATAGACTAATTAAATAAATATTTCTCATGTATAAACTATTGGCAATATAATTTGACTAAAATTTAGTAAATATTAACGGTTTATATACATGCAGTAAGGTTAGGCACATTATCATAATATTAATGAATTACCTATTGTGGAGAAAATTGAAATAGCTGTTGCATAAAAACCAGAGCCAATTAACACATTTAATTATTATATTTGAATTCAGCATGTTAAATTTATTAAGAAACGGCACATTTCGTTTCCGCAACTGAGAAAAACTGAAAATTTGTAGAACAGTGTTATCTGACATGGCTCAATGCTATGAAATCATGGAAGTTGTGGTTTTACAAGGTCTTTAGCCTTGGTTGACAAAAGGTGTTGGCTTCTCATCAAACTATAACACCAATTATTCTTGATCAATGTGAGATGGCAGTTAAAGTGCTGTAAAACTGCATTAACTCTACAGTGTAGATGCACTTCAAGTCATTCTCAGGATTCTACCAGCTATACCTTCTTATCATTCTGGAACTGCAAGCATAAAAGATAAAAATGTTCCAAGAGACATCAGTAACAAAAACAGTTGCACGTTTTCTGCAACTTAGGAGGTCTGTACGGTCTGTCTATGACTAGCAGGATATCCAAGTGAAAGGGAAGAACACTGTGGCTGGAATCCTATCTATATGTTCTTTATGTATGTGTAAGCATCATTGTTACAGCGCTATGCCATAAATTCTGACTTGAACCCCATCGATCCCAAATTATTGAGAAGCACCCATCGCAATACATGTGGATCTGTTCCCGTTTCTCAGGAAACAGCTGGCTGTACTACAACCCCTTCCCATGAGCAATTCTCAGTGTAAAATGGAGAAAAAGGATTCCTGCCACAATTCCCGCTCATGCTGGAGATCATTCATGAAAGGAGGATGGGAAAGGCAGCAATCTGATTCCTAAGCAATAGAAAACAGAGCTCTGTTGATTGCAGCTGCTGCTACTTTCTGGTAACTGCAGACTGGGAAGCTGCCATGCTCCCTACATAAGGATCATGAATATGAAACAGTCATGAAGGCATAATACCACATTCTGGACTATGATTCTAACACTGTGTAAAACATGCCATGTGAGGGGTGCTAGTTTTATATTATTTTTTCATTTTTTTATTTGAGAAAAAATTACAGTTATAAAGACATATACTGTACATTTCCCCCTCTTTTATTTTCTTTACCCCTGTGCTCTCTTTCTCCAGGGTCATCCCTTCTTCTAAAGTCCCACCAAAAGTTCAATTCTTCATTTGGAGGTAAATTCCTGTCTTATTTTTCCAATACTTTTTTCTGAAAAAAAGTCTCCAAATACTTTCAAAGTTATTTTTTCCATAATCCCTTTACTTTTAAGTTTGATGTTAGCTTATCATTCAACACAATTTCTTTATACCATTCATTAATTTGTATTTTCACTTCTCCTTTCCAATATTTTGCAATTAATAATCTAGCTGTTGTTAATAGCATGTCTATTAATTTTCCCTCTTGTCTTCCTACTCAGGCCCGTAACCAGGATTTTGTTTCAGGGGGAGCTGAGTTTGATTCGGGGGGTGGGGGCTGAGTCTGAGTGAAAGAGGGTCTACCCTAGCAAACCTTTTATATCATTACCCCAATACCCCCATGTATATGGGATATATTGAGCATGGTGATCAGATCATGATATGACTAAACATAACAGTTTAAATAATGTACCAGTAAGGCCTTCTTGAGGACCACCATGAGAATTTCGGGGGGGTGGGGCTGAAGCCCCCCCCCCCCCCCGGCCTACATGCCTGTTCCTACTGGATTCCTTCTAATTTTTATATTCATAATATTTTCTATTTCCCTTATAACCAATTCTCAAAAATCTTTTACATATTTAAAATCCCACCACATATGCATGTAGGTTCCAGTTTCCTAGCACCCTCTGCACCATTTTTCATTATTGTTCTTATTTATAATGTTTAACCTTCTCAGTGTTAAAATACCACTTCCAAACTAATTTATAATGATTTTTTATTCTACTTGACATGTTTTTTTAATTGTCTTGCTTGCCATATCTCTTCCCATTCTTTTTCAGTTATCTTTGTTCAGTTATCTTTGCTACAGTAGTTTTAGTAAGAAATTACCATCTGCAGGGATGAAAATAAATCACATTGGTCTATTCACAGCTTTGGAGAATGCTCACTTGGCTTCAAAGCAGAACTGGATGAAGTTTGCTATATTTGATTTTCTTAAAAACTAGCTTAGAGGGAAGATGACAAGGCTGGTGTAATGGGACACTGTTTTATCTGATAAGCTAGCATTACATTTATGAAAACAAAAAACAAAGCCAATCTGTCCCTATCATGCCATAGGAGACTTGAATCATTTTCTTCTGAGCAACAAGCCTAATATAAACTCCAAAATGCAAAATGTAGTGGAAACCTGGCTCCATTTTGATTAAAGCCTTTCTCCTAACATAAATATTTTTAGTCAAACCCCAAATGTTGGCATGGAATGATGTCTAGGCAAAATTATGATAGCTGGGACCCTACGCTGGTTGTGCACCGCAGGTCAGAATTCATGAAAGGAACACATGTGCGAGACAGAGCAGCGAGTGAGAGATGCAGCTGCAAGGGGGGGAGGGGGTTTACGGCTCAAACGTCCTGCCCGCCCAGAACCCCGGCTTTTCCACTGTCAGAAAGTGGGTGGGGGAAAGCACAAGAAGAGGGGAAGGGGGGAAAATCCAGTTCCTGCCGCTCCGTTCACACTAGGGCCTTGTAAAAACCTTCCCTGGCCACCAGGTGAAGTGTTAATTTTAATCTGCAGCTATGTGTCTAGATAGGTGTTTAAAAGGGTAAGTATATAGTATAGTATAACTGGGGGATGGTAGCCAGCTTAGCTCACTCTGAGTTGAGTTGCCATGGAAAAAGGGGTGGAGCCAACTGCCTCTTGGCAGGGCAGCCATTTTAAAACAGTTAGTCTGTAGTCAGCGAAATACAGGGAAGGCTGGCTCTGTTGTGTGTTGAGAACCAGTAAGGTAGTCTATAGTCTAAGAACTACAGGGAAAAGCCGATTCTACTGTGTTGAGAATCAGGAGGGTTTAGGCTTTTAGCCTGTGTAATTTAGATAGGTCGAGTTGACTTATTTATATTATTAGTCAGTGTAAGAACAAAAGGGGGAGAGAACCCTAATAAGAATCTTTACTGCAACAGAAATAACATAAGGAAAAGATAAGCTTGTACCTGAAGTAATCTGTTAAAGAAAGAAACACCTTTTGAAGGAAAATAAGTTTGAAACCTGTTTAGTGGAAGGAATAGACCTCTTAAGAGTTGGTTTATGAAATGTTAAAAATGTAACCTCTGAAGATATGTGCCTCTAAGAGCTAAGAAACATTGAAACCATCAAGCTTCTTCTATACTTCAATAAACTTGTTACAGTTTCTTCCAAAGCCAAGTCTCTGTTACAAATACTTTCAAGATAAGCCACGCTACACATTGAAGAAAGCACAAATCAATATCACAAGCTATTAGTTGTGTTATCAATTTAATAAGTCCTTACAAAGTGGTGGCTCCTTTACAGACCGTTACAAACGGGTGCCATCTTTACAAATTGGTGGCCCCTCATTACACTGCCCTTCAAAGAAAGCAGCCCCAGCAGCTGGGAGCAATCCAAGAGGACTTCCCTTCATTAATTTTGACGCACGTTGCGCAACAAGCATACGGGTTCCAGCTATGCGTAGGATCCCAGCTATCCTACTTTTGCCTAAACATCTAAAGATCAGGTGCATCTCTCAGAAAACAACATTTTGAAAAATTGTGTTTTTGAGTGACATCACAACATAGATGGGTGTTCTGTTTTAGTCTAAACATGAATGAAATTAGCATAGGAGCAGGACCTGTTTGGGAGATATGATTCAACACCTTGCTTAGCACTTTTTAAATGTATGTTGCAGTTTGTGAAATGCATGCAGACCAGTAGATAATTTAATCCTTTGTATATTCAAAGACCCAAAAAAGAAGAATGCAAAGCTTAAATTTACTTTTGTATAAGCAGAGTTCAATAAAACAGTGACTTCAACACTAACCAATAATACAAGTCACAGTTCGTCTGAGTATTACACTCGCATATGGTCCATGCATTTGACTCATGCAATTCTTAAAATATGTTTCTTCTTATTTTCCTTCCTTGAACGTGGAGACAAGCAGAGAAGACAAAGTTATCAGCATCAAATAAGCTACAAGTCAGGAGCTTACACTGAGTAACAAGGATTCAGCAAGCCCAGGAGCAAACGTTCTATCCCAAATCATAGAACAAACACCCCCCCCCCCCCCAGTTATACCCCTTTGGGAGTGGCCTTAATTACTTATCCTGTGGCTCACAATTAATCAGGGTGAGTCTTTTCCTCTGAATTCACACACCCGGTAGTGATCCCACAGGAACTTAACCATGTACCTTAATAATTTAGACTAAAATCCAGAATAGGTCTTTAGCTTGTTGTTCTTGAAAGATGCCAGTTGGTCTAAAGCAGTGGTTCTCAACCTGTGGGTCCCCGGGTGTTTTGGCCTACAACTCCCAGAAATCCCAGCCAGTTTATCAGCTTTTAGGATTTCTGGGAGTTGAAGGCCAAAACATCTGGGGACCCACAGGTTGAGAACCACTGGTCTAAAGTAAGAAAACACCATGAACTATCTGCTAACAAAGTACATTTGTGCCATCTCAACCTATCATTTGAAAAATATCAAATAACTCTCTAGTCTAAGAAAATACTACAAAATACATGAGGTCATCAACAGACAACAAACAGAGAAAGAAAAAAGTCATTTTTAAAAAAGGACATCTCAGTTCATTTGGTTGCAGTGGTGGTATTTATCCCAAACCTATGCTACAGGGATCATGCTAGTAAAAGAGAAGGGGGTTGTATTTTTGTGTAAAATATAGAGTTTAAAATTAAGACAGTATTCTCTGTCCTCTTCTTCAGCACATAATGAAAATGGCATCAATCACATTTTGGCACCAAGTAAGAAATTGGGTCTTCTCCCAAGATTTTGGAATCTACTAACCATGATGATGATGATGATGATGATGATGATGATGATGATGATAAACTTTATTTATACCCTGCCACCATCTCCCCCAATGGGGACTCGGTGCAGCTTACATGAGGCGAAGCCCAAACAACAAATTTCAATAAAATAAAAACCAATGACACAAATGACAACACAGTGAAATACATGAGATGACTCTGATCTGTCTTGGGCATTTCTTGTAGATGATAGGAAATCCACAAATTGTGCATTTGTCAAAATCTTCATCTTGTTTAACAGTTTTAAATTGTTTTTTTCATTGTTTAATGTTTTATCCTCTAAACCTGCCCCAGAAATCTGTAGCTTATAAGGTAGGCTTGAAATATTACAATAAAAAATAATTACAGATCTTTTCAGGAATTATTTATTTACAGCATTTTTATTCCACTCTTCTCAACCCAAAGGGGACTCAAGACGGATCACAGAAAACATACATGGCAAACATTCAATGCCGTTAAACCAACAGGACAGACAACAGATAGAGGTATATGCTGGCATTTTTCCCAACTTCAGCATCCTGGAGGTTGTGCTCGATCCACAGGGGGTGCTGTTGCTCCATCCTCTATGACAAAGAGCCCTTGGTCACAGACTTCTCCTTTCTTTGATCCTTGTCATTTTCTGGTATTTCCTTTTTCACGGTGCCATAAAATGCCTCCCCACGAAAGTGGTGCCTAATTTCTCTACTTGCAGCTCACAGCTGTTTTCGAACTGCTTAGGTGGAAAGTAAGTTGGTCTGAAGATCGGCTGCTCACCCCAACCTAGGCTTTGAACTGCCAACTATCAATTGGTGTGATCTATTGCTGCTGTGCTAAAGCCCGGCCCAAGGAAGTTTTATTAAGTTGTTTTTATTATTTATAATTCTAGGGACCTAATCATAAAGTATTTTAGGAAGACACATAAGTAAGATACCCTACACTTTTTAATTACATTTGATGGCAGTGGGGAAAAAAGAAATTCATTTTTGACAGTATCTATCTCTAATGGGATCTGCCAAAAATGTTTCTGGAGTATCTTTTTCAACAGAAAAGACAAGTTGGCATTCGGAATGCAAGCGAAGCATGTGGTCAACTCTATACAGGATTAAATACGATTTTCTTTATTTATCTCAGCCCCCACCCCCCAACCCGATCTCAGTTGTTTTGCCAGCATAAGCTAAATATTGCTCTGCAAAGTGGAAGAAAATGCATATGCCCCTGCTGAGTGGTCACATTGGTAATTTCATTAAGACAACTAAATTTTGCAGGACTGATCTTTTGAGGGAGGAAACTTCTTTCTCTCAGCAATGCTTCCTGACTGAAAAAGAAAAGCCAGCCACCTTTGCAAGCAGTGACTGACCATTTCAGAATGTGTCTGGTTCATTTTCTAGAGTTGGATGTGTCAAAATATGACAGTATGTGAAGTCCAGTTGATTATCTTCTCATAAAATTGACATCACTGCTGTTAAAATGGAGCAGTTCATGAAATGCCACATGATTGAAGTTTGCAGGGACTTTTTTTTAATCAAGAGCAATTTCTTTTGAATTTGAGTTCTTTCACTCAGTTTAGTGGCCTGAAACAATTTCAAAGCAAGGTCATATGTTCCTAAAGCATTTGCAAGCTCTAAAGAGACAAGTATGTTATGAGAGTACAATAACATTTTAGAGCAATTGTTACATAGGTGAAAAGAATAACACATTTCAGTCAGTATTGCCAGATCAGGACTACACCACAACCTGAGATTTCAGCGCCATAACCTGATTGACCCCCTGTGAAGACATATAGAATGGACCCTGGTGATGTTACAAGGAATGGCTTCTTACAATACCATTAAGCATCAATTACAGTTGCAAGAAGTATGTCGTTTCATTTTTTTAAAAACACCAGATCTAACACATTTGTAAAATATGTATATGAACATATTACAAAGACACTGGTCTCATGACCTGGTGAAGAGCTGCCAGCACCTGAGATCTGTTGTTGTATGCCAATTTACCATCTCATCACAAAGGACTAAAATCGGCTGTTTGTGCCAATTTTAGCCCAGGTCACCCATGGGCTAAGCTCCCACCACATGATACCATGCTGCCTCATGAGTGAAGGAGGATGAAGCCGGTACATACCGCCAGCAGGGCAACCTGGGAGAGCTCCCGTATTACCATACAATGTGTGAGGAAAGCAGCACACCCCATGACTACTCATGCTTCCCCCCCCAATCTGGTCTTCCTTGCTTGGATCTGAGCGATGCGGGCATGAACCACCACTGGCTGCTGGCTGTCTGATGAGGTCATTTGTAGTCACTGTCAACTTATGGCAACCCTAAGGTGAGTCTATCGTGAGATTTTCTTGGCAAGATTTGTTCAGAGGGAGGTTTCCTTTTCCTTTCTCTTAGAAAATGTGACATTCCCAAGGTCACCCAATGGGTTTCCTTGTCTAAGTGGGGATTTGAACCCTGTTCTTTAGAGTCACAGTCCAACATTCAACCCATTACACCATGCTAGCTCTCAAAGAAAGATCTGAGTGCCACAATTTCATTCATATTATACATATATATATATATATATAGAGAGAGAGAGAGAGAGAGAGTCACTGATACATAGTTTTATATAGCATCACTTATACATAGTTCTATATAATGGAGGAGAAATGATATGTGGTGGGTAGGATATCCTTCAATATTTTACAGAGACACATGAGGCCAAACAACATCACAGAGTGACTTCAACTATTAATGGGGAAAAACCAGCATGCTAGAAAAGGATACTAGAAAAAATAGTTTGCTTTTGCCTGGGTATACTGTGAAGGACAAGGTACTGTCTTCCCTTCTCTTCTCTCTCACTGAGTTGATTGACTGCAAACTACTTTCGCATTTTGATCTCAGAAACTGAAATAAGGGTGAAAGCAGGAGGATGAGAAGGAAAGTGGGGCATTTAAAACAGTCGAAAAGGTGGGATAAAGTGGGGCTGTCTCTACCAAATCAGGATATTCAGAGGGTACAGGATTGTATCCATAGCTAACAAGTCATTACCATATGTTATGCCATTATGGAACTATATGTTGGCAGGCTGCAGGAAAGCAGGGTCTGGCCTAACAGGTGCTTCTCCAAGGAGGGAGAAAAAGATATGGTAATATTTTGGATGCATATGGATGAATGCGTGTACATGTGTGTGAATGTTGAGTAAAAATGTAATTCCCCTTTGTTTGTTTGTTAACCAATGTAATTGTAAATCCAATGTAGTTGCATAGAATCTGTATGTCTGTATGTCCAATGTCATTCTTTTTCTAAATGTTTTCTGTAATCTGATATACCCTCTCACACTGGAAATTGCAATAAAAAGAACCTATGCTTCCAAGTCATTGAAAAGTCATTCATGACAGATGTACCTAAGGGAAGTGGGGTGTTAGACTACATATTGTCCTAGATTATTCAATGGCAAATTCCTGATACCAGCAACATTTTATTTTCCCCTCCCCGCTGATAGTGGTTTAAAAAAAAAAAAGAAATCCATGACATACTGGAACAAAAGAGTTCCAGGAGACTAGTTATTTATTTGTCATGTCAGGGCAACCAGTCTATTATATTACATTTCTAACAGAACAAAGCAAACAGACAAAATACAAAATTTGTGAGTTTGGTAGTTGATTAAATGTCCTTTGACCAGTAGCTGGCCACTTGGGTGCTTCTGGTGTTGCTGCAAGAAGATCCTCCATTGTGCAAGTGGCAGGGCTCAGGTTGCATTGCAGCAGGTGGTCAGTGGTTTGCTCTTCTCTGCACTCGCATGTCATGGATTCCACTTTGTAGCCCCTTTTCTTAAGGTTGGCTCTGCATCTCGTGGTGCCAGAGCGCAGTCTGTTCAGCGCCTTCCAAGTTGCCCAGTTTTCTGTGTGCCCAGGGGGGAGTCTCTCATTTGGTATCAGCCATTGGATGAGGTTCTGGGTTTGAGCCTGCCACTTTTGGACTCTCGCTTGCTGAGGTGTTCCAGCGAGTGTCTCTGTAGATCTTAGAAAACTATTTCTAGATTTAAGTCGTTGACATGCTGGCTGATACCCAAACAGGGGATGAGCTGAAGATGTCTCTACCTTGCTTCTTTCACTATTGGCTGCTACTTCCCGGCAGATGTCAGGTGGTGCAATACCGGCTAAGCAGTGTAATTTCTCCAGTGGTGTAGGGCGCAGACACCCCGTGATAATGCGGTATGTCTCATTAAGAGCCACATCCACTGTTTTAGTGTGGTGAGATGTGTTCCACACTGGGCATGCGTACTCAGCAGCAGAATAGCACAGCACAAGGGCAGATGTCTTCGCTGTGTCTGGCTGTGATCCCCAGTCAGCTTTCGTATGATATTGTTTCTAGCACCCACTTTTTGCTTGATGTTCAGGCAGTGCTTCTTGTAGGTAAGAGCATGGTCCAGAGTGACTCCTAGGTATTTGGGTGTGCTGCAATGCTCCAGTGGGATTCCTTCCCAGGTAATCCTCAGAGACTAGTTGTTGTGGTGCATACACAGTTGCTTGGTCACTACTCCTCCTTGCTTCCTGGGGTGGAAAATAAGTGGCAGCAGCTACCTTACTATTTACATAAAGGATTTTTAAGCCACTGTTCCTTTAATGAAGAAAGCAAGGATCTCACAGCATCGAGAACCCATGGCTATGGCAATAGACAAAGGCACTGCAGAGATGTGAGTGAGGATTGGCCAAACTGCCTACAATGTCAGGCAGCATCTGTTTTCCCCTCACTCTGGTATCACCTTTTACAAGGACAGAAAAAAGCTAAGCGGGAAGCTATGAATGGACACAAAGGCAGGAAAAAAACAATTCCCAGAATCAAGCGAGGTGTTCTGTTCCAGGAGTTCTCACCACTTTGCATCAGTTTGAAAGAACCTGGTGTCACCATTGTTTCAGGATTGTAGAGAACTAGAATTACAATTAAATGCCTCCAACAGAAATTGGATGTCACGAAGAAAAGAAATGGCTGGTTTTTATTTTATTGTTACTTTATTTTTTTACTGCTGAACATGAAGAGAGGAACCTGTGGAATTTTTGTCCTTCCGCCTCCAGTAATTTTATTCTTGGGAGGGTACCACTTGCTGTTCAAGCTCAGGCAGCAAAATGACTAGAGCTACATTAGAATCATGCTGGTCATTCACAATTAAAAAAGAGTTTAGGCTTGATACACAAGGCCAATGATCATAAAAATCTGTTTGAGTGACCCCTTTGCTTTCAAAAGCTCTTGGAACAATAAACCTGTTAAGATATAGGTATCCTTGTGGTCGTGTTGGATAACTTACTCTTTCAGCAAACAAACTGGCTCACCGTCTATACAAACAGCACGGGAATTTTTGAAAAGCAAAGGAAGGTGGGGGGAGGCTTCCTCTATTATCTGATTTGTATTTAATGACCCCACTCTTCCCTTCATATTAAAAATGTGCCTTTTTGACACAAGCTTTCTAACTCAATTCACAACCTACAGAGGCGCAGGGATAGCAATATTGGAGGCTCTAGAGAGGTCTTGCTAAAGTTGTGAAAATTCAGTGAAAAATGGGCAGCATTTTCCTTTTTGATAGGCACCGGCATTATCTTCCATCACAAGGAAAAGCTATATAATGATAGTCTGCGAGAATACCTTGAATTGATATTTCAAAGGGCTTCTGTTGAAAGGATGATTTATAGATCACAAGACCAATGGGGCTTTTATCAAAAGAAAATGGATTCCTTTGTTGAACTATTGAGAAAAGATTGATGATGTGCTATAGCCAAGCTTAGGTTTGGTGAGTCAGTAGTAGGTAAATTACCGACACCATATAAATTCAATACTTATTACACTGCATACCAAACAACACACACACATGCAGTAATTGGTGACAAAATTTATTCCCTTTGGGGAAAGAACTGAATGCATGATTTTAGCATTAGGGTAAATTCCATGTGATTTATAAGTACACAGATATAGATCAGTTGTCTGAGCAATTATGTGCTATATAATAAGGCAAACCGCCAGAAACACATTGCGTGTTTGTGTGTGCAAACATGCAAATAATTATGTCCACATTTTAATATAAAATAACACATTTTCCTACTTTCTTGTTATGATACAGCCCAATTTGAATAACTAGATAGCCCCATCTCTAATAATAATAATAATAATAATAATAATAATAATAATAACAATAATAATAATAATAATGCATCACACAATCCTAGACACTTAGAAAGTGCTCAATTTGTGATTTTGTGATACAAAATCCAGCATAGATATCTCGTTACTGTGACATACTGTGATTTTGTGTCAGTAAAATAATAATAATAATAATAATAATAATAATAATAATAATAATAATAATAAATCTATATAAATAAAAATGTAATGCTCGTTTGTGGGATTAACAGAACTCAAAAACCACTGGACGAATTGACACCAAATTTGGACACAAGACATCTAACAATCCAATGTATGTCCTTCACTCAAAAAAATTGATTTTGTCCTTTGGGAGTTGTAGTTGCTGGGATTTATAGTTCACCTACAATCAAAGAACATTCTGAACCCCACCAACAATGAAATTGAACCAAACTTGGCACACAGTTCTCCCATGACCAACAGAAAATACTGAAAGGGTTTGGTGGGCAGTGTCCTTTGGTTTTGGAGTTGTAGTTCACCTACATCCAAAGATGACTGTGGACTCAAACAATGATGGATCTGGACCAAACTCTCCATGAATACTCAATATGCCCAAATGTGAACACTGGGGAAAATAAGATCTTGACATTTGGGAGTTGTAGTTGCTGGGATTTGTAGTTCACCTACAATCACAGAGCATTCTGAACCCCACCAACGATAGAATTGGGCCAAACCTCCCACACAGAACCCCCATGTGGGCCACAGCAATGCGTGGCAGGGGACGGCTAGTCTATATAAATAAAATTGTAATGTTCATTTGTGGGATTAACAGAGCACAAAAACCAGTGGGCCAATTGACACCAAATTTGGACAGCATACACCTAATAACCCAATGTATGTCCTTCACTCAAAATTTTTTGATTTTATCATTTGGGAGTTGTAGTTGCTGAGATTTATAGTTCACCCACAATCAAAGAGCATTCAGAACTCCAACAAAAATGACAGTGAACCAAACGTGGTATACAGGACTTCCATGGCCAACAGAAAACACTAGAAGGGTTTGGTGGGCATTGACCTTGAGTTTGGGAGTTGTAGTTCACCTACATCCAGAGAGCACTGTAGACTCAAACAATGATGGATCTGGACCAAACTTGGCACAAATATTCCGTATGCCCAAATATGAACACAGATGGAGTTTGGGGGAAATAAACCTTGGCATTTGGGATTTGTAGTTACTGGGATTTATAGTTCACCTACAATTAAAGAGCATTCTGAATCCCACAAATGACAGAATTGGGGCAAATTTCCCACACAGTACCCCCATGACCAACAAAAAATACTTAAGAGGCCATTCAGTCCAGACTGGGCCACAGCAACGCGTAGCAGGGGACAGCTAGTAATAATAATACATTTTATTTCTACCCCGCCACCATCTCCCCAAGGGGACTCAGGGCAACTAACATGAGGTCAAGCCCAAGAATTACAATAAAACAAAATAAAATACAAACAAACAAATAATAATATTAAAGTAAAATCCAAACAATAACATAATAGACAATAAGACAAACGCAAAATAAACTGGTAGAGGAAATAAAACACAGTGGGCGGGCCAAATGCAAAGGGTAAAATTTATAAAACCCTGGGTGAGATGACTAAATAAAGTAATGTGTCTGAAAGAAGACTCAGGAGGGGCGAACAATGGGATTAACCTTCAATAAGTTTAGACTGTGCATTGATTGTGTAGATTTCCAGTTCTGCTCTCACTGCAGCAGACTGAAGGTACTAACATTTTGCCAAATATGTACCCAAATAGTGTTTAATCTGTAACAATTCACAAAATAAACTATAATAATTTATAAATAGAAGACATTTGATGGGACTTCATCATGAATGAGGCAAACAGATTGTTTACTAAATAAATCTGGATAGACTCTAGTATGTGGGGCAGCTGATTTGGGTCATAAATGGCACGGAGGCTCATAACTGTAAGAAATGGACAATGGTATAATTTGTTTAGGGAGGCTGTAAAGTTTTTCCTCCTTCCCAAACTCAGGCTTTTCTTAATATTTGAGAAATAGTATTAAGGAGGTTTATTTATAATGCATCTATACAGAGGGGAGTTGGTTTGGAAATCCTTTGTGTATCTTAAAATGCTTTGAAGCTTTGACAAGACCAAGCGCAAGGAGAAAAAAGAAAATCAAATGATAAATATTCTGGAGAGACTAGTGTATTTTCAAAGCCTGCTATAAATGTAATCCATTCTTATACGTATTTTGTTAAACCACTTGAGTGGACACCACAATGAGGATGAAGATAACATTAGGGCTAAATCCCTCCACAGAAGCCACAACTTCTTGTGCTCTGCTTCTTTGATATACTTCTTGAAGCTCTAGTCCCTTCTGATTTATTTTTGTTTATTTTCAAATCCCTAAACTTGACATATTGTAAAACAGACAGTCCTATAATGTGTTTTTGTTGCATTTGTTATCCTGTTCCGCTCCATTCATGTAGCAGGTCTCCAACTTGTCTGTTGACAACAACCCATAATGCAACTTTGGCTTAACATTCATTAAACCTGGCTAGCACAGCATCCTAATAAAAATCCCAAATTAGTTTGTGAAACAAGACAATAGACATGTGCGCAAAATTCGTTTTGACTGTTTCTTTAGTGTCTTTAGTTTATTTGGAAGTCTCCTCCCCACACAAAAATCTGCTCGACACAAAAGGCTGCCTACAGCCTGCTATCATGTGCATCCAAGCTTGCCTCCTTGCCTTGGAAACTGTGTGTATGGCAGGGCTGGCAGGGCTGGAACCCGGCTGCAGGCATGCTCTGGGATGCATCATGCTTCTTCTCTTCCTCCTCCTTCCTCCTTCTTGTCTTCCTCCCTGATGCTACTCCCAGGATCCAGATGTGGGGATGGGCAACTGGGCAACCTGAGAAGCAAGAGGGCGAGCCCTCAATCACCTTGACTCTTTGCCTTGGAAAGAGAGTGCACGTGTGCTGGAAGTGTGGGAAGTGCAGAGGGTCTTTTTCACATATGTGGTGGTCCTGTGAAATAGCTACCGTATATTCCGGGGTACAAGACTTCCTGACTTTCTAAGCCAGGAAAATCATCTCAAAAGTGGGGAGTCGTCTTGTACCCCGGAATAAATATTTTGGGATCATTTTTCCCTCGTCTCCCTCGCCCTGGGCATCCCCGCGTGGTGGAGCCTGCGGAGGAGGGAGGGGGGAGGGAGGGAGGGGGCGAGGAGGAGGAGCAGCAGGCTTCGCTGCCAAGCTGGCAGCGTGGTAGCCTACTGGGCTGTCTTCACCCTCGCCGGCATGGAGTTGGCTCCGCCTCCGCCCTCCATCCCAGCTGCCGCAGGAGYCAAAGCCARAAYAGYGRGGGCRGGGCCRGGAGAGCTCGCCTCTGGCTGCTGAGGCCCCGCCCCCRCRGWGGACCCTGCCCTTCCCKCYCCRGCTTCARCTCCTSCTGCTTTACCAGGCCRGCGGGGGTGTTTGCATGCTGTGCTGTCCCCTCCGCCACTGGTCTGCTGCTAGCTCCGCCTCTGGCCTCAAAGCCAGAGCAACTGCCGAGGGAACCAAAACCGGAGCGGGGAGGCAGTGGGAGAAGAGGACCCCGCCCCTCACGGCCCCACCCACGCTCCGGTTTTGGTTCCCTCGGCAATTGCTCTGAACTTGAGGCCAGAGGCGGAGCTAGCAGCACACCAATCTGCCCCTCTCTTCTGATAGGAGGTCCTGATTTATAAAGACTGCTTATAGATAAAAATTCTACAAATGCTTTGCCTTCACCTCAGTACTCATCRTACAAAGCCTGACTTCTATTTGCATGCAAGCTTCTATGCCAACATACATGTAATCTGAACCATTTAAAGCCTGCTTTCATACTTGCTAGCATGATGTAAAGGACCCAGAGTGTAAATGAAATTCAAGGAGGAAGAACAACTATAATGTCCAATGTAAGGTACAATGTCCTTCTCATAGGAACCTGCATGTCAGAAGCATTTGAATTAAAATTACCATATTGAATTCAAATTTGATTTTTTTTAAAAAATTATTTGGTGTGCATTGGAAGAGGGGTGGTCTTATACGGCGAGTATATCCCAAACTCTATATTTTAACTGGAAAAGTTGGGGGTCGTCTTATACGCCCAGTCGTCTTATATGCCGGAATATACGGTAGATCTTATTGGATGGAGATTTCAGAAATTTGCCAAAAAGTACTAGAAAAGAAAATCCTATTCAAACCAGAAAATTTTCTCCTAGGGGTGATAGATATACAGTGGAGCATTAACGAAGACAGGATCTACTCACTCCTATATGATTACGGCGGCGAGAATAGTCTACGCTAAGTTTTGGAAACAGGAAACTAGGCCACAGATAGAAGAATGGATAAAGAAAATTATGGACATAATGTGTATGGACAAACAGACATATTTACTGGCAGAGACTCACAATAAACACATGAAGACAGATTGGACACCCTTAAACACCTGGCTGAAAGAAAATAAAGTACTCCTATTAGTAGAACAGAAATAACAACAAGAATAAAACTTATCTACACAGACCCACTACCAAGGAAATGAAGAGACTAGAGAAATATCTAATGTAAAGGCTTATATGGTGAGAGACGGAAGAACACCCCCCTTAAGTGTTTTCCTTACCCCTGTCTCCCCCCACCCCCTTCTCCTTTCCCGCACCCCAATTCTTTCCCCTCCCTTTCCAAGCTGTTTTTATTGTCAATGAAAAATCATGAATAAAAATTA
Source organism: Anolis sagrei ordinatus (assembly GCF_025583915.1). NCBI lineage: Eukaryota > Metazoa > Chordata > Lepidosauria > Squamata > Anolidae > Anolis > Anolis sagrei. The sequence continues at coordinate 74,468,585 of NW_026847660.1, forward strand.
TTATTTTTAAAAAGGAAAGAAAGTGCACGTGTAGCAGGGCCTGGGAGTTGAAGGCCAAAACATCTGGAAACCCACAGGTTGAGAACCACTGATATAGAGTAAGAGGTGCACAGCTGCACGCCCTACCACACATGCACTCTCAGAGAGTGTGGAGAGGCACGTGTGGTGGGGCCTGCAGCTGTGCACCTCTTACTCTATATCAGTGGTTCTCACCCTGTGGGTTCCCAGATGTTTTGGCCTTCAACTCCCAGAAATCGTAACAGCTGGTAAACTGGCTGGAATTTCTGGGAGTTGTAGGCCAAAAACACCTGGGGACCCACAGGTTGAGAACCACTGCTCTAGAATAAGAGGTGTTCGGCTGCAGGCATGCTTTCCGGGCCTGCCTGCACATCCCACCACACACACACTCTCTTTCCAAGGAGTGCACGTGTGAAGTGGAGTGTGCAGGCAGACCAGGAAAGCACATGTGTCTGCCAGTTCCTACAGCTGAGCGCCTCTTACTCTATAGAAACAGCAGGTGCCAGGAAAGAAGAACACTTGCCGGGAAGGGGAGCCAGTGGGTGGGAAGCCCCCCCCCACCATAATGGTCCAATTTTTTGATCCCAAAATGAAAGAACCAAAAACTACCCTCCCAATTTTGGGAGGCTTACAAAAAACAGTCTATCATTGCCCAGACCTTTCAAACTTTCTGCACATCATGGAATGTCATGGACAAGCAGGGGCGGCTCAACCCATTACGCAAAGTAAGCATTTGCAGTATAGTTGATTTTGCCCAGGGGCGCTCTTGAGGCAAAATAGACCTTGACATATGTGAGTTGTAGTTACTGGGATGTATAGTTCACCTACAATCAAAGAGCATTCTGAACTCCACCAATGATGGAATTGAACCAAATATGGCACACAGAACTCCCACAACGAACAGAAAATATATATCAGTGATTGGTTAGGGGGGGGGCGCCAAAATACTGTTTGCTTACCATTGAAAATTACCTAGGGCCACCTCTGTGGACAAGCATATTGTATGAAGCAAAACTGCACAATATAGCAGCAACAGACAACTGTTTAGGGGCAGTCCTCTCAAACTGGTAGTAACATTTGAATTCCTGTCACCATTTTGAGAGGGGCTGCAGAGGAAAATGGAGACATCGAGGATAACATGGATTTCTACAGTGCCCAATTGTGGTGTTGCTGGTTTTGAAATTGGAGGTAGAGGGAGCTTTGGGCCACTAATAGTACATTCATAGGTCACAAAAGTAGCTCCTACGTTACATGTCTGCACAGAAGAACAATCTAAAAATAGTGTAATGCATTCAGAACTATACCTGTCACTTTTTCAAATGATGAATAACATTTACCACCATCTTATTCACTGAGGACACAGGAAGGAAAGGTAGTGTATTGTGGGGTGTTTTAGTTTATCAAAAGTATGAATTTTTAAGCATCTTCCAAGTGTCAGGATTGAGGACAGCACAGAAACTCCCTGCCTTTCACGCTAGCTCTTCTGTCAATTAGTTACACACAGCAATTACCAAACCCTTTCTTTAATATTTGAGAAGAATTCAACCTTTCCAAGATGATAAATGACTCCTTGAAATACACAGTGTGGGGATTTGCTAAATGTGCACTTTTCCCTCTCTCCTTTTATATTTTTTAATAATTTCCCCCCAGTTATTTTGCACAATCAATAGAGAAAAGACATCCCTTGGAAAATAAAAAAAGGCACAGCAAAATAGCTTAGAATGAAAAAAAAAGGTGTCTTCTCATCTAGCAAACGGCCAGAGCAAAGAGACATTCTTACACCTTGGCTAATTAACGGAAGAGCTAACATTGTTAACAAAATTAGGAACTGAACCTAATTTTAATTGTTTTGAAACTGGGGAAAAATAAGCACCAATATATTCCAAATATGACCTTTGAGAATTCCAGCTCCATTAGCATTTTGAACAGCACAGCACAAATTAAGATGGGACATGTTCTGTGAATGAGTTTTACATTGCACAAAATTACAGAGTTGCCAACACTTGTCCTTTTGTCTCTATTAATTGTAGAATAATACATAAGAACTATTACCTCCATGCTTCGATCTGAGTGATCTTCTCAGTTGTCTTTGAAATGCCTTTCTTAGAGTCATGATATCATGTGTAATGTGCTTCAGTCAGCTGTAAATTGACTACCTGAAGTTGACAAGCTCGGTAGAGTTTGTGTTGGAATCCACAGGGAAAAACAGAATCATAAAATCATAAAATAATAGAGTTGGAAGAGACTACATGGGTCATCCAGTCCATGAATGAATTAATCTATCACTTTTGGTCTGCAGTCCCAGCAGCAAGAATGGACCCTCATATTTAGCAAGAATCAGCACAGACCACATTTCATCGGAATGGAGGAGACCACAGCTTTATTAGTCACAGCTGAACAGGCTTGGCCTTGGATCCAGGTAACAGCCGACCTATTTGCTGGCCAATGACAACCCATTCATCAGTTGAACCACCTGCTGGCCGGTAGAAACTGCCTTCTTCCAGAGTATAGTTCCAGGCCTTTCAAAGGGGACTTTGGTGCCAGGCACTGACCTACATTACCACTGTAGCATAAGCTTTATTGGTGATAAATTATGCTGCGGATGGTACACAGCAAAGAAATATTTTAGCCCTTTTGCTGATGGGATTCAGCATAGCCTCACAGCCAATGGAAGAATTCAACACTTCAAAAATTCACTCCAGACGATCTCTTAGTGATCAAATTTCCTACCACTGGGATATATGGAGAACCCTTGCACATTCCCAAGGCAGATAGATTCCCAAAGCTTATCTAGTACAAAAACAAAGTACACAAGTGTGGTGTGTGTATCTCTCTCTCTCCCCCACAGCTATAAGGACTGTGCATGCAGATTGGGAAGATGTGAACACAGCGATGGACAGGGTATAGGGATTTTATCTTTGAAGAGCCTCACCGCTATCACCAATTGCGAGGAGGTGCTTGTGTGTTCCTGAGGTTGGCAACGGCAGGCCCTAATAATGGAGGTATTTTACCTCAGGCACTTTTTAATCTCACCGCTGCCACCAATTGGGAAGATGTGGATGTTATGGAGGGAATTTACCTCAGGCCTCAATTGGGTAGAAGAGTATATTATGGAGGAGGCCAATTATTATTTGTAAATTAAGGTAACTGCCACCARCGTGAGGTATTTGAGGYACCACCGATGAGATCTGGCTCTACASAYRCAGATTAGTTGAGATGAGAYGGTTTTCAACAAAAGATAACAAGTTTATTGTGTACAAAGCTTATGGTTGCAGGCTGTTAAATAACTTATGGAACTTTGAATATCACATGGTTTATAATACAGTCCACTCTTCCAGGTAACACAGCTTGTGGCTAACTTTCACTGAGGTGAAGCTCTCTAGTGAACAATGTTGCACTACTATAAATAGCCTTTCAATTTGATCTTCCCTCAATCAAATCTCTGATCTCTAGTCCTTCCTTAACTAGGGATCTTAACTAGGCTTCTTTTAGTCTTCTTTAACTAAAGAATCTGGCCAGGTTTCTTTCTTCAGCCCTCGTAGACTGAAAAACACCAGCCGCTCACACACGAGCCTCTCTCTCAGGCCTTTCCAAGCCTCTCTCACTCCTCCTTTTTTTTTTAAACACACATAACTTTTCCTGCTTGGCTCCGCCCACTTCTCCCTCTCATGAGCTAGCCAGCCTCGTCTCCTTGGCAACGCTCACTGTGGATTCAAACCAGATGACTCCAGTTTTAGCTACTGTTACAAACACAAATACATACTCTAACAGTTAAACACAAACATAATAACAATGACTTCTGCACAAGATTGCCACAGGAAAAAGCAAGCAGAGAAAGGTTCACTCTCCCAGTCCATTCCTAGCCTTCATAAATTTTCTCAACCTCAAACTACAAAGCAAGTGCAAAAAAGTATCCAACAAAGTGGGGTTAAAATTGCTGGAAGAAACATTAACAACCTTAGATATGCAGATGATACCACTTTGATGGCCGAAAGCGAGGAGGAGCTGAGGAGCCTTCAAATCAAGGTGAAAGAAGAAAGTGCAAAGGCTGGGTTGCAGCTAAACATAAAAAAACCAAGATTATGACAACCAGACCAATTGATAACTGGCAAATAGAGGGAGAAAAGGTTGAGGCCGTGACAGACATTGTATTTCTAGGTGCAAAGATTACTGCTGATGCAGACTACAGCCAGGAAAACAGAAGATGCTTACTTCTTGGGAGGAGAGCAATAACCAATCTCGATAAAGTAGTGAAGTGTAGAGACATCACATTGGCAACCAAGATCCACATAGTAAAAGCAATGGTATTCTCCGTAGTCACCTATGGATGTGAGAGCTGGACCATAGGGAAGGCTGAGCGAAAGAAGATAGATGCTTTTGAACTGTGGTGTTGAAGGAAAGTTCTGAGAGTGCCTTGGACTGCGAGAAGATCCCACCAGTCCATACTTCAGGAAATAAAGCCCGACTGCTCATTGGAGGGAAGGATAGTAGAGACAAAGTAGAAGTACTCTGGACACATAATGAGAAGACAGGAAAGCTTAGAAAAGATAATTATGCTGGGGAAAATGGATGGAAAAAGGAAGAGAGGATGACCAAGGACAAGATGGATGGATGGTATCCTTGAAGTGACTAGCTTGACCTTGAAGGAACTGGGGGTGGTGACAGCCGACAGGGGGCTCTGGTGTGGGCTGGTCCATGAGGTCACAAAGAGTCGGAAGCAACTGAATGAACGAACAACAACAAAGTCACTAACAGAAATGATCCCACTGGACAGCTATTCATGTTTGGCCAAGATGTCAAAAGTACACCAGAACTATATCTCTGATGACAGAAACCCATCTCTCTACAGAAATTCCTTCACCAGCCCACCTACTGGGTATCTCTGGAATGGCAAATACAGGAAACTACATAGGTTTCAGTGTCTGTGAGTATGTATCAGCTGTTTACCCAAATCTGAGAATGACCTAGTTGGCCAAATCCTTAAAGGAATATAAGGGGAATTTGTTTTAAAGTGTACCTGAAAATTGTAATTATATTTATTTATTTATTTTTTCATTCTTCTCCCGAGTGGATTACAGCATATAAACAGACATAGGCAAACATACAATACCTTTTTACAAGGAAAATACAATGAGGCACAAATACACAGGCTTCTCCTTTCATTTCTGGTTCTGGAGGCGGAGCTCATTTCCGGCTCTGGAGCAAGTGTTCTCTATTTCCAAGCCGAGGAATCTGTGTTGTTGTAGACACCTCCTGGTCATGTGGCTGGCATGACTGCTTGAAGCATCTTTTTGCCTTTTCCCACCGAAGCGGTACCTATTGATCCACTCACATTTGCATGTTTTAAAACTGCTTTGGCAGGAGCTAGGGCTAACAACGGGAGCTTACCCCATCCCATGGATTCAAACTGCCAACCTTCAGGTCAGCAGTTCAGCAGCACAATGGTTTAACCCATTGAGATATTGTAGGCATTTGTATTTGCATTGTTATCTAATATATGTAAATTTTTGCAATGAACTTCCAAAATATAATGCATTTTTGAACATTATTTTCAATAATATACAGATTTTTGTGTGTCCTTCACCCTAACGCTTTTGACTGGAAAGCAATACTGCAAATTTCAAAAATATTTACATGGCCTACCTTTGATATTACAGATTAAATCTCCCTTATCCAAACTGCTTGGGACCAGTTAGTTTTTGGATTTCTGACTTATTGAATTTTAGAATACTTGTATTTGCATATACATAGCGAATGAGGGAAAGAGGTTTAGTCATACATCCAGTGCTTACTGCAACCTACTCAATAATACTCAATAATAAAACTTTTTATATATTTATATACTCAAGGTAGGTCCCATTACATCACTACCAAAAGTCTGATGGTGGAAAGAAAAGTGCAGGACTCCATTTAGGGTGGTTCTACACAGCCATTTAAACCAAATTAGGTAATGTATTAAGGGGTACTGGTTCTTCAGCCCTTTTGCTGATGAGATCAGCACAATCGTCCCAGAAACCAGTTCCAGGCTGGGATAATGACCATAATTATCAGCTAATTGCAGATCGATTGGAACTCAGAATTTTTTTTCTTATCTAGTCTGCTCAGATGCACCGATGTGCATTGCCATGTATAACGATTAGTAAAATGTAATTAATTTTTCAGAAGGGGAAATATAGAAAATAAAATATTCCCAATGCTGCTCAGCCAAAATTATAAAGCCGTCAAAAGGATGAGGGAGTATGGTTGCTGAACCAACAGTATATTTAAAAGTTAGGAACTGGGAAACACTAGAACTGAGAGACTTAAAATGATTCTTCAAAAGATTTCCGCTGCCACCATTTCACTGTTATTCAGGCTGAGGTAATATTGAGAGTTTGTTTTGTAACACACACTGTGCCACTATAGTTTCTTAGAAAGTGCTGTGAAGCTGACTTTTGCAATACTTTGACCACAAAGGTATTCACACTGAGGCTGGTATAAGTTGAATAAGATAACAAGAACGTTTATTGAACAGGCTTGAAATATTCAGGTACAAATGCTTAATGGTTTCAGTAAAATACTGGCATAAAAAACTTGTGGTTCCGTTAGAGTCAAAATCTTAAAATTTTCTGGGTTACAAGTATTCAAAGTTCCACCACAGAAAATTACTTCAGGAAATGAATCTCTGAAAGTAACTCCCAAAAATGCCCCTTAGGAATCTAGCCAAAAACCCTGAACTAGACTTCCTTAGAAATTGAACAGATCACTAACAGAGTACTGTTCCACAAAACAGTATTCTAGCTATTTACTCAATAGCTACTCTGAATACTTCACAAAAGACTGACCCAAACTTCTTCTTCAAACCCCAAAACTCGCTCTCACTAACACCAACACTTCTTCTCTCTAACAGTTCCAAACGCCAACTGACTAAAAAGGGACTTCAAGCCTCGGTTTTAAAAGACACTTTTTTCCTCTAGACCACTTAGGCTCTGCCCCCCCCCCATCTTCCTAGCTAATCCTAGCCTTCTGATTTTCCCTCTAAGACTTGAACACGCCTCCTCAAGGCAAACCTAAGATGGCTTCTCCCTGTCTCCCTTTTCTAAAATGGATGCCGTCTTCACCAGGCCTACTCCCTTAGATTTTAGCTAGCCAGTCAAGGTAAGGGATTCATTACACCATGTCTGTTAGGGATCAACACTAGACTGAGGCATGGCACAGGAGACTGAGACAAAGGAGCAAAATATGCTGTTTCAGCCATACTGCATGCTGAAATACACAACAGTGTATGTTTTGTAGACACCCCAACCTTGAACTGCCTTCCCACTACATTATAGTGCCTATGCAGAAGCATCCTTAAACTAGCTCCCTACTATTCCAGACATTTCCTAGGTTACCAGCACACTTTCTGCCTTTTTATCAAAGTCGTTGGGAAGGAAGGGGAAATCCTCCTCCCTCCATGAGTCTTTTTCAATTTCACTGTGCTGGAAGAAGCAGCCAATGGGGTCACTTGGCACTTGATCAGATGCTAGGCATGAGACTAGCCCCCTTTCCCCAAATGCAGACAAGAGCAATGAGCAGCAAAAAGTTTCAGCTATTAGAGCATTTCAGATTTCTGGATAAAAGTGATTCAGTCTGTATGTGCAAGTTGACTTGGGTAGACATCATTGCTATTCTTCTGAGACAACAAAATGTCTTTGGCAAAATGTCTTCCTGACTTTCAAGAACAATTGCAATTACTTTCCCGCCCCCGCCCCCCTCGAAATAAGATTGGGGGGGGGGGCAGAAGCAGAGGGACAGCCACACAAAACACAGGTTGAAAGCTGAATGGTCAACAAAATCCAGTTACTGGTAGGTAGGGATTGAGATCCCAGACTGTTACATGATTTTCCCTTTGTGACAGACAAAGTACTCTGGGATTAGGAAAATAATTACAGTGGGGCTGGGAGACTTAGTAAACAGTAATAACCCAAGGATGAATCAGATTTGATGATCCCAGCTGAGAATGACAATTAAGATGTAATATTTCTGCCCGTTTTCTCCCTTACTGTTCATCAGCGTTGGAAAATCAATTTTAAACTCCACATTCTCCACATTGGTCATCATATTTCAGAACAAATACGCATATCAACTGTTGATCACACAATGCTGCCATTTCCCTGTTGTTATTGCGAAGGGGTCTATGGAGATTAGCACTGGCTAGACTCAGGAAAGCAATGCTTTCGTTTGCTTTGAACTCTGGAACCGATTAGATTGCAAGCTAAATAAATGTTAAGTCTTCCTTTGCAAGGAAATAGGCAGCCTCAGAATTTCAAACAAATCAATACAGGAGAATGAAGAAAATCCATTGAACTGTTTGAAGAGCAGCTGGTGGATTAGCCACATGGTCAGGCTTGGCATCAACCCTAAAACAGCTGGTAGGAACAGCAGAGCTAGAACCATCAAGAAACTGGTCCTAGATATTGTTGGTGGGTCTTAATGGATAGGATTCTCAAGCAGAGCAGCAGGAAATTCAATCAGACTAACCAAGATAATATTCTAGTTATGACAGCACCATGCCAAATCCTATAAGACAGGACTATGGACAACATACATGGGATAGGAAGGGGGGTCACATGGGACTCACACTAGACCTTCAAGGGTCACATCCACCTATATCAGAGCCCAGCCCCAACAAATTCTAAACTTGAACCATAGACATTTATTTTAATGCCCCTAAAACAGTGCACCTCAAAGATGTGATCCATATACGAAGGTCAGGACTATAGCAATTCTTCGATGGGGGGGAGGGGAGGCAGAGGTAGCATACGTCCCTAGCACACTAGGAAAAATGCTTGGAAACTCCCTTTCCAAGACTTAAAACATCCCAGGGAGGCCAACCTAAGTCACTTGCCAAAATGAATGTGGACTGAGGACCATGTTTCTAATAGTACTACTCTTTCGTATCATTTTACAGGTCTAGTTCCAGTTACTTATCATAAAATCATAGAGTTGAAAGAGATCACAAATGCCATCCAGAAAAGTCCAGTCTACCAGGGCCTTTCTGACTACATCGCAATGAATGCTGCCTCTAAGATACTTGAACTGGCTGCTACTACTATAATTTCTTAGGAAATTACTATAGAGCATTTAATGTCTACACAATACAATATTTAAAATGAAAAACAATTTTAACCAACATAAATTTACCAGTATTTCAATGGGAAACGTGGAGCCCCCGGTGGCGCAGTGGGTTAAACCTCTGTGCCGGCAGGACTGAAGACCAACAGGTCACAGGTTCGAATCCGGGGAGAGGAAGATGAGCTTCCTCTATCAGCTCCAGCTCCTCATGTGGGGACATGAGAGAAGCCTCCCACAAGGATGATAAAACATCAAAAATCATCCGGGCGTCCCCTGGGCAACGTCCTTGCAGACGGCCAATTCTCTCACAACAGGATGCTCCTGACACGACAAAAGAAATGGGAAACGTGGGCCTGCTTTGGCTGATGAATAACAACCTTATCACACGGCCACCAACCTTGCTTTGGCTGATGAATAATAACCTTGTTCCACGTTATTGGTGGGGGCATGGGGAATCCAGCACCCCATAGCTCACATTGCCTGGATCCAGGTGAGGGCAATCAGATGGGGGAGTCATGGGTGTACACAGCTTCCCCCCATGAATTCTATGGCCCCCCATGTTGCCCTGGTGATGGCATGCACTGGCTCCACCCTCTTTCACCCACAGAGCCCTGCCAGTGTCATCTGATGAGAGCCGGCTGACTCTGTGGGTGACCTGGGCTAAAATTGCCACCAATTTTTACAAATGCTTGTAAAATTGGCAGCAATTTTAGCCCGTCACCCACAGAGTCAGCCAGCTCTCATCAGATGCCACTGGCTTTTTGATGAGGTTGATATGTCAATTAGGAATGTTGTTGTTGAGTGCCTTCAAGTAATTTCAGACTTAGGGTGACCCTAAGTTTAAAGTTTAGGACAGGTGGCAAGTAAATGACCTTGGAGGACAGCATTTGGCCCACAGGTCTTAGTTTGGGGACCCCTTGTCAACAATGAAAGCAGACGTCCATACTAGGACCTGCTCCAACCTTAGGGTAGATGAGTGAACAGATTGGTTGATTTATTTATCTGTTTTACTTTGAACCATCTTTGCCATTTTAATGTTCATAGTCCTAGTTTGGAGAGGCACACTTTGTTAAGCAGGTGGAGAGCTTTTAATCAACTAAGAAGAGTAAAAGGAAACTCCTTGCATACGGGGAATGGTGAATCAGAAGAACTTGTCATAGCTTGCAAATAGTGCCACTATTCCTACGATACTCCAAAAACAGACAGACAGACAGACAGATAGATATTGATTATGGAAACTACAAAGTAACATTCCATCACCACCCATGTTATGCACCGAGGCTGAGAAAAATGTTCTGTAGACAGCCTATATCCTTTGCTCTCTTTTTCACACACGCAAAAATAGGGAAACAGCACTTTCAAAAGGTTTGCAGGGTGCAAATATCCTCTAATACAAGATAGGATCCCTCCCACAGCGTGTATTTACTGATAGTTCTTAAAAGCAGGCACTACAGAAGTTACAAAACAGATCATTTTACAGCTTTTGTACAGAATACTTTTAGAATAAAATTCATTTTGTGACATCCTTCTCAATCTCCTGGCAAAATAAACATTCTGCTCAGAAATGTCAGTAAGCCACCATGCATTTCTACAGATACCTCTTCTATGCAGAAAAAGCATTATTATTATTATTATTATTATTATTATTATTATTATTATTACCACTACACTACATTTCATTTCAAAATTCCTGAAATAGTTTCCATACTGCAGTGATTAATATCACAAATTATAAAATAACAGCACAGCAACAAAACAGGCATATCAGGGATGTATTTTTCTGGCTGGGGCTCTGACTTCCACAGATCATTGTAACCCCCACAAATGATGGACCTGGACCAAACTTGGGACACAGATCCACAATGACCGACTTTATTTCCTGGTGAGATTTGGGGGAGGATGGACTACAGATTATGGGATTTGCAGTGGTCTCATTTCCAGAGACCACTGCAACCCCCACCAATGAGGGTTCTGGCCCAAACTGTGCTGTCGCGCGCTGAGCTCCTATAAAAGACTGTAAACAGGACTTAAATTCTGTTAGCCCAATGGGAAGTTGCCCCAGAGAGAGGTTTTTTGGGATTTTCCTGAAAAGATGGGCTCCAAAGTCTTTAAAGATGCAACAAAATCTTTATTACTGAACAAATAACAAATCTTCAATGATTAGCTTCAAAGTTTTCTTAATAAACTAATGGCTTTCTCAATCTTGCCCCAAAAGGCAGGTAACTGTTCCTTCACGGTTGGGAAAATCCCCGACCTCTACCTGGGCAATCTGTCTTCTCTTCTGTTGGTGTGGGACCCCTACACCCGGTCCAATCTGCTTTATGGTTGCCGCGAAGGGCCCTTACCGAACAGAGACTTTGCAGAACTTCCAGGAGGAGGAAGATGTTCACTTCCCAGTGATGCCTGGCTGAAGCGCTGTGGGACTGGATCCCTAGCAAGAGAGTTGTGAGGCTGTATCTGTATATCCCTGGCCAAGCTATGGGGTTATTTCTCCCTGGCCAAGCTGTAAATGATCAAGCCGTTTACAGGAGGCCCTGGTTTAAGTCCTGTAAGAAAGGCTTCTCTGTGTGGACAGAGCCAAAATGGCTCCTAATTCCCACCAAAACTCAAAAGGGGGCGGAACTAGGGAACCTAATGATAATTGACAGGTCATTGACCCAATAACTGCAAAGTAAGGAAAGCCATCTAACTGCAAAAGCATGGAACCTTAAAATACATGCAACAATCCACAAATGGAAAGGGAAGTTGGAGCTCCTGGTCCGGCCGTACCAGAACAATTACTTAACTACCAAAGACAAACAATGCCTTTTTTAAATCACCGGGGCATTGCTGGGTACCCAAGCTAGTATTTCTATAAAAAATAACAGGGGCATTAGAAAAAAATATTAGTCAGCAAAATGCCTAGTGATGTAGTTGTGCATTTTGTTGTAGCAGGAGGTTGGATTAGCTGGACCCAATGGCTGTTTCTAGAGCTTAAGAATCTATGAGTCTATAATTTCACATGCAAACCAAGTGTATATCTAAACTTGTATCTAAGCTGGGTAGAGAGAGAGAGAACAAGAGAGAGGGTTTTAGAAAGTTGTTTATTTCAGACATAACTTTTATCCAATGAAAGCTTCTTTTTGTGTCTGCAGCACCCATTACCATAGTAACAAAACTCCTTTTCCACATAACTGCAGGACATCTAAAGCTGTGAGGGAGAAAAATGTCTTTTTAAACACCTAAACATAGAAATAAATGTCTGGATTTAGCAATTTAGGTACATAAGGGGGAGAAAAACATTCCGAGATGTTCTGACATCTCCAACACAAATGCTAATAGGCAGATGAGCTAAGGCTTTTCAATTCCCTTTGGGCTGCAGTTATCCACATCTAAAAGACTCACTTTTGAAAAGACAGCTTATGAGTTGTGCAATAACAATATTTTGTGTTATGATGCTACTTGTAAATCACATTCCACAATGGCATCTGGGCCTCCAACTAAGTCCTCCCGAGGACAGCAGGGAACAGCTGGAAGCCAGCAAAACTTGTTATCTCCCAACAATGCCACAAAAATCTACTGCTGAAACAGATGCCCAAAAAAATGCCAAGATCTATTGAAAACATCTCTGAGACATTTCGGATACTTTTCTGATGCAGGATGAAATGCTTGATTTCCCCAAGAAAGACCAGTTGGTGGTGAAAATGAATCAGTACGGGCACGTGCAGATGGCAACATTTCTAGAGCTGTCAAAAAGACAATGAATGTTGGGAAGCAGTCGCGCTAAGAACCAGCCTAACAATGATAGAAGTTAAGAACAGAGGAAAAGCAACCAAACAGATATGATCAATTGAAATGGAAAGCAGCTAGTGTGTAGTCAGAGGTCGTGTGTGAGCCAATATTTCTTTTTGAAAGTAGCATTCAAGTAATCTATATTGTATGGTGTACTGTATGCAGTATACAAGACACTGACATCTTGCACACCTGGGGCACATTTACATGATGATGATGATGATGATGATGATGATGATGATGTTATTGAGAAATTGTACCTCCAAATTATGAAATATATAAAATATATCAATTACTAGACATTGCTTATTGGGACTTACAATGAGCGTACAAACCTTTGTCTTACAGTAATCCCGTTCATGAATTGCTTTGGAATGTCACCTAACACACCCCGGACTCGTCTATTTGGCCTGCCCATCCTTCTCAATTTTATATTATGTTAATTTGCTTTATTTATTTTATTTTGCAACTGTTTGTATTTTATTCAGATGTAAATTTTGTTGTCTGTATTGTGTATTTTATTTTGCGGTATTGTATCTTTGGGCTTGGCCTCATGTTAGCTGCCCCGAGTATAAATAAAGATTATTATTATTATTATTATTATTATTATTATTATTATTACTATTATTATTACTATAATCCCCTTACAATGAGCTGGGAAACAGTGGGTTGTTGTAGTTTTTTTTTTTTTGGGCTATATGACCATGTTCTAGAGGCATTCTTTCCTGTTGTTTTGCCTGCATCTATAGCAAGCATCCTCAGAGGTAGTACACTACCTCTGAGGATGCTTGCCATAGATGCAGGCGAAACGTCAGGAGAGAATGCCTCTAGAACATGGCCATATAGCCCAAAAAAAAACTGCAACAACCCAGTGATTCCGGCCATGAAAGCCTTCGACAATACATAGAAGGGAAGGATTCAATGATTTTGCGTCAGAGCCCAGGGGTTCTTCTTCCTGTTTTCACCTGATATGATCCGGGAACATTTCCTCTTCCTTGTCCCAAGTGAGATCCATTTGTTACACCCACTAAACTAATTATTACCCTAACACACCCCTTGTATATCCAGACAAACACCATTGTTCCCACCAGAGCTCAGGCATTAAGCTCATTATTAATCACAATATCACATTCCTTCCCAATTGCACCCCTTGCGGGGGTGGATCAGTAGACAAACAGACACTTCAAAATACAGTGTTTCCTCACTTTTCGTGGGTGTTACGTTCCAGGACCACCGATAAAAGGTGAAAAACCGTGAAGTAGGGATATTATATATATATATATATATATATATATATAGAGAGAGAGAGAGAGAGAGAGAGAGAGAGAGAGAGAGAGTATTACAAGGATGAGGCAGAAGTGAGGAGAGATTTAAAGGCACCGTGAACTTTTTTTTTTTGCTAGCTGTAAGGAAGGGGCTATAAGGCTGTGATTTACATACTGCTTTGTATCTCCTCCTATTATTATTATTATTATTATTATTATTATTATTAACTACATTTCTATAACCTTATCTCACCCTTGGGGGGGGGGGACTCAAAGCAGTTTACAACATAATAAATGGCAAATTCAATGCCTCACATATATATAAAAATCACATATCTAAATCAATAACATATAACTGTAGATAAAAAACGTTAAAACTATAAAAACATCAAACATAGACATAAGCATGAAACATATTATTGCTGCAATTAACAATGTAGACCCCTTCACTTCTCCCGCCCCCCACTCCCCAACTCTCTCTCCATAGCATTTCAGCCCTTCTTTTTACACCCTCCCTGCTTCCTCGCCCCCCCCCCCCCATCCCAAAAGACACAAAGTTATTTAGGTACAGATTGAATACAAAATGGGGAGGGTAAAAAAAGTCCTGGGCCTTCTTGGGGGATGGTAAATATGATATGAGGGGGTGGGTGGAGGGAGAGTCTTATCTGATGATGGTAGTAGGCTACTGATCAGTTTCATAAAAGTCCAGAGGAACATAGATTTTATCAGTTGTGGTGTCATAAGTCGGGTGTGAGCTATCACTTGCCAGTAGATTGAGGATGGGGAAGGCCAACGAAGTGCAGCTGCCCCTGAGGAGAGTTGGTGTGTAGGCTGCACCTTCCACTCTGGAGGAGTGAAGTCTCCTGACCTCCTTTTCACTTCCTTCTTGCTGGGAGGGTGCAGCAAGGTGTAGCTGCTCCTGAGGAGAATTGGTGTGTAGGCTGCACCTTCCACTCCGGAGGAGTGAAGTCTCCTGGCCTCCCTTTCAGCTCCTCCTTGCTGGCTGTTCGAGTGAGGGGGCAGTGTGGCGTAGCCGCTGCTGAGGAGAATTGGTGTGTAGGCTGCACCTTCCACTCTGCTCTTTTTTTATGATTGGCTGCCTCTCTCCTGACGAGGAGGGTGAAACCCCCTTTCACACTCTATCATTGTAAGGAGGCAAAAACCCACAAAACAACGAGTCCGCAAAAAGTAAACTATGAAGTAGTGAGGGAACATTGCAGTTTATCTTCAGCACTTTGAATTGTGCCCAGTAATGAACCAATAGTCAGTGAAACCATTTGAGCAAAGGAGTTAGACCCTCCCTGAACATGGCCCCAGTGAGCATTTTGGCCACATTTCAGACCCGTTGATGTTTCCAAACAGCTTCCAAAGGTAATCTAAACATAATATAATCAAGGCATATATGACCATAGGCAGATCTGGCTTCTCATGGATTAAGAGCAGCTGGCCAACTAGTCTTATCTGCAAATGCACTCCTTGCACTCTGGGCATCCAGGCACAGGGTTGAGTCCTAGAGTATATACAAATTGAGAACCTGAGATTGCAGGGGGAATGTAACCCCAGTCAGCAGAGATGGAATTCCCTATTCCCTAAGTGGCCTCTCAACTAACCAAGACCACTAAAAGGGCTATGCCAGTGAGGTCCTGCAAGTTATCCCTGGATGAGTTCAAAAACACTGGTTCTTATTCTTAGTTCCCCAAACACTGGACTTTTGCTTACAGAGGCCAGTCAGCATGGCCAATGGTCAGGGATTATGGGACTTGTAGGTCAAAATGTCTAAAGGGTCACAGCCAGGAGCTGGCTTTAAGACTCAAAGAAATTCAAAAAGATGAGGCAATAACCTTGAAAAGGTAACAAAATATGCAGAAGACACTATACTAATTCTAAATTTACATCTGGTTTATATTGGCATGCCCTTTAATATACATCAGTATTATCTGCAATGAAAAATAAATCTGTAGCAAACATTCACTGGAAGGAGAAAAGTTTGAAACTCCACATGGTTTCCTTATATCAATGATAGGTAGGTACACTTCTTGATTTTAGCAACACTCAAAAGGATTGTTCTTAGGGAAACAAGAGATGCTGCTTTGGTCAGACTGTGTCTTGAACCTAGCGTTTTCTAGTCTGATAGAAGAAACTGAGAAAGGGGGATCAAACCTTGTTTCAATGCAGAGTAAGTGCTCAGGCAGTAAGCAGAAATTCTTCTCCAAAGGCACATTAATGCCCAGCCCTCATACTGCACCATGGTTTATTTCTGTTAGTTACAGAAAGAAACTGACTTCATTTTGGGCAATACACAGAAAATTCTTAAGGGGCCACTTCAGTTCAACAGCATGAGAGAAAGGACTTCATCAGACGCATTGAAGAAAGTGGGGGGGAGGGAGTCATCTTAGCAAAGTGTATCATCCCCTTCCACTTTAAAAAAAAACCCATCATTTACAAATTCCATCCAACACTTTCTGTTCTCCCATTCTATCCCACATTCTGAACCATCACATGAGCGAATGCAGTCTCCATCCCCGTCAGGGTAAACTTCAATATCTATGGAGTTCATTCCATTTGGGGAGGGGAACGTGGGGGAATTTAAAACCCCTTTGCCATGATCCATTTTTTCCCATGCCTTCCTTCCCTCTATTATACCAATGTTATTATAAACTAGTTGAACTCCCAAGTTTAGTAATTCGACAACATCAGGCTATTTGTTGCTTGTTGATGGTTGTTTTGTGTTATTTTATGATGTTGCTTTTATAAATTGTACTGTGTTTATTTCAATCTATATCTGACTGGGCTTGTCCCCATGTAAGTCATCCCAAGTCCCTTTGGAAAGATGGTGGCACAGTATGTCACAGCAAACAAGATATATATGCTGGATTTCATATCACAAAATCACAAGTTGAACACTTCCCAAGCGTCTAGGACTGTGTGATGTATTTTCGAATGATGCGCACAGATCCAAGTAAAGTGGCCTTTTGCAGTTGACAGATAGTGATTTTGTCAATGTTAATTGTTTCCAAATGCCGGCTGAGATCTTTTGGCATGGCACCCAGTGTGCCAATGATCACTGGGACTACCTGGACTGGTTTATGCCAGAGCCTTTGCAGTTTGATTTTGAGGTCTTGATAGCGGCTGAGTTTTTCCTGTTGTTTTTCCTCAATGCAACTGTCACCCAGTAAGGCGACATCAATAATCCAGACTTTTTTCTTTTCCACAATCGTGATGTCTGGTGTATTGTGTTCCAAAACTTTGGAATAATAATTGTGACAAAATTATTATTATTATTATTATTATTATTATTATTATTATTATTATGCCACAATCCTCTCCTCCCAGACTTGGCTTCCCTCCATTATACCAGAGTTATGTTACAAAGCTAGCAATAGCACCATTTCAAAAGCCTAGATTACTATGAAGGAGAAATGCAGCAATAGCAAAATGGTGATATCTTACAATAGCGCTAATCCTTAGGAGTACATTAATTTAAAAAAATACTCTTCCAGGGTCATGCAAAAGGATTTTGTAAAAGAAGTGTAGTATATGAGACTGCCCATAGGAATGCCCATTCTTCCACATCACTGTAAACAATTAACATGGGTGAATCTGACAGATCCCATCCCACATGTTTTTAATCACTTTCTCTTGTTTCCAGGCACATCGGAAACTTAAAAGATGGTTCCTTCCTGTCTCCAGCCACCACCACCCTTTTCTCTACACTTCTACTACATTTCAGGGATGAAGTGCAATGGATGACAATGGGAAGTAGTTTTACTGTGTGAAAAGCTCCATCCCTAAAATGTCTTAGACGTTTGTGAAAACGGGGGAAGACTTGCATCTGATGAGGTCCAAAGAAGGGAAATCCCTCCTCAGTCCAGGCTATGCTGCTCTTCTAAAGCAAGCTCACTATCTCTTTGTGGTTCCTCTTTTTGAAATTAAATACAGAGGAAAACAGAATATTTTGTAGTAATATGAATTCTGTAGTAATATGGGTGCTTGTGAGAGTGAGGCATTGTCATGTGTTTTCACACATTTCTGTGACTTTATGTGACCTCCAAAAGTGTTCCAACATTTGTCTTAAACATGGGGGAGGGAGTCAAAAGTCACCAAAATAAGATTGGAGAGCAACATACAAGACAAACCATGCCCACCCCTTGTTTAAACTTTACCAGAATATTCTTTCTGGATAGAGTCCTGTAAGCAGGCAGTAAATCCTACCATAGAGAATTAGAGAGCCCAAAGTCAGAAATGATTTTCTATCATTCTCTTACTTCTTGCTTTATGCTCCAAGCCTAGAAATTGAAGAACAGGTATCCATTTAGAAGCAGCTGATCTTTCTCCCCCCAAAAATCTATCTCCAATGCCGAGTTACTAATTTTACACTGTGCTGTCAGACTAGAGTGGCAAGAAAGCATGTTGGCAGAGATAAGGCTATTGAAGAGGATCAATTTTATTGTGGGTAGTGGGAAGGGGGGGGCAAACTCAAATGATATGATCTAATCTAAAGAAGGGTGATCAAGTACTTGTAAAGCAGTCACTCACAGAAACAAATAGCCCATCTTGATCCAAAGATCATTTATCACCAAAGGGAAGAGAGAGGTCTTTTCTCTGCCAAGTCGAGTGATGGTTCAGACACTCCAGATTCATCATTCTTTGGGAACAATCGGCTACATCAGGGCCAAGCTAAAATTTCTCTCCAAACACCTGACATACAAGTGACCAAAAGCTGCACTTTCTCTATTATCTCTGGATGATATATTTGTTCTGCTCCAAGAGATAAGGCTCCCAAGAGACTGGAAGGCTGAGAGACCAGAACAATCCCTTACAATTGCTATAATGGAAGTGACATGTGTTTTTTCTACTCCTTTCCCTTCCTCGCCTCCACCCAGGCATTTTTCCAAATTTCCCTTGAGCTGATGCTTGAATGGCTGATGAAGAAGAAAGCTACATTACATCCTTACCTAATTTATTTGAGAATAAACCTGTAGCCTTCAGTGCTGTTATAGTTTTCTAGAGATTTTTATGAAGTGTGACTCCAACGAGAACTACACAAACAGCAAGAGGGCAATGATCATGTGAGCATGCATTTGCTTACCAGACAGTTAACAATACAGTGTTCCCTCACAGGTTTTGCGTTCCAGGACCACACAAAAGACAATGGATTCCCAAAATCATAACAAACACAAATCCACTACAAGTCGTAGTACATAAATCACAAAAGTAAATGTTTTTTTCAGCTGATTTGATACAATATTAAACATATAACCAACATATATGATGCAGCATTGAGCAATATGCAATGAACAAAAAACTGTTGTTTATACAGTGATTTTAGATCAGTAACAAGAGTAGAGTCTTTCTTGCTGTAAAACAGACTTCTCTTAAGGATATAAGAATTCTTACTTTAGAGAAAGATACTCTTGCAACAAGTACACATGCAACGAGTACAAACTCTTAATAGAAAAATTGGAGCAAAGCCTTTATTGCATATGTGGACACCATTTAGACAGGAAGTGAGTGGCCCTAGGTGTGCTGCGAAGCTGAGGGCATTAGTGGGGCTTGCCAGCAGAAATGCACATGGTGGAAAATAATAAATACAGACAAACAGTAGGGAGTAGATTGTTTTGGCTTTCTTAAGTTTTACACTGGGTGGTAAATGCAAATCTGGGACAAGCTTGTGTACTGTTAATGATCCTCCTGGCCTGGATGAAAGATCAACACTCCTTTGCAGTTCTCACAGATTGCAATGGCAAGCAGTTCATGGGCTTGCAGTAAACTATGTCTGATTCATCGTCAATTTGAGCAGTCTTCAGGCTACCAGTATTATCCAATCACAGAAAAGGTTCAATATGCCTTTTATTATTTTTTTATATTTTCCCAAGTCAATGCTCACCAGGAGTCCTTTCACACTATTTTTTGTGTAATGTTTTGAGTGTACTTTAAGTGCTATGTCAACATTTTGTGGAGTCCTACGGTTTATAGTTTGGTACTACAATTGTGCATTGTGAATGTGACCTACTTGCATTGGATTACAGTTCCCATCATTCTTCATTGGCACGGCCAATGCATCTGGCAAGTTAAACTGAGCACCAAACTGAGATAGGCTGCATTTCCATAAGCCTGTGCTTATAGAAATGCAGTTAACAGTGTAGTAAGATTTGTCCCATAAGCCCGTGCTTATGGAAATGGCAGCTAATTATGGAGAAACATTTTTTTGCCTGTGTCTACTCAACACCCTGTCAAGTGAGCTACAGGGATGTTAGGAACTTCCACAAGTAATATTCACATGAGGCAAAAACAATTGAAACACAAGACTTGGATGTATTTCTAGCAAAGATCATAGGGGATATACTTCAAATGTGAGAGGTTGATATGCCCCCACCCTCCATAGCTGGAAACATAAACAAAGCTCTGCTAAGGAGTATTGGCTAACTATGCATAAAAAACAGTAGCTGAAAATATAAGTGATGAGCAACTTGTAAATTATTTAGTCCTACAGGGTGACAAACAGTGACAGTACAATGTGTTTAAAAGAGACTTCAATTTATAGCCATAGTATTCATTGCATTAAATACATTCTAGTAGATTTTACTTCATAGATTCAGTAGATTCTATTTCAGTGGTTCTTAATCTGTGGGCCACGGAGCAGCAGTGGGCCGTGAGGATGAAAATCTGAATCATGAGCCTACTTTCTCTTTATTTGCTTTATTTTATTTTATTTCTTCTCCTTTCGTGCTGCCTGCCATTTCTTCATTGTCGCTGACCATGGCATATGTTCTGTAGCAGAAACTAGAGCTAATATGGTCTATCCAATACAATTTTCTGAATCAGTACCCCAAACCGAATCTAAAGTTGACCAAAAACCATTTTGGTACTAATGTTGGAGAGTGGTCCCTGGTTAAGTGTTCCCTGGTCAAAGTGGTCCCTGGTCAAAAAAAAGATTGAGAACCACTGTTCTGTTGACCTCAATCTTTTGACCACAAGGCATAGCTCACCGGAGCATCATACAGGGAGCACACCACCCCCCTGCTGTGTCAGCTCCACTGGCTGCCGGTCCAGTTCTGAGCACAATTCAAGGTGCTGGTTTTGACCTACAAAACCCTTTACGGTTCCGGTCCAGTGTATCTGTCCAAACATATCTCCCTCTACGTCCCAACCCGGAATTTGAGATCATCTGGGGAGACCCTGCTCTTGACCCCACCGCTATCACAAGTGAGGCTGGTGGGGACGAGGAGCAGGGCCTTCTCAGTGGTGGCCCCTCACCTGTGGAACTCACTCCCGGGGGAAATTAGGGTATCAACATCCCTCCTCACCTTCAAGGTAAAGACGTGATTGTGGGACCAGGCCTTTGGGCAATCTGACAACTAGATATGGACAACCAGATGGATAGGACTGAAAGGACTGACAATTGTGGAATTGGAATTTGAACTATGAGTTTTGAACCGCTGACCGTCAATGAGGAGAAATGGTTTGTATTGGTTTTATTGCTTTTATTGATTTTATGATTGTTTTTGCCTTACAATAATTATTGTTTTCTGTTAATTGATGTTATTGCTAGAATTGCTGTTTTCTGTTAACTGATGTTATTTGTCTTATTGCTGTTATGTGATGCGGGCATTGAATTGTGCCTTGCTTTTGTAAGCCGCCCTGAGTCCCCTCCGGGGTGAGAAGGGCGGGGTAGAAGCAACCGAAATAAATAAAAATAAATAGCCAAATTCTCTTTAATGTAATATAGAATCAATATCATGGCTACAGAAGGCCCTGGTTCCAAAAGAATCTACACATATGTAGACCCAGATATATGTGCAGAACTTCAAGGTTCTCAGATATGGAGATAATTTTAACGTTTGTGTTAATTTCCCACAGATATTGTAAACATACTTTTGTACCTACAATATTTCTAATATTTACACTTTTTTCTTCCAATTATTGCCTTTCATACTGGGTAAAACACACATAACAGGAATGCCTTCTAATAAGTTATTTTATTAATAACAAGTAAACCATAAATATTCCCAGAATGTATGCATGTGTTCTTGCTGTTCATTGGATCAGATTGACTTCAAGAAATTCAACCCAGCAGTACTGGAACTGGTTTCTGAAGACTGTGTTTCAGAAGTCATCAGAATTCCAGTTTTCTGGGGAAAGTTTTTAATGAATCCCTTGAATGTTTTTTTTTTATTGTGATGGCATTGAATGGTGCTTGCTGTGAGGCCGAGTCCCCCCTCGGGGGTGAGAACGGCGGGGTACAAATGTACAAAATAAATAAATAAGGTTGAAAAATAAGAACAAGGAGCTCAGAGCATGCTTACCAAAATAAGCAGATGGTATTTGGACATAGAGGGAGAAAACGTGGAGGCCGTGACAGACTTTGTATTTCTAGGTGCAAAGATTACTGCAGATGCAGACTGTGGCCAGGAAATCAGAAGATGCTTACTTCTTGAGAGGAGAGCAATGTCCAATCTCGATAAAATAGTAAAGAGTAGAGACATCAGACTGGCAACAAAGATCCACCTAGTCAAAGCCATGGTATTCCCTGTAGTAACCTACGGATGTGAGAGCTGGACCTTAGGGAAGGCTGAGCGAAGGAAGATCGATGCTTTTGAACTGTGGTGTGGAGGAAAGTTCTGAGAGTGCCTTGGACTGCGAGAAGATCCAACCAGTCCATCCTCCAGGAAATAAAGCCCGACTGCTCATGGAGGGAAGGATACTAGAGACAAAGTTGAAGTATTTTGGCCACATCATGAGGAGACAGCAAAGCCTAGAGAAGACAATTATGCTGGGGAAAGTGGAAGGCAAAAGGAAGAGGGGCCGACCAAGGGCAAGATGGATGGATGGCATCCTTGAAGTGACTGGACTGACCTTGAAGGAGCTGGGGGTGGTGACGGCTGACAGGGAGCTCTGGCGTGGGCTGGTCCATGAGGTCACGAAGAGTCGGAGATGACTGAACGAATGAACAACAACAACAAATTTGGACATAGACTAGGATGTGTCAGTGAAGAACTCCCATGGAATGGCAACTGAAGTAATTAATGCATCTAAAGGGCAGTTGCCATGCTATCCTCTCTAATAGCTTGATTTAAATAAAAAAGCAAATAGATGCATAAACTTAATGTTCCACAAGGTATTTTCATTTGCTTCTCTGCTTAGTAGTATGTGCTGAAAATGCTCATTTCAGGGGTACCTATGGAAGACTTGGGTGGGCATATATGACCCATGGCCTAATTTCAACATCTTTCTGAAAGTGTACTATTCAGGCCTCCACCTGATAGGTGGAGAAGGAAGAGGAAGAGGAGAGTAACAGAGAAACAGAAAAAAATGGACTCATTTCCTTTTGACTTGAGTCCTATCCAACTCCATTTATTGCTCCAGTCTTTGCTGGTATATAGCTTCTGACAAATAGCCCTCAAAGAAACACTGTCAGAAGCAATGCATATCCTTCTAGCATTTTGTTATATTTATCAGTAGAATTTCTCTCCTCACGAAAGTGTTTAAACTCTTCATAAGCTTTAGAGCTCCTTGCTGCAAGGTCAGTTAACTATCTCTAAATTTAGAACAGCCCATTAAGAGTTCCCAGGAATTGAAATGTATGTGAACAGAAATCTGTCAGTGGTTTAAGTTGTCTCTGCCAAAAGTGTTCCGTCACCACGATTCCTATTTACTGAATTACTATGCACACAGATACACTTAAACACAGACCAACATACATTCACTGTGATAAATTATCATTAAGATAACATTATTGAAGTGTGTTGCTGCACAGTTATTCTGGACATCAGTATTTCTCCAGCTAAATGAGCAAAAGCTCACAGACACAATTTGACAGGTCAAAGATTGCTTGTTTGTTGCTAAAAAAAAATTGAAGAAATGTTGTACTCACCTTGACCTGATCCAGCAAAAGAAAAGTGCACGTCCAGAAATGTCTGGCGCTTAACCTAGAGTAAAACTGAACATTATCAGGAGTGCATATTCCTTATACAACCAATCTATATATATATATAAATGCTCTGTGCATAATGAGTTCCTTAAAAACAAAAGAATCAATGAACGAAATCACACCACATTTGGCAACAAAACGTCTCACAACACAAGGAGTGACCATCACTCAAAAAATTGTGATTTTGTCATTTGGGAGTTGTAGTTGCTGGGATTTATAGTTCACCTACCATCCCAGAGCATTCTGAACCCCACCAATGATGGAATTGAACCAAACTTGGCACACAGAACTCCCAAGACCAACAGAAAATACTGGAAGTATTTGGTGGGCAAAGACCTTGAGTTTGGGAGTTGTAGTTCACCTACATCCAGAGAGCACTGTGGACTCAAACAATGGTGGATCTGGACTAAACTTGGCACGAATATTCCATATGCCCAAATATGAAGACAGATGGCGTTTGGGGGAAATAAACCTTGACTTTTTGGAGTTGTAGTTACTGGGATTTATAGTTCGCCTGCAATCAAAGAGCATTCTGAACCCCACCAACAATGGAATTGAACCAAACTTGGCACACAGTTATCCCATGACCAACAGAAAATACATAAGGCCATCCAGTCCAACTCCCTTCACCAGGGCAAGAAAACTTAATCAAAGCCCTACTGTCAAAGAGCCATCCAGCCATAGATATAGATAGATAGATATGATACACACACACACAGATATGGTATCATAGATTTGAAAGAGACCCTTAAAGAAGGATAATGAACGTTGCATGTTCCAGGATGGGCAAACCAAACACTCCCCACATCAACACTGACAAAGAAACAGCAAGAAATACTTGTTTACCCACAAGCAGAAAGAAATTACATAAAATAGTAACCAACACTTTTCCCATTACTTTATTTTCCAGATCAACAGACTGGGCCACAGCAATGCGTGGCAGGGGACAGCTAGTATGGTATAATGGTTTGAGTGTTGGACTAGGGACCTCATCAGACGGAGGGCCACAAGCCAGGGGACAGCGGGGGAATCCCTGGGGCAGTGGGGGAATCCATACAACAGTATTTATTTATTTATCTTGTCATCAGCAACCATTGTATTACAATTCTAACAGAGCAAAACAAACACACAGATTAAAAAGAAAAAGGGGAAAAAAACACACAGATTTTACAAATTTGGTATTTGGTTAAATGTCCTTTGACCAGTATCTGGCCACTTGGAGTGCCTCTGGTGTTGCCGCAAGGAGGTCCTCCATTGTGCATGTGGCAGGTCCTCCATTGTGCATTGTGTATACAACAGTGAGGGAATCTGTGAAGCAGTGCTTTGCTCATCCCCATACCTTCACACTATGTTTTCCAGCTTCTCCTGGGTTGCTCCCATGCTATCCTTGCCTTACTGAATGAGAACACAGGAAGTCACCCATGTTCTCAGGGCTGCCTTTACCCATGCTGCCAAGACAGAGACTGGACCAAGCCCTGCCAGAAGTAGCCCTGCATCATGCAATGGGGTCCACTGGGCTCCATCCTGGCTGTGTCTTGGCAGCATCTTACGATGAGGAAAAGCCCATGTGATGAAGTCATAGGACTCTAGGAGACCAGGGTCTGAATCCATGTTCAGCCATGGAAATCCACTGTATGACATTGGATAAGTCACAATTTGTCACTCAAAGAGGAAAATGAGGGCAAGCCTTCCTAAGAAAAACCTATGGGAGAGTCACAGTAGATAGGAGTCGATATGAAAGCTCACAACAATATATTCCCTATAATCCATCCTTTTCCCCCTACTACAATGGGATTTACACAGAGATATGTACCTTAGCAATCAAACATGCAAATTAAGCCTGTACTTAGCTCCCAATGGACAGTCATGGAACAAAGCGTGCTAAAAACAAGATACGCAATCTAGGAAAATTATGTTATGGCGAACAGACTTTCTCACCACTTTACTGAGCTTCCCTGCAAAATTATGGCAGACACATTGCATAAGAGATTGTGAGAATAAGCCATACTGCTTTCTCTTTTTAAGTCCAATCCCAGGGAAAGGAGGAAATCAATGAATTCAGTGACAATGAAGACTCATGTCATAACATTCCTGGTGTGTGGACCCCCATATTTACTTTTAAAAACTCACATTGTAGTGGCTTCGTTTTCTAGATAATAAGAAAACACATGTATTTCTATTAAATTTGTGACTACTGAAAAGAGTGGCATAATTTCTATTGGTTTCTAAATAATCAAACATCTATATACAATCTTTGAAAAACCAATATTCTTAAATAAGGTGGTAGTTGCAATTATATTGTTTCTCTAACATCTTGCCAAGACCTCACCACTTTTGGTGTGCTAACTGAAGTGCATATTGATTACTGGACAGTTTTCTAGAGATGTATCACAAATCAGGTTTAAAGACTGAAATTTCACTGTTTTGCATATATGTAAACCAAAATGTTTTAATGGATGGCAATTCTGGAGATCAGGGCTTGATTCCCTGCTGAGCCATGGAAACCCACAGGTTGATCTTAGGTGAATAACACACTTTCAGCCCCAGAAAATCTCATGACCCTTAGGGTCTCCATAAATTGGAAATTATTTCAAAACACACAACAACAACAACAACAACAACAACAACAACAAATCCTCCCACAACTAATCTGTGTATCATACTGATGTATCTCTGATTTCTTGAACCAGTTCGCATATGTGTATACCTTACTTGATGATCAAGTGGCAATTTCCCTATGTACATGACCTATCACAGCTGGTTAATCACCAGCAGCAATAGATCTTACCCATCGAAAGGTTGCCAGTTTGAAACCCGGGCTTGGTGAGCACCCAACTTCAGTCCACCTTACTGTCCACCTAAGTAGTTGGAAAACAGCTGTGAACTGTGAGTAAAGAAATTAGGCACCGCTTAAGTAGGGGAGTATTTTATAGCACCACAAAGGAAATACTAGAAAAATGCTAGCGATCAAAGGAAGGAGGAAGTCTGTGATGAAGGCTCTTCGTCATAGAGGATGGAGCATCAGCATCCCCCTGTGGCCACAATTGAGCACAACCTCCAGGACAACAAAGTTGCCAACATAATACCTCTATCTGTTTTCTGTCCTGTCTGTTTAACGGCAGTGAATGTTTGCCGTGTATGTGTTCTGTGATCATACAAACTATCTACAGACCCATCAAGAAAATTCAACAAATGCTACGTTCAGCAAAGGACAAGAGGGATCCTCTCACTTCTGCAGGAGTCTACCATGTACCATGCAGCTGTGGACAAGTCTACATAGGGACCACCAAACGCAGCGCCCAATCAAGGAACATGAAAAGCACTGCAGACTACTTCAACCAATGAAGTCAGCCATAGCAGAGCACCTGATGAACCAACCTGGACACAGCATATTATTTGAGAACACAGAAATGCTGGACCACTCGAACAACCACCTTGTCGGACTACACAGAGAAGCCATTGAAATCCATAAGCATGCAGACAATTTCAACAGAAAGGAGGAAACCATGAAAATGAACAAAATCTGGCTACCAGTATTAAAAAAACTCTAAAATTAGAACAGCGAAACAACAGAGAGGAAACGATCAGGGACAGCTATTCACCTCTTAACAAAAAGATTCCCCCAGGCACTAACAAGCCACACCAAAAAACTGCCAGGTCTTCAAATGCTAATCAAGGTGGTCAGTTGAAAAATTCACACCTAGCTCCAACAGACAAGAGTTCTTTGTACCACCCTGGACATTCGACAGATATATAAACCCAATTTTCCTAGTTCCAACAGACCTTACTACCTCTGAGGATGCCTGCCATAGATGCAGGCGAAACGTCAGGAGAGAATGCCTCTAGAACATGGCCATATAGCCCGAAAAAACCTACAACAACCCACTGTTCTGTCATCTGCCCTGAGTCCCCTTCAGGGTGAGAAAGGCGGAATATAAATGCTGCAAATAAATAAATAAATCAGAATGTGTTTACAATTGAAGCAATTCACACACTCATTAATATGATTCCCCCCAAGTACTGAGTAAGAGAGTTAATGAATAAACATATATGTGCCAGGTCAAATGTCAGACTATGTTATTCAATGCTGCTGGGAAATTTAATGGTGCCAGATGCATTCTGAATAGATTCATAATCAGATAAATCTAGTTCAGCTCTTAAACTATCATTTCTTAATAATGGAAGATATTTCAGGATTAATCCTTAAGCATATCCTGGGCACACCTTTACTCTAGAGGAAATTTGCATGACACCAATCCAGATGAGGGTTAGTGCATGTGAGTGGGAGATGTTGAAATCTTCTCCTCCATCTGGTTTTTATTTTAAAATATCCCACTTCCCCTATGGAGCTTTTTAAGAGTCTGTTAAGTGTGAATCTGCAAGATAATTTAACTTTGAGGAGGCAGTTCATGGTTTTCCAGTGAGAAGGATCAGGAAAATACGGCTCTCAAGTTAATTGGTCTGTTTACAAAATGTTTGCATCCGTGCTGATTCATCAGAGCTTTTTTTAAAAAAAGAAATTACAGCATTGCCTTTATAAGAGCAATGAAAAAGTTACTAAACTATCAAGAAATTTTATGCATTTCCATTTCAAGGGCTAGATGTGATGTTAAATGAAAATGGCTAAGGAGGTGTTGAAAGTTACTATTTGGGAACTGCAACTCCATAAACTACAGTGGCCTTGCAGGCTGAAGAACTCTAGGCACTTCCGTCCCAAAGGGTAACTTTTCAAACCTGTTATAGGGACGTGGTAGAAAATCTGCAGTGTCAATGGTATGTTTTCAGAAATCTTGAAAATAGAAGGTCTGCTTTATGAGACATGGCATTGTATATATGGGATCGTGGTATAGAATATGTGAACGAAATCATGTGTTACGCTTTTCAAAAAATGATGTTTCATAAAGTCATAGAATCTGTCATCTGTCAGGGACACTTTGATTGTGCTTTTCCTGCATGGCAGGGGGTTAGACAAGATGGCCCATGTGGTCTCTTCCAACTCTATTATTCTATGATTCTATAGAGTTGGAAGAGACCACAAGGGCCATCCAGTGCAACCCCCTGCCAATCAAAAACACAATCAAAGCACACAATCAACATATGGCCATCCAGCCTCCAGAAAAGGAGACCCCGCCATCCTCCAAGGCATTATATTCCACTGAAGAATAGCTCATACTCGATGTTCTTCCTATCATTTAGATGGAATTTCTTTTCCTGCAATTTGAACCCATTGTTCCGTGTCCTGGTCTCCAGAGCGGGAGAAAACAAGCTTGCCCTCTCCTCAATGTGACATCTTTCAAATATGTAAACAGGGCTATGATGATACCACTCCGTTTTCTTTCCTCCAAGCTAAACATACATTAGTTTGTTTATTTATTTAAAACATGTATATTCCGCCCTTCTCACCCCAAAGGGGACTCAGGGCGGAGCACAGCATATACACAGCAAACATTCAATGCCGGGACACAGATTCACATACAATACATAAACATTAAAAACATTTATCGAAATATTAAAATACACCATTTAAAACCGTTCTAGTCATCCGCATCAAATCTAATTGGCCTGGTCATCTTTCCTATTGTCGCTTTATTGCCTTGTCCCGAAAGCTTGGTCCTACAGCCAAGTTTTTACCATCCTTCTAAAGGACAGGGGGGAGGGGGCCGACCTGATCTCACCAGGAAGGGAGTTCCATAGCTGGGGAGCAATCACCGAGAAGGCCCTGTATCTTGTCTCCACCAATCGTGCCTGTGACAATGACGGGACGGAAAGCAGGGCCTCCCTGGAGGATCTTAATCTCGGCGATGGTTCATAGGGGGAGATGCGTTCGGACAGGTAATTTGGGCCGGGGCCGTTTAGGGCTTTATAGGCCAAAACCAGCACTTTGAATTGTGCCTGGTAGCAAACTGGCAGCCAGTGTAACAGGGGAGTTGCATGCTCCCTGTATGCCGCCCCAGTTATTAACCTGGCTGCCTCTCATTGGACTATTTGAAGCTTTCAAGCAGTCTTCAAAAGCAAATCCACGTAGAGTGCATTGCAGTAGTCTATCCTAGATGTAACGAGAGCATTGACCACCGTGGCCAAGTCTGACTCTTCCCAAGGTACAGGAAGTTAATTGTAGGGCATGGCTTCCAAACCTTTGATCATTTTGGTCACCCTTTTATGTTCACATTCCTGCTTATCAATATCTTTCTTGATATGTAGAATAATTACAGGATGTCTTAAACCTATACCTGTTGATAGACTCTATAAGCTAGCTGGAACCCCCCCCCCCCCATATGGGAAGTTGCTGCCAATAGCAAGAGAAATAAGGTTTAACACTGTGAAAGCCACCCACTGTATAGCTGTCAACCTCCTCCCAGTAGACTTAAATCAAGGAAAAGTTTCATGAGAACCAACACTCCTCTAAATGTTCCTTCAGCAACAGCAAAAAATATGGATGAGGGCGAACAAATTGAAATTGAATCCAGACAAGACAGAGGTACTCCTGGTCAGTCTCAAGGTCGAACAGGGCATAGGGTTACAGCCTGTGCTGGATGGGGTCGCACTCCCCTTGAAGGCGCAGGTTCGCAGCTTGGGTGTGATCCTGGATTCATGGTTGAGCCTGGAGCCCCAGGTCTCGGCAGTGACCAGGGGAGCATTTGCACAGCTCAGGCTCGTGCGCCAGCTGCGCCCGTACCTCGGGAAGTCTGACTTGGCCACGGTAGTACACGCTCTGGTCACATCCCGCCTTGACTACTGCAACGCTCTCTACGTGGGGCTGCCCTTGAAGACGGCCCGGAAGCTTCAGCTAGTCCAGCGCGCGGCAGCCATGTTACTAACAGGAGCGGGACGCAGGGAGCACACAACGCCCTTGTTGTTCCAGCTCCACTGGCTGCCGGTCTGCTACCGGGCCCAATTCAAGGTGCTGGTGTTGGCCTACAAAGCCCTAAACGGTTCCGGCCCAAAATACCTGTCTGACCGCATCTCGGCCTATGAGCCCACGAGGACTTTGAGATCGTCTGGGGAGGCCCTTCTCTCGATCCCGCCTGCCTCACAGGCACGCCTGGCGGGGACGAGGGATAGGGCCTTCTCGGTGGTGGCCCCCCGGCTGTGGAACACCCTCCCTGTAGACATCAGACAGGCGCCCTCCCTTATGACATTCCGCAAGAGACTAAAGACGTGGTTGTTTGAGAAGGCGTTTGACTAAGTGCTACAACAATTGGCAATGATGATCGGAACGGAATATGGATAACGAGATTGGATTGTGATTCTATGATGAGACGTCGCGAATGATTTAGTGTAATTGTATTATTGATAGTGATGTTGTTATTGTTGTTTATGATATTGCCTTTATTGTAAATTGTTTTTTTTTTATATGTTGTACACTGCTGTGAGTCGCCCTAGGGCTGAGAACGGCGGTCTACAAATGCAGTAAATAAATAAATAAATAAATAAAAATCAGGCAATTCCAACTGGATGACCCACAATGAGGGTCTTCCTCCAGGGGCAAACCAAGAATGAGCCACTTGGAAGTCCCTGAACAGACTCAGACGTGGAGTTGGCAGATCAAAAGACAACCTGGCAAAATGGCACTACCTAGAACAGTGGTTCTCAACCTGTGGGTCCTCAGGTGTTTTGGCCTACACCTCCCGGAAATCCCAGCCAGTTTACCAGCTGTTAGGACTTCTGGGAGGCTAAAAACATCTGGGGTACCCAGGTTGAGAACCACTGACCTAGAATAACCCTCCACCTTGTGCAACTTTGGAGCAGAACAAACAACTCAACATCTGTATGCTTACCCACAATGCCTCATGCACAGAGGAAGAACTGTTCAAAGCTACAGACAGTGCAGTCACTGTTGCCCATTTTGCTCTAAAACTATTTAGCTGCTTGTGATCCCTTTATTTTATCAATTTTAAATCTACTTATTTATGCAATGCTTTTGACATGAAATAAAATAATACCTTTCTTGAATTGCAGTGCCCAGAACTGAACACAGTGCTCCAGTTGAGGTCTGATCAAAGCAGAATAAAGTGAGACTATGACTTCACTGGATCTCAACACTTATATTCCGACTGATGCAGTCAATAATTGCATTGGCTTTTCTACTGCTGCCTTATACTGTTGACTCATATTCTGCTTATGGTCCCCTGAGACTTTTAGATCCTATGTACCGTTTTCAAGCCAGGATACCCATTCTATATCTGTGCAGTTCATTTTTATTGACAAAGTGTAGTACTGTGCATTTCTCCCAGATGAAATTCATTTTGGACCCAAGTCTCAAAACAATTAAGGTAATTTTGGAGTCTGATTGTGTCCTCTGGGGTATTAGTTATCCCTCCCAATTTGGTGTCATCTGTGAATTTGATAAGCATGCCTTATCATATTTGGGTTGTGCTTGTAGCGAATTGCTTCATTATGTTTCCTGTTTGTTGGCAACTGCACACAGAAAATGAAATACCCATGAGGGACACTCCAGTAACTCAGTTTGGGTGTTCTCCAGATAATTCATATAAAAGCAAATGTAAACAATTATATTGTGCGTTGGAAGAGTATATTAAAATATACTGCACTGTCTAAACTGCATTCAAAAAGAGCCCATAAGCTGATGAAAACTTGAAAATACATGTACCATTAAGAGCACATTTAAAACTATTGTTGTTAGAAATGGACTGGGGGCCTTGCAGACAGGATCTGATTCCAGGTTTTATGTTTATTCCAGATTATCTGCCAATGCGGACTCATATAATCCAGTTTAAAGAAGAAAACTGGATCCTGGGATATAGGGCCTGTATGGAAGGCCCTTAGCCTATAATCTAAATGTCCCAGATTTTTTCAAAGAGATGGGATGCGAAAACCTACCTATGGGTTCTTGCAAATTGGTCTACCAAACCAGGCATTCTGGCAATATACATCTGTGAGCATTCCCATTCACTGTAGCTTCTACATCCACTTATTCCATTATTTGGGAACTGCTGTTTGTAGCATTTTTTTTTTTTGAATTCACACTCTTCCAAACTTTTTATTTTAGTGGAGGAACAAGGTTTGCTGAGACGGTTTGGAGGGCAAAATTTCTCATCTGATTTTTTTCACATTAGAGATAGATTGTTTTCACAACGTATTGATGCTGTAAGGCACCATAATGTTAGGGAAAATAATTGATAAAGGAAGGAAAAGAAAAAGATTTCTTTGCTCCGAAATATCTGGGAATTAAAAAGAAGCCCACTTTAAAGTCAGAATAAAATCAGCATTTTATGGGTGCCAAGAATTGCCAGCAAATAGTCTGAGACAACATTGAATTATTTGGATTTTTTTCAAGAGCTTTAGAGCAACAAACACCACACATTTGCCTCATCTGGAGGAGTCCTAAATCCCACATCTACTTGTCATTCATTTTATGGTGGTAAAGAGCCTCACTAAGTAGAATTTACCAGTTTTTTAATTCCTTAGGGATGGAAAATGTCAAACTGATTGACAAAAATTATACCTAATCACCTTATGTGCATCAGTTGACATGTGAATGTTCGGTTGAGTCCCACAGAAAGAGCTTCCTAAAGCTGTTCTAACAAGAGGATGGATTACATCATTCTTCCCCTTTCCTTTTGTTCAGACTTATCCAAAAACATTGTCTTCAGTTCTGCTTAAGCTGAGATATTCAGATGAGGAAGAAAGTTGAGAGACTTTTCATTGCTCCAGCAACATAAAGAGGAAACATTATGCCTTTACAGCTGAGAAGAGGAAAGGGAGCAAAATGCTCAGACAGCATCCCCTGCCGGCCATGCCAAGACCTCTTTCCTCAGATTTCCAGCAAAACATCACCGTCTCTTTAGGCAAAATCAGTCCTTTCTTGCTTTCTTACCTGATGCTTTCACTGAAGGTGAGTGGTCTCAATAACTCATTTTGAAATGCTTAGTAATAAAGTCGCCCCTAAATATTCAGTCCTGAATATTCTTTGAGGTTTCGAATAACCACCGCAAGCAATGGTTCCTTGGATAGGCAGCATCTCTCTCAAACAATTTCTGAAGATAACAGAATGGATCAGGAGGATTACTGTGGCATTAACAACTCTGATTGCATCCCCTGCAGTTTAATAAAAAGGGCTGTGGGCTTCCAGGTGTATTGGAGGATTTCAGACTCTGGTGACCAAGCAAAACAAAAGCTTATTAACTGAATGAGGGAAAGGGACAAAATCATCATTAACTAGGTGGAATAGATCTCGATTTTGGTAGGCAAAAGTTAGCACACACCCTCCGTGAAGCCAACAGGAAATTGAAAGTCACCTGGGAAGGTCAAGAGCTTGAACATTGTTTCCATCCTAAATATCTCAGTGTCACCTTAGATAGAACACTAGCATTTTTATTATTTTTTTTTTTTTTTGTCGTGTCAGGAGCGACTTGAGAAATTGCAAGTCGCTTCTGGTGTGAGAGAATTGGCCGTCTGCAAGGACGTTGCCCAGGGGACGCCTGGATGATTTGATGTTTTATCATCCTTGTGGGAGGCTTCTCTCATGTCCCCGCATGAGGAGCTGGAGCTGATAGAGGGAGCTCATCCGCCTCTCCCCGGATTCGAACCTGCGACCTGTCGGTCTTCAGTCCTGCCGGCACAGGGCTTTAACCCACTGCGCCACTGGGGGCTCCATATATATATATATATATATATATATATATATATATATAAGAAACACTGCTTGAACACCCAACACAAAGTAGCTGCATGCAATAACATCCTGTGGAAACTCACTGACAGCACATGGGGTGCAGATCCAAAATTAGTAAGAACATCAACCCTAGCCTTGTCTTACTCAACTGCCAAGTATGCCTGCCCTGTTTGGTATAGGTCTGCCCATGCAAAGCAGGTGAACAAAGCATTGAATGAAACATGCAGAATAATCACAGGATGTCTTAAACCTACACCTGTTGATAAACTCTACAAGTTAGCTGGCATTGCCCCCCCCCCCCGATGTGTGATGGGAAGTTGCTGCTAAATGTAAGAGAAATAAGGTTGAACATTGTGAAAGCCATCCACTACATGGCTACCAGCCTCCTCTCAGTAGACTCAAATCAAGGAAAAGCTTTATGAGAACTACCACTCCATGCAAACCAGGTGAACATTGGAAGTCCCTGAACAGATTCATGGAGTGGGCAGATCAAAAGACAACCTGGCAAAATGGCACTACCTAAAAGGAATCCCACACCTTGTGTGACTGTGGAGCAGAACAGACAACTCCGCATCTGTATGCTTGTCCACTATGCCCTGCCTCATGTACAGAGGAAGAATTGTTGGAGGCTACAGACAATGCCATTGCTGTTGCCCATTTTTGGTCAAAAGATATTTAGCCACCTGCACTCCTTCTATTTTTTATTTATTTTTTTGGACTAACCAAGCTGAACTTTTTTTTTTCTGTCCTCCTTTCTGCAGCAAGTTCACAAACTTCATTAAAATTGTATTTTTTAAAGAAGCAGTTTACCACGTAGAATGGGACAGAGAGAGGGAACTTAATCTAATTTCCCCTTGAACACACACAACTCATTTCCTGGTTATACTAATTTATGCAATGCTTTTGGTATGAAATAAATAAAGCACACACCCTTAATAGCCTGCAATGCACATCACAAATGACATGCATTAATCAATACCCTGGCATAGTACTGCAGATCTGTGTGTGTGTGTGTGTGTGTGTGTTTATACACACAAAGAAAGATATATATCCATCTACATATATACATATACACACACACATGCCTTCCACACTATCCACCTGTATCATTTTGATACCACATTAACTGCAATGGCTGCATATTATGAAATCCTGGGATTTGTAGTTTGGTAAGGCGCTACTACTGTCTGACAGAAAAACCGAAATACAGTGGGCCCTGGTATCCACTGAGGGTTGTTTCCAGGGTCAAAAGGGCTTTGGGCAGGGCAAGGAATCTCTTGGTTTTCGGATATTGTTGTTTCTCCTGATTAAAAAAAAGTAATACTGACCTTGTGATGAATGTATTGCCAGTTCTTAGGTTTCCAATGTGAGTGTGATGGGGAGGCAGAACTCAAAATGGGACTGCTGCCGGTATAAGAGGGGCAATTCTCTATGGTAAAAGGATGGTCACTCAATGTGATGAGGTTGAAAGTCTATTCATCTGCAACATGGTCTTCCTCTCTTCCTACTGCCTTGTACTTTACCAAACATTATTGTCATTTCTAATATTGTCACATAATATGGCTAAAGAAAAACAGTCTCGGTTCAGTCACCTTGACTTCTAGGGAGAATTCTTGATTTACTCTAGTACCCATTTATTTGTCTTCTTGACAGTCCATGGACTTTGTAGCACTATTCTCCAGCACCATGTTTCAAATGGGTGTATTTTCTGACTGTCAGCTTTCTTCACTGTACTACATGAAATGACTTCTGACATATTCATTTGGACTTCAAAATGATCTTTGTGATGTGGATAAAAATGCTTATGTGGCTACATATCCAATATGTGCTCACAGGCAATGCTTTGGCAGGTGCATTTTCTCTCTCTGAGGCAAATGGGCATAAGCCATTGAAAATGAAGGTTGGCGAATGTCTATTGAAACCCAAAGATAAATGTTTAGTTGGTTTAATTACACGTAAAAGAAGTGGATATAGGAGATGTTTCTCAGGAACTAAGGCTGGCTCTGTAGAGTGAATGCAGTTTGGCAGCATTTTAACTACCATGGCTCAATTCTATGAACATGGGGATTTCTAATTTGGTGAGGCACCAACACTCTTTAGTTTTAAAAAAGGCTAAATACCTTGTAAAACTGCAAATCCCAGGACAACATCCCAGCACTTGGAAAACATTCTTATTTTTGACTTCAGCTCCCCAAATCAGGCAGCACAAATGCTATAGGGTATGGGAAGATGTCCAAGAAAAGGTTGTTTTCCAGACTCTGCCACACATGAACAAATAATGCTTCTGACTTCCCTATTCAAAGCTTCTCCAGAGGCAAAAGCTCACATCTCAATTTTCTGGGGTAGACAGGGGGAGGCAGTAACTGAATACCATTGCTTCTAAAATTATATACCACCAATGAGATTAACACACACGCAGCCCATTCTCCAGCCCATTTACTGAAAATAATGCAGAACTTTAAAATCCTGTTGTTCAAACTCCCTGTGCTTGTTAAAGTGCAGGAGACAATCTGTAGTTGCTTATTTTGTATCTAAGCAACTGTCAGACTCCATATCTACTAATAAGAAAGGGTGTAATTATATGCTGCAACTTTAATTAGCAGCAGATGCCTATGTTTATGAAATAAAATGTAAGATTTTTTTTCTCCAAAGTGCAGAATCTTGATTATACGCAAATGGAAAAAATATCCTTTTTCATTGCTTCTGAAAGCTCCTTTTTGGGTACGGTTTATTTTCATACTCTCTCCGGCATTTCCCAGGTGAAACCAGGGCATTTTGCAGACCGATCACACCTTTACTTCCACCCACAGATCACAGCGTGAGCCACACACAAATCCAAATTAACATTCCCAAAGCTTTCTCTCCGTTGTCTGTATTCATTTACTCTGCAACACTGTGCACCATATTTGTATTTCAACTGAGATCAGTTCAGAAACGAGCCCTGGCAATTCTAAAATTTTCAATTTCAGAAGGCTTAATAATCACCAATGCACAAGGGAACCAGTGCACTGGCGTTTCATTCACATTCACTGCAATCATCGTGCATCCCGAAGGTCCATTCCCCCAGCTCCCCACTTTATAGAGATTTAATTTCCAGTAAGAAAGAATGCCAGACTTTAATGAAGGTTAAGTACCCTAAAACTCCCATCTGATCTTGGAAACTAAGCAGGTGAACCTACAGGGAGCAGTAGAAGCAGAGAAAATATATATAGACCATTGATTCTAAAATTCTGGTCCTCTTCCAGACTGAGATCTTCAATTTCCAAAGTTCCCATCCTCTAAGGACCTCATCACACTAGAGAATGAATCCAATTTAAATGCTGCCTTCTGAAGAATTCTGGGGTTTGTCATTTAGGGAGGAGCCTTTAACAGCCTCACTAAACTACAAACCCCAGAATTCTAAGGAGGCAGAAATTGGATCTAAAGCAGATTCATTCTCTAGTGTGGTGAAGTAGATTGGCAGTGGTTCTCAAATTGTGGATCCCCAGATGTTTTGGCCTACAACTCCCAGAAATCCCAGTTGCTTTACCAGCTGTTGGGATTTCTGGGAGTTGAAAGCAAAAACATCTGGGAATGCGCAGGTTGAGAACCACATCTGAAGTACCAGAGTTTGAAAATCACAGGTTTCAAGTGTTCTCTTTGACTTACCTGTCCTACCGCTTCCTTAAATGCAGATCCTACAGCTACTGTTTTTTTCTCACCTGCAAGAAGCACTAGGCCAGTGGTTCACAACCTTCTTAATGCTGCAACCCTTAAATACAGTTCCTCACTCATGTTGTGGTGATCCCCACCATAATTTTTTTCTTTCGTTGCTACTTCATAACTGTAATTTGGCTATTGTTATTCATCGTAATGCAAATATCCAATATGCAGGATGTATCTTCATTCACTGGACCAAATTTGGCACAAATACCCAGTATGCCCAAATTTGGGGTTTTGTGGGGGGGGGGAGTTGCAGTTGCTGGGATTTATAATTCACCTACAATCAAGGAGCGTTCTGAACTCCACCAACAATGGAATTGAACCAAACTTGGCACACAGAATCCCCAAGACTAACAGAAAATACTGGAAGAGTTTGGTGGGCATTGACCTTGAGTTTTGGAGTTGTCGTTCACTTACATCCAGAGAGCACTGTGGACTCAAACAATGATGGATCTGGACCAAACTTTTGCACAAGTACTCAATATACACAAATGTGAACACTAGTGGAGTTTGGGGAAAATAGACCTTGACATTTGGGAGTTGTAGTTGCTGGGATTTATAGTTCACCTACAATCAAAGAGAATTCAGAATCCCACCAACGATAGAATTGGACCAAACTTCCTACACAGAACCCCTTGACCAACAGAAAATATTGGAGGGATTTGGGAGGAATTGACAATGAGTCACATACTATGAGACAACGGAGTCTCAGAAACAGCCCTCCTCTTGGCTGAGAGGCTGGCCAATCAGCCTCCCAGCTTACTTGTCCGAATGCATCCACCCCAACGTCCCACCTCGTAATCTAAGATCATCCGGGGAGGCCCTGCTCTTGTTCCCGTCAACAGCACAGATGCGTCTGGCGGGGACGAGAAACAGGGCCTTCTCAGCTGTGGCTCCCTGCCTATGGAACCCACTCCCAAATGAGGTAAGATCTGCTCGCTCCCTCCTGGCTTTTAGAAAAAAAATTAAATCATGAATTTGGGACCAGGCCTTCGGGCAGTAGAAGAAATGTATGCAGCATTTCAGAAAGACAATGACTGGAACGGCGATTCAACAGACGAGACTCTTTTATTGTTTTAATGATTGTTTTATTGCTTGTGGATGCACTGTTTTTAACTTGATTAATGTCTAATTCTAATGTATAATTGTAATTGTTTGTACTGGCATTGAATTTTGCCATTACTTATGTGTAAATCACTTTGAGTCCCCCTCGGGGTGAGAAAAGCGGTATACAAATACTGTAAATAAATCACAGCAGAGGAGAGTTTTTGGTGGGAGGATTCACAGTCTGTTTCCAAAAAGGAAGGAAAGAACAGGCGGAGAGATCTTCAGCCTTCTCTGCCGATGGGGTTCCTAAGACCATTAGAAATATGTGTTTTCTGATGGTCTTTGGAGAGCTGCCCAGGGATCCCGACCTCCAGGTTGAGAAACACTGCACTAGGCCATAAACTACACAAGCAGAAATTACTCAGAATCCAACTGGAAAATCCTATATTCCTGTTTACTTGCTGGAGTCCTGTCTGTTGTCTACATAAAATGTTCAGAAGCCCTGCCAGGAAATTTGGCGGCTCCTTAATGTGTGGACCTAAAAACAGTTAATGAACAAGGTGTCTTTAATATAAGGCAGCAGTGCTGTGGTTGCTTTAAAGTGCCCTTTGTGGACCACAGCCGATGTGGTGCCAGTATCCTGAATGCAGTGTATGTAGTCTTCGGCATACCACCAAACTGCCCCAAATGGAGGAATTGTGGGGATGTGGTAAACATTCCTAGATGCCTGTGGTGGGATGCTGAATGCAAATTGCTTGCTGTGTGGAGCACACAATTGCAGTAAGGCTTACAACAGCCATAGACTCATTTATTTTAGAATGAGTCCCATTTGAATTCAGTGGGAGTTAAGCTTTATTATGATTTTTATAACCAGACTGCAGCGCTTCCAATGCTGTAGTGAAGTGGGCTTAAATGGTACCAGCTTTATGTGGAAAAGACTACTGATTTGATAGTGAAGGTAATAGAGGAGGCAGTTTCATTTTGATGCATTGTTTCCTCCGTATGTCCTTTTCCATACATCTCATGTCTTTTGAGATTTTCAGTCCATGGATCTTCTAGAATCAAGTGCATATCAATCATTCTGAGAAGATTTGGAACAGAGAAGTTGATTAAAAATACACAGTAATAACATTAATAATGATCATGGCGATTATTATGATAAGAATATATTTCTAAGTTCATGAAGACCATGAAGATGCCATAAATGAAAGCTGTTTTGACAGCAAATAACAATAGTATCAACGAAAGAAAGTTTGTCGATGTTTTTTTAACTTGAGCTGTTCCTTGTGCTTTTAGCTGCAGCTTGCCTACAGAAATCAAGGTGAATCTTTCCACAGCAAGGAAATGGAAGTATTTTGCTTCTCCAATTGTATCAGATCTTAAAAGGCTGGAGTGAAAGGCAATTAACTTGCAAATGTCCTTCCTTGTGTGTGATATCGAGCTCTTTTGGGGGGCTTCTCCCAGTGAAGGAGATCCCTGGAGACCGCTAAAGGGGTCCCTGACCTTGGTGAGCTGCCAGCAAAGGCCAATCCAAAGACGCGAAAATATTAAAAATCAATCTCACCAGGCTGAAGAGGTACCAGCGACCGAAGCGTTTATTTCTGCGATTCAGCTGAAAAGGATGCGTTACAGGGATATTTCCACCATAAGCATACAGTACAGTGATTTCCAGACATTTTTATACAAGTAAAACAAAGAAAACCCGGTTTGAAACTCCCGCCCGCCTTCTGTCAGTTTTCTCCGCCCTGATTGGCTAGCTCTGGAACAGCTGGGAGGAGGCTTGGCCGCTTGTCCCACCTTCCCTCCAATCGCCGGGCGCTGTTGCTTCCAGGGGGCCAATCGGAGCCTTCCTAGTGCTTCTGAAGATGGTCCAATCGGCGGCCAGGAGGCGGGACGTGGCTTGACAGTTCGGGGGGGGGGGCGGAAGTGCCTGGGAGGTGTCCGCCAGCCGATTGAGAACTTTTGTTCTAAGCTGTGGGGTGGCAGACGGAAGAAACAAAGGATTTCCTGATTTCTGATTACAGATGTGTATAGGCATGAAAAGGGGCTATTGGTGGTATTCGGATCTCAAACTCTGTGGACAAGGGGACCCTTAATCACAAAGGAGCTTACACAAATACCATGGGTTGGGTTAATCAATCCTTCTTTCCAGGTTTCGGTTGACTTATCTCTGGCCCATTGTCTGAACTCTGAAAATGTGCCCGGAGATAGGATCAACCCCGGCCCATGCAAAATGTTAATATGAATGGATTTACTTTTGAGGAAATGAGGTTTCCTCTTGACAATAACCTCAGGTCACATTCTTTTCTGGGGCAAGGTTCAGAGGGAGGAAAGGTGGGAGGGGGAGAGAGTCAGGGTGCATCTTATGTGATAGATATCAATTATAAACATTTTCTCATGCTTCATACATTTCATACATTTCATAATGGATTCCCAATTATAAACATTTTCTCATGCTTCATACATTTCATACATTTCATTTCTGCCAGAATTATGATCTCCTTGGCGAAGGTGCACACGCAGGCGGAGGCTGTTCCTGCCCAGGGGCCTGGTTCGGAGTCCGTGGAGAAGGTCCAAGACGATGGGGCATCAAGTCAATAAGTAAAGGCAAAAGAATCTGTAAGGGGACTTCCAGGCGGAGGGGTGTGGGGCAATGTCCTTCGGAAAACTACATTTCCCTGATCAAGGGCCAGGGTCCAGTGCACAAGCCAGAGAATTCACAAAGAAGAAACAGGAACCCAGTTATGTGTGCTGGGTCAGGAAGCAACAGAATCCATTGTCCGGCCCTTGGCGAACTACAAATACTTGAGGGGGGGGGGAAAGATGCTCCGCATCATGTGGGTCCTGTCATACACATTTTCAAAAGCCAAGTTGCTCTTAGATGGGAAGGAACCTCTCTGCAAAGCTTGCCTTGCAACAGCCGAGAAAATACAGAAAATGTCTTAAGCCTAAAGATAAGATTGGGGACTGCCTTTTTGCTGGACTGCAACTCCCGTAATCCTTTGCTCTGCTAGCTAGGGATGATGGACACTGCAACCAAACTTACTTACTTACTTACTTAGGTGATCCCTCGTTGGACGAGTAAGATGGTCTTCCTTGATGACTATTTTTGTGGGTTTGTAGGTAGCTGTGGAGCCCTATTCTTGACCTGCATCTTCTCCCACAGTGAAGGCATTGGTTTCCAGGTGGAAGGCGGTCCCAGTCGGGGTTGGCTTGATGCGCCTTCCTCCTGGCACGTTTCTCTCTTTTACCCTCCACTCATGCCTCCTCGAATTCTGCAGCACTGCTGGTCACAGCTGACCTCCAGCTGGAGTGGTCAAGGGCCAGGGCTTCCCAGTTCTCAGCGTCTATGCCAGAGTTTTTAAGGTTGGCTTTAAGGCCATCTTTAAATCTCTTTTCCTGTCAACCAACGTTCTGTTTTCCATTCTTAAGTTCAGAGTAGAGCAACTGCTTTGGGAGATGGTGGTCAGGCATCTGGACAACATGGCCGGTCCAGCGGAGTTGATGGCAGAGGATCATCGCTTCAATGCTGGTGGTCTTTGCTTCTTCCAGCACGCTGACGTTTGTCCGCTTGTCTTCCCAAGATATTTGCAGGATTTTCTGGAGGCAGCGCTGATGGAATCGTTCCAGGAGTTGCATGTGACGTCTGTAGACAGTCCACGTTTTGCACTGAACATCAATAAAACCAAAGTGTTGTTCCAGCAGTCACCAGCCATCCCCTTCCCCAATGCCAGAGATACAACTTAATGGTGTAACATTAGAAAATGTTGACCATTTCCGCTACCTTGGCAGCCACCTCTCCACCAAAGTCAACATCGACACCGAAATACAGCACCGCCTGAGCTCTGCGAGTGCAGCATTTTCCCGAATGAAGCAGAGAGTGTTTGAGGACCGGGACATCCGTAGGGATACCAAGGTGCTTGTCTATTGCAACCAAACAACATCAGGGCAGCCAAAAATTATCCGGCTGTACCATAAGTAATGCTGTCATTACATATTGAGGAGGCATAAGGAGAAACCTTCTAACACAGCTGAACAGCAGCAACCACGCTTGGAGTGTGGGCTGGGGAAAGAGAAGAGCTGGTTTTTGGCTCCCATGGCCTTTAGCCACTTTAGGTTACAATGAAAATTAACAAAATTGAGAGGACTTGTGGGTCTCTACAAGGAAGGACCAACTCTGACCTCCTTTCTCAGAGCACTGTCCCCTCCCTGCACAATGAACAGCAATCAGACCAGACTATTTATTTCAAACCATCCGCTGTGGGACTTACCTTTCAGTTAGCTGCATTGTAAGTCTCAATTTAATTGTTAAGTGAGCAAGTTGTTCTCGAGCCCAGGGGACGCCCGGATGAATTGATGTTTTTATCATCCTTGTGGGAGGCTTCTCTCATGTCCCCGCATGAGGAGCTGGAGCTGATAGAGGGAGCTCATCCACCTCTCCCCGGACTCGAACCTGCGACCTGTCGGTCTACAGCCCTGCCAGCACAGGGGTTTAACCCACTGTGCCACCGGGGGCTCCCACTTGTTATACTGATTAAATAGGAAGGGAATGCAATCCAGGTGCCCACCTCTGCGTTATATACATTATCTCAATGGTCAGGGTGATGTCTATGCCAGCATCCCATGAAAGCAGAAAAGCCATTATTAAAAGCAAGAAAGCCGTTTCCTGGCCATCTCAGCTGTCTTTTCTTCTCCAACTGCCATCCCCAGTGACACTTTGACTCCTGACATTTGGAAAGCTAACCATCAATGTTTACACGATCTTCCTGCCATCATCTTCAGTTTACTACTCTGATCACGGAGATTTCCTGAGGATAAGACTTCGGTGCATCTCATGGCTGCTTGTTCTTCCCTAGCACAAAACCAGACCAGAGAATACGGTACAACCCCTATATCCTAAGGTGAGATACATTCCTGGACTCCACATAGATATGTAAAACAACAGATAATAGTGAACCCTACTATTTATTTATTTATTTATTTACTATATTTATATACCATCCCCCTCAGCCTGCAGGCAACTCAGGGCTGAGACCATAAAATACAATTAAAAACATTAAAATAATATAAAACCATAGCAAAGTCATTAGCAAACATAAATCATTAGCGTCTCCTTGCTGAAAACATTGACGAATCATATCGTCTAATCATTCCATTTTCCTATGTCAGTTATGCTGTACTTGCAAACGCTTGCTCAAAAAGCCAAGTCTTGACATTTCTCCAGAATGTTAAAAGGGAGGGGGCTGATCTGATATCCCTAGGGAGGGCGTTCCATAGCCGAGGGGCCACCACTGAGAAGGCCCTGTCTCTCATTCCTGCCAGCCGTGCTTGTGACGAGGGCAGGACTGAGAGCAGGGCCTCCCTAGACGATCTTAAAGTCCTAGAAGGTTCATAAGAGAAGATGCGTTCGGACAGGTAAGTTGGACCAGAACCATTTAGGGATTTATAGGTTAAAGGCAGCACTTTGAATTGTACCCATTAGCAAATTGGCAGCCAGTAGAGCCGGCACAACAA
Source organism: Anolis sagrei ordinatus (assembly GCF_025583915.1). Taxonomy (NCBI): domain Eukaryota; kingdom Metazoa; phylum Chordata; class Lepidosauria; order Squamata; family Anolidae; genus Anolis; species Anolis sagrei. The sequence goes on from NW_026847660.1 coordinate 74,513,565, forward strand.
AGGAGTTGTATGCTCCCTGTTAGCAATCTGGCTGCCGTCCGTTGGACCATTTGAAGCTTCCGGACAGTCTTTGAAGGCAACCCCACGCAGAGTGTGTTGCAGTAGTCTATACGGGACAATGGATAAATGACAAAGAGATAATAATAATAATAATAATAATAATAATAATAATAATAATAACAACAACAACAATAACAGCAGCAGCAGCAACAACAACAACAACAACAAAACTTTATTTATATTCAGCCCTATCTCCCTGAAGGGACTCAGAGCGGATTCCAATCACAAAAAGGCAAACATTCAATGCCTGAATACAACAACTAATACACACATAATTGCAAAACTAATAACCCAACCTATACAAACAAATTATAACTTAACATCTAGAATTAAGATGAAACATGACCTATAAAAATCTGTCAGCATAGACCAAAGCATAAAAAAGAAGAGGATATGCAGGCCTGTAGCCGGAGGGGGGGGGGAGATTAGAGGTTCAACCCCCCCCCCAAAAAAAATTTCAAGTTTAAAAAAAAACCCTGGTTTACTCATGAGTTTTAACTGGTTAACCAAATCCCCATGCTAAGTCTATGAGACGCAAAAAATTAAGAGTCCCTCCAGAACTGCAAGCACTATCTCAAGCAAATATTGACAATTTATTCACACTGTCATTACTTGCAGCAATAGCCAATTTAGTGAAGCAACCAAGTTGTGTGTATGTGTGTTGAATGCTCTCATTAAGGAGGCCAGACTTGGTGGAGGTGGTTGACAGGGGCGGAGCTGTGGGCTATTGAAGGTTGCTCTGCCTCTTTGCTTCAGCGTGAGCTAGGAGGCAGGTTTCCCCCCCCCCCCCCCCCCCCCGATATTTTCAAATCCCTCCCGATTTTTTTTTTCTGGCTATGGCCCTGAGGATATGGCTTGTACAAAAAGCCCTAAGTGAATAGGTGAAACCATGAATAGATAAACAATGTATATCAGTTCCATGGATACAGGGGTCATGTGGTATATGCAGATCTGTGCATTTGTTGTTGTTCAAGTACCCAGTGTACTTGGATTCAATTGCAGATCATCACTGTTTCTGTTAGAAAAATCTACTTTATTTTCAAGGACCTTAATGATCAGATTAAAATATAATATATTGCTTAATTGAGTAAAGTGGCTAATAGGGATTGGAAACCCATTGATTCAATGCTATGATTCATTTTCAGATTAAGTTTGACAGATGTAGGATTCATGTAGTCTTGCAATCGGATTGCATGTCGCTTTTGGGAAATGTGTGAGACTGTACCGGATCGTGCAGCACTGGCAAGTCAGAAGGAGAAGCAGTCCCATACTCCCAGTACGTGCACGCATACACATAACAGTGTGGTCAAATGATAAGTGCAGTCCTGCACTTGGTTCCATGGAGGAGAGGGAGGAAAAAGATGTCTATGAATTAGTGATGCAGAAAGTAAATAGATGTAGAAAAACGAAGAAATTGAAAGTCAGCAAACAACAATTAGTTTTATCAATATTTGCATGTCTATGCTGATACTCTCAATAGTGTTAGTATAACAGTGATGAGGAATGCTGGAAGTTGGTATTTAACATTTCAAGGACATAGTCCCTCAATTATTCCCATGATTCACATCTGTAGGACTGCGTTTCCCACCTGCACAACAATGGATTGAGTGTTCAGCTTCAACCATAAAGACTTGAGTCCATATCTCTTCTAAACCATGAAAATCCTTTAGTCATCTTATCATCTCTCAGTCTGCTTCATAAGGTTGTTTTGGCGACGAAACAGAGGGAAACCATAAAGGATGCCAAGAACACCTCTTTGGGCTTCTGGCAACATTATGAGTTGAATTGATTTGGAATCCTTGCAATAGGGTCAAGAACATCTGCAGCTCCTCTTACATTCATTCCACTGAGTCCTGTTACCCGATATTTAACATTGCCTTGGATAGCAAGTGCTTGCTTAAGGTTCTTGTATTGATTTACAGACCATATAAAGGTATGATCAATATTGTCCCCAAACTCTGCATTTATAGCTTCTCTGCTCTTTAATGTTCTTCCTTATCATTTTATTTTGACCCTCACTAATGTCTTTCATAATTTTCCACGCAAATTGACGATGCCTCAGGGATACAAAGTGTTCACAGCAGCAAAACATGTTGGACATGGTTTTCAGAGAAACAGCTTATTTGTTTTCTTCTGCTGACACCTAGTGTTAGTCTGGAAATAATGTTGCTCTTTTTAACAATGACAATGGAGAAGAATTTGTCATATAATGTATATGTATATAATATATACATATAATATATAATGTATATGTATATAATGTATATGTATATGTAATGTATATGTATTTCTAGGCGCAAAGATTACTGCAGATGCAGACTGTGGCCAGGAAATCAGAAGACGCTTACGTTCTTGGGAGGAGAGCAATGTCCAGTCTCGATAAAATAGTAAAGAGTAGAGACATCAGACTGGCAACAAAGATCCGCCTAGTCAAAGCCATGGTATTCCCTGTAGTAACCTACGGATGTGAGAGCTGGACCTTAGGGAAGGCTGAGCAAAGGAAGATCGATGCTTTTGAGCTGTGGTGTTGGAGGAAAGTTCTGAGAGTGCCTTGGACTGCGAGAAGATCCAACCAGTCCATCCTCCAGGAAATAAAGCCCGACTGCTCATTGGAGGGAAGGATACTAGAGACAAAGTTGACGTACTTTGGCCACATCATGAGGAGACAGCAAAGCCTAGAGAAGACAATTATGCTGGGGAAAGTGGAAGGCAAAAGGAAGAGGGGCCGACCAAGGGCAAGATGGATGGATGGCATCCTTGAAGTGACTGGACTGACCTTGAAGGAGCTGGGGGTGGTGACGGCCGACAGGGAGCTCTGGCGTGGACTGGTCCATGAGGTCACGAAGAGTCGGAGATGACTGAACGAATGAACAACAACAACAACAATGTATATACCACCGTGGGCCAAAAAGTTTTGCTTCCTATATTATAAAAACTTTATAAATGAACATATAACAGCAGAAGTTGCTACAGATCATAGCCTGAACTATTCTCTAGACAAAACTACAATCCACCAGTTTGTACACATTTACACCATTGTTTAACCCAGGCATCAAAACCATTTTGGAAAAATTCAGTGTTTGCTTTGTGACTCATGATTTTAAAGCTTTTTTCAATGTCATTCAAGTAATTGAATCTGAAACCACGTAAGTTGTCTTTCAGAGGACCTCAGGCTTCTCTATGTAGTCTGACACTGAATGATGTTAAAACAGCTTTAAAACAGCTTTAAAATTTATATTTTTAATGTACCAAACATACCAAGTTTGTATGAAAATATGACTCTATTTCCTGTGCTGGTCAATGACCGAAATAAATGATTTGATTTGAGTGCAGATATAAGTGTTGCACCCAGTTGAACTTTTGGAAATTATTTTGATTGTCAAAGTTAGTGGCAAAGATCAATTATACTCCTTCTCTTCACCCCAAAATGCAATGCTATAGCCCTGAAATTTACCTTTAATCTAAAATTTTGAATTCTTTGGTACTAAAATACGAGGCACTCCACCTCGGAGTCTAAGATCATCCAGGGAGGCCCTGTTCTCGATCCCACCTCCTTCGCAAGCACAATTGGTGGAGATGAGAGAGAGGGCCTTCTTGGTGGTGCCCCCCCCCTCCCCCCCGTCTGTGAAATACACTCCCCAATGAAATTAGGTTGGCTCCATCTATCCATTCCTTTAGAAAGAAGATCAAACCATGGTTCTGGGACCAGGCATTTGGGTAGCAGGCTTGACAAGTAATCACAATGATTCATGAGAACTGATAAGAGACAGTGTTAGGCTGGAATTCTGGATGCTGAACCAGACTTGGATGTGGTTATATTGCTGTTAGAAATGTTTTAATTGGATATTTTATAACTTATTGTTTTAATTAATGTCAAATTTGTGTTATATTGTTTTGTTTTATGTAGTGGCATCGAATTGTTGCCGGATTTAAGCCGCCCTGAGTCCCCCCCCCCCCCCAGGGTTGAGAAGGACGTGATACAAATGTTTGAAATAAATTGAACTAAATAAATAAAATCTATTTGCTGCCAAGGGTGATGCAAGATGTCCCACAACTTGATCGGTGTATCTTGACATGTTTCTACAATTAAATTCATATCCATATGGTATTGAATATTGCTTTCAGCATTTCAACTGAGTTGTTTTGCTTTCCCCCACTTTTTTAATACTTTTATTCTCTGTGAAATCTTTCACTCATACTTTGAATTGCTCTTCGCACACCCTTCCTCCTTTGCTGTTGACCCTTCTTTTTCACTTACTACTTTAAAAAGATAGCTCTCTTCTTTCTCAAAATTCCCTGCCACTACAGAGCCTTTTAACACATTTGCTACAAAGCATTTGGGGAAATGGCTGTTGAAAACAAAATACAAAAACTTCTGCCAGTTCATCTGCTCAGGTCTCCGCAGAATGAAAAAAAAAGAAGAAGAAAGAATCCATAGCAACTCAAAACACTTCCAGGGAACCTAGTGCATATTTCTCTCCTATCTGGTAAGTTTCATCCTATTGTGAAGAAAATGCCCTTTAACAAGGTTAATTATTTGGACATTTATTTATCGTGTCAGGGGTAGACCAAACAGTTGTATTGCACTTTTATCAAACAAACAAACAAACAAACAAACCACAAAGTTTGCAAGCTTGGTAGTTGATTAAATGTCCTTTGACCAGTAGCTGGCCACTTGGAGTGCCTCTGGTGTTGCTGCAAGAAGGTCCTCCGTTGTGCTCAGGTTGCATTGCAGCAGGTGGTCTGTAGTTTGCTCTTCTCCACACTTGCATGTCATGGATTCCACTTTGTAGCCCAATTTCTTAAGGTTGGCTCTGCATCTCGTGGTGCCAGAGCGCAGTCTGTTCAGTGCCTTCCAAGTCACCCAGTTTTCTGTGTGCCCAGGGAGCAGTCTCTGATTTGGTATCAGCCATTGTTTGAGGTTCTGGGTTTGAGCCTGCCACTTTTGGACTCTCGCTTGCTGAGGTGTTCCAGTGAGTGTCTCTGTAGATCTTAGAAAACTATTTCTTGATTTAAGTTGGCTGATACCCAAACAGGGGATGAGCTGGAGATGTCACTGCCTTGGTCCTTTCACTATTGGCTGCTACTTCCCGGCGGATGTCAGGTGGTGCAATACCGGCTAAACAGTGTAATTTCTCCAGTGGTGTAGGGCGCAGACACCTCATGATAATGCGGCATATCTTATTAAGAGCCACATCCACTATTTTAGTGTGGTGAGATGTGTTCCACACTGGGCATGCATACTCAGCAGCAGAGTAGCATAGCGCAAGGGCAGGTGTCTTCACTGTGTCTGGTTGTGATTCCCAGGTTGTGCCAGAAAAAAAACTGGATTTAGATTTCACCCCAACCTTTTAAACCTTTTAAAATTCAGGGCAAAAACTCAGGATTTTTTTCTGGATCCTATTACATTCAAGCTCACTCTCACAACTGTGTACTGTATATACTCGAGTATAAGCCTAGTTTTTCAGCCCTTTTTTAGGCTGAAAAAGCCCCCTTCAGCTTATACTCGGTGAGAGTCCTGGCGGGAAGGCACGGGGCTGAAAGGAGGCCTTCTTTCAACCCCACACCTTCCTGCCAGGACCCTCACATCTCTGCACAGCAACCCAGCTCTCCTTCCTCTCCTGGCACCATCTTTCCACTTTTCCTTATTCATATACACATAGCATTTCCCCAAAATGTACAGTTAAAATAAACTATATTGGTTACTGGAAGGATATGTAAGCACATTTACATTGAAAAAGGTTAGAATTATGATTTAATCAGAATTGGAAAGTTCTATCCTAAATTACCGTTTTATGTAAATATTCCAAAACATTTAAGCTACTGATGCCTCAATTGATGTAATTTTATTGGTATACATATTTATTTTGACACTTACAGGTAGCTGCTGCATTTCCCATCCTCGGCTTATACTTGAGTCAATAAGTTTTCACAGTTTTTGTAGTAGGTGCCTCAGCTTATATTCGGGTCGGCTTATACTCAAGTATATACGGTACATTTTTTTTCCACCTGAGGCTTTATTGTCATTCTGCACTATGTATGAAGCCATGGGTTTATATTCATGTTAAAATAAAATCGAGATAGATGTAAAGATGCTGCTACAATCAATTTTTTCATCCTTCTCTCTTCCTTCTTTTTATGCTGAAAGAAATTAACACTACTTCTTTGAAAGTATTTGGTAGAAATTCTATAATAAAGTGTATAAAGGGAAAACATTTGAAAGTATGTTATCTTGATACCGAAGTAGTGCTTGAGTTGGTAATTTCTCAAAATATAGCATGCCCATTTTGTTATATATATATTTTGTTTTTTTGGGGGGTGGTTATTTTTTGTTTGTTGTGTGTGTGTGTGTGTGTGTGTGTGTGTGTGTCAGGAGCCACTTGAAAGAGTGTAAGTCACTTCTGGTGTGAGAGAATTGGCCATCTGCAAGGACACTGCCCAGGGAATGCCTAGATGTTTTACCATCCTTGTGGGAGGCTTCTCTCATGTCCCCACATGAGGAGCTGGAGCTGACTCTGCAGGGCTCTGATGGAGCAATATAGCATGCCCATTATTAGATATAATATAGCATACCCATTATTATAATATAGTATGCCCATTATCTGTTGTGTTTCAAATGTCCATTTTTCAGGCTGAGATGACAAGTCATGTGCTATTTGAAAAATTCAGCTGTAATTGATTAACAATGTTCCTTATTTAACCAGAATCTCTGAAATGTAGTATACAGCTTTCTAGTGTGGGCATTCCCAATCTAATCTTCAGATGTGCTTGGCTGCAACATACTTGTTGTTGAAAGCTTTCATCTCACAACCTCTGAGGATGCTTGCCATAGATCAGGGGTCCTTAAACTATGGCCCGGGGGCCGGATACGGCCCTCCAAGGTCATTTACCCAACCCTCACTCAGGGTCAACCTAAGTCTGAAACAACTTGAAAGCGCACAACAACAATCCTATCTCACCAGCCAAAAACAGGCCCACACTTCCCATTGAAATACTAATGTTTATATTTGATAAAATTGTTCTTCATTTTAATTATTGCATTGTTTTTAAGGGGGTTTTTTGCACTACGAATAAGATATGTGCAGCGTGCATAGGAATTAATTCATTTTTTTTCAAACTATAATCCAGCCCTCCAACAGTTTAAGGGACTGTGACCCGGCCTCTGTTTAAAAAGTTTGAGGACCCCTGCCATAGATGCAAGCATCAAGTAGCTAGGTTTAATGGACATTATTCCTTCAAACCTGTAACAGAATATCATAGTGCACTTTTCTATTGTGTCCATTATTAAAATCCCAAACATAGCTGACTCTGTCCTTCACAGAAAACAGCATTCAAGAGCAATTTGTCCCTTTTGTTCAAAAACAGCAAGCTCCAAAGAAAAGTGTGTTTTCGTGAGTTTATTGCACATGCTACTTCGTTCTTGTTATGTTTTTGAATGTAAAATGTAATCAACCCCTCTGATCTTGATTATATGCTATTGCTTATTCATGTCAATCAAAGAAATCAAGATTCCTAGTACTGATACAATTCTACATTGCTCCGCTGGCTGATAGTAGTCAGCACTAGCTTCATATATAACACCCCATACAATGGACAAATCCAAAAGATCTATATTGGTCTTTTCCCATAAATTAATGATATAGGATTTTAAAGAACATCTTCCAGGAATGTCTTGAAACCATCAAAGCAAGAAACTCCAGACAGGCCAATATCCCAGGATCTGATCCCAGGTTTTCTATTTATCCCAGATTATCTAGCAGTGTAGACTCATATAATCCAGTTTAAAACAGAAAACCTGGGATTGGCTCCTGGGATATAGGAGAAGTGTGGAAGATGCCTCAGTCATACAGTATATTACATTTTTGAAAGTATACCCTCGGGTCTGCCCTTATCACTGAAAATTGAGGTGACCTCTGATAGAGTACTTTTCATCAGCTAAGAGTTTTGACGTTCAGTCATCATTTTCCCATTAAATTTTTACTATTGTAATGCCAAGGGTTGCTCTTAGAATGGGTTTGGCAAATGCAGTGCATCCAAGAACCTTCTTCAGATTCTTTGAACTCTCAAAGGGTGTCACACAGATTTCTGTAAGTTCCTCCTCCCAAACCTGGAAGAATCCAGCAATCACCCACTAGTTTCAAAAGTGGGTATTTGTTGAGATTATACAGTGCAGGGAGGCTCTGCAATCTGTTTAAAAAGTGAATTTCCTTCCTAGAACACAAGCTCTCTTGCACTCTTATCAGGAAAGAACACAAAAATATTGTGCCTAGCACTGTTTGATGTTAAGAACTTACTTCAGTTCAAAACATAGCTGCTAGATTTTTTAATATGACTAGACCTGGGGAACACAGCTCACCAATTTTAAAATAAGCCAAGCTTTTTGAGAATCAGCTTAGAGAACTAGGTGTGTGTTTAGCTTAGAGAAAAGAAGGCTGAGAGGGGACATGCTTAAATACAAGGGTTACCCAGAAAGTCAGGTTACAAGGCATGTAGCTGTCATGGGGAATTTTCACAGAGGAAGTTGGTATCACTGTTGTTAAGCAGGAAGCCAGCAGAAGCAAACGAGCAGTGCCGGTTGTCAGTAGCTCATTGACTGGCGTTGTGGTGAAGGTTAGAGATGAGCATCCTCATTCTGTTTCCCTCCAAGTGTGAAGTTTGCACTGTAATACACTAGCTAAATGCTAAGGGCATGAGTGCCACTGCGATTCATCATGAAATCGTTTCAGTTTATGTAGAGGACGTATTGTCAAGACAGCATGGGTATGGAATATGTTGTGAGACAATGAAAAAAAATTCACAGGGCCATCCAAAACAAGCATCGTGGGATGCTGACGGTGGGAGTCTGTCTCCTTCAAGACAATACATATTCGCACACTGTTCATGCAACACAAGGGTTAACTTCATTTGCTTGGGATGTTTGCTACCGGGCACAATTCAAAGTGCTGGCCCTAAACGGCCCCGGCCAAATTACCTGTCCAAATGCATCTCCCTCTATGTACCATTGTGGAGATTAAGATCCTCCGGGGAGCCCTGCTTTCCGTCCGGCCATTGTCACAGGCACAATTGGTGGGGACGAGAGACATGGCCTTCTCGGTGATTGCTCCCCGGCTATGGAACTCCCTTCCTTGTGAGATCAGGTCGGCCCCCTCCCTCCTGTCCTTTAGAAAGATGGTAAAAACTTGGCTGTGGAACCAAGCTTTTGGGACAGGGCAATGAAGCGACAATGGGAAAGATGACAGGGCCAATTGGATTTGATGCGGATGGCTAGGACGGTTTTAAATTGTGCTATTTTAAATGGTGTATTTTAATATTTAGATAAATGTTTTTAATGTTTATGTATTGTATCCAGGCATTGAATGTTTGCCATGTATATGTTGTGCTCCGCTCTGAGTCCCTTTCAGGGTGAGAAGGGCGGAATATAAGTGTTTTAAATAAATAAATAATAATAAATGTTTTAAGTCACCCTTCTCACAGACCTGATCTCGCACACAGTGACTATCATCTGTTCACTAAATTTAAGGAACACCTTGGTCAAAAAATCTTTTCTGACGACAACGAAGTAAAAATCAAAGTGACAAACTGACTGAAAAAGGCGGAGGGAAGCTTCTATGACACAAGCATCAAAAACTCGTCCAACAGATGATAAAATGTATTAATCTGAACAGTGATTATGTGGAAAAAGAATGTAATATCTATGCTACAATCCATGTAAATTTTATTAAAATATATTCATTCTTTGTACTAAAAAAATCTTGTAATCTTATTTTCCAAATAACCTTCATAATTGAAATGATGTCACATTGAGGAGGGGCACGCTTGTTTTCTGTTGCTCTAAAGACTAGGATGCAGAGCAATAGGTTCAAATTTCAAGAAAAGAGATTTCATATAAATATTATAAAGAATTTCCTGATGGCAGGGGAATATACTGCCTTTTAGTGTGGTGGAGTCTCCTTCTCTGGAGGTTTTTAAGTAGAAGCTGGATGGCCATCTGTCAAGAGTACTTTGATTGTATTTTCCTGGATGGCCCTGGTGGTTTCTTCAAACTCTATGACGCTATGATTTTCAAAAGTGCTGCTGCTTCTGCAGAGCTTTAAAACAGCTTGGAATACCTTGTTTCCCAAGAACCTGCTCAAATTGTGTATGTCTCTTACAGGTCCTTCTGCCTACCAACAATGAGCAGAGACCACAGTGCTACAGCCTAATTTTTGAACCATCTGCCTAGTATCAAATTAAAATCTATACGATTTTTTTTTAAAATTTTGTTTGAATTCTGAAATTGTTTTGAACTGTTAAGATGTTTTCTGTTTTGTAAGCCTGGCTTTACATTTGCTATGTAACAACAGTAGCAGGTTCATTACATCACTTTCTGGAAGAGCCTATAATGTTCACGATTCCTCCATTTACTGTTCTTATATTGCCCTCTACTGGAGAACAATATTTTCAAAAACTTTCTATTAAGTTAAGGTAACCTTAAGCTTTAGCAATTGAGAGGTTAGCAGTGATCCCTCACATTGCACAGTACACAGGGTGCTTATAATCTTCCCTACTTAGAAAATTTACAACCATAAAAATGCATTCTAAGCCAAAGAGACATTTCAGAGGACCACTTTGTATCAGCAAATTCGCAGCATAATGCTTTACTAAGGGTCCCTTCACACAACCATGACCAAAGCTTTACCGAGTGGTTCTATCTATCTATCTATCTATCTATCTATCTATCTATCTATCTATCTATCTATCTATCTATCTATCTATCTATAATATATATACACATATAATCTCCATAATAAAAGTGAAATTATGTATGTATGTGGCTGAGAGGCCCACTGCTACAGACAGGTTCCCACTTCCACAAACAGCTTTAACCCACAGTGCTGAGGAGCCACCAAAAGCCCTCCCTTCAATGGCATTTCAGGTTATAGCAAGTGCCGTGTAATGTAACCCAACCTCTGCAAATGTCCTCCCCAAATATCATACTGCCCACCACCCAAGGAATGCTTTTATTCGGGGACAATTTCATTCTAGATTTTATGTGTTTCCTCCACCACAGACATCACAGTGTTTCTTCCGTTAGTGTGGAATTGGCATGATCCCACCCACTGCTTCTCCTTTAACCCTTTCCTACTCTTTTCAATTCTGTCTGCACAACAAACAGAGCAGAACTAATCAGCAACTAAACATACTGGAGGAGTTTGGGGGATTGACTCCACATGATGGAAGTTGTAGTTCACCCTGCTGCAAGTCAGAGCACTCTGGCCCCCACTGACAATGGACCTATACCACATTTGGCATACAGAATACCCATGGCCTAAGAAAAATTCAGGAGAGGGAATTCACAATGATTTATAGCCATTGTAGGTACTGGGATTTATAGTTCACCTGCAATCAAAAAGCATTCTGGACCCCACCTAACTTGCCCTGGACCTAACTTGGCACACAGAACCACTGTGACTAACTGAAAATACTGGAGGCATTTGAGGAGAATTGACCTTCATTTCTGGAAGTTGTAGTTCACTTACATCCAGAGACACTGTGACCACCACTGATGACAGCTCTAGACAAAACCTGGCACACAGAACCCCTATGACCAACTGAACCTACTTGAGAGATTTGAGGGGACTGACCCACCATGGTGGAAGCTGTAGTTTATCCTGCAGCCAGAGATCACACTAAACCCCACCAATGATGGATCTAAAGCAAACCTGCCCAACATGAGAAACTTTAACTACTGATGGAGTTTCAGGGAGTTAACCTGGCATGATGTGAGTTGTAGTTCACCTACAACCTTACGCATTTTGTTAAAAAAAAATTCTTTTTCAAATAACCCGAGCAACGCTGGGTACCAGAGCTAGTATACAATAAAGACTAATGCACTTTTAGCTTCAGAATAATTTTCTTTAATTTAAACCTGCACATGTGTTTTTTAAGTTTTTGAACTGTTACAAATTGTCAGATCACTTGATATATTAAAGTCTATTTACTGTTACTGTTTCAAAATACTTCAACCCATTAACTGATTTTGCTTTGTGGCCCTATGAGAACCTTGATTATGGGACTTTACACATTTTCATGAATATATTTTAAAAATAAGCTTAAAGATTTATTTTAGTTGACGTTCTTGGGCTGTGGTTCCATATCTACTAAATGTATTATTTTTATAAAAAGTTAAAGATGTGGCTTCATAAGCAATGAAAAACCTTGCTTCACTTGAACTATTATCATGCTCAATGTAAAGGCACTATTCAAACAACATGTAAACCTCTTTAGGAATATGCCAGTTATACAATATGGGCCCTGCTCCATACTTGAGTACATGATCTAAATCAGGCATGGGCAAACTTTGGCTTTCCAGGTGTTTTGGACTTCAACTCCCCGAAATCCCAGCTAGCTTACCAGATGTTAGGAATTATGGGAGATGAAGTCCAAAACACCTGGAGGGCTGAGGTTTGCCCATGCCTGATCTAAATTAACCCGTTTTAGGTAAGGGGTAAAATTAAATCTCAGAAATGTCCACTTCTGCCTATACAAAAGAATCTATATTAAAATTATTTTTCTGGTGTTATTCAGCACCACTGACATAGGTATATACTGCCAAAAAAAGTTCCAGCATTTGCTGGAGGGGAGGAGGGAAATATCTTCCTTTCACATAAGCTAGAAGTGCTTGATGATCCAGCAATAATGGAAGAAAGTGGAGACAAAATAAATGACTTCAATAAATAAAGTATAAGTATAGAACCTCAATTAGCCTTGCTGAATATCTTTGCCAGCTTCTGCATGCCAGGGTTTGAGCTTCTCTGGTCTCTCCCAATTCGATAAGCTAATTTACTTCATAAAAAAGGTAAAGGTTTCCCCTTGACATTAAGTCTGGTGTTCATCTCCATTTCTAAGCTGAAGAGCTGGCGTTGTCTGTAGACACCTGCTAGGTAATGTAGCCAGCATGACTGCATGGAGCACCATTCTGGTGTTATTCACATAGGTCCATACTGCCAAAAAAAAAAAGTTTCAATATTTGATGGCTGCCAAAATGGTACCTATTGATCTGCTTACAATTGCATGTTTTCAAACTATGTTGGCAGAAGCTGGGGCTAACAGTGGGAGCTCGCCTCGCTCCCAGAATTCAAACCACTGACCTTTCAATCAGCAAGTTCGGCAGCAGTCCTGTGGCACCACAAGGAAGGCTCTTAATTTCCTTCATATCTTATTACAATTTCCTGCCTGGAAATTGGAAGTAAAATAGTAATTTAAAATTACTTCATATCTTGTTACTATTTTACTTCCAGTTTCCAGGCAAGAAATTGCCAAGCAACAAAGAACAGGACTCATATTACATATAAACAATTGATATATAAAGAACATGGAATATGGCTTTGCCTGAGAAGTTAACTTGCATGATGAAGTATCTACAGATAAAGAAACGCAGAAATATGGTTTTAGGAAGGTGGTCTCTCATTCTTTGCTTTGTGAAATGAGCAAGGGGGTCACACAGGAACATCTTTCGGATGGCTGAAATATCAATGTTTTAAATAAAGAATTGACAACTAGCAAAAGTACAGAGATATAATGGGACCAGGGGGAGAGCTGCAAGGGGAGCCGGAAGCTGGGGAAAAAGGGGGACTAGCCACAAATAGAGCCAAGTGGAGTACATTCTGCTCACCTCTGTTGTAAAGCTTGGGCTTTCAAGTTCTAATGTCTTAAAAGTCTGTTTTACTCAAGCACATATTTCTACATGAATATCCTTGTTAGTGTGAATGGTATCTGTTACTAGAAGAAAAAAACATTTAATTGTGGTTTTGACAGGAAGGCCAGGGACTCCACACAAATGAGGCATTAACTTTTCATGTTTGATTTGCAGTAAGATGTACTCGCACTATTCCAAACTTTCAAAACTGAACTACATACTTAATGAAATTAATTTAAATTTTTTTATTTATAGCTCAAGGCTTTCTGCAGAGAGCTCAGGAAAGGCAGGATGCAAGGGATTCGTTATCCTTGTTTTAGCAACACAGGCACACACAATGAGGTAGGATGGAGAAGTTGAAGACAGCAACTGGATTCCTTAGCACTTCAAAGAGACTGACACCATTAAATAAACCAGGAACAATATATCAAAATAAATGTTAGATCTTTTACTTGTCGGCCAGAGGCATATATAGTAAACTTAACAGCAATGTGTTGCAATTCATCCCTGATGAATGCCTTGGAACTCAAAAGCTAGTTCTTTGAAAGATTCAATAAAAATATGTTGATTTATTTTCTCTCCATTCCAGGATAACAATATCTTGATTTATGGTCTTGTTTTTATATTACAGGAACTTAAAAACAATCAACCATAGCCATTTAGTAGAAACCTCAGCTTCAAACCCCAGTGTCAACTCGCCCAAATGTCAAAAACATACACTGGTTACAGGGTAACAAAAATATCTAGTATTAACTTCTTTTTAAACTGCCCTATGCAATTTATTTTGCACTTACAATTTACAATGCCTTGATTATTGAACAAAACGTATTGGTAGCTAAACTCAGGATACAAACCAACAAAATATAGAAGAAAATCCTATTTAATCATGTAGACTACATCACACCCAGTGCTTTGTATCATTTTGCTTTACATCCCAATTTTCCCATTTACTTTGTTTTAAATAGGAAACCGATATCTAGAAATACATTCTGGGCTAGTTTAAATGTAGTTTATGTACACCTAAACTTTGCCACAATCCAGTCCTGTCCATACGGTTTTTCAGCAACCTGTTACTCTCTCAAGCAGTCTAATGCAGACAAGAATTCAGCCGGGAGTACAGAGCATTTGGAGTATTTAACCAGAGAAAAAAGTTACAGGCCTTTTCAATAAAGTGAGGTACACTAATTGGAACTAAAGATTTAGTATGCTTATTGCAAATTTCTCTTAATTATAGCAAGCAATGCTTCTTCACAGATATGTTATTGCTGTGGATAAGGATAGCTAGGCTGCTGTGGGTAAGGATAGCTAGGCTGTTGGGGTCCTGGGTATGGTCCTTGTCCTGGATTTTGGAACATGGGTGAAGGTGTGTATGGCAGATTGTACTGGCCATACATGTAAGGATTGTAGCCCATCGGCAAAGGCATCTGGCAGTATCTGGGGGAAAAATAAAAAGCAAAGGACACGAGTTAAGAATCTGCAACTCAAAATCTCTTTAAAGCAGGCCTCTTGTAAGATAACAATAATAATAATAATAATAATAATAATAATACTTTATTTATACCCCGCTACCATCTCCCCAAGGGACTCGGTGAGGCTTACATGAGGCCGAGCCCACAATACATCATAATAAAAGCAATAACAAACAATACAAAACAGTAAAAATAAATCTCATAAACAAAAAATAAGCAATAAACATTGACAGTAGCACAACAAACGTTTGAAATACATTTGTTTTCCCATCCATCAAGCTTCCTTCACAAAAGCAGTTTTTCTGAACTTTAAAACAGTTGCAGATTAACTTTTTTTTAATAAAAAAAAGTTTTCTGAACTTTAAGTTTTATACAGTCATGTGGAACTCCCTCCCTAGTAAGATTTATACAGTCATGTGGAACTCCCTCCCTAGTAAGATCCCTTCCCTCCTGTCATTTCACAAACAAGTGAAAACTTAGATTTGGGAACAAACATTTGGCCCAGCATAATTATCTATGCAATACAGTTGGAATTGACCCTGGAAACATGAAAGGCACTGCAGACTACCTCAACCAGAGAAATCAGCCATAGCAGAGCACCTGATGAACCAACCTGGACATAGCATTTTATTTGAGAACACAGAAATGCTGGACCAGTCTCACAACCACTATGTCAGACTACACAGAGAAGCCATTGAAATACACAAGCAAGTGGGCAATTTCAACAGAAAGTAGGAAACCTTAAAAATGAACAAAATCTGGCTACGAGTATTAAAAAAAACTCTAAAATTACAACAGCACAACAACAGAGAGGAAACAAACAAGGACATCTAATCACCTCTCAACAAAAGTTTGCTCTAGGCACTGTCAGGCCATTATATGCTAATCAAGGTGGTCAGTTGAAACATTCACACTTAGCTCCAGCAGACAAGAGTCCTTTGTCCCACCGTGGTCATTCTACAAATATATAAACCCTTTTTCCTAGTTCCAACAGACCTCACTACCTCTGAAGTTGCTTACCATAGATGCAGGCGAAACGTCAGGAGAGAATGCCTCTAGACCATGGCCATATAGCCCGAAAAAACCTACAACAACCTAGTGACCCTGGATTGATAAAAATGATTATTTGACTATCTGGCTTTGGATCTATGCACAATAGTCATCTAATGTTTACATATGTTGTTTTAAATTGTTAATTGCTTTTAATTGTTGTTGTTGTTGGGCATGGAATAATGCCAATTATGTAAGCTGCCCTGAGTTCCCTTCAGGGTGAGAAGGGTGGGATATAAATAAATAAATACATTTAATGCCTTCTGATTACATCTATATAAATAAAAATGTAATGTTCGTTTGTGGGATTAACAGAACTCAAAAACAACTGGATGAATTGCCGCCAAATTTGGCCACAAGACACCTACTACCCCAAGGAGTGACCATCACTCAAAAAAAATTGATTTTGTCCTTTGGGAGTTGTAGTTGCTGGGATTTATAGTTCATCAACAATCAAACAGCATTCTGAACTCCACCAATGATGGAATTGAGCCAAACTTGGCACGCAGGGCCCCCATGACCAACAGAAAACACTAGAAGGGTTTGGTGGGCATTGACCTTGACTTTGGGAGTTGTAGTTCACCTACACCCAGAGAGCACTGTGGACTCAAACAATGATCTTGACCAAACTTGGCATGGATATTCCATATGCCCAAATATGAACACAGATGGAGTTTAAGGGAAATAGACCTTGACATTTGGGAGTTGTAGTTGCTGGGATTTATAGTTCACCAACAATCACAGAGCATTCTGAACTCCACCAATGATGGAATTCAACCAAACATGGCATACCAAGAGAAAGTCCCACCCCCCATCCCAGGAACTTTAGACTCAGACAAGTCAATATAGGGAGAGACAATATTTATAGCATAGGTCTAAGCTTTTTTGCTGTTGTTTATTCATTCAGTTGCTTCTGATTCTTTGTGACCTCATGGACCAGCCCACACCAGAGCTCCCTGTCAGCTGTTGCCACCCCTAGCTCCTTTAAAGTCAAGCCAGTCACTTTAAGGATAACATCCATCCATCATGCCCTTGATCGGGCCCTCTTCCTTTTTCCTTCCATTTTCCCCAGCATCACTGTTGTTGTTCATTCGTTCAGTCGTCTCCGACTCTTCGTGACCTCATGGACCAGCCCACGCCAGAGCTCCCTGTCGGCCGTTACCACCCCCAGCTCCCTCAAGGTCAGTCCAGTCACTTCAAGGATGCCATCCATCCATCTTGCCCTTGGTCGGCCTCTCTTCCTTTTGCCTTCCACTTTCCCCAGCATAATTGTCTTCTCTAGGCTTTCCTGTCTCCTCATGATGTGGCCAAAGTACTTCAACTTTGTCTCTAGTATCTTTCCCTCCAGTGAGCAGGCGGGCTTTATTTCCTGGAGGATGGACTGGTTGGATCTTCTCGCAGTCCAAGGCACTCTCAGAACTTTCCTCCAACACCACAGCTCAAAAGCATCGATCTTCCTTCGCTCAGCCTTCCCTAAGGTCCAGCTCTCACATCCGTAGGTTACTACAGGGAATACCATGGCTTTGACTAGGCGGATCTTTGTTGCCAGTCTGATGTCTCTACTCTTTACTATTTTATCGAGATTGGACATTGCTCTCCTCCCAAGAAGTAAGCGTCTTCTGATTCCCTGGCCACAGTCTGCATCTGCAGTAATCTTTGCACCTAGAAATACAAAGTCTGTCACGGCCTCCACGGTTTCTCCCTCTATTTTCCAGTTGTCAATCATTCTTGTTGCCATAATCTTGGTTTTTTTGACGTTTAGCTGCAACCCGGCTTTTGCGCTTTCTTCTTTCACCTTGATTAGAAGGCTCCTCAGCTCCTCCTCGCTTTCGGCCGCGGCCATCAGAGTGGTGTCACCAGCATCACTATGTTGTTGTTATTATTATTATTAACTTTATTTGTACCCCGCTAGCATCTCCCGAAGGACTCGTTGCGGCTTACAAAGGCAAAGGCCTAAAAAAACAACAACATAACAATACACAACCTAAAGCAAATTAAAACAGTTAAAGCAATATAAAACAACAAGCAATAAAACAATACACCAGGACACAATAAAACTGGGCCGGGCCAGAGTAATGGGTACAGATTAAAAGTGCTGATGTGACAGGTGATATATAGGAATTATAGGGTAAGTGCAGTGTGCCAACAATCTTAATTTCTAATAAAGTGCTTCTGGGTGTGTTGTTGGAGTTTTCCTATTCTGGAAAGGAACATCAAAACAAGTCTTCAAGTTCTCTCTAAAGACTGCCAACGTTGGGGCCTGTCTAAGATCTTTGGGGAGGCTGTTCCAGAGTTGGGGGGCCACCACAGAAAAGGCCCTGTCTCGCGTCCCCACCAGACGCGCCTGCAACACAGGCGGAATCGCGAGCAGGGCCTCTCCGGATGAACGAAGTGAGCGCGTGGGTTCATAAACGGAGATGCGGTCACGCAGGTAGGATGGTCCCAAACCGTTTAGGGCTTTGTAAGTAAGCACCTGCACCTTAAATTGGGCTCGGAAAACGGCAGCCAGTGGAGCTCCTTGAACAGGAGGGTTGACCTCTCTCTGTAAGGAGCACCAGTTAACATCCTGGCCGCTGCCCGCTGGACCAGTTGGAATTTCCGAGCCGTTTTGAAGGGCAGCCCCACTTAGAGCACATTACAGTAGTCCAATCTAGAGGTGACCAAGGCATGGACCACCCCAGCCAGATCAGCCTTTATGTTCTCCAAGTTTTCCTGTCTTCTCATTATGTGGAGTATGGACTGTTTTGATCTTCTGGCAGTCCAAGGCACTCTCAGAATGTTCACCACAGTTCAAAAGCATCTATCTTCCTTTGCTCAGCCTTCTCTGTGGTCCAGCTCTCACATCCATAGGTTACAATAGAGAATACCATTGCTTTAACTATGCGGATCTTTGTTGCCAGTGTGATGTCTCTACTCTTCACTATTTTATCGAGATTGGTCATTGTTCTCCTCCCAAGATGGAAACGTCTTCTGATTTCTGGATGCAGTCTGAATTTACGGTAATCTTTGCTCCTAGAAATACAATGTCTGTGACTGCCTCCACGTTTTCTTCCTCTATTTGGCAGTTATCAATCAGTCTGGTTGCCATAGTCTTGGGTTTTTTTATGTTTAATTGCAACCCAGCTTTTGCTCTTTCTTCTTTCACCTTGATTAGAAGGCTCCTCAGCGCCTCCTCACTTTCAGCCATCAACGTGGTATCATCTGCATATCTAAGGTTGTGAATGTTTCATCCAGCAATTTTAACCTCAGCCTTGCATTCATCAAGCCCTGCATGTGTTCCGCATACAAGTTGAATAGGTAGGGTGAGAGTATACAGCCCTGACGTATTCCTTTTCCATTCTTCAAGCAGTTTGTTGTTCCGTGGTCTGTTCTTACTGTTGCTACTTGGTTGTTATACAGATACAAGAGACAGACAAGGTGGCTTAGTCTCCTTATACCACCAAGAACTTGCCACAATTTATTATGATCCACACAGTCAAAGGCTTTAGAATAGTCACTAAAACAGAAATATGTTTTTCTTAGATGGTCTAGGCTAGCCAGACATAAAATGCACATATAATAAGGAAAATAAACTACACTAAAAATCCAGATTTCAATTTTATTTTATGGTAGAAAGAAGTCTTCCACCATTCTTGTGATCAAATGGAAAGCTTATTTGGAGGGCTGAGGGGCATTCCAAAACAATGGGAGATGAGTTTCTAAGGTAGCATCTAAATAGCTCCCTCTACAGTCCATCTTAGATTGCACAGGAAACCCTTCCAAACCTTTGGAAAAGCAGTTTGCACTTACCCAGGGTACCCCGGATATGTCGGATAAGGCGGCCCTTGAGCCTGGGAAGGTGCTGTGCCCATGGCAGAAGTAGCTGAAGGGGGTGCTGTCCCAGCAGCTGCTGGTCCAGGAGCAGAGACTGTATTTGCAGCAGAAATCACCGGAGGGGGAGGACGTGCCGGTGGCTGTGGTTTGTTAGCCTAAAGAAGAAAGCAGTGTTAGGCAGAGCCAAGAGTGGAAGTCAAGTAGAGTTCTATTCAGTATGTTTGACATTTATCACGCTCACAGTTCTCAAAAACTACAGAAAGAAGGCAAGTAGAAAGAGAAACGATGTCAAGTTGTCATGGTACAAGAAACAGAATAGGCACTATCTCATTTAACAAACTCTACCAGTGCTGTCACATCTCAATAACTGAAGCTTTTCTCACATATTGAAATGAGAACAAGAATACTGCTATTGCCATAGATTAGTTTTTACTGTCATTTTGCTTACCACACTGGTTCTGGGGGCTGGAGTTGGAACAGATGATGTCGGAGGTTTGTTTCCTCCAGCAGGACCTGTTTGATATGCAGGCACAGAAGGAAAAGAAGGAGCGCTTGGTTCCCTGGCAATACTTTGTTGCAGGTCTCTTAAAAAGAAAACATTTTTATAATGTTAAGCATAATATGAATTTTTGCAATAACCCTTTACCATATTAATGTCAAATGAACCTTTTTGTAAACTGACAGCAAAAGCCAACAATTAAGTGGCTGAAATGAGTTCTCTAATAACACTTAACCATATCTAGATAAAGATTAATATAATTAGATACCACGTCTAATTTAAAAGAAACTTTTGAATCAAAAATATTCAAGAAAACAAAAAAATCACTGTTTACAATATTAAAATTTTGCTCTGGGCACAAGCCTTCCACTCAGTCAAGGGTGCTTTAATTGCTCTGTTCCTCCTTGCTGTATGGAAGCCATTCCCTAATCTCCAATAATGATTGAGACAGGGTTTCACATGGCACTGCAGAGAGAATGTAAAGGATGACATGCTCCATCATACAAGCAAATCTCCTTATATGGTTCCTTGAATGCATACTATGAGGTTTACTGATTGATGTAAACACATGACCTGTGTATTACTCAAGCATACTTCAACCCCATGTAGAAGTCAACGGCAGGTTTGGGGGTCAACATTATGGATTTTAATATGACTTGTGACAAAATGACGACTTGTGACCGAAGCCCTGGGGACAAGAGACAGGGCCTTCTCAGTGGTGGCCCCTCAGATGTAAAACTCCCTCCCCAGTGGCATAGACTGGCCCCATCCCTCCTGGTCTTCAGGAAAAAGCTAAAGACCTGGCTCTGTACAAAGGTGTTTGGGGAGCAGGGTAATACGGAATTTGACCTCAACCTAGCAATCTGAATAATGGCTATAAGAAAACCAAGAAGTATGGAAATCATTACTCCCGCACTTTGTATGTTTCTAATCTGTTTTATTGTATTTATATGTTTTAACTGTTTATATGTTTTAACTGTTTTATAATTTAATATGGTTTGTTTATTGTTATGTGTATGATGCGGCACTGAATTTTTGCCGTGGTTTGTAAACCGCTCTGAGTCCCCTTTGGGGTGAGAAGGGCGGGGTATAAATAAAGTAAATAAATAAAGTTGAGGGATTTTTAGCCGCCTTGAATCTCCATGGGGAGAAAGGCGGGGTATAAACAAAGTTAATAAATAAATAAATAAATAATTCTGAAGAAAGGAGAAAACTGAATGCCACTATAATCATTTCCACACCCAGGCATTCAAATAGACCCTTCATTACTTTACTCAGAGAAGAGGATAGTTTCTTTTTTGCTAAAAGGTAAGGTACAGTATTAAACTTAAAAAAAAAAAAGAACGATTTCCTTCTCTGAGTAAGCTGGTTTAGCCCAGTTTGGGAGAATTCAAAAGAAGCCCAAACCGTAAATTACCTGCTTCCCTCTTTTATCTCACCCAACTTTTTAATTAGTTTTAATCAGTTTGTCCTTTTGATTACTACATTTTGCCCGCCCATTATTATTGTGCCTGTGCATATTCTTTATTTTTCATATTGTTATGTATTCATGTGTGTTATATAACTATGATGTTATTGTTTATTGTTTGCGTTTTTGGTTTGTGTTTTTGGTTTTTCTTTATTGTAATTGTCATTTCGGCTTGGCCTCATGTAAGCCGCTCCGAATCCCCATTGGGGAGATGGTGGCAGGGTAACAAATAAAGATTATTATTATTATTATTATTATTATTATTATTATTATTATTATTATTATTAAAACCCCTGGTGCACCTCCACCACAACGCTGCCTCTGGGCTCCTTGAATGCCTGGTTTGAAAAATAGCTCTGGTTTAAGTTCCTTTGACTGTAATGCTCTCCTATCATAATGGCAGTTCACAAAAACATTTAACAAGAAATATATTCTCTAATACTAGAATATAGCAAGCTTACTTTAGAAGTTCATCTCTCTCCGTTTTGCGTGCAAACACAATGTCGCTGCATTTGTTTTGGAACTTCAGAAGGATTTCAGTTAATTCATTGTAAAACTAAGAGAGAAAACAGTGAATTTTCAAGTATAAGAAAACTTCGTAACCTTGTTGAGTACTGG
Source organism: Anolis sagrei ordinatus (assembly GCF_025583915.1). Taxonomy (NCBI): domain Eukaryota; kingdom Metazoa; phylum Chordata; class Lepidosauria; order Squamata; family Anolidae; genus Anolis; species Anolis sagrei. Next base: position 74,536,220 of record NW_026847660.1, read on the forward strand.
GATATGCAATGTGTTTGTAGGTAGATTACAAGATCTTTAATGTTTTGTAGGGAGATTATAGGGGTATTTGCCCAAGACCTCTGGAAGGCGTAAAGTTAGCAAATGCCATTTTCTTCAAACGGCACTTCAAATGGCTTAAGCCTTCGCGTAAGTCTCATAGTCTCTATATTCGATTGTACCTAACATTTAATAACTGCAATAATTAAGCATGGTTCTTGATTACCCTGCATCCATTTGCTTCTTTTTCTTCTGTTATGTCATTTCATTTTGCTCTCTAGATTAAAAAAAACCCTCTTATTCCTTGTTCAGTGACATCTCACCCAGTGCCATGGGTGAGATGGACCATAGGTTGGTAATGAGGCACATGGTCTACATTCAAAAACTCAATCCCTTGCATCCTCAAAAGGATCAGGCAGCAAGTGCAAGCCTCTCTGCATTCAAGAGGCACTGTCACAGTAGTAGGCAATGCCAGGCTACATGGAGATACCATCTGAAGCGGCTTAAAGCATTTTCCTACAATTCCTACAGACAGAGCAGATGGCAATGTGTTACTTATAAAAACTAATAGCAAAGAAGTAACACATATTCTTGCATTGGAATCCATTGCTCTTGCCAGAAACATGTTACTAGTATGTCATTGGCAACACTATTTAAAAGTGTGGAGAGGATAAAGTCACTAAAATACCCTCAGGTAATATTCTTATAATTCAAAAACGCAACTTTCACATTCTCCCTTACTGTTCAAAAGAAAGTAATGTTAGAATTAACAATATGAATATATTGCTTCTAAGCAACGACTCCAGAAAGAAAACTAACTTCCTGGAATGCTGTGTTTACAACAATGTGCCCCAATATAACACGCAGATATTCTCTCTTCCTTATCTACCTACTTCCTTACTAGAGGAACCCAGATTCCAACAGAAATATGTTAACATCTCCTTGTTTCTGATCATCACCCTCAAATAATAACATTATTCCAATTTAATTAAAAATTTCTCTCTTTTTAAAAATGTTTGTTGTTTTTACTATAGGAAAAAATAACATAATCCAGATCTATCAAAATTCTATGTTCTATGGGATATAATCCATCAGACATTTTCAAAATGTATAGTTACAAGATTTGCACTTTTGAAATATATGCCATACATTTAAACAAGTGGGTTTTTGTAACACCTTGACCCGAATAGTAGTGGTATTAGTCAGGACTTACTTTAATAAGATATCTAAGCAAAAAACAAGTATAATGAAAATTACACAATATATGATATTATTATACCTTTGTGCCTTCTTTCAGGTTGGCTACAAGTTCCACAAAGTTGTCATTGGCTACAGCTAAGTTTTTAAGAACTTCTTCTCTTAAATTGGATTCATTATTTGATTGTTTCATCTTAGAAAACTCTTGATGTGAATTCTACAAAAAGGAAAAGAGAAAAATAAGACTGCACAAAATACATATCATCCCAAAGCACTAAAACTTCATGATTGGGATCCAATTGTGTGTTTCCAAATATATATCCTACTAGGAAAAGGTGGGAGTGGGATAAAACAATAAAATATCAATAAAAAATAAAAACGAAGAATACCTGAATGTTGTTGAGCAGCTCCTCCTGTTTTTTCAGGGTTTCTTGTACTTTATGAGTGAGACCACCATAAAGACGATCCAACTCAGTGACAGAAATAGCTTCTTCATTCAAAGCACCATCCTGGGCAAGTGCTGTTAGGAATTTAGTTGTCATGTCAAAGTTTATTGCCTTGAGATCATTCTCAAGTTGCTCTCTCTGCTTTTTCACATCGTCCAGATTATTCAGCAAAGATTTTAGGACATTAACCACCTAGGTAACAAAAAATATGTCAATTCATGTTTGATACTTTGAGTCATTTGCTAACTTTCTAGTCTGCCTCAGAAAAAAGTACAGATCTAGAGAGTGTAATACTTATTTTCTTCAACTACTGACTTGTGCAATAAAACATAAAAGTGTGATTAACAGCCTGAAGCCCTTATTTGCACCTTAAGTGGTATCAGTGACATGATGGTTTGGAGAGATACTAGTGAGTAGGATCAGATCTTCACTTTCTGAAAAAGCTGTGTCTTCAAATAAGGTTCTTTCCCTCATATCTGGTATCTAAAGCCTTCATCCTACAACTATCTATTTTGACAAAACACTAACTAGCCTGATGTTTCTGCACCACTTAGTAACAGTTATTTAAATATATTTATATGTTCTTTTATGTTTTAACGCTAATGTGTTGTGTATTTTATATGCTTTTATGTTCAATGTGGAACGCTCTGAGACCCCTTCGGGTTGCGGATAGAGTGGGGTAAAAATGCAGTAAACCAACAAACAAACAAACAAACAATTAAATAATAGTTTCAGAGAAGTTATGGGAATTGGTGAGACATGTCACAAGCCCCAATCAATTTTCAAAGTCTCCTTAAGCTGCTTAAAATTCTCACACCCATTTTCAAGTTTGGCCTTAGAAACAATATTTCCTAATACAACGTTAATGTTTTGTACTATCATTTCAAATTTTAAAATGCATTTGGTCCTGCAAATTTGATTACTTGATGAGAATGGGGTGAAAGGGAGCAAGAAGAGGGGGGTCACTATACATTCTATCCTCATTATAAAGTGCTAAAAATACTAAGTGAATAAAAGCTTTTGCCTGGAGATGGAAAAACTAAAAGATAAAGTCTCAAAAGTAGTGATATTGGGAAGGAATAGGGGGAACTCTTTCCTCTACAACCAAGGCTCTGGTAAAGGGCGAGGGAGGCAGGCAGGAAGCCAAAACACGGCAGCCATGTCTGGAGACGAAGGGAAAAAGAGCCTGTATCAGTTTCCTTGACCAGCCTCCTTCACCTTGGCTGCAGAGGAATCAGTGAAGCTAGCTCCACCACTTCCCAGTTGGTTGCCCCTGCATTGCTCGTATCAATATGTTCTTTATAAATTGGGTGTTTGTGACTCCAACTTGTAACTCAGGGGCTGCCTATACTCTTAGCTCAGTCCACATGTTATCATTGCCAGAACAATGATTAGACGTAGCTAGGTCTTTCCTATATTGCCTAAAAATGATCTTTTAAAAAGTGAGATAAAGTCATGAAAGTAAAACACTCATGGACCTTCAGTAATAAAAAAAAAGCATTTAAGACAGAATGATAGATAAGTATAATAAATATTTACATATTATTAATCTATTAACAAATTAAATTCACATTAAGATGTGTAGTTGACTGCGATCATGCGTAGAAAGAAACAGAATTCAAATTTGTTAACTGATAAAATAAGGAGAAGGAATATTACGCAGTGTTGGAAGAGAAAACAAGAAAAGAAGGGACAATAAAAGAAGATAAAAGAAACGAATGCTGATCCGGAAGGACAATTTAGTATTCTTGTCAGAAATGATGTTAAAGTGGGATTTTTTTTCACCTTTTACTTCATTTCCTTCCATTATTAAAATACTAGCTGTACCCGCCACGCGTTGCTGTGGCCAATCTTACCTCCCTCTTTCTCTCCTTTCTTTCTCTCCTTCCTTCCCTCCCTCTTTCCTTTATTCTCTCTTTATCTTTCCCTTCTTCTTTCATCTTTCTCTGTTTCTTTGCTTCCTTCCTTTGCTCTTTGGTTCCACCCTTCCTTGTCTCTTTCCTTCCTTCCCTCCCTCTTTCTCTCTTTCATTCCTTCTCTCCTTCCTTCCCTCTCTCTTTCCTTCCTTCTTTCACTTTTTTATTTCCTTCTCTCCTTGCTTCCTTTTCTACCTTTCTTTCTTTCCTTCTCTTCCTTCCCTTCTTCTTTCCCTCTTTCTCTTCTTCCTTCTCTCCTTCCTTCTTTCTGTGTATATGTGTGTATATATTTCTGTATATGTGTATATATGTGTGTTTGCATTTATATATGTGGTTTTGTGCATGCGTTGTAATGTATTTTTGGGGTTTTTTTTTTAACTTTTTAAGTCTCTTCTGTTGTGTTTTTCAGTGTTTTTATGAGTGATGGTCACTTGTTGGCCTGATAAGTGTACTGTGTCCAAATTTGGTGTCAATTCGTCCAGTGGTTTTTAAGTTATGTTAATCCCACAAATGAACATTACATTTATATATATATATATAGATGTATAATGATAATTCCTCCCAACACACACCTCTATGTATCTGATGATACAATATACTTATGTATAGAACTAATTAACTAACATGGTGATGCAATTAACATATTACATCCTTATTTTTCCTTATTTTTCCCTTCTTTTCCCCCTTTTTCTACTCTTTGAGGGTTTTCTGTTCTTTTGAAAACAAAATAAAACTTATGCAAAAAAGAATAAAACTCATGAGAATAATGATCCTCAAGCCTAAGGTATCACAAATCAATATGCTTGATGATTGTTTCAGAAATGCAGCTATTACAGTAAAAGCTATCTGTTCATACCTCACTCCCTTGCATAGTTTTTGCTGGATTTGCTGAAGGAATTGCTGCATTCAGCTCTGCTTCTGGCTTACACAACAGTGAAATTGTATCTCGATGAGACTGATATCGCTCCTTAACCTGTTTGTCAGCTTGCACAGCTTTGTCCAAGATGTTGCGGTAATTTGCCCCCTCTACAAAAATAAAAGAGACATTTGATACTCAGAGATAATGAAATATTGTATTGTACAGCAATAGTGCAACAAGTCTGTGTTTCAGGTTGCGAAGCTGTGACTCCCACCGCTTGTTACTAAAAATTTAAAACCGTTCACTTGCTGCCACCAAAATATGTGAGGAAGTCTCCAAAATGAAATAATGGTGTAAAATCCCAAATAAATAGGATCACCACACAGATGTAATAAAGATTTGAGACTTCTAGCTTAAATTGCCACCATAATATAAGTGATATTGGTAAAAATGATCTCTGGTTGTCCTTATCTGTGTTGTGAGGCACCTTGGGTAGTGTGGAATGCTTCAAACGTGGAAAACAGTGAAGGAGGCAAGTTTAAAACACAAAAAGAACAGGTTTATTGTTATCAGAGCGTAAATTGTTGCAAAATTAAACTGTTGAACTTGGCACAAGCTTGATGGATACAAAATGGCTTGGTTGAGTTACATTAAGTCTTCCGATGTTACAATCCTTTAACTCTTTCTACAGTGAGGTACTTTATTATTTCAGTGTTCCCTATTGTGAATATTTACAACTGTTTGTCCTTCACCGGATCAAACCAACGATCTCCAGATTTTCACCACTGGGATCCCTGAAACCCTTTCTTGTTAGATTCTTTTCTACTCAAGCAATCTAACGAGTTTCCACCTTCAGCTTCCTAGCTGGAATAATATTCACAAAACCTAAGAACTAACTGAATTTACACTACTCCACAGAGCCTCCTTGACTCTGCTACTCTCCTCAGGGTCTCATCCGCCTGACTGAAAATAAACTGTCGCTTTCAAACCTTTTTTACCTAAGCTCCGCCCACCTCCTCTGGCTTGTCACCATGGCAACCTATCTCTCTCTCAGCTAGGCCCTGGCCACAATGTAAAGCCTAAACACAGTTTGAAACACAGTATAATGAACACTTCTCTACACAGGTATTCTATTCTATTTCATTAAAAAGGTCATGCAGCTCACTAATTGTGCAATAATTGGAAGTACAAAAGAAAAGGGTACTTCAATACAAAAAAAAATCGTGTCAGGAGCGACTTGAGAAACTGCAAGTCACTTCTGGTGTGAGAGAACCGGCCGTCTGCAAGGACGTTGCCCAGGGACACCCGGATGTTTTGCCATCCTGTGAGAAGCTTCTCTCATGTCCCTGCATGAGCAGCTGGAGCTGACAGATGGAAGCTCACCTTGCTCCCCAGAGTAGAACCACAGATCTTTTGATCAGCAGTCCTGCCGGCACAAGGGTCTAACCCACTGAGCCACCACAATGACTTTATCCCAAAAAATAAATCTATGAATGCTTTCTTCCATTGGAAAGTATTTTGTACAGATTTTTACAAGATTTGTAGATAAGTTTTCTTCCTGCATTATAGATGTGTTAAACCACAAAAGCAGCTTCTAACAGCAAAGGCATTTGATTTTAAGATTATTGTGCTACACTTCTAATAATCTATGATCTAAAAAAGTAATATTTAAATCATACTGAGCCATACACAGTCAGCCACAACTGGTTAAAGTAGATTTTAAGCACACTGGCACAAATCAGTTCAAATCAAGGATGTCAATATGGTTGATGACTGTGTCAGAAATGCAGCTATTACAGTAAAAATTATCTGTGCATACCTAAAGGTAACATGCAGTATGTAAGTGCAGTATGTAACAATTGCATTACACTAACGAACCCAAGAAGAAATGGGAAACACTGGTCACTGCTCAATGTACACCAAAGCTGGATTCAGAAATCTAGGAAACCTCCAGAGCTAGATTTGAGGATATAGAAGAAGAAAGCTGGGAGAGTTCTGCTACAACTGCCATTTGGTTATATTTACCCCACTGTTTTTATTCAAGAGCTTCTTTAGAGATAGAGCCTTTCATCACATAGAAAGCAGATTGTGCTGATTTTATGCCCAGAGGTACTGCATTGTTGCTTCATGTGCCTCCTTTTAAAAATGCCTTTTGGATTAAAGCTCAGCAATTATGAATATGAATGAAAACATAAATATTACCTGTCCTCAAAGGCTTGTAAAGGTCATTTGATGGTGTCCTTTGCCAACGCTCCTTGAACTTATTTTTCAGCTCATTGTCTGTTGCTTCTTCCTCATCTAATATCCGTAGAGACTAGGATTTTTGTAAAAAAATGTTATTTCTAAAGAACTGGTTTGAAGTCATACATAAGAAAAGGCAAGGCCCAGAATAAGTCAGCAGAAACTTGCTCCCATTAAATTAATGATGACGCAAAATAAGTGAATAAGAAGTAAAAACCTCATGATTTCATGTGGACCCAAGCTGAATTATCTTTAGACTAAATCTAACATAGTGCACAGAGATCAAAAAGGCTTATAAGTTGTGCTAAATGTCTAATACTAGCAACCATCACATTGCAAGAATAGGGTTAGACACCACAATAAAACAAATGTGCATGTGTTTATGTCTGTTTGTGTATGACACACCAAAATCTTGTTGCTGTTGTTGTGCATCTTCCAGTCATTTCCAATTTACGGTGACCTTAAGGCAAACTTATCAAGTTTTCTTGATAAGATCCAGTCAGAAAAGGTTTACCTTGGCATTCCCTCTGAGACTGCAAGAGTATGACTTGCCAAACGTGTCCCAGTGGATTTCTGTGGTTAAGTAAAAATTCAAACTCTTAATCTCCTAGGTTGTGGTCCAATACTCGAACTGCTACACCGGGCCTTCACTCCCTGCGGCCCTCCAGGCATTTGGGCCTCCAACTCCCAAAAGCTCTAGCCAGCTGTTCCAATGGCAAGGAATTCTGGAAGTTGAAGTCCAGAACACTTAAGAGGACCACAGGTTGTGCCAGCCTGTGCTACACCTTGTTAGCTTCCCACTGAAATAACTGGACAAGTGCAGCCAGTCTAATTCAAGTTACCTAATTTCAAGCTTTCATTTCCCAAAATGATCTCCTACACTAGTTCTGGATTTCAATTTCTATCTGCCACACTCAGCCAGGCCAAGTTATGAGTTCTTCAAAATCTGTGGAGTTGTAATTCTTGAAAAGCTGCTTTAACATCATTTTTAAATAAGGTCCCCCTGGTAGCACAGTGCGTTAAACCGCTGAGCTGCTGAACTTGTTGACCAAAAGACTGGTGGTTCGAATCTGGGGAGTGGGATGAACTCCCGCCGTTAGCCTCAGCTCCTGCCAACCTAGCAGTTCAAAAACATGCAAATGTGAGTAGACTAATAGGTACTACTTCTGCAGGAAGGTAATGGCGCTCCATGCAGTCAAGCTGGCCACATGATCTTGGAGGTGTCTACTGACAATGCCAGATCTTCAGCTTAGAAATGGAGATGAGCACCACCCCCCAAAATCGGATACAACTAGACATAACATTAGAGAAAACCTTTCCTTTTCCCTTTAAAAATGTTACATGGAATTTCAACACTCATACTGTGGTTTAAAACAAGTGTGGTCAACATGTGCAGAGGCCAGAAAACAATTAACCTTCTCACACATCATCTTCCTCTACCATCCCTTTCAAAGTAGCAATAGTGAATTCCTTTCACTATTTTGAGAAGGACTATGAGGAAAATGAAGGAATTTGGAGCCGTAGAATGTTCTGGCATGGCTGTGGGGCTATTTTTTGTTGACATGTTTGTGAGCTTTCTGAGTGGTTTCTGATTTAAAATGGTCCCAAAACTGCTCTATTTTAAAAGAAGTAAGATATTCTACAACTGTATTGTCGAAGGCTTTCATGGCCAGAATCACTGGGTTGTTGTAGGTTTTTTCGGGCTATATGGCCATGTTCTAGAGGCAGTCTCTCCTGACATATCACCTGCATCTATGGCAAGCATCCTGAGAGGTAGTGAGGTCTATTCTAAAACTGTACTCTATGAGTATTACTGTAAAACATACCTCATCCAAAATCTCTCTGTTTCTCTGTAGCAATTCAGGAAGATCTTTCATCAACTGATCGACTGTTTGGATTCCTCCCTGTTCAATTACTGACTTAGACTTCTGCAGAATGGACTGAGGAACACTATCTCCGGAAACATCCTCAATTGCAGCAGGGAGGTTAAGAGAAGCTAAGACACTGAAATGAAAGTACAAATTTCAGTTTTTATCAACCCACTTACAGTCATCTGACACCAAGCAGATGATTTGTTGAAAGTAAAAGTATTAACAGAAAAATAGAATATCTGTTCTTTTCAAACATGCTCATCAAAACCTATTAGTCAAGACCAATTGCTGATTATGTCTACTACAAAACACTAAAAAGTACCTGATATGTTAGTTAAAAGAAGATCTCTTTTAATTGCCACCCTTGAACTCTCTAAATCAGGCATCCTCAAACTGCGGCCCTCCAGCTGTTTGGGCCTCCAACTCCCAGAAGCCCTAATGAGCGTATTCAATTGTAAGGAATTGTCAGAGAGTTGAAGGCCCAAACAGCTGAAGGGCTGCAGTTTGAGAATGCCTGCTCTAAATTCTTTACCCAGTTTTAGCAATATACAAACTAAGAAGAAAGTAGCATCAGTATCTTTGGCATACCAAGAAAGAACAACAAAGTGGTTTAAACTTAAGTATCATTGAGGTTTCACACCTGACCGATTGATTTCAACAGGAATTAATTGCTATTAATTTAGGCTGAGTGTATCCAAAGATGAACTTGTGTACCAGGGCTTTTCCTGCTATGGCTAGTGTCTACTGCCCCTTAACTCATAAAGTTCATATAATCCAAGAGGCCCCACAAAAAGCCACAACTTAACCAAGTGTAGCTGGAGTTGAAAAGAAATAATGCTACAATTTGACACGCCTGCCTTTTCATCTCTGGAAACAAGATAATGTTTCATAAACATTAGATACCAAAATAATCGTTTTACCCATTTGCTAGATTGGTGGATTCTCTCATTTGGGCTATTGATCTGTTAACTAAGTCTGCCTTTCTTTGGTTGTAAAGGGTAAGAGCTTGCTGCACCGCCAGAGGAACCATCTTTTCAAACAGATCTGCAAAGACAATTGCTATTATTAACAAGTTGTTTTTTTAAAAAATATATATTAATTCTTACCAAGCTCACTGAGAAGTACGTATCTAGAAAAGATCAAACCAACAGCACACACTTCCCATTGCCTTCTGGGATAGAAGGCTTTTCTCTGAAAATATTAACCACCACATAGACAAAACATTATTTATTTATTTCACAGTTTTCTATACCGAGCTTCTCAACCTCATTGAGGGACTCAGCCCAGTTTCCAGCCATAAAAACATACACACTCATTAAAATATCATATATCACAAATTACAAAAACAACTTTAAAAACACTATATATAAAACTACAGTGGTCAATCGTCCTATTAAGATGGATCTACATCAACTTCCATCCAGGGTCCTATGGTGTTGTCTCAGTCATCGAAGGCCTGACTCCACAGCCACGTCTTCACCCGTTTCCTAAATGTTAAGATGGATGGGGCGGTTCTGGCCTCTGGCCTCAACATTTAATCTTACCACTTGTCTGAATTTGCAGTTTAGGAGTCTAAGTTTATGTATTTCTAAAGAGGGGGTTCTAACTGAAATTATCTAGAAAGGTAAAGATAGATTAAAGAAGCTGTAATCTTTACATTATGACACGAAGCAGGAGGAGTACAACTTTGTTTCTTAAAGCATTATGAAGTAGTAGGATACTTACCTGGGTTACTCTCGACCATGCTTTGACTTATAAGCACTGGTTGAAAATCAGGAAAAAGTGGGTGCTAGAAATAATATCATACAAAAGCTGACTGGCACAACCTGGGGATCATAACCAGATACAGTGAAGACATCTGTCTTTGTGCTTTGCTATTCTGCAGCTGAATATGCATGTCCAGTGTAGAATACATCTCACCATGTCAAAACAGTACATGTTACCCTTAATGAGACATGGCACATTATCACAGGGTGTCTACGCCCTTCACTGCTGGAGAAATTATACTGTTTAGCTGGCATTGCAACACCTGACATCCATCAGGAAGTAGCAGCCTGTAATGAAAGGACGAAAGCAGTGACATCTCCGGCCCATCCTCTGTCCTCTGTTCATGTATCAGCCAGCTTGCCAACGCCTTAAATCAAGAAACAGCTTCCTAAAATCCAGATATACTTGCAGAAACACCTCAGCAAGCGAGAGTCCAAAAGTGGCAGGCTAAAACCCAAAACTTCAATCCATGGCTGATACTGGATGAGGAACTCTATCCTGGGCACACAGAAGACTGGGCAACTTGGAAGGTGCTGAACAGATTGTGCTCTCGCACCATGAGATGCACAGCCAATCTTAAGAAATGGGGCTACAAAGTGGAGTCCACGACACGCGAGTGTGGAGAAGAGCAAACCACAGACAATTTACAACCTGAGCCCTGCCACATGCACAACGGAGGACCTTCTCACAGTGACACCAGAGGCACTCCAAATAGCCAGCTTCTGATAAAAGGAAATCTAGTATAATGCCAAGTTTTTAACTTTGTTTGTGTTTTGAAATACATTATAACTGTATTCTCAATTCACTTCTGACACAATAATTAAATAAGCAGGATAATAGCAACTACACTCTGAGTATTGAAACAATATCATCATGATACTGCACACAGCCGAAGGCAGAAATACAACTAGTGCATGACTTGGGGGAATACATATAGAGAATTTGAACATGCATGGCTACTGTTCAGAGCACTTGCAGTGTGAAAGATATGCCCATGTTTTAACTGTCAACATCTAGATTTACACAAGTTTTATTTTTCACAGAAAACTCACAGGAAAATGACAGGTTACTACCACTGCACACAACTGTGACAGATACTACCCCTTCCATGAACAAAGGTACATTATAGCTTCTTGTATCCATTTCCAAAGAGAGACTCCACAAACCAAGCTCAGGCTCTAGTGATTTAATGTGCTTTCTTTCACACACCCAACAGCCCCTTCCTGCTGCACAGCTGGAGTCCCATTAACCACACTTACATATTGTTCTCTCAACCATAAGTGGAATAGGATCCAGCCTGAAGTGGCATTAAGGAAATAGAAGGGACATAAATAAAGATGGTAACTCTGAAGTACACCTGATAATTAGCATTCATATCCGAGACAAAGAATTGCACAGCACTCCAGATGCTGCTGGACTGCAACCTCACAGTATTCTCCTTCACTGATTATTCTGGCTAAGACAATTGGGAGCTGCAGTCAAGCAACATCTGAAAAGCTGCATCATGCTGATCTGTTTATATGTTTTGGTAGTTGTCCAAAAAAGAACAGGGCACCTGCATTCCTTTAATTAAAAAAATGAAGCATATTTGCACTGACTGTTGAAGAGAAATGATAGTTGTGTTTGATGGGCAAGTTAACCACACCGCTTGTACCTACTTCCCAACAATGCTGTAGCATTAATAAGAAAATACTGCCCACCCACCCAACTTCCTGTCCCAGTCATTCAGGGAGGAAAAAAGGAATAGTTTAAAATTACAATGCCACTGTTCAAGTTTAAGGATAGAATGCAATAATATGTCACTTACCAGTAAATTTCTGGCTCAAAGGGACAGCAACTTGAGTAGGTTTTACAAGACTGGCTTTCCCAATGGGCTCAAGATCTTTAAGATCAGGAATCCGGTCATGATATATAAAGTCATTGTCCTTCTTAGCAGCTGTAAGTGCACGGTTGGTTTTGTCAGCCAAGTCTTTTATATTTATATATTCGTCATAACGAGATGCCACTGTTTTTACTAGATCAGCAGCATGCTAAGTTAAAAATAGCAAAAGTTCAAGTTAATTGGCTTCTAACACATCTGTTGTGACTGAAAAGCGCATGGTCATAAAGCTATCAAACACCTTTAACTGAAGAGTTCACACATTCTTGGTGTTAAGTTACACAAATAGCATATTATACAAAGATTTTGCTTTGAGTTTATACTCCAGTATCTTCTATAATCAAGTTTAGGTCTTCTTTTTAAAAAATGTTATCTGAAACAGTAACAACTTCTTGTCATATACACACACCCTAAATTTTTAAAAATCTTTGTTTCAAGCTAGGCCAAATTCCTCAATGCAAATGCTAAATTGCAAAATATTTCAGTGAGATAAGGAAGAACAAGAAGCATGAAAAGCTTATGAACAAAGAAATACGAGCAAATGGAAACACATTAATTCATGTTTTCTTGTTAATATTTTAAAGCCACTAGGATTAAGAGAGGATATTTCCTCCTTCAAGTACTTGGAATGCTGATACAGAAAGGAAAGATCAAACACTATTTTGTGCCTTTTTTCTCCCACACTGTTTTCATTATTCTCTAGTCTGCTGCCAAACAAAGTAGATGCTATAGAAACAGACCTAATTACAAATGGTTTCATAAATCTGCTCATGGCATATTTCATAGGTTGACCACCTACATAACTTTGAAATATGCCAACCTTAACCTTCCCATATTCCAACAGTTGTGCCTGCACACTGAATTATCTACATCAAAGAGTTGATGCCAGTTATGGAGACCAAAATCTTGATTAACTTTGCAAGTCTAAGCATCTTTTATGTATTTTATCTCTCGTGGTGACCCTGAAAGGATATGGTTCTTCTTGCTGCCTTTTCATAAAATGTAACATAGTTAAAACAATCAGAACGAAGTTCAAGCAAATGCTTTTGGAAGGTGAGGAAGACGGCTTCATACTTGGTCTGGTCACTCAATGGGATCAATCGCTTTCTTCGGTAAACCGATTGCAGGGGCCTAAACTGACCTCTGCCATGCGCTCTTCTTCCACTAACCAGCAGAAACGTAAAGTACATATGTTTTGAAAGTAAGACACAATCTGCAGTCAATGTCTTCCCCCAGTTGGGCATGTTTTAGTCTCCTTACTGCCATTCAAACGTGATGTAAATTAGGGTGAAACAGAAAAGTTCTATGAATGTTTATCTGGAGATCTACTGATGCACTAGAATTGCAGCATCTTATTCTGAACATCTGTATTGAGTAAATCATTTAGGTTTAAGAAATATTTTTCTACCAAAATGAAATATGCAATCCACCAGATTTAAAGCCTCACTGAGCAGTAGGTGCTACTGTCTTAAATCTCATGAAATCACTTTTTAAGAATACCGAGGGATTCTCAGGTAACAAGTTTCATGCACAAATGCCAATATTATATGCCAATATCACTCACGACTTCCTGTCAAGATGTTCATTTGTTAATATTAGCTGTAATTAGGTTATTATATTTCAGTCATGAATATTAATCAGGTTGCCAAAGTCAGTTGAGAAAAGAGCTCAAAACAGCTGAAAATAAATATCTGGGAGGAAATATATGTTATTAAAATATTTGTAAAAACGTATTCAAGTGCAATTATAGTAGTTGCAAGTTTCCTATTTAAAAAGAATACTGATTTACTCACTTGTAATCTTGCAATTTCCTCACCAAATTTCTTCTGTTGCTTTGCCAATATGGACTGGTGATACTCTGCATTGGCCTGCATTATGCAGTGTTTTGCAGCCAAAAGCGGAAACACCTCCTGGAAATAAAAATACTGACCAGGGGAAAAGTCCAACCACATAAACCATCACAGACAACATGGGATGCAGGAAGAAAGAGGAAGAAGAACAGCACATTAGAGTCACCCAATTAATGGATTAGTTCAGACATGACATGAGTAGAGGGAAACAGCCATGTGATTTTTATGGATTAGGTTTGGTGGAAGTATGAGTACTGCTCTATATTGAAATTTGAGACATTTTAAGATGGTTTAGGATTTTAACTAAACTAAACCACTCTTTGAGTTAGGCTCAATAATGCACTGGAAACTTCAAAACAGATTCCAACCATTACCCAGTCAATCACACAAAGGAGCCACCTAGAACTTAAATTATGAAAAGTCAGCACTTGTGAATCATTATGTTCACATAGCAAAGATCTAGTTCACAAATGTATCTGTGCAGCTTCCTTTCTCAAATAATTTTTATTGATAAGTTTTGTAAGAATCAAAAAGAAAGGTGCCAATTTAACACAGGGTTGGCATGCCTATTTATGGTATGACAAAATGAAGATAGAAAAAAAAACTTTAATAACCATTACATAAGAGCGGGACTAATTAAAATTTGGGAAAGATACAAAAAAGTCTATATAGCAGTACTCCACTGTGGTTGTCACCCCTAGAAGCATTTCACAGAAGAGAATTAGGATGGCAGACCTGGCCTACATATAGAGATGTCCTAAAGAAAGAGAAAAATTTGAATTAAAAGAAGAAAAAGAAGTGAAAGGAAATTATACCAATTTATCATGGCTCAATTATAGACAATTGATAGACTGTTATAGAACAGACAAAGAACCAAACTTTGCAGTAAATGATGACTTTTGAGACAACATTATGAAGACGGACAATAAATTAATTACAAAAATCTATTAAAAACTGTTAGAATGGGCTACAGAAACAGAACAGATAAAAGAATCTATGATTAAGTGGGCACAAAATATAGGCTACCAAATACAAACTAAATCAGTGGGATAAAATCTGGAATCAAAAAATTAAATACACCTATTCTTATAACTTCAAAGAAAATTTACTTAAAATGGTACACAGATGGTACATTACACCCCAAAAAATTTCAAAATGCTATAAAAATGCATTGAATAAATGTTGGAAATGCGACCAGCAAACAGGGACCTTTTTTCACACTTGGTGGACCTGCCCAAAAGCCAAAGAATTTTGGAATATGATACAAAATGACATACAAAAGATACTTAAAATACAAATAAAAAAGGAACCAGAGTTCTTTTTGTTAGGAATGCTCGATTTTGAAGGAGAGAAAAATAAGGAAATACTTTTTAACTACCTAACTACCGCAGCTCGAATCGTATTTGCTAAGAACTGGAGACAGAAAGAAATACCCCGGAAAGAAGACTGGCAAAATAAAATACTGGAGATAATGAATATGGATGAACTAACTAACCTATTGGCTGTCGCCAAACGAAGAAATTCCAAAGAAGCATATGAACTGGGACCTGGTAAAAAGTTACTTTAGACAACAGAAAATAGAGATTATTACTTGAAAAGGAAAAACTGCAGTCAAAGAAGAACTAAATAGGGAAGCAATACTTAACAATATATTGAGAAAAGATATTAAATATCTTCAAAGATTTGATGGAAGTCAATTTTTAAATACACTATTTTTTTTTCTCTTTTGGGGGGCGGGGAGGGGAAGATCTCTATTTCCCATGGACTATTTTTTTTAGATATTCTCTATTTTTTATTTGTATTTTATTTCCATTGTTATCTTCATTTTTAATTAATTTTTTTCTTTTCTTTTTATTCTTTCTTTTAAAATTAATCTCTTTTTTCTTTGCTTTTTCTCTATATACCAAGATTTTGTTCTCACACTTTCGCTGTAAAAAAAACCTTTCTTTTTGCAGCTTCCTTTCTCTAAATGGCAATTACTGAACATGCTCATGCACCTGATTCATAGAAACAGTAGCAAATAATAATAGTTTCTTACCACTTCTTATGCATTGAGACAGGGAACAACAGTTTAAAATACATAACCACATGAACTAGCAGAGATAATAGGATGATGCTTTGTGCTACAGAGGTGCACAAAAGAGAAGCTACCATAACTATGTAACTGCCAATCATTACATACATTGCCAGTTCTCATGGCAAATGCCCACCTAAAATACATTAAATAGAAGACAACATAAAACTGGCCTTTTAATAAAGCAATGTGCACATAATAGTTGAAGAGGCTCCTAATTATCTCACTATCAATAATTAGCCAGATAACATATTATTTGTTGCACACCACTCCCCTAAAAAGGCTTGTACACGATAAACTGAGCCCTTTTGCAAGAGTTCTTACTTTTCCAGACAAAGTTGTGAATCTGCTCTACAGATGTAAAAATAAGTGGTGGTTGATACAAACATTACTGGTGCAGGTGCAAGACAATGTTTTGGGAGTTTTTCCCAATCATATTGAAAATCAGAATAGCAGAGAATGGGGCGGACTAGAACTCCTCTCTCCCCAAATAGTTTTTCTTCATTCTATCATCTCATTAATTGTGCCTATAAACAAAATCATCTATACAACAATCGAATTCCATAAAATATCATTGTGAAACTTTTCAGTAAAAACAGAAACTACTAAGGAAAATCCTGAATACCAACTGCAAAATAAGACAAATAAGTTAGAGTGAAATAAGGGTCATCTTATTGAGCAGAATTGTCAAAGAGTCACAGACAGAGAGCCGATCTGGCTTATATATCCTCCTGTGATGTGATAAGGGATGGCTTCCCATTTGTGGAGGGGTTCAATTGGCCTTCCCATCTTTATGCAGCTGGGTGACAGTGACCTGGAATGGGCTTTGCTACAAGATACTGTATTCAGCCTGCTGATTGAAACAGGGACAGATATGCCTTCACATCTTCCAAGATATATCCTACACTAACACTTCTCTTTCAACTTCCTAACTGTACTAAAGAAGCCTAAGGTAAAGGTAAAGGTTTCCCCTTGACAGTAAGTCTAGTGGTGTCATACTCTGGGGGGTGGTGCTTATCTCCATTTCTAAGCCAAGGAGCCACCATTGTCCGTAGACACCTCCTAGGTCATGTGGCCAGCTGGACTCCATGGAACGCCATTACTAAGAAGCCTAGCTGCGCATTAAAGGGCACAAAACACCTCCTGGTGTTGAAAGAAAATCAAGAGTTCTCCAAATGAAGGAATATTTCTTTAAGTTAAACAAAACTTTTCTGAAATTAGCAATACTAATTAGTTTGAAATACACTGCTAGAAAAAGGCTTTATGGATACTTTGTACATAGCAAGTAATACTTGGATTTTCACTAAAACCAGAACTGATGAAATTAAAGTTATTATACTTTGGACACATCAGGAGAAAAAGTGACTTGTTCGAAATGATAACAATGATAGATTAATTCGAAAGCATTAGGAAAAAAGGAAGACCAAGCAAGGGATGGGCCGACTGAAATAAAACAATTGCCCTGAATTTACAGGACCTGAGAAGTAGAGTAAGAAATAAGGTGAAATTGACTTGACTGTATATATCACATACACAGTATCTTAATAAGCAGCAAGTATTAATCACAACTTTATTTAACACAACACTATATGCTCAACTCATAAAAGAATTCTGCCACAAAGGAGAAAAGAGGCTATCCATGTTGATGTATTAGAATGTTCTGACAGTTGCAATGTAGAGCAAAATGGCCCATATATAAAGTGTAGGGTTGATGCTTCACATAAACAATTATATAGAATATAAACTTTTTAAAAGTATGAGCCTATTAGAAGCTCTGTATTCATTCCCTGTGTTTTAGAAAGTCATGAAATTAAGGAGCAGAGCATTCATACTGTCATCAAGCCAATCCCAATTAAAGTTTCTTGATCATGTAAGAGGACACCACAGTAAAGACAAACATGAATCCCATTAAGGGCATGCATTAGTTTCAAATCATTTTCAAGAAGTAAATAAATAGACCACAGCCCTAGAAAGAAAGCCAGAAACACCCCATGTTAGAATTGAGTAAAACTAGAAATTCTATTTGATCATTTACATTTAATGCCACAATGATAAGCTTGGAATGAATCTTCGTACATTCCAAGTTTTAGAACACATAAAATATTAATTGCAATCATGTCTTGTCATTAAAAAGCTTAACCACATATATTCATTCCACCCCACCCTCCAAACAAACAACAAACATGCATAATAATATATTTGAGATTGTCATAGACAAACCCAAATATATAACCATCTCAACAGACAGCATGTTACTACAATTCTTAAATAGTCATTATTATAAAGATACTAACCTTGGGCAAGGTATCCTTGTACTGACACTGTTTGAATGCATCACCATAATAATCAGCAGCTTGATTTGCAAGTTTAGCTATGATGGCATCTTTCATTTTATCTAAAATGGAATACAAAAGTGATTAGAAATGATATATCTGAAAATATGTTCAGGTCTTGAAATAGTATTATGTTGATTAAACTTATATCAGGAAAATATAATTCAGACAGGTTACATACTATTACACATTTTAAAACTCTGAATGTTTTCTATACTCCAAAAGTATAGTTATTTATATGATGATAGCATCATACGGTGCTTATGTGAGTCCCCCCTAGGGGGGAGAAGGCAGGGTAAATGCGTATGAAATAAATAAATAAAAGCAACCACAGCATTTTTGAAATATACCGTTCTTAAAATATAATCAGCCTTAGGTACCTGAGAGAGATTGGTTTCAGGACTCCCTGGTAATACCAAAAACTTGTCAAGATGAGACTACAAAAACAAACCTTGATTTTGACATTTTATATAAAGGACATCATATTACTATATCACTATAAATAATGGGACTTGCACATTCATGGATTCTGGTATCCCTGGGACTCCTGGAGCCAACCCTCAGTATATACCAAAAGCTCCCTACACATCTGAAAAAGGTTTACAATTAATATTTCAGAATGTATCCCCTTCATGAGCATCTACATCAAACCCTCTTCAAGCACTACAATTATACAATGTAGAAGATAATTCCTAATTGCTGTAGCATGTAAAGACGTTTTAATTCAAGCAAGAACTTGACAACTCACTGACTTCAGAGACAAGGTTTTAATGAGAGTGCTGTACTTCCCACCCGAATGTCTTTTGGGGGGGTTTCAGATGTTTTAATTCGATAGTTGTTTTAATATGATGATCTATTTACTTAAATTGGAATAAATCACATAATTTTCTTTTTCAACCCTAGTATGAGCCGTCTTGTCCCCAGTAGTGGGAGGAAGACAAGCCAATAAACAATTAAAGAGAAACATTTCCCATTAAAAATATTTTGGTATGTAAAAATTCCCAAGTAGTGTATGACATACCTCTGGTAGCTTTTAGAAAAAAGACTTCTTGAGCTTGAGCCAGCATGATAAGACTCAATGTGCCCACTGTATCTGGAGCAATGTCCACGGTTGGTTCTCGGTTTAGTGATGACAGGACAGTATCTTTAATGTGTTGGAAAGCACCGCTAGCAAACTTGAGAGAAAAATAAAACTCTTTTACAAATGTATAACTGTTACCACCATGAAAGAGTGCATGAACGTTTATACCACAGATGAACACATGGCCCTTGGATCACAGATGTGTCCTTAAAGCTGTTTTTGTAATTCTTGATCCCTTCAGAATATACAGAATACCCTTTTTTGACAAATCTCTTTCCCATGAATTGTCTCTCCTGGAAGTTAATTCACCCTTTGAATAGGTTACAGGTGCCATCTGCAAACATTCATTGTTCAAAACTAGTATTTTCGTAGTTATGGCAATGTACATAGCCCCCATTACATCCTAAGGGGAGAAAAAGAGCCCTTGAATCCACAGCAAATGCCCACCATTACTAACTCTAGCTCTACTAGCACTAAATTTATTTCAATACCAGAAATCTGAACAAGACTAAAAATGCCAAGCTAACACATTTTAAGTTTTAATCCCACTGAATTCAATGGGTAGGATCCCATGATGAGCTTCAAGTGGATGAATAGTGAAACTCAGCAGGAGAGAATAATTTCCCATTGACACTGAAGCCCATATGCACCATCAAAATCCAGTTACGTGGCAAAGTCTCCAGGATAAATCTGGGAAAAATTCAAATGGCCACAAATGAAAGGAAATATTCTAAAACTTCCACAAGGAGGATTCTGATTCAACCCAGTAATAACAAGTGTATGGAAGCCTCCAACAATGAATCCCTTAACAGTAAGATTAAAAATACCTTATTTAGAATATTATCAAAAGTCATAATAAAAAAACCCTACATATTAACATTATTTAGTTTTCAGTGAAGATTATTTTAAAAAAACTTGCAAATCAGACCAGGGTGAAATGCATTATTATCCT
Organism: Anolis sagrei ordinatus; assembly: GCF_025583915.1. Lineage (NCBI taxonomy): Eukaryota > Metazoa > Chordata > Lepidosauria > Squamata > Anolidae > Anolis > Anolis sagrei. Next base: position 74,556,683 of record NW_026847660.1, read on the forward strand.
AATAAGGAAATCCCATGTGGTCTTCAAAGCTATAAAGCATTATAAACATGAAATCTTAAGATAGGCAATCAAGATTTCAACTAACTGCAAGCAATTTCAAAATTCTATTCAATAAAGGGAAGAGCCATACCTGATAATGCTTAGCAGCAGCTTTCAGACCTTCATCACTGTCAAGATTCTGTTCTGATGCAATTTGGCTAGCCAGTGCTGCACAATTGAACAAGACGCAAGTCTTCTCATAGCCTAAACTTGCCAGAGCTGAAACGAAGTATACACAAAACAGAGTGTCTCAATGAGATGAAGTATCCAAGTAATGTCTTAATTTAAACTTTAAGTAACATGCTTAGAAAACAGTAGCATTCTTCTTTCACATCTGTACTGTTCTTTAAACTAATTTAATAATAGCAATTGCCTTGAAATACGCTCAACCGTTTGGGCTGACTGCTGTGGCACAAATCTTCCATTCCTGTGGTTATGTCCAAGCGAACTAACATTCATTGCTCTACAGCAGGGAAATGCAGCCCATGGTATGTGATCTATATGACCCAGATTTGCAGTCCTTGAGGCACAAGTTTCCTCCCTGTCCGTTTTTGGGGGTTTATTTGGGGGAGGGGGGTTGAAGGATGGTTTTTCACTCTTAGTCCTGCACACAGAAAAACACAGCAGTTGGCCCCCACAAGCCCCATCTTATAATCTTCTGCAAAACTAAAAAAGTCAGGCAAAAACAAGACTGTATGTGGTGTGACATCACTTCTTGTTGCATGAGGTATGGCAGTGCAGCCATCTATAATCACCCAGCCCTGCTCTCCAGTGATCATCCCATGCTTTTCCATTTTCAGATTCAAACCCAAAAATCCTTTGATGTAGCCAGCCAGGTACAGGTTGCCAGAGTCCTTTCTAATTATCACCTATTAAAGCTAGCAGAAAGGTAGTAAATGCATTCCAAACAATAGAAAGAAGGTAAATTCATTCCAAAGAACATGAAATGCATCTACAGCAATGGGGCTCCAGGTGTTTTGGACTTAAACTCCCAGTCAGCTCACCAGCTTACTGTGGGAGCTGAAATCCAAACACCTGAAGGCCCAAAGGTTGGGAACGTTGGAACAGACCACAAGGACCATCCAGCCCAATCCCCTGCCATGCAGGAACACGCAATCAAAGTCCTCATGACAGATGGCCATCCAGCCTCTGCTTAAACATTTCTAGAGAAGGAGACTACACCAAAACACAGCATATTATACTATTGAACGGCTCTTGGGGACAGGAAGTTCTTCCTAATGTTTCGGTAGAATATCTGTATCTATTTGTTACAGCTTTTTTGCCTGTGATGCCTGACTGAATTGAATGGATATGGAATATGGGCCATCTCATCCTTTGGCACTTGCCCTGAACGTATCATGGTGCTGTAAAACCGACTATGTATTTGACTATGCATATGAAGATAGACAGCAATAATTAGATAATAGTAGTCAACGAATCAGGCCGTAGGTCCTCTAACTTTGCCTAAAACAAAGATTACATGTGTACCACTGTTAACTATTTTTTTCTCTCACCAAATTTTAGAGTGACAATCCAGGATAGATCAAATAGACAAAAAACAACATGGCACAGGTAAAAGGATAATTACATTCCAAACACTAGAATATACAAATTAAGCTACCATATTCGAAACTAACATGTTCAATGTTTGTGTTGCTCACATAAAGAATCCTAACAGGATTCAAGTATCACTCTATTTATAAAAGTACTGAAATATATCAAGGCAGCAACAGTTTCCCCTTGAAGAAATGCAGAGTATTTTTCAAATGGGAAATAGGTGAGCACAAAATAATGCTCTAACATGAAGCTGATTTTCCTCTATGCTCTTGCCTGCACAACATGCAAGCCGTGGGCTAGATGTGGTCGACAAAGGCCTTCCCTGCGGCCCATGGAGACTCCAGGCTTAAGTCCTTAAGAGGGAAGTCAATGAGAGTCCACTTGCTGCAGGGGAAGGTTAGTTTGCCTCAAGTTTGCCTGTGAAAATTCATTAGAAGCAGAGCACCACCTACAAATGAAAACGTCACTCTCTCCCTTGCACCATTAACTCCGCCCCCATCTGGATTTGCTGGCTGCACATGCTTCCCTTGATAGAAGTGAGTTAGAAAGTATGGTGTTTCCCTGGAAAGAAGTGAATTAAAATGGGTGTTCTATCCTTGGAAAGAAGTGAGTTAAAACAGACATTTTATCCCTGGATAAAAATGAGTTAAAAGATGTGTTTTTCCCCACATTAATGCAATTACATTATAAATAAGCACTTACCTATTACGTTTCATTAATTAATATTAATTGAAACTTCCCCTTTTTATAATATGGTTTATTTGCACAATAGTTTATTCATTAATTATATCTTTACTTGGCAGTGAAACGCAAAAACCTATCTGTGGCCTGCAGCGGTTTCACCTATTTTAATTTCGCCCCTTTCCTACTGCCAGGGATATTAGATTGGCCCCCTCCTGACTTTTCGAAAAAAGTAAAGACCTGGCTCTTGGAGCAAGCTTTTGACAATGCAGCGGAATAGATAACACAAAACTATGAATGATGAATATGGAATGGCCAGACGATGTTACTGGATAACATTTTTAACAGGATAACATTGATGATTATATGCTTTAACGGTTTTTATATATGTTTTATATTGTAATGATGATTGTTTTAATTGCGCTTTTATGAATGCCTGACATCGAATTGTGCCAATCTGTAACCTGCCTTGAGTCACTGTATGGCTGAGAAATGCGGGCTATAAATATCGTAAATAAATAAAATAAATGTTATGGAAATCTGCTCTAGGCTGTGCTTAAAACTTTCATCAATCTAGCACAAGACCACTGCATATGAAAATTCCTCTCTTTGTATCTGACTTTTTAAAATAGTTAATACAACTACTTAAACTATAAAATAAGGTTGAAGTATAATATATATACATACATGCATACACACACACTTTCTTCACAATATAACGAACTTAGAGATGAGTTAGCTAACTCATTTGTTTCATATTCTCAGTACTACAAAACCTATTCAAATTTGATTCTATAGTAGTTACTTACCAAGTTTGACTGATCCTCCAAAGAGTGATCCTTTATCAAAAGCATCTTTCCAGGTAAAGGTTACACAAATCTAGAAAACATGAAAACAATATTGTTTTTCATTTTTAAAAATGAGAATATGAATATACCAGAAAGTTACACTAGGCAGGAATGTGCATATTCAGTACAGATCTGAGCCTATACCTTAATGACAGAAAAACTGAAGATAACAGATAATGCAGAAAATGATCAGAAGAAAAACAATTTAAAAAGAATCAAAGTTTATAAAGAAATGCAGCAGAACAATGCCAATCAGTTGTGTCAGAAAATTTGATTCTAGAGCATTCTAGCTGAAGTAATACCTTCAGATACATTTACACAAAAAGTATATGTTTGAACAATGTTTAAACTTGTTATTAAACGAATGGCTTCAAAGTTCAGAGTTATATTCATTCTTTCTAAGGCTAAGTTCCAGCACCTATAAATCCTAACACACTTCAAAAAAATCAAAGCATATGACTTTACAACTTCATCTACATGACTGGAAAAGTGAGTCTCAAAATGTCATATATTTAGAACCAGTTTTATACTCCCTTTCATTGCATTTCACTGTATACTGAATAATGTTAAAGAGGCACAACACATTACCTGATTTTCAGAAAATGGAAATTTTGGTTCTATGGAACACAGCTGGTCATAGTACCTAAAATTAGTATTTAAAAAAATGAAACAGGGATTAGTGGAAGTGTATAAGGCTAAAAGTGCTGTTTGCTTTACTAAGATATAAGACATCAAGGTCTTCAACAAAAATTGCTTCATGAAATACCATATATACGTGTGTATAAATTAGAATTGTTCTAAAAAAAACTGACCAAAACAACCTGTGTTAACTTAAACACAGGTCAACATGGTACCTCTATCTGCCATGGTGCTCTTTCTCGCCTTTTGAATTCCTGATCAAAAATGGCCTTTGCTGCTTTCCCACCTTGGAGGGAGTAGAGGGTGTGTGGGCACTTCTTTTAAGTTAGCAGGAAATACTAAACTTCTTCCCTTCTGAGCAACTCGGACTGGGTGTTTTACTCAGGAATAAGCAAATGGAAGATCACCCCCTCTTGCTTAGGTCATCTCCCATCTCACTGCTTCTGTGGGTTACACTATCATTCTCTCCTAAGCCAACAATGCCTTGCTCTTGTGCTCCTGTTTAAGCACCTTCTCAGGTTCCAGTGGCAGCAGCATGCTCATTTCCTCCACCTCTCAAGTGTCAGAACAGCCTGTAAGACTGCTCTGGAGCTACAGCAACTGTTAAATGACACAGTCTCTATCAGCCTTCAAGCCCACCATGGCCATCCTGCTGCCTGAAAGATGTTAGAGAGGTGCATGCCATAGCCAGAGAGAGAATTCAAAGATGAGCACAAACACAAAGCCTCACCAAATGAGGAGGGGGGAGCAGCAGCAACCAGTGAGAAAGGAAGCAATCTAGACAGGGGCTTTTACTTGCTTGCTCATGATTAAACGTCTTCTGACTGTTCTGAGTACCCCAAAAGAGAAGAAGCAAAAACAGATGTAGGTAAACTCCAGCCATCCAGGTGTTTTGGACTGCAACTCCCACAATTCCTGTTTCTGTACCATAACCACCAGGCCCAAAACATTCAGAAACCTTTAAATTAGATTTAACTTGTCAAAATTCATACTTTTGGCTTCCAAACCCACGCTCAATATATGCCTAAGGTCAACGCAAGTATAAAATATACTCTTAGCCATCTGCTGGGTTTTCATTTAAGGATCCCATAAATACCAAAATCTGTGGATGTACAAGTCCCATTGTATGCAGTGATATAGTAAAATTATGTCCCTTATACAATCTAGCAAAATTAAGATTTGTCTTTGGGAATTAAAAAATATTTGCAAGTTGTGGATAGCTCAATTTTTGGATTTTGATGGCTCAGCTGTAAAAGACCTGTCTATCGACAGAAAAAAAGCAACACAAAGAAACACAGTGCTGTTCAACTAGTCTTAGAACTGGAAAATCTACATGAGCTGTTGAATCATAACCTGACTTGATTTCTATGCTTCATTTCTCAAGAAGAAAGGTGTACACCAATTGAACCAGAAAAGTAATCAAAGCTAAAGGGGAATAGGGCAATTAATACTTTGCAATGTTGGATATCCAAGACAAATTACTTCAGAGTGGTTTGACAAAAATCTTCATTTCTTGTTTATAAAAGTTAATTCAAAGTAAAAGAGAAGAGCATTTCTTTTACCAAAATATCCCTTGAAGGTATCTACATAGACTACCTTCTGTGAGCTCCTGAAGGATTTCATAGCTGGCTCAGACATGAGATGGAGAAAAAAAATTGTTATACAAAAAAAAATCCCTCCCCTAAAAAGATGGTTGGTCATCCAGACATATGGAAACACTCAGCTCTTTGATGAAAGTATCAGTGCTTTTTGCATATAATAAAAGATGTCACTGAGGAAATACAGTGCCAGTAAGACTATTATTTTGAATTTGACACCTTACAGGGGAACTAGAATAAACTGCAATACAATCCATTCACCGACGCTGAACCTTTTTCTTGGTATCTGGAGGTTTTAACCACTTTTCAACCATTTTGCTATCCCTATGTGCCAAGAAAAAGAAGAAAGGAAGTATCTTGTGCACTCCTATATAGGTGAGGAGGCTATCCAAATACATTTACACATATCATATGGCAATTTAGACAACTGAAATTATACTTTCTTAGTCCACTTATAAAATCGTAATAAAGAAAAATTGATTTCTCTACCAATCAAAGAAGTGATTGCCTAGAACACTGTTTCTCAAACTATAGTCTTTCTGGAGCACTGGACTTCAGTTCCCAGAATCCTCTAATCATTCACCAAGACAGCTGTGGCTTCTGGGAGCTGAAGTCCAAAAAACCTAGAAGACTAAAGTTTAGAATCACTGATCTAGAACATGCAAGGAACTTCACTCATAGTGGAAAACAATAAAATTTAACTCTTGTTTTCTAAAACACTGCGTTCAAATCAGAAAACTAAGGGCAGAAAAATCAGGGGAAATGTCTCTATTGCCTCTAAAGGAGTGTTTTCACATTCGGGAAAGCTAATGAAAAAGCTTTCTATAAAAAACCAATGAGCATGAAGAATTAATGTGAAATGCCTTTAGATAAAAGAAGTTTAGACACTAAGAATACTATCAACTCCTCCATGTGATTCTTCTTGATCCATTCCTCTTTCAACACAGGCGCGTTCAAAAAACATGCAACCTCTATGATTCATCATTATCAACTTTAACATCCTCATTGCTCAATGCAATTCCTGAGACATTTGAATCAAAACTTGTAAGAAAAGAAACGTACTTGTACCTATCATTTAAAACCATTCTTTAAGGTAAAAGGGGAATTTTGTGTACAGAAAACATGTCCAAATTACCCTGTTGTGGAAACCTGAAATTAAGTGATATTTATTGCTTACACACCTTTCACCTTTAGTACTGTTGGACTTATGATTCCCAACTGCAGCAAAGCTCAATGACGCTCTTTGTCCTCCCTGAGGAAGCAGTTAAACATAGGCACAAGAAGGTATTTGCCTTACTCATTCAAAAGGAGGGGGGGATATTAGTGATTTCAAGCAGAAGTTGTAACAGCAGAGTCTACATCAGGCTAATCTCCAGTGAATACCAACTTCATCTGTTTGTTTGTTTTTAGAAAACGAAAGCAACAAAGAGATTTCTGGCACCTTAAGCTGCTATCCAGGACCCTTGGCATCCACTGTGGACCCTTGGCATCCCAGGGATACTAAAAGCTGTGTATGCTTGAGTCCCATTATATGCAATGGTGTCACTTATATAAAGTAGCAAAAGCAAGGTTTGCTTTTTGGAATGTTATTTTTAAAAAATAAGCTGCAGATAGTTGAATCCATGGATGCAGAATCTGTGCAAACAGACAGCCGAAAGTATTTACCATAATCTTTGCTATGTCCAGCTCACTGGAGTCAAGTTTTGCCTCACCTGAACTCTCCAAAGGACAGTTCAGAGCAAACCTAAGGCCCAAACTCCCCACCTCCAAAGCCCAGACTCACAGGATGCAGCTACACAAGCCGGTAGGCTGTTAGGAATTGTGGGAGTTGAAGTCCAAAAAACTTGGGAGGGCTGAAGTTTGCCTGTTCCTGATCTATACTGTAGAAGTAATACTATTTGGGACCACTTTTGTGGCCATGGCTCAATCATGCCATTTATAATTTGTGGGGGCACCAGCAGTCTTTGGGCAAAGAAGGCAAAAATCGTTGTAAAACTACAGCTCCCTAGATTGTACAGCAGTAAGCCATTTCTGTTGAAAAGGCCTCACACTGCATTAATGGTACATGGTAGATCAGGCATGGACAAACTTGGGCCCTCCAGGTGTTTTGGACTTCAGCTCCCACAATTCCTGTCAGCCTACCGACTGTTAGGAATTGTGGGAGTTGGAGTCCAAAACACCTGGAGGGCCCAAGTTTATCCATGCCTGGGGTAGATAGAAATAGAGCAGATCAAAACCCCTGGGGAACCCATTGGTTGAGAGCCACTGAAATAGAGGATCATAAGAATTGCAGCACAGTGGTTACTGATCAGTGTTGGTGAGCAGGTAGAGAAGGCCCTGTGAGAAGTGAGCAGGCTCTTTTTGAAACAAGGCAATTCCAAGCCCTCTTGGAGCTCTTGAGCAGTGTTTCTCAACCTGTGGGTCGGGACCCCTGGGAGGGGGGTCGCCAAAGACCATCAGAAAACACAATATTTTCTGTTGGTCATGGGGGTTCTGTGTGGGAAGTTTGGCCCAATTATATCACTGGTGGGGTTCAGAATGCTTTGATTGTAGGTGAAGTATAAATCCCAGCAACTACAACCAGGCTTGTTAGCCAAATCCCTATGCTAAGTCTATGAGACGCAAAAAATTAAGAGTCCCTCCAGAACTGCAAGCACTATCTCAAGCAAATATTGACAATTTATTCACACTGTCATTACTTGCAGCAATAGCCGATGTAGCGAAGCAACCAAGTTGGGGGGGGGGTGTTGAATGCTCTCATTAAGGAGGCCAGACTTGGTGGAGGTGGTTGACAGGGGCGGAGCTGCAGGCTATTGAAGGCTGCTCTGCCCCCTGCTGTGCTCTTTGCTGCAGTGTGAGCTAGGTAGCAGGTTTCACCCCCCCCCCCCCATTTTTTTCTGGCTACGGCCCTGACTACAACTCCCAAACATCAAGGTCTATTTTCCCCAAACTCCCCCAGTGTTCACATTTGGGCATATTGAGTATTCCTGCCAAGTTTGATCCAGATCCATCATTGTCTGAGCTATAAATCCCAGCAACTACAACTCCCAAATGCCAAAATCAATCCCCCCAACCCCACCCAGTATTCAAATTTGAGCGTATTGGGTATTTGTGCCAAATTTGGTCCAGTGAATGAAAATATACCCTCCATATCAGATATTTACATTATGATTCATAACAGTAGCAAAATTACAGTGATGAAGTAGCAATGAAAACAATTGTATGGTTGGGGGTCACCACAACCCGAGGAACTGTATTAAGAGGTCGCAGCATTAGGAAGGTTGAGAACCACTGCTCTAGAGCAGGGGTCTTCAAACTAAGGCCCGGGGGTTGGATATGGCCCTCCAAGGTAATTTACCCGGCCCTCACGCAGGGTCAACCTAAGCCTGAAAGGACTTGAAAGCTCACAACAACAATCCTATCTCATCAGCCAAAAACTGGAGCCCCCGGTGGCGCAGTGGGTTAAAGCCCTGTGCCGGCAGGACTGAAGACCGACAGGTCTCAGGTTCGAATCCAGGGAGAGGTGGATGAGCTCCCTCTATCAACTCCAGCTCCTCATGCTGGGACATGAGAGAAGCTGGGTTGTTGTAGGTTTTTTCGGGCTATATGGCCATGGTCCAGAGGCATTCTCTCCTGACGTTTCGCCTGCATCTATGGCAAGCATCCTCAGAGGTAGTGATCACCTCATTACCTCTGAGGATGCTTGCCATAGATGCAGGTGAAACGTCAGGAGAGAATGCCTCTGGACCATAGCCATATAGCCCGAAAAAACCTATAACAACACAGTGATTCCAGCCATGAAAGCCTTCGACAATACATGAGAGAAGCCCTCCACAAGGATGATAAAAAAAAAATCAAATCATCCGGGCATCCCCTGGGCAACGTCTTTGCAGACGGCCAATTCTCTCACACCAGAAGCGACTTGCCGTTTCTCAAGTCACTCCTGACACAACAACAACAAAAAAGCCAAAAGGTGCTCCACACTTCCCATTGAAATCCTAATAAGTTTATATTTGTTAAAATCGTTCATTTTAATTATTCTATTGTATTAAGTGTTTTTTGCACTACACATAATATATGTGCAGTGTGAACAGCAATTCATTCATATATTTTTTTTAAATTATAATCCGGCCCTCCAACAGTTTGAGGGAGAGGCGGATGAGCTCCCTCTATCAACTCCAGCTCCTCATGCAGGGACATGAAAGAAGGTGGGTTGTTGTAGGTTTTTTCGGGCTATATGGCCATGGTCCAGAGGCATTCTCTCCTGATGTTTCGCCTGCATCTATGGCAAGCATCCTCAGAGATAGTGACCTGTGACCTGGCCCTCTGTTTAAAAAGTTTGAGGACCCCTGCTCTAGAGAAACAGCAGCTTTTCCAAAAACCCTAGAGTTGGAAGAGACCACATGGGCCAAACACAATCAAAGCACTCCCAATAGATGGCCATCCAGCCTCAGTTGGGGGGAAAAACTCGAGAGAAGAGGCCACCACACTCCGAGGCAGTACATTTCCCTCTTCCCCCTCAGGAAGTCCTTCCTAATGTTTACTTGGCTGCAACACACTGAAACGCTGCGGGGCCTGAAGCTTTTAACGGAGAGAAGGGAGGCTGAGGAGGAAGAAGCCTGAAAAAGGCCCAGGAGGCGGCTCTGGAAGGATCCCAGGCGCGGAGGCGAACTCCTGCCGGCCTCCCTCCCTCGCCAGGCAGGGTGCGGCCGCTCTCAGTCAGTCAGTCAGTCAGTCAGTCAGGCAACCCTTGGGCCCGCCCGCCTCCCTCCTGCCTCACCTGGCCCCACTCCCGCCTTCCCGGGCCTGCCTCGCCTCACCTCAGGAGCGTCTCGAGCGAGCTCTCGTGCTTGTCGAGGGAGCGTCCGAGCGCGCTCTTGCGCAGCTTGTTGAGCTCCTCGGCGGCGCGGCAGTGCTCGGCCTGGGACTCCCCGCCCGGGTACGTCTGCTGGATGAACTTGCCCAGCGGCTTGGCCAGGTCCACCTCCGAGGCCTTCTTCAGCTGCACCGTGATGAACGACGACGGCGACGCCATCTTCCTCGGCGGCCTTGGGCCTGACCCACCCGCCTGCCCGCTCGCCCGCCCGGGAGACTTCTCGCCGCTCTCCCCAACTCACTTCCGGGATCGACGTGAAAGTTCTGAGTCGCGGCGGCGGCGGCGTCCTCAGCCCAGCGGCGTCACGGTCACGCGCTCAGCGTCGGGAGGCATTGGCCCCGCCCTCCCCAGCGCCGCCCAATCGCCTTTCGCTGATTTCCCTCGCCCCGCCCAATCGCCTTTCCCCGATTTGCATCGCTCCGCCCCACCCTCCAGAGCGCCGGGCTTTGCACACACTTCCGGTGTTTCCAAGGGCCCTTCCACACAGCCCAGAAGATCAAGGCAGGAAATCCAACAGTATCTGCTTTGGACTGAGTTCATAGAATCAAAGAGTTGGAAGAGACCTCCTGGGCCATCCAGTCCAACCCCCTGCCAAGAAGCAGGAATATTGCATTCAAATCACCCCTGACAGATGGCCATCCAGCCTCTGTTTAAAAGCTTCCAAAGAAGGAGCCTCCACCACAATCCGGGGCAGAGAGTTCCACTGCTGAACGGCTCCTCTCACAGTCAGGAAGTTCTTCCTCATGTTCAGATGGAATCTCCTCTCTTGTAGTTTGAAGCCATTGTCCCTTGTCCTAATCTCCGTGGAAACAGTAAACAAGCTTGCTCCCTCCTCCCTGTGGCTTCCTCTCACATATTTATACATGGCTATTATATCTCCTCTCAGCCTTTCTCTTCTTCAGGCTAAACATGCCCAGCTCCTTAAGTTATCTGAGTCCACACTGCCATATATTCCAGTTCAAAGCAGAAAATGAGATTTTATTCAAAGCATAACTTAACTTTACAGACCATTTGAAGACACATAATAATAATAATAATAATAACACTTTATTTGTACCCTGCTACCATCTCCCCAAGGGACTCAGTGCGGCTTACATGAGGCCGAGCCCAAATACAACATTACAAGCAGAACAACAACAGTACAAGCAATTAAAATAAAACAGACAATAAAATATACAACATTATCAATAAGACAACACGCAATTAAAAACAGTGAGAAGGCCAAATGTAAAGTTAAAATGGAAATAATGCTGGGACATGGACGAAAGGTGATAGTGGCGTTTGTGGAAGGGCATACGAGCAGATCTAAAATGTGTAAAGTGCTTTGGAGGACAAAGTGCTATAGGATCATTATTCCGGGAAGGTACATTGGAACAACCACGTCTTCAAGCTCCTAAAGACTGCCAAGGTTGGGACCTGTCTGATGTCTTTAGGGAATGAGTTCCAGAGTCGAGGGGCCACCACCAAAAGGCCCGCTCTCTCGTCCCCACCAACCGCACCTGCGATGCTGGTGGGATCGAGAGCAGGGCCTCCCCGGATGGGTCTGGAGAACAAGCCCTATGAGGAGTGGCTTAAAGAGCTGGGCATGTTTAGCCTGAAGAAGAGAAGGCTGAGAGTAGACATGATGGCCATGTATAAATATGTGAGAGGAAGTCACAGGGAGGAGGGAGCAAGCTTGTTTTCTGCTGCCCTGGAGACTAGGACGCGGAACAATGGCTTTAAACTACAGAAAAGGAGATTCCATCTGAACATGAGGAAGGACTTCCTGACTGTGAGAGCCCCGGAGTGTGGTGGAGGCTCCTTCTTTGGAAACTTTTAAACAGAGGCTGGATGGCCATCTGTCAGGTGTGCTTTGAATGCAATATTCCTGCTTCTTGCTGGGGGTTGGACTGGATGCCCCATGAGGTCTCTTCCAACTCTAGGATTCCATGATTCTGCTATTCTAACTGTGTGGAAGGGGCCTCACTTACGGTTTGAGCAAGGGAAGGTTAATGATCTGAGCTGGCGCAGTTTCCCCAACTCTGGTCTTCCAGGTGTTTTGGATTGCCCCTTCCACACAGCTGTGGTTATATGGCTGTGTGGAAAAGCCCTAGATTATATGAGTCCACGCTGCCATATACTCCAGTACAAAGCAGATGTGGGATTTTATTCAGCTGTGTAGAAGGAGCCTCCGATAACCCAGGGCCCTTCCACACAGCCATATAACCCAGAATATCAAGGCAGAAAATGCCACAATATCTGCTTTCAACTGGGTTGTTTGAGGGCCTGTCCAGACAGTATCTTTATTGTGGTAACTCCCACAATAAAAAGGGGGCTGTCCAGGCAACATTCTGGACAGTCCTGAATTAGTTCACTACAAACCAGGAAAACTCTGGTTTGTAGCAAATTAGATAGTGAATTTATTTTGCGGCTTCTTGGATAAACCCACTATTTCCAGTGTCTGGACTGCAGTCCAGGCACCATTCCCACAGTTTTCCACACTAAATTAGAAAAACTGTGGGAATAACCAGTCCCCTCCCCCAATGCCCCCAGACCCCTTTGAAAACTAAAATAAACTTACCCGGCCTCCAGTACACTCTTGGAGCAGCTCTTCCGGCTGGTAGAAATGACAGGCCAGGACAGCGGGAGGGGGGGGGGATACCCCACACACACACACACTTTCCTGGCACATCATTTCTACCTGCCGGAAGAGCTGCTCCAAGAGTGTACTGGAGACCGGGTAAGTTTATTTTACTTTTCAAAGGGGTCTGGAGGCTTTGGAGGAGGGGGAGGGAGGGCCTCTAGATGTTCTCACAGGCCAGTCCCGTGAGAGCATCTGGACACCCAACCCAGAAAGCACCAGCTTTTTGGGATGTGTGTGAACAGGTCCTCAGGAAGATCCGCGTTTTGAAAATTTGGATTCTCCTGGGGAAAAGACCTGTCTGGATCAGCCCTACGTCCACACTCAGATAATGTGGGATTGTCTGCCTTGGTATTCTGGGATATAGGGCTGTGTGGAAGGACCCAGAGTTCACACTGCCATATATTCCAGATCAAAGCAGAAAATGTGGGGTTTTATTCAGCTATGTGGAGGGGGGAGGCAGTTCAAAGCACATATTGTGGATTATCTGCCTTGATATTCTGGGTCTTTCCACACAGCCCATATAACCCAGAATATCAAGGCAGAAAGTCCCACAATATCTGCTTTATACTGGCTTATCTGAGTCCACACTGCCATATATCCCAGTTCAAAGCAGAAAATGTGGGATTTTATCCAGCTGTGTGGAAGGGGCCTAGATTGTACCTCCATAAAAGTTACACACCAAAACCTCTAATTGAAAACTCTAATTGAAAATGTGTTGGGCTGAAACCCTGGAACATTTATTGATTAAATTTATTGGGGGGGGGGGGCTTGTACAAAACCAGAATTATAGTTAAATATTTTTAAAATCACTTTAAAGTGGGTAATGACATTGAAATAGTTAAAGGTTATGTATACCTAAGCTCGGGCATTATATGGATGCAATAAGAAGAAGATAAGACAGGAATCCACTACATTTCCGTGGTGCTGAAATGCATGTATCTAAGGCAAGAAGCTATGCTGATGTTTATCAGTGCTGGTAGGTCTCACATGTCAAATAGGCTTTTGCTGAGAATCCATGCTAAATGTGCCTAACAGCTCCTGGGCGGCAGCAGTAATGTGGGTGGCACTGGCACAGGATCTCTCAGACAACAGCAGTGGCACCAGAGCTACACCGTGCAGTAAACCACTCCTGAAGCCTTCTAAATGAGATGTCTGAATTTAAAACAGAATTAAAGACCTAACTCCTCCGGCAGGCCTACCGAGTCAACTCTGAGTCATGAGTTTTTAATTTACATGCTATTACCACTATATGTTGATTTTGTACCCTGTGTTTCAGAAGCCCCCAAACTAAGGCCCATGGGCCGATCATTTACCTGACCCCTACCCTAAACTTTAGACTTATGGTTGCCCTAAGCCTGAAACAATTTGAAGGCACACAACAACAATCCTAATTAACTTGACTATCTCATCAGTCAGAAGCAGGCCCATACTTTCCATTGAAATACTGTTATAAAAAATTGACCACCCATTTATATTTTATTATATCGCCCTGGACTAGATGCAAAGCAATCAAAACTGCATTTCTCTCTATGTATAGTTTCAGTGGTTACTGAATCCTGTCCCTGTCTTTCTGAAGGTTCCCTAACCTAAGCCAAGATTCCTCAGAGCAAAACCCTCATTCAAACCCATGTTAACTTTGAATATTAAATAATAAGTATTATGTCCACCCCAGATATTAAGATTCTCCCCCCAGATGATGGGAAGGCATGCCTGCACCCTTCACAGAAAACCCTAACACGCCTTAATCTGATCAATCCTCCTTTTGTGATTCTAAGATTAGGATGTGACTCCAATACCTCAGGGTTGACCTTTCCCTCGCCGTTCAAGTCTCACTCTCTCAACCTTAAGATAAATAAAATAAAGAAAATGATTTTCCCTTAACTCTGTCATCCCAAGAAACACCAATATAATGTTCATATGAAATCTCACTTTTCTTGAACAAATTGTCTCGGCTGTCCTCGCTGAGTCTGCTGGGTTGTCTCTCTTTTCCTTTCTTACTGAACTCTTCACTATCATGGATGTTTGCATAACCAAACTGCCAGCTCCAATATGTTACCATTCTGCTTTTGCAACTGAGCCCTTGCAATGCAGACAACCAGTGCAAGATCTACCGTACCCAAAAATTATAATTTATTATAATTAATATTGTGCAGTGCTTATGTGACTTTGGACTATGTACCTACTTTCGGAAACAACACTGGTTCTTCCAGTGGGCAAGGGGACTACCTGCTGGGAGATTGATTTCCAGCAACCCCCAGGATCCAGATCTCATAAAGAACTTTATTTACTCACTTAATTGATTTTCCGGTTTCCTAAGCCTTACTCTTTATGAAAAGATTATTCCAAGCTCCAAAGTCCACTAGTGCCAAGTACCCATTATTTCTAGTCTGCACAATAGAGCTTGCACACCTCAGAGATGGGCACAAGCAACAGACTCTACCAATCCAAGCTGTTCTTTCTTCTCACCATGGAACTCTTCACCTCGGTTTCTAATGTCAGGAAGTAACCTCGGCCAATGAGAAGGCGGATCCTAGGAGGCATGTCTCCTGACCAACCAAGGGAGGGAACAGGAGGTCTGAATAACTGTCAAATGTATAAAATATCTTATGCTTCTCTGTATGGGTCATGTCAGATCTTTGAGTGATTACGCTGTTCTGACATCCATCTAGCCAGTTAAACAAACCTCTGTTTCTGCTGCCTTAACCCGGTGTGTCTCCTTGATCCTGACTTCAGTGGTGGTACACGCTGGGCATTTATCCTCACCCAACATTTCTGGCAGCTACCTGTTTTCTATAACAATAGTGGTAATTTTATGTTGGTTAAAATTGTCCTTCATTTTAAATATTGCATTGTTCTTTCATGTATTTTGCATTATAAATAAGATATGTGCATAGGAAATCATTGGGTTTTTTTTTTTCAAACTACAATCCGACCCCCAACAATCTCAAGGATTGTGAACCAGCCCTCAGTTTAAAATGTTTGAGCACCCCTGCTATATTTGATTTATGTTTTAAAATCCTATGATAAATAATCCACAATAAAACAAGTGATAGTGCCAGAACATGGGTTGTCCAAGTCAGAAGGCCTCAATGAGTTACATGGGAAGAGCAGAGGACTACTTATGAATAGTACTGTGGTTAATAATGCAACTATACTTAAGCTGAGAAAACATCCAGCTCCTGACTTGCTCAGAGGGGAAGAGAAAGTCCAAAGCTGCACAACAAATATTATATGAACATAGAACATGAGAAGCATGAACAAGGGGAAGCTAAACTTTGTACAACAGGAAATGGAACATATATAAATTGCTTAATATCCATTCCACTACCCAAGAAAGGGGACACCAGGGATTGCAGTAACTTAATGACTAGCATTAATTTCCAATTTGAGAAAAATTCTACAACAAAGACTTCTACAGTGTATGGAACAAGAGAAATGTCAGATATCTAAGCTGAGTTTGGAATATGAAAATGCACAAGGGATCGTATTGGAAACATATGTTGGATAATATAATTTCAGAAGAAAATCAGACTGTGACTTATAGAAAGCCCTTGTTTGTGTAGCTCAGGCATGGGCAAACTTCAGCCCTCCAGGTGTTTTGGACTTCAACTCCCGAAATTCCTAACAGCCAGTAGCTGATGTCCAAAACAACTAGAGAGCCGAAGTTTGCCTATGCCTGGTGCAGATCGTGAAAAACTATAGATTGCTCTTATAGAAATGGGTATACAGACAGTCCCCATGTAGGTTTCTTCTTAAGTTGAAAAATATAGAATAGCATAGAGAAGGGGGGAAAGTCCCTGTGGTGTTTGTTTTGCTGTTTGTGCCCCTGTTCAGGAGATTTCACCTCACTTTCTGTCCCTGAAATAACTGGATTTTGACAAATTTGACTTGTTGGACACGAGTTAATCAGAAACTCATCAGCGTATCTTCACCATTGTTTCCTTTTGAACTCTGCTTTCCCAAAGGGCATCTCTGTAACAGATTGATTCACTGAAAAGACCAATCCCTAGTTGCTGTTCTTCCTGCCATGGAGGCTGTGACATCAAGGGAATCCCCAGCCAATCCTGGTGCGGATCCTAGCCTGCCTCTTTTCCAGCCAATCAGGGGAGGGAGCAGGAAATCTGAATAGCTGCCAGAACTGTATAAGGTGTAATTTATTTCTTTGTATGCTTATGCTTGTACCTTTTGAAGCAAATTGCTTTTACCAGCATCCTTTTTGGCCAGATCGAAATAAACCTCTGTGGCTTGCCTTCAACCTGGTGAGCTTGTTTGTCCTGTCCATTCTGGTTTACTATGCACTTGCCCGGCACAGAATCTTTAACCCCGGTCCTAGCTGAAATCACTACATATCTACCTTTCAGTATTTTTTAAGAACAGGTTAGGAATCATGCAGCCCTCCATATGTTGTTGAGTTCAGCTCCCAGCATTCTTTAGCTGTCTAAGACTTCTGAAAGTTGTAACCCAATGGTATCTAGAGAACCATATGATCTCCACCTCTACTTAAGAGCTTAGGGGTTTGTACTCTATAGATGCTTATACCTCTAGCAAAATATGAACAAAATTATTCAGCACATTTCTATTCACAAATCTCATCTCCCTCCCTAGCATACGTGCCACACCTGCCACCTGCTTCTGCTGGCCATATGTTTACCTGAGCAACCAGCGTTACCTTGGTAGAGTGTTCACTGGCTGCCGAGTGAGGAGAGAGGTTATTTTCCATGTTGGGAAACTCTTAATTAGGGTGAGAACAAAGAAAACATTTGCAAGAGCTTCAAACTGAAGGTTGACTTTGGGGATGGTGAAGGGGCAAGTCTTGATTAATCATGATTCTTATTTGTCTTGAGTGCAAACATTTTAATCAGGCTTAAAGACTGCAATAGCAGGACCAAGGGCTGTGTAGCAGCTGCTTCCTTGCTCAATGTTTTCATGATATGCCTGCCTCTGTGCCTCCTAATCTTAAATTCAAGATGTTAAATAATAGTGGGGGATGCCAGTATGAATCCAACCTATTTTGATGACTTCATAAGGTTTTAATCAACCTACAGGTAAAATAGGACAGAGGATATGTGCCTTCTGAGAAAAGAGAACATTCCCTTTGACTGTCCTAGCAGTATGATACGACACAGTAAACCTAGTCAACTTTTCTGCATTTTCTTCAAATGCACACACCCTCCAAACACTTTTATTTCCTCCAGCAGCAGGGTGTGTGTTAGCATCAAGGTGCCCGTGACTCATCATAATGAAGCAATTCATTTCCCTGTTGCAAGCTGATACCTCATACTGAAGGCTGTATTTCCCATTTGTTATGATGAGAATTAGCGTACTGAACAAGAATAATGTAAGTTGTCTGCAGCAGAAAGTTAACTTAAAGATGACTATGTAAAAATACCTATTTTACTCTCTAGAAATCATATACTGTATACCCAAGATGCCTGGTTTGCTGTATCTCGAAATCTTTTTTTAGCATATATGCAAATACAGAACATATAAGCCAGAGTAGACATCTGCTGCTGCACAGACAATTTAATAATAACTCATGCATGTGATTCAACCTTTCAGTTTGATTTGTGTAAATCATTGTGTTCATTGCCTAGTAATTCTTTTTAATTAATCATGATCCCATACACATGCTACTGAGGTATTTGCCACTTCAGCAAGAGTGAGAGTTGGGGGCACTTTTGAGGATCATACAGTTTAGAACTGGATATGTCCGGTCATACTAAGGCACATGTCCTATTCAAGTGATGCCACTTTTTTCTTCATTTATTTGTTATCTTTTTCTATCCTAATTTTCTCCCAATCAGAACAAAATTTGAATATATGGTCCTCCCAACACCACAACCCTGCAAGTAAGTTAGAATTAGTAACACCAGCTGATCTACATCACCCAATAAGTTTCAAAACCAAGTAAGGATCTGAATATCATTCTACCTACTACATGCCACTGGCAGTAGTGAGTCCTGAATGGAGTTCCATAATTAAGTAGCACATCTGTCTCATGTGCAGATCATATAAACCAGTGCAGGCAACTTGGTGAAGGCAAATTTTATTCCTCTTGAATCTCCTGGAGACTTTAGAATTTTACTGTTGTTTGCAACACACTGAAACAGAAAACTAAGAAAAAGAAAAAGAAACAGGCAAGAGATAGATACTGCATTTCTCTTCTTTGATGTTTCCCCTCCATGCTAGCTCTTTAAATTGGAAGATCACTTTGCAAGACTGTTTGCTTTTCTAAGAAAAAAGTAAAAGCTGCATTAACAAAAGTTAAATAACTTTTTGTTGAAACTCAATGTGTTTGGCAAGTTCGGTCTTTGTAATCAGAGGAAAGCTTCTGTGAGTTCAGTGAAGAACTGGATCTTTGCAGATATTTTGGTCACCCCAAAAGAAAACTCATAATAACCCATAACAGGTTTATTATGGGTTAACTTGCATTAACCAGGTGCAACATTTGGACACCTCAGGCTAATACACCCTCTATACTGCATTATCCGGTAGTATAGATGGGATTTTAGTAGTGATTTGATTATGGTATGTGCTTTTTATGATGGACCTCATTCATCCCTCCAGTTCATAGTTTGGGAACTGGAGTTCATTCATCCCTCCAGGAATAAATGAATCCATATGGTCCAGTTACTACAGTGACTGCTACTATATCCTATATATGATCATTGCTGCCAGGTCTACCAAGTTTTCTTCATCCTTAATTCAATTTTTGTCACTCCTTTTTGATTAACAGTTTACTTCCTGGCTTCATCATATTCAACATGTCCCTGGTGGAGATTAAGTAATTATTCTGAATGCAGGATGCCTATCATTACCTTTGCTAAACAGCCCATCACGTTTGTGGAAATGCGTGCTCATGATAACACAAGCATATTCAATATGCTACAGTGATGTAATCCCACTTTCCATGATTAAAGCTGGAGCCAGTTCTCAACTCAAGGACCAAAAGTATGCAAAGAAGAAAGAGAGCCACTCAAGAGTCTGTTTCTGGAGAAGTAAATTACGAAGTACAAGCAAACAAAACATACTCTTCCCTACAGAGAGTGGTAATAACAATGCTGCTTGAAATCCATGTTATTGTATGTAACTAAGAATAAATATTTTTCTAGTATTATTTTAAACAACAGACTACAGAGCGTTGCCTATATGGGTGAAAGAAATCAAACTCAATTTTTATCTGGTGTTCTTAAGAATTAAATCTAATTCTTTTTCACTACTCAAAGCTTAAATCAAAGTTGAAAACATGGAGACTTTAGCCCATATTTTTCTGGAAATCCCATGTTATTTTACATGTGAAGATGTGGTTGGGCAGGTAATTGCATTTCAATATTGGCTCACCTCCTTCTATTAAGATTTGCTTAATAAGATGGCCAATATCCTATCAAGGCATATGACAGTACATAAATTCATATATTTGCGTGATACTGTGAAGTACAGCACACATAACCATCCCGAGGTCACCCTTTAACACCAAAGTGAGCTCACATAGGAAAAACATGTGGTTCATAATGCAGCTCTCATTTCTATTTAATATGTGTGCATGTGGCATTAATGTGGTTGCTGCCAAGCAAGAATATACAACATGGGGAGTTACCCATATAAACAACACCCCTATCTGGCCACCTCCCAATGCTCTTTTTTCCCACCCACCTATTCATTGATGACATGGTTCCTGGCTAACACTGCTATGATACGTTGGGAGCAGGCAAAGTAGGTGTCATCCCCTCTCCCCAGGTTGGCATGTAATCAGCTTCTCCAATGGGAAGCGGCACAGTTGATTATAGAGGCCCACAATTACTAGATACTCCAGGGCTTTGGGAAACCTCCAGAGTATCAAGCAACTTCAGGTAACATAGGTCAAGGGTGCATTAAGCAAGATCAGCTCCATGCCTCACATAACAACCACAAGGCTGAATCAGCACCCTTGCATCTCTAGACGCTTTCGTTATGACTTTTTTCTTTTGAAAATTAGGAGGAGCAATGAATTGTGCTAAAGACAGTTTCACTGCCTCATTTACATTAACTTTTGATTTTTGTATGCATATATAATAGGGATACTACATGGGCAACTGTTTAGATAGATATAAACACAACAATTGGCTTCCTTGGAAGAAGTAATAAAATCTGGAATAGACAGCGTAATTGGATGCAAAATTTACACCCTTGCCATGGTCTGGTCTTATTGCAAATCAGGCATCTGACTATTCCTACTAACCAAGTTAATCACTTTCACATAACTACAAGTTCGTTCTAAGCTCCTTTTAGCAAGACAATTCGGGATCTTTTTCTATATTGATCACTAATTTGGGCCCAATTCGGCATCCTGGATTAGGCCCACATGATGGCCAGTATGGACTTTTTCAACCACCTCGCAGGCAGCAGAGGGTCCTGACTACCCACCAGTGGGGTGTTGTAGCTGGGGACTGCTGAGACATGCGGAGAGGAGACAACAGGGCTCTGCCATCCTGCACCCCTGAGCCACCTAGGCTCAAGAGATGCGGGATAGCAGTCAGACAACTGTCACTAGTTCCATTTAGGAACTCGCCCAGTTGTCTTGACAATCCTGAAGTTGGGGGGAAGCCCGAATCCTAAGTCAGGTTCTGGGTTTCCCCAAATTAGCTTACTTGGAGAGAAGGCAGTGCTAAGGTAGCTTCTCCTGGATTAACAGGATCAGCTCTGTGTGACATTTAGCCATTGTGGGACTGATCAGTGAAGAAGGCAGAAAATATATATGTAACAAGTATATCACATGCCTTGTCTTAATCCATTTTAAATCTCCAGATATTTCGAAAAGTGGAGGCAACATATGACAACTACAACTAACAGTAGTGCAACAACGATGCACCAAGAGAGCTCCAGTACCATTTTAATGGTGGCTGGATAAGTAATTTTTACTTTTTAGCCCTGGGAGGGGGGGGGGGGCTTGGGGATGCTGTTTTGGGTTTTTCGGGCTCCAGGAGACTGGAAATCCTGAGACAGCTGTCTGGATTGCGCCGGAAGTTAAGTGAAGTGATCCCCAGGCCCAGTCCACACAGGGCCGACACCTGGAAAGACCCGGGTCTTCCGGGTCTCAAATTAATTCAAAACAAAGCAGGATTTTCCTGCTTTGTCCCAAATTAATTCGCTTTTATCTGAGGTGGCGTTTGGATGCCTCAGGTAAAAGTTTGAGAGGGCCCACATTTTGGATGCTGTGTGGATGATGCCTAGTCCCCCTTCCACACAGCAGTAGAAAATTCCACATTATTTGTTTTGAACTGGGTTATATGGCAGTGTGGACTCAGATAACCCAGTTCAAAGCAGATATTGTGGATTATCTGCCTCGATATTCTGGGTTATATTGCTGCATGGAAGGGCCCTAAGTATTCGTGTCCAATCTTAGTCTCATATGCCCCTTCCATACTGCTCCTATATCCTAGGATTTGATCCCAGATTATTTTCTTATCTCAGATTATCCAGCAGTGTAGACTAATAGAATCCAGTTTAAAGCAGATAATCTGGGATCAGATCCTGGGGAATAGGGCAGGGTAGAAGAGGCCTTATCAAATAAAATAATCCAAATTATCTGCTTTGAACTGGGTCATATGAGTCTACAATGCCATATAATTCAGTTCAAAGCAGATAATCTGCAGTTTATATAACAATGAAGAAGGGGCCTGAGGCCCCTTCTACACTGCCATGTAATCCAAATTATCAAATCAGATAATCCACATTATCCGCTTTGAACTAGATCATATGGGTCTGCCATATAATCTAGTTCAAATCAGATAATCTGCATTTCATATAGCAGTGTAGAAGGGATGCTAGACTAAGGCTCCTTCTACACTGCCATATAATCCTGAATATCAAATAAAATAATCCAGATTATCAAAGCAGATAATCCAATTTAACTGGATGATATGCTTCTAAACTGCCATATAATCCAGTTCAAAGCAGATAATCTGGATCTTATATGGCAGTGTAGAAGGGGCCTGAAAGAGGAGGAAGTTATTGCTCTTTGGATCCCACACTGAGAGATTTGTTTAGAAGAAATGCTAGGTTAAAATGTTATTAATAAAGAAGGCATGCAATGTTGTATGCTTCTGAATTTTCTTTAGTTTCCAAACAGTTATTTTTAGGCTTTGATGCATTTTTAAAAACCTCCTCCACAGTTTCCACGGAAAAAACTCATTGCTCTTTTTGTGTGTCTGTATGTAGCAAGGAGGGGTGGAATGAAAACAGATTCGTGGGTAGCCTTATAAATAAGGCGAGTCTTATAAATGCAGCTGAAGTAACCAAATCCTAGGTGAGCTGCGGTGGTGCAGTGGGTTGAACCCTTGTGCTGGCTGAACTGCCGACCTGAAGGTTGGCGGTTCGAATCCGTGAGATGGGGTGAGCTCCTGTCTGTTAGCTCCAGCTTCCCTTGCAGGGACATGAGAGAAGCCTCCTACAGGATGGTAAAACACCCAGGTGTCCCCTGGGCAATGTCCTTGCAGACAGCCAATTCTCTCGCACCAGATGTGATTTGCAGTTTCTCAAGTCGTGTCTGACACAATAAAAAATGTAACTGGAGTAGCTACATCTTAATATAAATGTAAACTTATAAATGTAACTGGAGTAGCTACATCTTAATCAACATGCTCTAGTCTAGCAACTATTCCAGATTCCATAAAATATATACATAGACCACAAGAGGGAGCTCCAGTGCCATCAGAAAAATGAAAGGAAAGCAAAGTGCCAAAGGGAAAACACATTAATATTATGTAGGTGCCCAGGAATTTGGTGTCAGCTTAAAATGTGTGCCAAGATGTTAATAAAATCAGCACTTCATTGAAATCATATTTCATTCATACACATTTTTCTTCCTAAGCCAAACAGAAAGGCATATTGAAATTTTCTACCTTTTTTCATCAGATAATGGCTCCACACCCTTTGCTTCTTACTCACACACTGATGTCCAAGTGAAAAGGTTTGCAGAACTAGATAATACTTCTGAGATATTATATGAAATTCTACAAATTCAAAGCAAATGGTTCTTATATCGTTTCCTTCCACAGAAGGGACTCACTTTGCTTTTGATTTAGTTATTTATCATATTTATACCCGCCCTTTTCAACCCCAAGGGGACTCAAGGAGGCTTACATCCTATTTGTTTTCAAGCAAGAGAAAGGTAGTGTCATGGCTGATCGACTAAACTACTAAAACTACTAGTAACTATATACTGGCTTTGTAAAAAATGAAAAGCTATTAGAAGGCGGACTCTCGTTCATCAAAATTAAGTACTAGGACTTGTCATCGAACAAGTGGTTTTAAATTACAGTATCAAATAGGTTACAAATGCAACTTCATCTTAACATTTCTTCAATATGTTTTGAAAATAAACTGCATCAATTAATTAGCATTTATAAAAACTCAATAAGTGTATTCATATTGTTGTTGCCATTTTTAAGGTTGCTGACAAATTAAAACCAATACAGATTAAAAACATAAAAATCCACATATATTTCTGTATCTGTACTATTTTAAAACAAAGAATCTACACAATTAAAACCACTTAAAATCAATTAAAAGATGATAGCCTAGTGGCGCAGCGGTTTAAGCTGAAATTACCGAGCGAAAGGTTGGCAGTTTGAATCTGGGGAGCAGGGTGAGCTCCTGCTTTTAGCCCCAGCTTCTGCCAATCTAGCAGTTCGAAAACATGCAAATGTGAGTAGATCAATAGGTACTACTCTCGCAGGAAGCTAACGGTGCTCCATGCAGTCATGCCAGCCATATGACCTTGGAGACGTCTATGGACAATGCCGGCTCTTCGGCTTAGAAATGGAGATGAGCACCAACTCCCCCAGCATCGAACACGACTACATTTAGTGTCAAGGGAAACCTTTACCTTTATCTATGATAGCAAAGTCAACAAAAAGCACACCATTAAAAACCTATCCCTTTTATTCCCTTGGCGAACTGTCGTTTTTAATTAAGATAGACAATTCTCAAAATTTAATTACTCCAGACTTATTGGATGATAATTGAAGTACTTTCAAGCTAAGAATGCAAAGGGAGGAAAACATGCAACCAGTCTGATGAAGCACTGGTGAGAGCTCACGAAGGAAGCCACTTTGTGATTGTGGTAGCAGAAAATAAACAATATTTTGATGTCACTATTGTTCCCCAAGGCCTAACTACCCTAAAGGCATCAGATCCTGTCTGATATTGGAAGCTAAGCAAAGTCAGCCTTGGTTAAGACTTGGATAGGAAACCACTAATTAAATTCAAGGACTGCAGGCTATATTTCAAAAGAAGAAACTGGCAAAACACCACTTCTCAGTATTCCCTGCCTTAGGGCAGTTCTACACAGATATTATAATGCAGTTCAAAGCCGTCTTGAGGGTTAATTCTCTAGAAAATGTATGCTCCCAATGTGTGCTGAAGCACACATCAAGCCATAAACAGTGCATTAAAACTCACTACGAAGTCCAGGACAAGCCAGATAATGTCCTGGAGCTGATCAGAGTATATTCCATGCAGGGCTCAAAACTGGGATATACTCTGATCAGTACATTTCAACGGACTGGTTAAGAAAAAGGAACATTTTTGGTGGCTGTCTAACTGTGGATACTGGGTTCCTAGATCTGGTTCTGATCTGCAATCAGTGCATACTTATACCCACCATCCCAGCCTCAGGCCCCTTCCACAAAGCTATATAAAATCAACATTGAAGTGGATTATATAACAGTGTAGATTAAGATAACCCAGTTCAAAGGAGATATTGTGGATTATCTGCTTTGATATTCTGGGTTATATGGCTGTGTGAAAGGGCCCTCAGACTTATGGTTGGAAAGTTTATGTAGGTACTGCACAGCAATGCCAGTTTGTTTTAATCTGCTTCCTAACTGGATTATAGTGTCTGTGTAGAACTATTTTTAAAAAACCTTTTGAAATTCAAGGGGGTGCCTTAAGTTGATCGACAATTCGAAAGCACATGTGTTGGTATGAATATTGTGACCTTGCATTGTCATCCAACTGAGTTTTTGCTGAGTGGTCCAAAACTTCTAAACAATGATTAAGAATCAATGTATTGTCTAAAAGAAGACGTTTCATATATTCATACCCGTTGCAATATTTATCAGTTGAGACTCAACTCAACTGAGAAATTACTATGTGAAACTGACTATCAGGAACATATCCTAGCAGTTCTTGAATATATCTCTAGGTCAGCATTTCTCAACCTGGGGGTCGGGACCCCTGGAGGGGTCACAAGAGGGTGGTAGAGAGGTCACCAAAGATAACCAGAAAACACGGGTTTTTCTGTTGGTCGTGGGGGTTCTGTGTGGGAAGTTTGGCCCAATTCTATCAATGGTGGGGTTCGGAATGCGCTTTGATTGTAGGTGAACTATAAATCCCAGCAACTAAAACTCCCAAATGTCAAGGTCTGTTTTCCCCAAACTCCACCAGTGTTCACATTTGGGCATATTGAGTATTCATGCCAAGTTTGCTCTATATCCATCATTGTTTGAGTCCACCTGTGGATGTAGGTGAACTACAACTCTAAACCTCAAGGTCAATGCCCACCAAACTTTTCCAGTATTTTCTGTTGTTTATGGGAGTTCTGTGTGCCAAGTTTGGTTCAATTCCATTTTTAGTGGAGTTCAGAATGCTCTTTGATGATAGGTGAACTATAAACACCAGCAACTACAACCCCCAAATGACAAAACCAATCCCACCCCACCAGCTTTCAAATTGGGGCATATCAGGTATTTGTGTCGAATTTGGTCCAGTGAATGAAAATACATCCGGCATACCAGATATTTACGACAGTAGCAAAACTACAGTTATGAAGTAGCAACAAAAATAATGTTATGGTTGGGGATCACCACTACATGAGGATCTGTATTAAGGGGTTGCGGCATCAGGAAGGTTGAGAAACACTGCTCTAGGTCATTGCTGCTGCTGTATACCTCCATGGCAAGCTTAAGGCAAAGCTATCATTAAATTTTCTTAGCAAGATTTGTTCAGAGGATGCTTGTATTTGTTTTCCTCTAAGGTTGAAATACTGTGGCTTGCCTAAGGTCATCCAGTAGGCTTGCATGGCGTAGCAAGGATTCGAATCATAGTCCAATGTTCAAACCACTACACTATGCTGGCCATCTATATGGTGGTTATCACATAGAACTATACAGCAGAGGTGGTAAAAATATGGCCCAGTGGAGTTTGTTGGACTACAACATGCAGCATTCCTTACCATTGGTCATAAGGGGAGAGATGCAGTCCAGTATCTGTAGGTCTACACCAGTGTTTCGCAACCTGGGGGTCAGGACCCCGGGGGGGGGGGGGGTCATGACAAATGACAAAATGCACGCACGCACACACACCCTGCCGAACCCACCAGTATTCAAATGTGGATGTAGCAGTTCTTTGTGCCAAGTTTGGTCCAATGAATGAATGAAGATACATCCTGCATATCAGATATTTACATTATGATTCATAACAGTAGCAAAATTACAGTTATGAAGTAGCAATGAAAATAATGTTATGGTTGGGGGTCACCACCACATAAGGAACTGTATTAAGGGGTCATGGCATTAGGAAGGTTAAGAAACACTGGTCTACACTGTCCTGTTTCTGGTATCTTACCTAGTAAGATACCAGTATCCACAGAGAAACATAGTGCCCACTGTCATGTTTTTTAGGTACCAAATGATTTTTTTATTTGCCCAGTAAGTCCCACTTGCTACCTAACAGGATCTAATTGCTGTTTTATGATTCACACTGGCTTACTGAACTGACCCTGCGGTTTCTGTATTTTCTCATACTATTATATTATTATTATCTGTTCTGGGTGCCAGTATAGAAGGACAGCTTATAATTTTTTTCTATGGTGCTAATAAAGAATATGATTGTTTCCTTTATAATACTGAAGTGCCGAGAGGGTAGAACCTAGTATGACCACCACACAGCTGTCTCTTTAAAAGAAAATGGCTAATTGTAAAAAAGCAAGCCGTGACGTATGGAAAGAATGTGTAAAGCCCATGAGAAAAAATAGTTTGAAATATGACATAAGTCAAGACCTCAGATTTTGCTGCGAGTTAAAAGGGTTGGGAGCTTCAGAGTCATATTTTCCTCAGCCAGCGGAAAGAGAGCTTATTGTCTCTCACCCTTTAACTTGAATATCTCTCCCTTGTGAATCAATGCAGGTTCTTGTATGCCACTTATCTTGGAAGCAAATTAGGGGTCAACCAAAACAAGATGCTGGTTTCTACATATTTCGTATGGAGACATTGGGAAGTTTATTAAAAGGTTATTTTGTGTGTGTTGTCGAAGGCTTTCATAGCCAGAATCACTGAGTTGTTGTGAGTCTTCCGGGCTGTATGGTCATGTTCCAGAAGCATTCTCTCCTGACATTTCACCCACATCTATGGCAGGAATCCTCAGAGGTTTAGGGTTCTGAGAGGTTTATATATCTGTGTAATGTCCAGAGTATTTTTTTTCGTTTGATGGCAGCTGGGCGTATAGGATTTTTAAAGGATCTGTATAGTTATCAAAAACTTGTTGACTGAAAGGTCTCAGGTTCTAATCCGGGAGTGGCATGAGCTTCCACTGTCAGCCCCAGCTTCTGCCAACCTAGCAGTTCAAAGACATGCAAATGTGATCAATAGATACCCCTCAGGCGGGAAGGTAACGGTGCTCCATGCAGTCATGCCAGCCACATGACCTTGGAGGTGTCTACGGATAACGCCGGCTCTTTGGCTTAGAAATGGAGATGAGCACCAACCCCCCGAGTCGGACGCAACTGGACTTCATGTTAGGGGGAAACCTTTACCTTTACCTATAGTTATCAGGCAAAATGCGGTTCTATCTACACTGCCATATAATGCGGTTCGGAACTGCATTACATGGTCAGTGTAGTCTCATGTAATGCAGTTTGATCTGCATTGTACTGGATTTCACTGACCATACAATGCAGTTTCAAACTGCATTATATGACAGTGTAGACCCAGCCTGTGTGAGTTCATTAGTTTAAAATGTTGAGTGGAGCGACATAGGATATTGTATTACTATTTCCCATGAAAACAATTGGTTGCCTCAAATGAAAATAAGGGACAGGGAGACTAAAGGAAGACCAGCTTGCTTACAAAGTATGCATCTGGGGAAAAGTAGGAGGGAGTAATGATCTGCCTCAAAAAAAATTTGTTTTAGACACTTCACTAGAAAGGAACGATTCATTTTTTAAAAAATAACCTC
Source organism: Anolis sagrei ordinatus (assembly GCF_025583915.1). NCBI lineage: Eukaryota > Metazoa > Chordata > Lepidosauria > Squamata > Anolidae > Anolis > Anolis sagrei. The sequence continues at coordinate 74,585,759 of NW_026847660.1, forward strand.
TCCCTTCTCAACTATATCATTCTCATATGCTCAGATTGAGGGCTGGCAAGCACCTAACAGTATGTTGCAGGGCAGAAAAAGCCTTGGGGAATGAAAAGGGGGAAATTCCCTTAACTGCCCCCCTATTCCTAAAATTACTCTGAATGGAAGCATCTCTGCCAGGAGATGGGCATACACCATAACACTATGATTCAGGTCTCACTTGTTTTCCCCTTTTCTCTGCACATTTCAGAACATGATACTACATGTAGCAGAAGTTAATGTTCTGGCGGTTTGGGTGTGTGCAGAACAGACAGGTTTAGGATGACTTTCTGGTTAGAAGAAATGTTGTTGCAGTCTTTTCACTAAACCCAGTCCCTGAGGAGTGTTGTAATTCTTTTTCTTAAATCTAGAATCAACTCAGAAGGGGATCATGCACTCACAAAGACTTTTCAAAATCACAGCGCTGTCCTGATAATAAAGCTTGACAACGTCTGAATTAATCACAGGAAAACACAAACCCATTGGTAAAAATAAAGGTTGAGAATCCCTTATCTGGAACGCTGAGGGCACAGGTAATGCAGGATGAAAGCAGCAGAGGCAGAAGAGAAGCAAATGTGCACCTAATCATACATAGTCCTGGAGCCAGGTCGTGTCCTGAGTGGTGCTTATATACACATGAGAATTCAGCCAATCTGATTCCAGGATTTGAAGTATCTATGGATTCATGGTGATGGAGGATTTGGGTTTTCCCCTCAACTGTCCTCACTCTATGGCACATGTGCAGATTGCCACATCCTTTAATTGGTTTTGCCATATGGTGTGGTTTATACCTATATGTGCTGATGCATGTTATGGGGGTTGTCTATAAAACTATTGTCCTCCCAACCCTGCTGTATGCCTGCGAAATGTGGACTGTCTACAGACGTCACATGCAACTCTTGGAACGATTCCATCAGCGCTACCTCCGGAAAATTCTGCAAACCTCTTGGGAAGACAAGCGGACAAACGTCAGCGTGCTGGAAGAAGCAAAGACCACCAGCATTGAAGCATTGTTCCTCTGCCATCAACTCCGCTGGACCGGCCACCATCTCCCAAAGCAGTTGCTCTACTTCGAACTCAAGAATGGAAAACGGAATGTTGGTGGGCAGGAAAAGATATTTAAAGATGGGCTCAAAGCCAACCTTAACATCGCTGGCATAGACACTGAGAACTGGGAAGTCTTGGCCCTTGAGCGCTGTGACCAGCAGTGCTGCAGAATTTGAAGAGGCACAAATGGAGGGTGAAAGAGAGAAACGTGCCAGGAGGAAGGCGTGTCAAACCAACCCCGACCAAGACTGCCTTTCACCTGGAAACCAATGCCCTCACTGTGGGAGAAGATGCAGGTCAAGAATAGGGCTCCACAGCCACCTACGGATCCACAAGAATATTGATCATGGATGACTATCCTACTCGTCCAACGAGGGATCGCCTAAGTAAAGTATGGGGGTTGTTTCGGGCCCTATCTACACTTACCATTTAATGCAGTTTGAAGCTAGTTTCAAACTGTGGTGGGCAGACAATGAATTCCCATAAAAACAAGCAAAAAACAAGCTCTCACTGTGCACCAATGCTTTGTGGTTTGTGTCATCCGAGCCTCAAACTGGATCCAGAATATCCTATTTAATCATCTGCACAGAGAAACCACTTTCTCCAATACTAGTTTGATACTGCATTAAATGGTCAGTGTCGATGGGGCTTCAGATTGCTTCTCCTGGTTTAGGGCCTGTAGAGCTCATTCTTGCACATGTTCATGCCATACATCATTTGAACACTGCATTTTCAAGATGCTTTCATTCAATCTATGTTAAATGTTCGGTGAAGTTGTGCCCTGAGATAGTGACACTTTTGTTTTCTGATGGTTCAATGCACACAAACATTATTTCATGCACAAATTATTGAAAATACTGTATAAAATAACCTTTAGAAAATGTGTAGAAGGTGTATATGAAATATAAATTAATTTCATGTTTATCCCATTGTTAAGATATCTCATTATGCATATGCAAATATTTCAAAATCTTGGGGGGGAGGGCTGGGAATCCAAAATATAGAAAACTTCTAGTCCCAAGCATTTCAGAAAAAGTATACCCAAGTTGTACTGGGAAAACGTTCTCCAGCAACATTTTTTTTTACAATTTTGTACCAGCCAAGACTTAATGGTTCTGGTCTCAAGACACATGCGGCACTTTGCTGTGTCTGAACAATATTTATAAATGTTGGCACTCATGGGAACAGTGTGAAATGTACTAACAGATATAACAACTCCATCTTTTGAAGCATCAAAATTTATGTTGCAACATTGGGGTTTTTTTTAGTATCCAGTATCAGAGACCTCCAGATATCTAGGCATGGTGGATTTTGCTCTTTTCTCTGGCACTGGTATTGGAATGTAGTTTCCATACAGGTTTTTTTAGCTTGTGCTATTTTCCCCTAGTCACATGTGATTAAGCAATGCTGTCACTGTTTGAAGTCATGTTGTGAAATCCCTTTTCTGAGACACATTTTAAGGCTAAAAAGACCACTTGAATCTGTGTTCTGTTGAGGGGTGGATTTTGCTTAGGTTGTTGAATCACTGCCATCTACTTATGTGTAATTGGTGAATTCAGTTCATCTTGCCTACTAGGAAGTTGGCATTCATGGTATTTTTCTGGAATATGTGTTTTTTGGTTTTGGTCTGGAAGAAATCCTCCAGTGTGGTTTCTGTGGCTTGTTTCATCAATAATATCTAATTATGTTAAACATTTGGTTGCATTAACCTATTGAATTCCACAATCTCTTTTGAATCTGTAACTACCCAATGGATTTCAGAATATGGTTTTGGCTTGTGGTCACTCCCATTTAGACTAGTGGGTTGGTGTTCCAAGCCATTTTTGGAAATCTGGGCTTTTAGCCCAGAATGGGGCCCAGAATTTGTTTTCTGTGATTTTTCTTCTTAATAACACTTCTCTTAGGTGACATGAGTTATTGTGGCCAGGTAAAAGTAAAGGTTTTCCCCTGGCATTGAATCCAGTTGTATCCAACTCTGGGGGTTGGTCTCATCTCAGTTTCTAAGCTGAAAAACCGCCGTTGTCCGTAGACACCTCCAAGGTCATGTGGCAGCATGACTGCATGGAGCACCGTGTCAGAGGAAACCTTTAACTTTTATTATAACTTGCACTGCATTCCCAAACCAGTCACAGGCTGTGCCATTGTACATGTAAAGGGAATGAATCCACTTTAAATCCGGGTTTTACTCCTTGCAGAATTCCGGGGTTTGTAGTTTAGTGAGGTAGTTAAAGTCTCCTTCTGCTGCCACCTTTTGTGTTCAGGAGCCTTGCTGTATTTATGTTGGGCTTTAGAGATGAGAGTGAGACTTTGCATAAGATGAAATAATAACTGTTTGTCTCTTTTGAGGTACATAAGCGTGATGGTTTCAATAATATATATACAGTACAGATGTTTGGTGGTTACAATGAGGGTTACTGAGGATTCTCTTATGAAGATGTTACTTTAAAAAAGAATAGTTTCTGTGTTGGAGGCTTTTAAACAGAGGCTGGATGGCCATCTGTCGGGGGTGCTTTGAATGCAATTTTCCTGCTTCTTGGCGGAATGGGGTTGGATCGGATGGCCCATGAGGTCTCTTCCAACTCTAGGATTCTATAATCCTCCCTAAACTACAAACCCCACAATTCTGCAGATTCATTCTCTAGTCAATGTGATGAGATCAGCCCCCAACCCAGGCTGACCCAATGCTGGCAGAAAAGCAACGATTTTCCTTCCTGAATGCGAAGAGACAGTCAAATCAAGACACTCTCTGCATTGAGTTGTTGAAGGTTTTTTCAGGCTATATGGCCATGTTCTAGAAGCATTCTATCCTGATGTTTCGCCTGCATCTATGGCAAGCATCCTCAGAGGTAGTGAGGTCTGTTGGAACTAGGAAAAGGGGTTTATATATCTGTGGAATGACCAGGATGGGACAAAGGACTCTTGTCTGTTGGAGCTAGGTGTGAATGTTTCAACTGACCACCTTGATTAGCATTTGATAGCCTGGCAGTGCCTGGGGCAATTTTTTGTTGAGAAGTGATTGGATGTCCTTGTTTGTTTCCTCTCTGTTGTTTTGCTGTTGTAATTTTTGATTTTTTTTAAATACTGGTAGCCAAATTTTGTTCATTTTCATGGTTTCCTCCTTTCTGTTGAAATTTATTTTGTTGTGTCAGGGCAACCAGTCAATTGTATTACATTTCTAACAGAACAAAACAAACAAACAGACAAAATACAAAATTTGCAAGTTTGGTAGTTGATTAAATGTCCTTTGACCAGTAGCTGACCATTTGGAGTGCTTCTGTAAGAAAGTCCTCCATTGTGCATGTGGCAGGGCTCAGGATGCATTGCAGCAGGTAGTCAGTGGTTTGCTCTTCTCCACACTCGCATGCCGTGGATTCTACTTTGTAGCCCCATTTCTTGAGGTTGGCTCTGCATCTCGTGGTGCCAGAGCGCAGTCTGTTCAGCGCCTTCCAAGTCGCCCAGTCCTCTGTGTGCCCGGGGGGGGGGGGGGGGGGGGGGGGGGGAGTCTCTCATTTGGTATCAGTCATTGGTTGAGGTTCTGGGTTTGAGCCTGCCACTTTTGGACTCTCGCTTGCTGAGGTGTTCCAGCGAGTGTCTCTGTAGATCTTAGAAAACTATTTCTAGATTTAAGTCGTTGACGTGCTGGCTGATACCCAAACAGGGGATGAGCTGGAGATGTCTCTGCCTTGGTCCTTTCACTATTGGCTGCTACTTCCCGGCGGATGCCAGGTGGTGCAATACCGGCTAAGCAGTGTAATTTCTTCAGTGGTGTAGGGCGCAGATACCCCGTGATAATGCGGCATGTCTCATTAAGAGCCACATCTACTGTTTTAGTGTGGTGAGATGTGTTCCACACTGAGCATGCATACTCAGCAGCAGAGTAGCATTAAAATTGTCCACATGCTTGTGGATTTCAGTGGCTTCTCTGTGTAGTCTGACATGGTGGTTGTGAGAGTGGTCCAGCATTTCTGTGTTCTCAAATAATATGCTGTGCCCAGGTTGGTTCATCAGGTGCTCTGCTATGGCTGACTTCTCTGGTTGAAGTAGTCTGCAGTGCCTTTCATATTCCTTGCTTGATTCGTGTTTGGGCAATGCTGCGTTTGATGGTGGTCCCTATGTAGACAAAAAGGTACAGGCACCTTGCTAGACGACCATGAAGCTAGGTCACATCTTATGTAGGATGCTATTGGCGGAGGAAGTCGAAAGAGGAAGACGGGCGGCGGCTGGAGAAGAGGTGCAGTGAGGACCCCGGGCGCATGCGCACGCACCTTGCTTGGAACGCTGCCCGGGCAAGGCGCGCGCCGTGGAGAAAAGAGGGAAGGGGGCGGGGCCTGCGCGCGCGAAGACACACAAATCCACACATGGTGTCTGGGCGTGGCGCATGCGCGGGAGCGGGAGAGGAAGTGTGCCTGCCTAGTAGTCCAAAAAAAGAGAAGGGAAAGGAGGAGGGAGAGGGGGCGGGGAGCGCGTGCGCGGCGAAAGGGGAAGGAAGGGGCGGGGCCTCCGCAGGGTGAGTGACGCCCCCGCTGAGTGGCTGGTCGGCGGCGCCTCCAAGTGGACGCAACTTCCACAGGACGGAGGAGGAGGAGGAGGAGGAGGAGGAGGAGGAGGAGGAGGAGGAGAGCCGGCGGAAGCGCCTCCTCGCGCGGCCCTCAAGTCGCCTCAGCCGGGCGGGCGGGGAGCATGAAAGTTCCGCCTGGGCCTCAGCTCCGGCGAGGCGCTTCTTCCCGCCGCTTCCTGCTTCCCACAAGGCTCGGAAGGAGCGGCCGAGCTCGGCCCTTACGCGGAGGGGCGTCCCGCTGAGAGGGAGGGAGGCGGCCAGGCTCCTTCGGGCCCTTCCTTTCCTCAGCAAGCCCTTTGCCTCTTTCCAGAGAGAGGCTGAGTTGTGGAGGGAACACCGAGAAGGAAGGAGACAGCAGCGCGCCCGTCTGTCGCCCCTCCTCAGAAACAAAACCTTCCATTCAAAACTCCCTTTCACCCTCCTCCCTTTAACCCTTTTGTATTTTTGGCAACTCAGGATGACTTAGTGTTCTTCTTGCAGGCCTTTTGTCCTTTGGGAGGCTTTTGTTTATATCACCTTTTTCTGCTGGGCGGATTTTTCTTCTTTCCCTGGAGAACTTTTCTCACTGCAGTTTGGAATAGACACTACTTTAGTTGAAATAAATAAGGAGTGGTACAAAGTGGGATTCTGGCCTCTAAACAAAAGATGGAGCATGGCAAAATGGATTACTTTTGCGATCAGGTGCAACAGAAAGATGTGGGCCGCAGGATGCAGGTCGGGCAGGAGTTTCTGGAGTATCTGAGCGACCCCAGCGTCTCTACAGATCTGGAGCAGGATCAGCAACGCCTTGACAAAGTGATTGATGAATTAACAGGATGGGTAAACTCCAGCAATTACAAGGTAAGGCTGCTTTGCCCTCTGGTAAGGGGCCTGACAGGAGCCCCTGGTGGCGCAGTGGGTTAAAGAGCTGAGCTGCTGAGCTTGTTGATCAAAAGGTCGCAGGTTCGATTCCGGGGAGCGGCGTGAGCTTCCGGTGTCAGCCCTAGCTTCTGCCAACCTAGCAGTTTGAAAACATGCAAATGTGAGTAGATCAATAGGTACCGCTCCGGCGGGAAGGTAACGGCGCTCCATGCAGTCATGCCAGCCACATGACCTTGGAGGTGTCTAAGGACAACGCTGGCTCTTCGGCTTAGAAATGGAGATGAACACCACACCCCAGAGTCAGACATGACTGGACTTAATGTCAGGGGACTACCTTTACCTTAAGGGGCCTGACAGAATTATATGTTCCTTGCTTTAGCCAAAGTTGGTCAATTGTTTTATTATTGACTGGTTATTTATTTATTTATCATCATCATCATTTAATTACTTATTAATCGCCCTCCATCCAAGATGCTCTAGGCCAGGGGTCCTCAAACTAAGGTCCGAGGGCCGGATACGGCCCTCTAAGTTATTTACCCGGCCCTCGCTGAGGGTCAACCTAAGTCTGAAACGACTTGAAAGCACACAGCAACAACATCAACAATCCTATCCCATCAGTCAAAAGCAGGCGAACACTTCCCATTGAAATACTAATAAGTTCATATTTGTTAAAATTGTTCTACATTTTAATTGTATAGTTTTAAAGTGTTTTTTGCACTACAAATAAGATATGTGCAGTTTGTGTAGGAATTCATTCATTTTTTTTTTCAAATTATATTTTGGCCCTCCAACGGTTTGAGGGACTGTGACCTGGACCTCTGTTTAAAATGTTTGAGGACCCCTGCTCTAGGCGATTTACAAGCTAAAATGGTAAAGGATAAAAATACATACATACAGATATTGATAAAATTAACAAAAGCTCTAGTAAAAAGCCAGGTCTTGAGTGCTAGGGTAAAAGGCCCTAACTCACACATGGCTCTCATATAAGGCAGCAAGGAATTCCATAAGGCAGGGGCAGAAATAGAAAAAGCTCTGCGTCTGGTCCTTTCCAAGTGCACTTCTCTAGGACCCGGTATATAAAGTATTGTTGCGACCTCCGATGATTTAGGGCTTTTATATCCCACCCTTTCTCAACTTCTGCAGAGGGACTCAGGACGGCTAACAAAGTGGCACCCCATGGCGCCCACATCAAAACATAAATATACAATTAACAGTAATGTAATAATAACAATATAAAAAACAATATAAAAACTGTTTGCTTTAATTGTTTTAAAATGTTATTTGCACATGCCATTGAATGTTGGCCATTTTTCGTTTTTAGAAGCCACTCTGGGTCCCTCTAGTGAGAGAGGGCAGGTTAAAAATAAAGTTTTTAAGACAAGACAAAAGATTCCCCCAGGCCCTAACAAGCCACACCAAAAAACTGCCAGGCCATCAAATGCTAATCAAGGTGGCCAGTTGAAACATTCACACCTAGCTCCAGCAGACAAGAGTTCTTTCTCCCACCCTGGACATTCCACAGATATATAAACCCAATTTTCCTAGTTCCTACACGCCTCACTACCTCTGAGGGTGCTTGCTATAGATGTAGGCGAAACGTCAGGAGAGAATGCCTCTAGAACATAGCCCAAAAAAAACCTACAACCCAAAAATAAAGTTTATTTATCCCAATTCTCACACACCAGAAGTGATTTGCAGTTTTTCAAGTCACTCCTGACACACACACACACACACACACATATCAGTATAATTGTACTATTGCCCTGGGTTAAGAATTGGTCCCTATCTTGCCTGTTGGGTGGATTTTTGAAACAACAATCATCCTGGACATTCCAGATATATAAACCTCACTTGCCTAGTTTCCAACAGATCCCTTAACCTCTGAAGATGCCTGCCATAGATGTGGGCGAAACTTCAGGAGAGAATGTTTCTGGAACATGGCCATACAGTCTGGAAAGCTCACATCAACCCAGTGATTCTGCCATGAAAGCCTTCGACAACACAACAATCACTTTGTTGTCGAAGGCTTTCATGGCCAGAATCACTGGGTTGCTGTGCGTTTTCCAGACTGTATGGCCACATTCCAAAAGCATTCTCTCCTGATGTTTCACCCACTTTTATGGCAGGCATCCTCAGAGGTTGTGAGGAATGTTAGAAGATAGGCAAGTAAGCTTTATATATCAGAAATGTCCAGGGTGGGAGAAAGAACTCTTGTGTTTGAGGCAAGTGTGAATGTTGCAATTGACCACCTTGATTAGCATTTAACGGCCTTGCAGCTTCAAAGCCTGGCTTCCATCATGGACATTCCAAAGATATATAAACGTGCCTAGTTTCCAACAGACATCATAACCTCTGAGGATGCCTGCAATAGATGTGGGTGAAACTTCAGGAGAGAATGCCTCTGGAACATGGCCAAGCAGCCTGAAAATTCACAGCAACCCAACAATCACTTTGTTTGAAAAACTAATTGAATTGTACAGTGGGAACTTCCACACAGCCATATAACCCAGAATGTCAAGTCAGATAATCCACAATATTTGCTTTGAACTGGATTTTCTGAGTCCATACTGCCATATAATCCAGTTCAATGTGGATTTTATACAGCTGTGTGGAAGGGACCAGTGTTTTCATCCAATTTGCAGTGTTTCTGTATGCCTAATTTGCTTACATAGTGGACCAAAAATAGGCAGAAAAGTGAGTGGATACACAAAGCTTTAATCCTATGTGTATTTAGAAGTTGGTTGAACTCAGCAAGATCTGTTTTTATGTTTAAGAAATCCTGTAACTGTTCAGCATCATAATAGTGATTCCTTTTTGTCTGTTCTTGTGCCTTTAGGTCATCAGTTGACTTATGGAAAACTCCACAAATGCTTTAGGGCTTTCTTAGGCATTTCCAGTTTCAGTTCCACTTGGTATTTGTTGGTGAACTAGCCTTTAAAAGATTCATTCTTTAAGCAATCTATTGTGGATGGCCTTCAAGGTAGAACATAAGTCACAGTGTTGTCATTACTCTGCGGTCAGTTACATTGTGATCCCAAAATTTTACAGCTTGACTTACAGAAAACTCAGAATGACTCATGCTTTATAAATTTTGCAGGCAGGTTTTTTTTGGCCGCCTTACAGTAAAACAGTATTCACTGAGGCTTGAGGTGGGGAAATATATATACAAACCACATACACCCTGAGACTTATGTCTAAAGGTTTTGAATGGTGCTGTAATGCCAGTAATAGTCATGTCCAGTTGAGTAGCTATTCTGCAGACCATTAACTGTCACTAGTTTACACTCTTGTCTTCTGGTGGCGGTATTGCTCTATAACACAGGCTTAAGATCTGTTGATTCCTCAAGTTCCCCAGAGACAAATCTGTGTAATGTATACCCATAATGTCTTATCTCCTGACACAGTGTGCATTCTTGGGCACTGATATGCAAATCAGTGTTTTCTCCACATTCAGTAATTAACTAGTTGTGCTGAAAATACATAAGCCAAAAGAGAAAATCAAAGTTGAATACATTTGTAAATCTTTGTGTACATCTGTGTGTACTGTTTTATAGCAGTCCCATGAATTTCATAGGGTTTTCTTGGACAAATAATACTGAGAGTTGGCTTTGCCAGTTCCGTCCTTCCTCTGAAATATAGCCCACGGCACCTGATTTGGTTCCCCATCCAAGTACTAAGTAGGTCTGACCCTGCTGAACTTCCAAGATTAGATGCATGTTTAGGCTTGACATCTATCATTTGTTTACAACGTGATATACTTACTGTTAGGATTATCATGTATCTTCATTAGTGGATTTCTTGGAACGTATATTTCTTTATTTGAAGTTAAAAGTGATTATTTTCCAATTACTATATAGATATTATTAGTACTACTACTTAGGAGGGTTCTATAAGGGAGTTATTAGAATAGTAGCAACTCCATAAGTAACAGGAAATGTAATAAGAAAGTGAGCACAGGTTTTGCATCCCATACCTAAAATCCCAAAATCCAAAGTACGGTACTCTGGAATCCTATCTTGTCCCTAAAGGTGACTAAGAATGTGACACCTTTGCTTTTTCGTTTAGTGTAGATAAACTTTGTTTCATGCACAAAAATTATTTTAAATTTGTCTATGAAACACAAAGAAATTTAGTGTTTAAACATATATGTAAATACATGCATTCATTCCAAAAAGAAAAAGGCAGACTCCAAAACACTTCTTGTCCCAAGACTTTTGGGTAAATGGCCCTCAACCTGTATTTTATTATGGCACTAATTTAGTATTATGAATGTGTGTGGGAAAGCCTCCTTTCGAATGAGTCTTAAACCTGCTGATCACAAAGTTATCATAGACCATTTGGTACTTATTTTGTTTCGAAAAATATTGGGTTTCAGTCAGAAGTAGCTAAAACTGGCAGAAAGGCACCTCTGTATATGTTCTGATACGTATCTGAGGAAAACACTTATGCTAATGGGTTCAGGAGTTATTTTCCCCTAGAGTAGAAGGGACTACTAGGGTGAATGAGAGCAATAAAAGTGGTGGACCAGAATTTGTCAGCCACTGTCTTAGTGAGATGTAAGCTCTAAGGGTATTTTGGAAAGAAAAAAAAATACCCTTAGAGTTGTATCATAGGGAATGTCTGCGATTTTGAAATATGTCATCCACTGTTTGGAAGAAGAAAGAAATTGGGAGTTAACTTTCTTTTAATCAACTTCAGAAATTATATTTATCATATTAAAGTTATGTTTTCTACTCTTGAAACTTTTATGCCTGCTGCCTAATCCACTGTTCGCCTTTTTCGCCCCGACTCAGTTCTTATATTTTCTGTTTGCATTTTCTTATTTAATTACTTAATTTTTTGATCTGTTCCAGATTTGCATATCTTTTATATATTTGATTTACTTGTTTCTTCGTGGACTCTGCTGAATGTGTTGTCCCCTTCTTCACTGCTAAAATTGAGCCCATTTGTTCTGACCTCACTTTTTCCTTCCTAGTCCATATCTCTCTGTTGCTGCATACTTTTTACTCATCCTTCATTCTCTGTGAGCATAGTTGAATGGAACAACTGTCCTCTAATCCTTCCACATGTCTTCGTGATATTATTTGTTCCCAATTTATATCTGCCACTTCCTTGCTGTGTTATAAATCTCTCTAGCATTTAGCATTAGATATGCCACTATTTGCCCTGTTTAAAGATCAACCACAATCCTTTGGCTGTTCTCTTTCCTAGCTATAGCTCAATTTCTGTTATGCTCCAGATAGTTGTAGTTTATTTCTTCTGTCTTGGTTTACTCTCATCCATTTTTAATACAAAATAATCCCTGTCACCCTCACTTTTGCCTCTTTGACTCCACTGAATCGTGAAAATCTCTGATTGCCCTCCTTGCCCTTTCTGCCAGCTTGGATACAGTTGGTCACTTTCCTATTTTCTACACTTTTGTGTCTTGGGTCTCAGTGGTTCTGTTATTGTTTGATTCTTTTCTGGCCTGTTTCAGCTTTCTGTCAGTGTCTCCATAGGGAGATGCTGCTACTCCATTTTCCTTCTCTCTGCTATGGGCTTTCAAGGCTTTGAACTGACCTCTACATTCTCTCTATAAAAGATGAGGTTAGCCTCATCTTTTGGTGCATCCTTAATACCACTCACATACAGATAATATCTAGTATTGACTGCATCTTCTGTTGCTTTTTACATATTCAACTATGTTTCTGGTATTTCTGCTCAGGTGTTTGTTATGATATCAGGCTCAATATGACAAAGACTGAAAGAGTAATCATTTGTCTGAGATATGCATTTCATTTGTTCTCCTTATGAATTAACACTCCCAAGTTATTATGTTGATAAGACACATTTTTCTTGGTCTGCAATCCCACCTCACCCCACCCTATATCAAGTTGAAACATTTGTTATACTGGTACTCTTGTTCCCAAGATTTTGCACAGTGTCCACATGTTGCCTTATTTATTATTCCTCTTTGTTTTTCATACTTTCAGCTGTTTTAGCAGAAAATAAACTGAAGAAGAATGAATTACATAATTCCATTATGTTTTTTAATCAATGATGCAGTAGCTCTCCACCTGAAATTACCATGACTGTTATTGTTATATTTCTGACCACTTATATCAGTCTAGCATACAGGTACAAAAAATAATTCACTTTTGTCATCTTTATGACTCTTTGTAACCATTCACTGACTTCTTTTTTGCTCTTTGATTCTGTGCAGGCGCCTCCTTGCTTTTAAAGCTCTGTAACCTTGCACCTCTTTTTCCTCTCTATGCTTGGTTACTTGACAACTTTTTAATTCTTTCTTATTTGTTGAGCTCTATCTCCCTCAGTTGAATATTGCTCCCCAAAATAACACTATTCATCTTGGTTTGCTGCCATTTCTCCTTGGACTGATTTCATGTGCCAATATAGCCCCTATATTTCAGAAGTGGGTAACTTTGGCAGTCCTACAGACTTAGTGGGAGACAGCAATCCTAACCCCCTTTTTAAAAAAAGAGACAGTCATCAAGGTAGTGAAACAGAAGGCTTGTAGAATAGCTGTTGAATGGTCAGGATTTTGTCATTCTGTTGGATCCCTTCATGGGGCCCCATTACATTTCATTAAGATATATGGGTACTCTATTGCTGCGTCTGATATCTTAATGTAATCAAACAAAAATAAGCTTAATTGGAATTGAACCACATATTTCATTGCTGCTTACTCATACTGTACTTTCCTGTACTGTATGCATGTTATCATACCTTTTGTAAAGTGCCATATTTTTAGATGATCCTGCATAAATGAGATGTAAGTTATAGACCTAGTATGTATCTGGATTGTGTTACATCTTTGATATAGTTATTTTTTTAATCTTGTGATACAAAGATGAACAAACAGTTTTGGTCTTAATGTATACTGCTGTACATAGAGACTAATATAGTTCATATTTTCAATAGCTTCCTGGGCTGTCCCATCTTCAGGCCAAATAAAGTAAAAACAAGAAGTTCCTCTTAAATGACAACTTCACAGTTTTCTTTCCATTTTTCTTTTGGAGAGCTTAGTAAATTTTATGTCAGTACAGAGAATATTCTGTCTAGCTTTTATTTCTCATATTTTCACTTATGTTGTGAACAGCTAAGACAAAAGCCATACCTTGGTTTCACATGTGTGGTGCTAAACTGCTTGCTTGTCATACTTGTTATTTGTAGCTTTCATTCACTGGTAACCAACTCACAATATTCTTTAGTCAAAAATATTTATTAAATTGAGTTTAGGAATCTTTTAGATGCTTTATTTATTTATTTATTTATTTATTTTGGGAACATGGAGTCTGAGTTCATAATAATGAAATTTCAAAGGGCAACTTGTTTTTGGAAATCAGATGAGCAAAAAAATAGTTTCTTATAACTTGACAGTTCCATTTATAATTTTACATATGTTTAATACTAATTTATATTTGCTAATATCTATTTGTAGTCAAAATCAGAAATGTAAGTTTTCCAAAAAAAGCAGAACTGGATTTAAAAAATTGAAATGTTTCAATTATAAATAGATTCAAGGCTTTTTACAATATGCAAATTATTTTATTGAAGTATGTGTAATATGTAATGTTAAATAATAGCATATTTGTTGTTATGTGTCTTCAAGTTATTTCCATCTTAAGGGGAACTGATCACATTTTCTTAGCAAACATATACCTCCCTATATTTAACAAATATTCATCAGGCAAAAGATGTTTTAAACCAGTGTTCTCAACCTGTGGTTCCCCAGGTGTTTTTGGCCTACAACTCCCAGAAATCCCAGTCAGTTTACCAGTTGTTAGGATTTCTGGGAGTTGAAGGCCAAAACATCTGGAGACCTACAGGTTGAGAACCACTGGTTTAAACCATATAGGAAAGAGAAGTGATTATGTTAGAGTTACAGGCCTGCTGACTTTAACACTGTCCCTTTTGTTCCCCTATATTATTTCTGTTAACCTTGTTTGTCTGATAAAGAATCCCGTGGAGCTTTGAAAACTTGCATGCTTTATTTGCTCATTTTGGTTGTCCATAAAGGTTGAGCATCCCTTATCAAGAATCCCAAAATGCTGTACTCTAAAATGGGAAATTGTCTATGTGGTTGGGATAATAACACCTTTGTTTTCTTATGGTTGAATGTATACACTGTTTCATGCACAATATTATTTAAGATATTGTATAAAATTATCTTCATGCTACGTGTATAATGTGTATATGAAACAAATGAAATTTGTTTTTGGATTTGGCAACCCATCTCCCAGATAATCCTTTTATGTACACATTATGTACACATATGCAAATATAAGTGTTTTTAAATCTAGAAAGTTCTGAAATACAAAATACTGTATTCTAATTATGTGTGTAATTATTCTACATGCACTCATCAGAACTTGCAGAATAGTACTATTGGTAGCTGGGATTCAGAAGATATTTGTGAAATTTAGTGAATGCATTGTAGTTCCCTCTAATGTCTCTTTAAAAGCTGAATGGGAACACCAGAGGATTTAGTCCAGAATGAAGGGCTGAAATTGGAAAGGGCAATCACTCCTACCAGTGCACTTTTTTGTGCAGTCACTGATCCTCTTGCACTGCAATTTCAGTGCAGTGTACTTCATGGATGCTTGTGTGTAGTTTTTGTAAAATTGGATATATAGTTCTAAACATAGATATTCAAAATACATTATCTGTACATTTCTGAGCATTAGTACACTTCATAAATGTATTATTTTCACTAATTTTCTTCTTGATGGGAGCAGTGAGAAATGTGAATAATTTTATTCCTGCTATAAGAAAATATTTCAAAACAATGCTGTTTCAACACCCATTTACAATCTGGGCATTATTCTGAGCAAAATGTGTGTGCTTGTTTTTCTACAGAAAAAAGCATTTACTTTGGTACAGGAATATTGTTTTACATACAGAAAATACTGTTTCTTGCACAAAACAACCAAATGCAAATGCTGTGCATAATGTGTCCTAAACTGCAAATATTCTTTGTCAGTTTAGAAGTCTTCTGGTTAGACTTTCTTGATGCTCCAAAAACTTGGCTTTTCTGTCTTTTGAATATTTTCAAATACTCAATCTATCTGTGATACACACTTGGAATTATTGCTGTCAAAGACTCTATCCTATTTCAGGTTTAATTAAAATAGAACCATTGATATGGTGGCAGTTTCTGAAGTGTTGACCTATCACATTGTCATTGAATCTGTAGGCCTGATCTAGCTGAGACTATTTATTTATTTATTTACGGCGCTTATATGCCGCCCTTCTCACCCCGAAGGGGACTCAGAGCGGCTTACAATATATATTTTTATACAATATATTATATTATTAGCAAAGTACAATATCAGTATATATTACTATATTGCACTATACCATTATATTGTAATATTATTAGTAATATTACATGTAATTAAATATATAATTATAATTATAATATTGAATTATTATTACTAGTATTATATTGTATTACATTATAATATTATAAATATTATACGTATATACAATATACTATATTATATTATTAGTAAAGACAAGATGGAAATGTCTTCTGCTCCCCTCTGTCTTCTCTCTGGCCAGAGCAGCCGTTGGTGCCAGAAGGGGGATTACTAGTGATTGTATTTAGACTGTAATGAAAACCCACCTGGTTACTCGTACAAGTCACATGCTCTTAGCCTTAGGGAATCTGTGAATAGGTATACCGACATAAAGGCACATATCTACAACAACAAAGTGTTAAGTAGCCTACCAGATGCTGCTGGACTAAAACTCCTTGCCGTCCTGGCCAATAATGAGGTACATTGCGAGTTACAGTCCAACATCTGAGGGTTTTCTTAATTCCTGCTTGCTTTAAAACAAAGTTGCAATTAGTTGAATCCTTTTAGTTTGCCTTATTGGTTGTTTCCAAATAGTTAGCCATGCTCCAGCATAAAAGTGAAAGGGGGAGAGAGAAGGCACCTAGCAGCACCTCCAACACTAACAGATTTATTTTAGCATGTGTTTTTGCAGATTTCAGTCTATTCCCTGAAAGTCACTGATGGAATGCAGTACTGTATATGGCTTTAATATTGTACTATCAGTGCATCTGAGGAAATGGATTGACACTAGTGCAAGCTCATGTTGAAATAAATCAGTTGTTATTGAAGCGCTGTCAGATTCCTTCATCCCCCATCCCAATAACTCCTTCTTATGGTAGTAAAGGCTTCTTGATGTGAATATATTGTTACACACTGTTATTTCATGGTTTCTCTAAATGTTCTACTGATGGCAGACCTGTACTAAAGATTTCATTGTTCTGGATTAGTTTAAGGAAAGCAGTGGAAACTGTGAAATAACATTCTACTGGGCCTAAATTTCTGGGGAGAAGTTTGGTACTTTGAAAGCTGGGTCATTGTTTTATTTACACTCAAAACTAAAAATGGTAAAATGATGTAATCTAATGCTTTTTAATAGGACTTCTTTCCTTAACTCTACTTTCACTCCCTTTTTTGTTTTTGGTTAAAGAAATACTTGGATTGAGTTCTAGTTGCAAGTAAAAAGCTGTAAACAAAAATGAATAGAATATCTTCAGAGACTGGGCTGTGATAGCTATGGTGTCATCCTATTTCAAAGAAAACAAGAACTGCCTTTTGTTACTAGACAGTAGTTAAGTATAATTCAGCTGTGCTGTACACATCAAGTTAGAAACCAAAGATAATCTTTGAATTTTGCAGTGTAAGGTTCCCAAACACATTACAAAATTTGTCTATAAGCCATGTAACCCCAGCTACACAGTTTTTTAAAAACTCAAGTTTATAATTCTTAAAGGCTACAAAGGTGTATGACTGGTTTTTGCTTTTTAAAACATTTTAATCATTTCTACAGGTATCATTGCTTGGAATTGATCTTCTAGGTGCCTTTGTGGACAGACTGTTGGGACGCTTCAAATCCTATTTATCAACTGGTGAGTGGTTTTTAAACTTCTTGGAAACAATTGAAAATGAGTGAATTTGACTACAGTTGTTAATTCCTTAGAATAGCTTTAGTTTAAACATAAAGTCAACCCGCTGTTTCCACCAAGTCTGCATCCATTGATTATGCAATTAAAATTGCTATTTTATATAATGGACACTATATATAATGGGATTTTAACATCCAATGACTTTAGTATTCATGTGTAGGAAGGAGAGGTCCTGGGACCAAATCCCAGTGGGTAACAAGGATCTAGTCTAGTCAATTACAGGGAGTCCCCAAGTTGAAAACAAGATAGGTTCTGTAGGTTTGCTCTTAAATTAAATTTCTAAATAAGTCGGAACAGGTACATTTTTAAGTGTAACTCCAGCCAAATATATACCTTCTTTTGGGAGCCTGGGATGCCAAATCTGGTGTTTATTAATACTGTACATTGCCACCTATTAATACAATCCACCGTATTCATAGCTGTTGTGTCTATGTAGTCCAAATTGGTGGAAGAGAAGGCAGGACATAGCCTTCTGGAGCTTTGTTTTTGGGAGGACAGGAAATAGGTGGTAGACCAGAAGACCTAGATACTGTCTGTACTCTAAAAGAACAGGTAGGGAGGAAAGGTATTCATGGGAAAAAGCAGGGTTAAATGCAACACACAAAACCCCATCTACCTTCACCACAGTGATAGAAGCCCAGTCACCTGCTTGCCCACTTTCCTTCTCAAAGATCGTATACTAAAAGCACTCCTCATTTTACTCTACCGCTGGCAAGATGTATTGAAAGAATGCAGTGCCTGGATGGGGTGGAAAATGCGTGGCGGTAGGTATAGAAATAAAGGCCTTTTGGCTCACTCACTAGTGCTGGGGAACTTCAGCAAAGAGGACTTGGTGTGTGTGTGTGTGAGAGAAGGATGTGTGGTGAAGGGGGTGGGAGAAAGATTTAGCTGACTAGGAAGAATCCATTTATGCCAGGATTTAAGTATCCAGAGAATTTCTTACATTCCAATAATGTGTGTGTGTATCTGCTCATCTAGTTTTTAATTTGGAGATGTTGAGTAAAAACACCCAATTAGTGTTTTCAGATGCCAAAGTTATTCAGATCAAATCACAGCATGCCTTTGGTCATGTAAGATCACTTATGACATTAAATGCCATTTAGGTTCATTATTCTAGGATTAAACTTTTCAAAAGGACGAGATCTGTTATGCTTGTGTGAGAATGAGTTTTTAGATGCTTTGTTGATGACATTGATTTTTCTTACAAGTCGGTTCTCATTGTTGGTGTATATTTTTATATATGTGTTTTCTTAACAAGCACATTTTTGTGAAATTTCTAAATTTGCCCCAAAGACATTTCTTGAATATATTAATCAAAGCTATATTTTTCATCAGCGGCAGACACCATGTGCCCTTCAGATATTGCTTAATTACACTTTTGCATTCCTAACCATTGATGGGACTTTAGTCCACCAGCTTTGCGGAGGCAGCACATATTTCTTACCTGTATTTTAAATGCATTACAGGAATTGCTGGGATTATCATGAAATGTATGATTTGGGTCTCTGCTATAGCACTACCATATTTCACGACATGAGACCTCTTAAAAGGTAGCTTCGTTTCTGAATAGTTTCAGCTGATTAGGAAGCTGCCTTACATTGAGTCATACTATTGGTGTGTTTGCCCTGTACAATTATCTTTGATTGGCAGTAACTCCCTAGAATGTCAGCCAGGATTCTTTCCTTCTACTACTTGAAGATCCTTGTTATTCCCTGCTGTTTTCCAGTCCAGGTATTAATAAGGTCTGGCTCTGCTTGGCTTCCAAAATCAGATCAGACTGGGTGTGTTTAAGGTGGTCTGATTGTGATTACCCAACAAATAAAAAATGTGCATTAATCAGTTTTGTAGAAATGTAGGAAATAATTAAGTACTCAACTGTTAAGAAAAGAACTAAGTGACATGGTAATGTAAACTGGATAAGAGATTAAGTCAGACCTCCCTATGTTGGACTGTGTCTTCTTCCATTCTTAAATACTGGTTATGTTGGCAAGGTTTGCTAGGAATTGCATCCTAACCAAATCTATAGCAGCACAGTTCCACCTCTGACTGAAGGTGTTACTATAATAATCAAATTGTAAAATATAAGTCCAAAAGAAATATTTCATATAATGCAGATTTAGTTATTATTTGTAGCATTGCTTTCTTAGTAAATGGCATAAGTAAACATCTAACCTAAGTGTAGCATTTCATGTGTCTGCTTCTGGTTCTGAGATGGCTGTACTTTGATGTGCCTCTCTAAAGGTTTTTTAACATGTAGTGGGGAGAATTCAGAAATCATAGAATTATAGAGTTGGAAGAGACCTCGTGGGCCATCTAGTCCAACCTCCTGCCAAGAAGCAGGACAATTGCATTCAAAGCACCCCCAACAGATGGCCAACCAGCCTCTGCTTAAAAGCCTCCATAGAAGGAGCCTCCACCACACTCCAGGGCAGAGAGAGAGTTTCACTGCTGAACAGCTCTCACAGTCAGAAAATTCTTCCTAATGTTCAGGTGGAATCTCCTTTCCTGTAGTTTGAAGTCATTGCTCCGCGTCCTAGTCTCCAGGACAGCAGAATGCTTATATCTTCTGGATTACTTATAAACAAATTATTTTAGGGGTGATAGTGGCAGAGAATAGAACTAAGCAGTATTTTATAACTCTGGTTCTTCTGAGTAAATATATGACTTTGGACTATGAAAGTAAGAGGAAAGTATCTGTAAAATTGCCTAGTCTGGAACACTCAAATTTGCATGCTTTATAAGTTTATTTTCATCTAATTGCCTTAATATAGACATCTTTTCTTCATCTGACAAATTTATTTCCTTTCCTTTAAAGTACAGAAGCTATATAAGTATGTTTAGATCATTTGAGATATAATTTTACAGAGAGCTACATAACGTTTGCATTATCTTCCCCTAGTTGTTATAGTGTTGGTAGATCGAATGGGAGATGCCAAAGACCAGGTTCGAGAACAAGCACAGAATCTTGCACTGAAGTTAATGGATCAAGCAGCTCAACCAATGGTATGGTATTTCTGAAAGTTTGCATTTAGCAGCATAGGAAACCACTCAAAAAATGTTGTTCCTGAAAGAACACTTCTTTGGCATTTGTAGGTCCTCTACACGATCCTGTGTTCAACATCTGCAAAAAGTTGGCCGTAGAATATCTCTGGAGAACCTACAAATTCCCAGAAAGAACATATTTTGGTTGTGTAAAGGGCACAAGTGGAGACAGTAGCAAATACAGCGATCTGGCAATAATCAAGAAGGACATCTCTTATAACTGTTTGTAGATGAAAAAAATAGATACCTGTATATACTCAAGTATACGCCTAGTTTTTCATCCCTTTTTGTAGGCTGAAAAAGTCCGCCTCGGCTTATACTCGAGTCAAGGTTATTTATTATTTTACTTTGTTATTGCTATTATTATTTTACATTTATTATTTTACTCTATTTATTATTATTATTACATTTATCATTTTACTCTAATTATTACATTTATTATTTTACTCTATTATTACTGTTATTATTATGTTTCCCTTATTTTACTCTATTATTATTATTTTTATAACATTTATGATTTTCCTCTCTTTAATATTATTATTATGAGTTGCCTTCAGGCTGATATGGCCGGGATACAAATGTTGTAAATAAATAAAATAAATAATTGGAAGGATACTTAAGCACATTTACATCGAAGAAGCTTAGAATAATGGTTCAATCAGAGTATCTTAAATTTCAGTTTTATGTAAATATTCAAAAACATTTAACCACCTGATGTCTCAATTAATGTAATTTTATTGGTATCTATTTTCATTTTGAAATTTACCCATAGCTGAGTATATACGGTACATATTTTACCTCTATAATATAAAGGGGCTGATTTACTGAACTTTTCTACCAAAATATTAAAGGTTCAGGAGTTCTGTTATGAAGCATTCACGTTGATACCATGTTTACTTAAGTATAATGCACCATCGAATGTAATGTGCACCTCACTTTTGAAGGTGCACGATACAAAAAGTGGATTTGCCCTCGAATGTAATGCGCCCAACAGTGCAGTCATAACATGTGAAGGAGGCAGGCAGCATGAATGAAGTCATTGGGAAAGTCACACCCTTCCATCAAGCTGAGGCTAACAAACTCACCAGCCTTGCACAGTTCCCAGCTGGCCTCATTCATGAGGCCTTAAAAAGCTGGGGGGGTTGAAAGCCTTATGAATGAGGCCAGATGGAAACCGCAAGAGACTGAACCTGGGAAGGCGAGTGAGAGACCCGGAGGGCCACACAGGAGACAGGATCCATGGCTATGCGCAGGAATGATAGGGTCACCAGCCAGATGCTCTCTCCTTTTTCTCTGGGCACCACATCCCCCCTCCCCCCACGCTGCCAGCCTCTGGGGTTCTGGGTTGGGTTTTGGCCTTTTCACACAAGTAGGATTATGTGTGCAATTCTAATGTGCCACCAAATCTAATGCACATCTTTATTCTGGCAGTTAAATGCATTAAAAAGGTAAAGGTAAAGGTAGTCCCCTGACATTAAGTCCAGTCATGTCTGACTCTGGGGTGTGGTGCTCATCTCCATTTCTAAGCCGAAGAGCCAGCGTTGTCCGTAGACACCTCCAAGGTCATGTGGCCGGCATGACTGCATGGAGCGCCATTAGACTCAAGTAAATAGGACTTGTATGTATAATTGTTATGCTATTGCTATATATTTATATGTCACTCTTCCACTAAAAGTAGTGCTCAGAGCAGCTAATATCATTTCACTAAGCTTAAAGACTAGTCAAATAATAAAACTATTGAACATTACAATAAATACTGTTAAAACAAAACTGCAAGCTTATGTAAAGATTTAAGTTGAAACACTAACAACATAGTAAGATGAGTATTCATAACAGATTGATTGCCCTATTAAGATGATTAATCAGTGACTTAATTGGCGGAACATGCTATGTGAACAAGTCAATACTGAAGGGAAAAATGTATTGATTACCACACATCACACCAGGTGTCATTTCAGAAGGAGATATCCTTCATTGTGTTAGTGTAATTTAAGATTCTTCAAAGCATGGAATATTAAAAGTAACATTTTAAATATTTTGTCCAACTAGGGACTGTTTTTAACCTAAGAAAATATTGTTGATTGATGAATGTAGCCCTAATTATTTAAATATTATATATTTAATGACTACCTTTTCCTTGATATTCTAGCTTGCGTATCTACAAGTTCAGTTTTTCCTTTATTCAAATGACGCACACACATTTCTTCTTGGATATGTTTGCTGCCTGTGTATGTTTGCATTTTGCATGGTATTTCATTCAAACTCCATTTTTCACTCTCCTTTTAAAATTAATTCCCACTTTGAATTCCTTTCCATGATCTGATCCCTGATGGCATGCTTGCTGCCATCATTTCCCCATCAATAGAAGGAGCTGTAGGAATTAAGATTTATCCCTAAAGGCAAAGCATTCTGCATGGTAGTGCCATATAGACTTGTAAAGGTCATGTAGTCTTCAACTTTATCAATACTTCATCCTTTTATTAGGATGTATTTCCTTCCAGTGGTAAAAATCAATTATTTTGGTAGGCCAGTGTCATTCAGTTCATTCCCTCTTTTAATCATGTGTTTAGTGCAGTTCCATGGGAGGGATACACAGGAGTTGGGGGAGGGGAGCTGTATCAGGAATGTACAGCCCAAGTTGTACTGGGGCAGAGTTTTATTGTATTTCATTGTAAGACACGATTGATTGTAAAACACTAATTTCAGTACCACGAACAGGAAAAAAAGTTTATATATTTTAAAAAGCAACCGTGATTCTAAGACGCACCCTGTTTTTAGAGATTTTGATATGGGGGAAAGCATCTTAGAATCGAGGAAATGCAGTATTTAAGTATTATGTATAAAATTACTTTTAGGTTATGTGTATGAGTCGTATATTTTTGAAAATTGTATTTATAACCTTTTGGAGAACACCTCTTGGAGATCATACTTTTTAAAGAAAAGCTTGACCTTTCAGAGAAGAGCCAAAAATCTTTTAGAGTAGAATTTTTTCTTGTGGCATACAACCAGATATAATTATGCTAGGCACTGGTTTCAGTTGTTAGATTGAATACCTTGTTATCTCTGATCTGTTAGAGAAATAAGAGATTTTGCCAGTGCATAAAAATAGTGCTTTAGAAGTGTTGTTCAGTGCCCAAAAATATATATACTCTCCCATAAAACAACTTGCTTTATATTATGCATTCAAGAGACAAAAATGAAGTAGACGATGATTAAAAAATAACATATTTGGTTTTTTCACAACCTTCATGTGTTCAGCATACACAGGTACAAAACTTATCAGTCCAGTTTCAGATATGTTTGAGATAATTCTCTGTGCCATCTGGCCAGAACTTCTCTTACAACAAAACAGCAAGCATGTGATCTGAAGTCTGAAGTAGTCTGTCTGTCTGTTGTCTGCTATAGTGATCATCCTGTGGTCTGCAGCCCCTTTTATAACTTCTCAGGAACCATAGAGTAAAGGAAGCTGCATACCAGAACATACGTACAAACAGTAAGCAATAGGATCATAGATAGATATTACTAGAGAAGGCTTGAAGAAGGCTGTCATTTCCAACAGTATAATGTATATGAAACAGAAATAAATTTTGTGTTTAAACTTGAGTCCCACCTCCAAGATATATAATTATGCACATATATGCAAATACAGATATTTCATAATCTGAAAAAACCCGAAAATACATCTAGTCCCAAGTATTTTGGATAAGGGATAGCAACCAGCATTCTAAAATATTGCTGCCAAGTATTTGCTTCCACAAATTCTAGTTCAGCTTGCGCTGCAAAAATTTTGAAATGTTCAGAACTAAACATTTAATGTCTAATGAATGTGTCAGGATGATTTTTTAAAATACTGATTTCCTATATTGACAATAGTTTGAAAGCCATAGTAAAATTAAGATGATTATTTAATTAATCATTGCAGAAGGTGAAATGGTTCTACTTTTGAATTGTGATTCTACAGTGGAATATTTCATTATTCAAATAATTTGCAGAATGTTTATGTGAGCCTTTCTAGTTGCGATAACTGATGCTTTTTTCTAAGTAGCTTAAAAATAAGCAAATGAGATTTAATGGCATCTTGCACATGCGGCATTGTCTGTTTTGGTCATGCTACAGCATGACTTGAATACTGGGACGGTCTAAATCATAAAATGCTGCAGTCTGGGAAATTGTGCTATTGCTCACTGTGCAGCAGTTGCTAGGCAACCTTTTTCTCCTGAATGCCTGCTGAACCGCTGAGATTATCATGGCAGCATTGCAGCTAAAGGGAGTTGCAGTTGGAATCTGCTTGCTTTGAAATACTGTTTCAGATCTAGTCCTGTAAGCCTCAAGTGTGTAGTCTTGGCAGTTACTGCAAAGATTTTGGGGTGGGGGTGGGGGGAAGAATTATAAAGATAAAAGCAAAAAAGAGATGGAAGGGGGTGTGTGATGAAACATGCAAAGATGAATGCGCTTGGGAGTAAACGAGTGTAGTGCAAGTTAATCATAAGAAAAGAAAGATCTAGAGAGCATTACAAAAGCTTGATGAAGGACAAAAACACTGGAAATGGAGGGCAAATAGAATCAGAATAAGTACTTAAAATATATTCATGTCTGAATGAGGAATGCATTAAAGACAGTGGAAAGATATTTTTCAGTAGACAAAGCTTACAGTGAGGAAAACAAATCGAAACTTCAGATGCAGTTTTTGTTATCTAGTTATTGAAAACTGTAATACTAGATCAGTCACTATTTCTTGATGTGGGTGGTATTGTATGATGGTAGTTATGATTGGGAGCAACTGCAAATTAGCCTGATTAAAACTTTTTGCCATGAAGCATTTGTGTAATTTTTCATTGTAATGGTTATTTAAATGTGATATTAACTTAATATCTATCATTAGCCATTGAGTATTAATGGGATGAAGCATTTCAATTCTGTAATATAACCTATCTTTTCTTTTCAATAGTTCGTTTGGGACCGTCTTAGTGCTGGCTTTAAACACAAAAACTATCGTTCACGTGAAGGAGTGTGTCTGTGTCTTGTTGCAACATTAAATGTGTAAGTATTCTTTTAGAAATCCTAATAATAAATGTTCTTTCCTTGTTGATGTTCTTAGGAATCAGTACCCCAAAATCCAACTCTCAAAATAGTAATTCCCATTAAAATTAAATTCTTATGTATAAGAAAAGATTGTGTTAGAGCTCTGTATACTATGATGCTTACTGTTGTAAGACTTAGCAATGGTGGTCCATACCTTAGCTACATCTAGAATGGATTACTGTAATGCACTCTACGTGGGGCTACCCTTAAAGACAGCTTGGAAACTGCCATTAGTGCAAAAAGTCTGCAACAAGATTCCTAACTGAGGCTAGCTATAGGGAGCACACCACACCCCTATTAAAGCAGCTCCACTGGCTACAAACAAGTTTCCAGGCTCAATTCAAAGTGCAGGTTATTACCTATAAAGTGCTATGCTCTTCAGGTCCAGCCTATCTTCGAGATTGGATCTCCTATGAACTGGCGTGGGCCCTCACGTTTGTCGGGGAGACGCTCTTCATGATCCCACCTCTGTCTCAATTGTGGTTGGTGGAGATGAAAGAAAGGGCCTTCTTGGTGGTGGCTCCCCGGCTTTGGAATGCCCTCCCTAAAGAGATCAGGGTAGCCCCCACTCTGCAAGTTTTTTTTGGAAACATGGCTTTTTAAGCAAGCCTTTGACCATGTTTAGGGATTGTGATTACTATATTCAAGGATTTAGTGAGTCATCACTTCTGCACTTTATGAGAACTGATATTATGCATGGCTTCTATTTTTGGAATGCTTTGGCTTTGGAATGCCCTCCCTAAAGAGATCAGGGTAGCCCCTACTCTGCAAGTTTTTTTGGAAACATCTGAAAACATGGCTTTTTAAGCAAGCCTTTGACCATGTTTAGGGATTGTGATTACTATATTCAAAGATTTAGTGAGTAATCACTTCTGCACTTTATGAGAACTGATATTATGCATGGCTTCTATTTTTATAGCTTGCTGGGCGTGTTTTAGTATCTTTTCCATTGTTAGGAGTTTTGTTGCTGTTTTATGTATAATTGGGTCAATTTTATTGTTACTTATTTTACCTTTTTGTATTTTGTTGCCCTATTGAGTGCTTTCTATGAGCTGCCCTGAGTCCCTTTAGGCAGATGATAATGGGATACAAATAAAGTTTATTATTTTATTATTAAGTCAGAAATTGATACTTCCTTTTAATTTTCTTTTAGCTATGGTGCACAGTCATTAACTCTCAACAAACTGGTACCACACTTATGCATATTGTTTGGAGACTCCAATAGCCAGGTAGGTTTACAATTAACAAACAAACAAACAAGCGCTCTCTCTCTCTCCCTCTCTCTCTCTATATATATACATATATATATGTGTTATTGCATTGTCTGTTCCCTAAGCAAATTTGTCAACAACGGGAGAATTATAGGAAAGGAACATAGTGTCATTTCCTGTTGGTAGGAGATTCTTAGAAGATTTGGAATAGTGTGGATTTCCATATGCTTAAACCAACACCTTTCTACTCTTTGTCATGTAGAATAGGAAAAAAAAACTTTTTCATAGAACTATTCACGGGAAATCTTGTTGTTTGAGTTCATATGATATGTTTACTGTGCCAAAAATTCTTTATGCTTTCCTCCTGGATTTTGAGTCCCTATGATGGCTTTGAATCCCTATATCAGGAGAAAAGTGGAAAATAAATAAATATTGGAATCCGCTTAAGTCCTTCCAAAACCAGGAAATGTACAAATAAATATATTCTTAATTTTAACCAAGGGTGGAATATTGGAATTTAGTTTTCATAATTTCACCCAAGAGTCAATTCAGGAAGTGCAGAAAATAAGAAGTTAGACAAAAGATACTGAATCACTGTTAGTGGCACTGGGCAGGTTTTTTAAAAGTAAAAATTATGTACACAATAATGTCATGCCATTCTTAGCTGAAAGAAAGTAGTGCTAATTTTGTTTGCTATTCTAAACAAAATGGCAGTGAGAAAAGCAGAACGGATCCTTTGCCACTTTTGTGTGATTCTTATTTTGAAATAAAGTTAATACACTCTCACACCCACCCCCGCAATATGATATGACTAACATAAACTGTACTACTTCCACACTAAATGTTTTGACAATATTTTTGTCACATTGAGAAATCAAGATAATTTTCAGGCCACTCTTTAATAGGTATAGAACTATGCATTTAATAGGTATAGAATTTGAATTAGGATTTTGGTCCAACATAAATATTCATAAAATTGTATCATATTAGGATTCTGGAAATAAAATATTATGTATACTGTATAAATGAAGTGTGGCCTATATGCTCGTGTATAAGTCTAGACATTTTAGTCAGAAATTATCCATGGATCAATGTGAGCACTGTATGTTTACTATCATAAAAGGAAACATCATTTTTCTTTGGTGAAAGGCAAGAACTTAATCCATCCAGGGAGAACCTATAAGAAGCATCATCCCCTTCTACATTCTCTCTGCTGTGGCACTGCTTCTGACCTTTATGAGTGCCTGGGTGAGGAAATGGCAGTGGCAGCCTCCTGAGGCAATACTAGTGCTTTCTCCTCTGCATTGAATGACCCACAACTTACTTATGAGTCATATCAAAATCCATAATTTTGTAGGTTCTTCTTGACATACCTGCCTCCACACCCCATCAATCTCCCTCTTCCATGCAGAGTAATCGTGGCAGCATTCCATTACAGCGAAGCTGTTGGAGAAGTTTGTATGTTAACTAGTACATTTTCTGGCAATTCGTGCAGCTTCCATCCCTCCTGCAGTGCTCACTGACTTGTATGGGCCTTATCGAGCTGTACTGGTCTTATTTTCTCACAGTGAGCATTTGAAAAGACTAGCAGCTTTCTTCTCTTTATAATGGAAGCAAGGCAGTTTAATCATTGTGAGCACATATAGCCCAATATAGGATGAACTGTAAAGAATTTCCATATTTTGAGGGGGCACTGTGTGGTCTGTAGTGGGGGTAGAGAGGTGGGATATGTCTAATTTGGTAGGGTACTTCTGTTATTTTCAGTAACCATCATGTGTTAGATCAGTGAATTTCGGGGCTTTGTTGTTCAAATGTATTATGAAAACTGTTCTGTGATAATGGCACAAAAGTCTTCTGTACACACTTTGTACCAAATTGAAAAATGATTTTACTATGGATTTCTAATCTTTGGGCAACTGGATCCATGATGAAAAGAAATCCCTGTTAGAATACTAGAAAATGTGGAAACAATAGGAGTGCCATCCACTCAGCCATTGCCAAGGCCTTCTGCTCATAAATATAGAATCATAGAATTGGAAGAGACCTCATGGGCCATCCAGTCGAACCCCCTGCCAAGAAGCAGGAAAATCACATTCAAAGCACATGCCATGGTACTGGGGATATCAAAGAGGATTCTGCATGCCAGTTTGCAATTGCATACTTACAAAATAAT
This sequence comes from Anolis sagrei ordinatus, assembly GCF_025583915.1. Taxonomy (NCBI): domain Eukaryota; kingdom Metazoa; phylum Chordata; class Lepidosauria; order Squamata; family Anolidae; genus Anolis; species Anolis sagrei. The sequence continues at coordinate 74,614,738 of NW_026847660.1, forward strand.
TTGTCCCATAGGATTTTAATGTTTATGTATTTTTCAGTAATATGTACAATTTTTTTCTAGGTATCTTTGTTCATTTTTATACTCCTTCAAACTGTGGGAGATTTTTATGCCCCATCCTGTATTAAAGAGGGTTGACATTCATGATGTTGCTGTGGTAGACAGGAATGTAGCAATTTAGTCATTTAAGTTTCTCAGACTTTCTGGTTGTTGAATATGATGTAGCGATGACGCAGTTGACTCCTTAAAGCCCAGTTTTGAAATTTTATTTTCCTTGTACTTAACAAATGTTAAAAGTTAGACATGTGAATTGTTAACAAAACAACTAAACCAAAAGATCAATATTATTTGTGTCTTGCTGTTACATATTCTTTCCCAGTTTTAATACTACTCTGTAATCTCATAGGTGAGAGATGCTGCAATATTGGCAATTGTGGAGATTTATAGACACGTAGGAGAAAAAGTAAGAGCTGACCTCAACAAAAGGGGTCTTCCCGCTGCAAGGTGAGTTTGGTAATCATATCATAACATTTTCGGTGTTGCAATGATTGCATATTTTTATCTAAATGTTATATTTTGTTCTCACAATGTGCATAACATTCTTTTGAGAGCTGCCTTGAGTCCAACTTTGGGGGAAAGGCAGCATATAAATGAAATAAATGAATAATGAGCATAGCATGAAAATGAAGTACATTTTGCGCCAAAGCAAGGAAAAACATAATTGAGCTGGGTTTTTGCTACCCCCACCTTCCTAATTAAATCGTGGTGAATTGGATACCTGACAGTAAGTGAAACAAAAAGGCTTGAGAGAGGGCAAGAAGATAAAACACCATACAGAAGTTGACATCATAAGAGTATATGAAATTAGAAATGGTTCAGAACAACAAAAATAAATAAATAAATAAATAAATGCATTTCAGAGTGGCAAAGTCCACAGTAATGGTACAGTCTTCAGGGTGTTCAGCTTATTGTGATAATGATTATAGACAATATAGAGAAGACACTATAATGTAAACACAGTGTGAAAGACGGCATGAAAAAGTAACAATATTTTCTCCCACTGGCAATGCTTTTTTTCTCCTTTTTTCCTTTCTGCTAATATGCTGTCAATTTGACTTTGACTTATGAGAGACCTCTAAGAGATCTTGTAATTAGCCTTTCTTTAGCCTTCCAAATACATGGCTTCCTTGATTAAGTCACATAAACTTTTGTGTGTTTGTTCTTTCCTTCTACCACCTTCAGCTTTACTGAATGTTATCATCTTTTCAGATAATTGCATTTAATAGTATGTCACACATGCTGTAGCCCCAACTCAGTAATTTTAAGTTCTGGTGACAGTTCAGGGCTAATTTCTTCGCACACTCACTTGTTCTTTTTTGTTTGTTTATGATTATCTGTAGAACTCTCTTCCAGTATTACATTTCAAATAGGCTAATTTTCTTTCTGTCACTTTTCTTTCTTCCCCAGTTGTTGCTCCCAAATGTAAAATATCAGAGGTTGAACATCCTGATTTGGTTTTCTGTCCACTTGAACATCTTATTTAGCTCCTTCATAACAGCCTTTTCAAATTTTAGTCCTTTTTTGATTTTTGAATGTTGTTTCCTTTTAATTTGATGACTGAACTGAGGTATATGACATCTTTAAAAAGGTTCCATGGGCATTACAACCTATTGCATACTTAAAAGGAGCATGTCATTATTTCATCTCTTCGTCATTGTTCTTTATTTTGTTGTTTCTACTGCCTCTCTCTTTCTCTTGATCTTAAAACTTTATCTCCTTGAAACAGATGAGAGTTCTGTGCCCTTTGTTAGCTAACCAACCTGTGAACAATTGTATAATTCAAGCAAGCAGATATAGATAGCATTACCAGAAGAATGTGTTTGCAATAAAAAAAACTTTACAAAATTTGAAAAATCACTTTTGTGCTTCATTTGTAGATTCAAGGGCAAAGATTCCAATTTTGTTTACTTCTTACCAAAGGAGTTAGCATATGTTTATGTTTACTTCTGCAAGATTTACCTGACCTATTTGATTCACTTCACATGTGCATAGCTAATTTTTATTTATTTATTTATTTATTTATTTCTTGTACTTATTGACCGCCACTCTCAGCCCTAGGGGCGACTCGTGGCGGTGAACAGCAACATAGAAGGACAGCATACAAAATCATAACAATACATAACAACTACTACTACGACATATACTTATACTAAAAATCCGCTTCGTCTAATCCTGGGGTCATAGCCAAGTTCGTAGTCATAGTCCATTCTAACGTCGTTCCACAGATACACTTAATTGAAGGCCTGCTCGCAGAGCCAAGTTTTCAGGCTCCTACGAAAGGCCATCAAAGAGGGCGCCTGTCTAACTTCAGTAGGGAGGGTGGTTCCACAACCGGGGGGCCACCACCGAGAAGGCCCTCTCTCTCGTCCCCGCCAGACGTGCCTGCGAGGCAGGCGGGACCGAGAGAAGAGCCTCCCCGGATGATCTCAAGGCCCTCGTGGGCTCGTAGGCCGAGATGCGGTCTGCAAGGTATTTTGGGCCGGAACCGTTTAGGGCTTTGTAGGCTAACACCAGCACCTTAAATTGGGCCCGGTAGCAGATCGGCAGCCAGTGGAGCTGGGACAGCAGGGGCGTTGTACGCTCTCTGCGTCCTGCTCCTGTTAATAACATGGCTGCCGCGCGTTGGACTAGCTGAAGCTTCCGGGCCGTCTTCAAGGGCAGCCCCACGTAGAGAGCGTTGCAGTAGTCGAGGCGGGATGTGACCAAAGCATGTACCACCGTGGCCAAGTCCGGCTTCCCAAGATACGGTCGCAGCTGGCGCACGAGCCTAAGCTGTGCAAATGCTCCCCTGGTCACCGCTGAAACCTGGGGCTCCAGGCTCAGCGATGAGTCCAGGGTCACACCCAAGCTGCGAACCTGCGCCTTCAAGGGGAGTGCGACCCCGTCCAGCACAGGCTGTAACCCTATACCCTGTTCGGCCTTGCGACTGACCAGGAGTACCTCTGTCTTGTCTGGATTTAATTTCAGTTTGTTCGCCCTCATCCAGACCATTACAGCGGCCAGGCACCGGTTCAGGACTTCGACAGCCTCCTTAGTAGCAGGTGGAAAGGAGTGACAGAGTTGGACGTCATCTGCGTACAGGTGACACCGCACCCCGAAACTCCGGATGATCTCACCCAGCGGCTTCATGTAGATGTTAAACAGCAGGGGGGACAAGATGGAACCCTGAGGAACGCCACAGGTCAACGGCCGTGGCGCTGAGCAGGAGTCCCCCCATAACACCTTCTGGGTACGACCCTCCAGAAATGATCGGAGCCACTGCAGCGCAGTGCCCCCGAGACCCATCTCTGCAAGGCGCCCCAGAAGATACCGTGGTCGACGGTATCGAAGGCCGCTGAGAGGTCCAGGAGCACCAACAGGGACACACTCCCCCTGTCTAGCTCCCGGCGCAGATCATCCCCTAAGGCGACCAAGACCGTCTCAGGTACCATGTCCCGGTCTGAAACCAGACTGTGCCGGATCCAGAATATCCGTGTCTCTCAAGAATACCTGGAGTTGTGAGGCCACCACGCTTTCCATGACTTTGCCCAAAAAGGGAGATTGGAAACAGGCCGAAAGTTGTCAAATTTAGTGGGGTCCAGTGATGGTTTCTTCAACAGCGGCTTTATAATAGCCTGTTTTAGGCTCGCTGGAATCTTGCCTTCCCGAAGGGAGGCATTAACCACCACCGTTACCCACTCGGCCAATCCCCCTCTGGCCTCCTTCAGAAGCCAGGATGGGCAGGGGTCTAGGATGGACGTGGTGGGCCTCATTCCTCCAAGTATCTTGTCCACATCCTCGGGCTTCACAAACTGAAAAGAATCCAACAAAATAGGACAAGCAGGTGCTTGTGTCACATCCACAGAGACTGCATTTAATGTGGCGTCCAGCCCAGAGCGGATCAAAGCGACTTTGTCTGCGAAGAACCGAGCAAATGCTTCACAGCGCGTTGCCGAGTTGTCAGGGCTCCCACCTGAGGTAGGGGGAGTTAAAAGACCTCTGACAATCCGAAACAACTCCGCCGGACGGTTTTTTGCAGACGCAATAGTGGCCGCAAAGAAAGTTTTCTTTGCGGCTTTTATTGCCGCCGCATATGCCCTTAAAAAGGACACAAACCGTGCTCGATTTGACTCGCTTGGGTCCGAACGCGACACGCTCTCTAGTTCCCTCTTCCTTCGCTTCATCACTGCCAGCTCCTCAGTAAACCAAGGGCTGGTTTAGCTCGGTTACTTGAGAGGGGACGTTCCGGAGCGATCATGTCAATTGCCCTAGTCATCTCCCCATTCCAGAGAGCGACCAAGGCCTCGACATGATCACCTACCGAAGGTGGCGGGAAACTCCCCAAGAGCCGTCAGGAATCCATTCGGATCCATTAGCCTCCTGGGGCGGACCATCTTAATGGGTCCTCCACCCCTGCGGAGGTTAGGGGGCGCAGTGAGCCTAAATCTGATCAGGAAGTGGTCGGTCCATGGCAACGGAGAGATAGACTCCTCCACACCGCCACCCTGCTCCCATCCCTGGCAGAAAACCAAGTCCAATGTGTGTCCAGCACAGTGGGTGGGGCCAGTTATTCGTTGGGACAGCCCCATGGTTGCCATGGCGGACATGAAGTCCTGAGCCGCACCTGTGAGGGTTGCCTCGGCGTGGATGTTGAAGTCCCCCAGCACAAGAAGCCGTTGGGACTCCACCGCCAGGCTCGAGACCACCCCCGCTAGCTCAGGTAGGGAGACTGTAGTGCAGCGAGGTGGACGGTACACTAACAGAATCCCTATTCTGTCCCGGTCACCCACCCTCAGGTGGACGCATTCAAAATTTGTGGTCTGCGGGATGGGGCCCCTGGTTAGATTTTTGGTTTAAAAAAAACAGCTTTTCATTTTTGTAGTACAGGAACTAACCCTATTCTTTCCTGTTGTTTCTTTCTTTGATAGTAAAAGTCATGTAGCATTTCTCAAATTACAAGCTTCATATAATTCTCTTTGGTTCCCCTTCTTAAACTAATATTTCAGTTTAGGGATTCTAGCATGCCAAACACACAAACACCCACCCACTCAATTTCATCACAGCTTCTCTCATGGATAGTTTGAGGAGGGATGACTTTGTCCAAAAAAACCAAGTAGGTGCTTCTGGAAGGGGTGCTCCTCAGTTAAGGTGTCATGTCTCTAAGCTTAACAGTTCCCAAATGTTTTTGGACATGGAATCCTTCAGAATTCTTTCCCCCCTACGGAACCTAACTCTGTCCTTGATTTTCCTGTGGAAAGCTAACTCTGTCCATGAACACTGTGAACCCACAAAGCTCTTACTTCTTTCATTTACTATTGCCTGGGCATTTCATGCTCTGGCATGATCTTTTATTTCTTTTTTTAAAAAAACAAAATTAAACAATTTTAAAGATTTTTCATAGAACCCCTATGATATTTTCAAGGAACCTTAGAACACAGTTCCACAGAACACAGTATGGGAATTGCTGCTCTAAGGAACCTGTGTCATTTTTTGTCATTCTGTTCATACTTGACATCTTTTCTCCTTTAATCCAGCTGCATGCTGCTCTTTTCCTCTTGGCTCTGATTTGCACATGGTTATCTTGAGAGCCTCTGTACTGATTTAGAGGAGGAATGACAGCAGAAGTCACTGAATTCCTCATTTCATCAGCATCTGTTGCCAGCATTGGATGTGCATAAACTTCTGTATGCTGTAACCTCAGCAAAGTGTTACTGATTCTTTAAAATATATGTGCATGTTTTCATAGATACAGATTTCAGGTCCTATGTGAATATTTTTTTCTTCATAGAACTCTTCAACAGGTTACTGCACTCCAAACACAAGGATGCAACTAACTATGAAAATGGGAACATTGCTCCTATGATCTATTGTAACATGTCCAATTCAAAACCAGTACTTTTACTGTGGATTGATTCTCCTGTCCAATATATACATCCATGTGCTTTATAGAGAGTTATGAGAATTCCCTTTTTATCTCTATAAACTTGGAAAACTAAATCTAAATTGTTTTCCATGCAATATAGCAGCAGTATGTTTTCAGTTGTGGATCAGAGCAAAATTATTTCCTTGGTGGTAAGGAAGAGTCATTCCTTTAAATAGAAAGTAATGAGGCAAAATTCCAATATCTTTGTCTATTGTTGTTACTATTCTTTTCATATAACAATTGCATAACTTTTTTTCTCATAGAAGACAAAAGTGGGAAAACAGACATTTTAAATTATTAAATATAATCTGTAATCCGTTAATATTTGAGTCTTGCAAATGACAAAATGTTTTTTCTGATTTGTAGCATTGGTCAGCTACCATTAGATCTCATTTAATGAGAAAATAGATTTTATACAGTAGGAATTGTCAAGATGAATTTAAACAATAGTTATGAAGTCCTAGATTTGTTGGAGAAAAAAACTGGTTGAGGGCAATTCATAGGGACAGATTTTAGGTTTCATTCAGTAATGTAGCAATCAGAGTTAATTAAATACATATCTTAAATTTCTAATGTACACCAATAGAAAGATTGCCTAATGGGTGCTGAACTTGATTATGTTTCTCCCCCTTATAAATGTTAATTAATATGCAAGATTAGAACATACTAGGCTTTCCTGCTGACATATCTGTGATTTGATGTAATATGTAAGTAAACTCTTTTATTTTGATTTGAAGTTAGTATGCAAAAACTGGGTTTTCTAGTCCATGGTTACCATATATCCCTGTGCATACATTTGTATCCTCAAGTATCCTGGCAGTCAGAAGGGATCTTCCTGGGGATTCCGGTGTGTCACCCCTTACAGAATATATATTATTCTACTATTACGTTATTATTTCCTATTTTAATCTCGAAGTCTCTGAGCTAGAGTCCATTGAAAGAATTGTAGAGAATTAATTGCATCCACAAATAATAGTTGTACAGTACAGTCTTTAGTACACTTAATGAATCATTGGCCTTTAAATGAATACTTGTTCTTTTTGTTGCTTCATGAAAGTTTCTGAAACCAAGGTGCAGTGTGTTTTATTTTGTTATTCCAGACAAATGCTTTTTCTGAATATGTTATCTTTGTTTTAATAAAGATTTAGAGTGAAAACGTTGTTCAAATTCTAATAGCCCAAAGAGATTGATTGTTTAAAGAAGAAGGGTAGAAACAGATTGGATATGGGAGAACATGTTATTTTCAAATATTTTAGAAAATATTTCAGACCTAATGTTACATTTTTTAAGCCCCTAACTTTTTAAAATCTCAGTTCCTGACATATGAATGCAAATATCAATAAGTGATAGTTCCTGGATGTGTTGTGTTCTAATTTTTGAAGTAATTCCCTTATGTATTTTAAGCTTTTCGGTTACTGTGGAAGTCATTGACTTCATATTAACTCATACAAGTATACATATTGCACCTGGTGGTCATCTGATGTGAAGTGGCCCATTCCAGTCCATTTCAGTTCGCTGACCCCCAGAATGTCTTATCTTTAGTCTTGACATCTCACCAATAACAACATCCAATTTGCCCTGGCTCATAGATCTTACATTCCAGGTTCCTATGTTGTGTTGATCTTTAGAGCATCGGATTCGTCGTTCACCTCCAGTACCGTTGGCCGCTAGCCTTCCTTTCGGCTTTGAGCTAGCTGCGTCATCACATCTGGGGCTAGTTGAACTTATCCTCTGCTCCTCCCCAGTAGCATTTTGGCCATCTTCCGACCTGGGAGTCCCATCTTCCAATGGCATACCGACATATCTCTGGTTGTACTGGTCCATTTAGTTTTCTTGGCAAGGATACTGGGGTGGTTTGCCGTTGCCTTCCCCAGGGATCACGCTTGGTCTGACCTCTCTGCCACGACCGTCCCGTTTTGGGTGACCCTTCACGGTTTCGCTCATGACATCATTGAGGTGCTCAAGCTCCAGCGCCACAACAAGGCGGTGATCCTTTGCTGGAGACATATTGCACCAGTGTACTTTAATTCATATTTTATTGAACATCGAAGTTCTACAATGAACACTTTTATTTCCTTGTAATGCACTATATGTCATTCCTGTTGATATTGACTAAACAGATTGTTTTGTTTTTCTTTCTGTTTAAATTAGCATAATTCCTTCAGTTTTTGTTAAGAACTAAACATTATAGTAGGTGCTGAATGAAATGATTACAGAGTTAGTTGGAAGATGGCTTTTGGATTTAGGGTTGACCTCTAGAACCTCTTGGCTTCGGCTTTGGAACAGACTATCAGATTTGCTGGTGTATTGCCCTGCTGTTGTTGCCTTTCGGCTGGACTATTTGACTTGTGACAGTTGCTTCTTGTTTTTTGCTTTTTTTCTGTAAGAGCAATTGCAGTGGAGGTGTCAAGACCCAGGCGAACCAACGAGGCGAAACAGCAGCTTAAGGGTTAACAAAAGGTGTTTAATGGCAAATTAACAAGTCAAATGACTCTTATCAGCAGAGCGTGTAAGAGCCTGCGGCTTGCAGGAATGTAAACAAGGCAGCAACCCAGGCAGTCTGGGCAGAAAAAAGGAAACTGAAGTAAAACAGACAAACAGTTCGTGGTTAGAATGGAATACAGGCAGTTCAAAAATCACAAAGCAAAAAGCAGTATGAGGAACGGTCCGAAAACAACACAGGAGACAGGCAGAATCGCAGAATAGTCAAGACGGTCCAAGGTCAGGGCAGGAGACAAGACTCACAGTTCCAAGGCAGGCAAAGTAGTCAGCACGGTCACGGAAACACGATTCTGGATGCAAGGACTCAAGGCAAGAGTTAACAGCAGAATACACAGGCACACAACACTTTCAACTCTGCAACATAATGGACCCAAGGCTACTCCTTAAATCCCATCAGAATCACTAGATTCGCCTCCAGGTGCATCCAGTTCCACAGGTGAACTGCGTTCCCTCCATTGTTGCCAGTCTGCACTCCGGGCTGCATCCTGAGAAGTAGTATCCGAAACCCATGGGTCTGTGAACCCTTGGAACTCATCACTGGAGGTTGGAGCATTAATCACATCCTGAACCTTCTGGACCCTAGTCCAGTCAAGCTCTTCATCATCACTTTCAGACCCGTAGCTATCTGCTATCTCTTTAAGACACTTGGAAATGGATTCCTCATCGCTATCTGAACTGCGTGCTACTCGCTTTACACCACGGTAATCCTCCATCTCCTCATGAGTAAACCCCTGACACTCTTCCCCATCACTAGATTCTAGGAACATGTCCCTAATGCGCTTCAGCTGCTGCTGAGCGTCTTCCTCTTCCAAGCCTCGTTTCCTCCTACTAGCACTAGTAGATACATGAGGCACACGCTGAGTTACAACAGGAGGTGTGCAGTCTTCCCAGTTTCCCTTGGTCAACTAGTGCAGTCCCCTCTCCTTCCACCTCTGCCTTAAAACCTTAAACATCTTGGGACCTTGGTGACTTAAACAACAGCTTTCTTCCATGATAAAAAGCAAATGACCTTCAAACACTTTGCCCATAGTGCAAAGTAGAGATTTGAAATTTGAAAAAAAATGAAAAACATTTATGATTTTTTATTTTAATTCATGAGTAAAATACATTATATACAGGTTTACTGTTCTAGATCTAATTCACATCAGAACAATTATGCCCAACTTTCTGCTATTCTATCGCACCAGAGTTGAAGTTGAACTTAAAGAGCACACACAAGCAGTATTTTTATGCTGATTCAGATCTTGCAGATCATTATGAAAAATGTCCACACTTTCTTTCAGCATCAAACAGTAACAGAGTCTACTCCCACATGTTGCTTGGATCTAAATGAGTTTTTTATTCCTGCTGGAATTCTTAGAAATCCATTATGTTTGTTCCAAGTTATAATAGTAACTAAACATCCATATATTTTACTTCAGCTTCTAACTGAGTATGAGAGCATCTTTGAGGAACTTTTATTCTAATAGTCCTTGAGCCATGGCAAGTTAAAATCAATTAACATAGTTTGCATACAATAATATCAAAATACAATTGGATTGAGAAAACGTGTACACTATTTTTTTAAAAAAAGTGCTAACACAGTGTTACTGAGAGGAGAAAGACATTGCAAAATATCTATGTCATGAACATTTCTCTGAAGTCTCCATGACATTTTGCCAAAATGAATTCTACATGTTTTTACTGCATTTGACAGCTACAAAGATAGCAGTCCTTCAAGTGACATATTGGTTTGTTGTTTGCAGCAAAAACTCACAAAAACTGGCTTTCTCTTTGAATCCGGAGTTTTTGATTCCTTTACAGCATTAATATTTTCTAATATCACTGTAGAGTGTTTTTTATTTTTTTAAAAAAACTTCATTAACAAAGTTTTGTATAGATACAAGAAAAGATGAGAAAAAGTGATAAGAACTAGGCTTGGTTGGTCTAAGAAAATTGGTTCAAAACTATTTTCGGATGTAGGGGGCCCTGGTGGTTCAATTTTAAAGTGACTTCCGATTTTTTTTAAAAAAACTGAAACTTTCAAAACTTCCGAATTGCGGACACGCATGTGCAGTAAGAAAAAAAAACAGCTCTGGCACTGTGGAAATTTCAGGGGATGCTCCCTCCCCCATTTTTAGACCAATCATGTTGAAACTTGCTACAGTAGTAGAACACATGGACCACTGTGAGCTCTCACCCCGAAGGGGACTCAGAGCTGCTTACAATATACAATACAAAAAATAAATGCAATATCTTCCTGCTCTGGGATCTTTACTCTGGTTGCTGCTGGGGGGAGGGGCTCCCAACTGATGACACTGAAAACAAGATGGCACTTTTACTTGTTAACCCTCTATTTCCAGTTTTAACAATAATGTATACATCTTAACAATCATATGGTTACTGTTCATACATTTAATTACATTGTATTTCAGTTTCCAATTTAGTAAAATTACACCCTTATATATATATTTATTGTTCTTGTATTCCTTACTGAATTGCCTTTATGGTTATTATTAAAATTTGAGATCTTCCAAATTTAGTGTTTTGTTGTTATTCTATAGGGATTACTTTTTAACTTCAAAAGATTTCATAAGTCACCCCATTTGTTCTTGATTTCCCTTCTATATATGGTTTTATGGGGTGACATCCATAAAGATCATGTGATGCCTTCTCACAGTAGATGGCATCTCCTGGTTCCCCCCCCCCCCCCTGTACTGAATGTCCCACCATGCAGTTTTTATTGCATGATCATAAGTTATACTGTTATAAAAGAGCTAGAAAACCGCATCTCCTGCAATATGTTGCACAATGTTATATGACTTTATTAGAGTCTCACTTTTTAATTCCTTTTTCCCAGCTGGTAAATTCCAAACATTATAGACTTTTCTCATGAGGGATTCCTACAGATAATTTGTTCATTTTGGCACTTTCAACTTTTTTCTGTTGTATTGATCTAAAATGTAAAGCACTACTACATGATCTTTTATTTAGAATCTACAATAAAAGGTAAAGGTTTCCTTTTGACATTAAGTCTAGTTGTGCCTGACTCTGGGAGGTGGTGCTCATTCCCATTTCTAAGCTGGAGAGCCGGAATTGTCTGCTGAAGCAGTACCTATTGATCTACTCACATTTGCATGCTAGGTTGGCAGAAGCTGAGTCTAAAAGCAGGAACTCACACGCTCCCCGAATTTGAACTGCCAACCTTTTGGTCAGCAACTTCAGCAGCTCAGCAGTTTAACCCACTGTATCACTGGGGGCTAGAATCTTGAGTATTATGGATTCATTTAACAGCTTTACAGTATTGAACTTTTATATCTTGCTTCTCCTGTTTTCCCAGCATAGATTTTGCCCTTTTCACAGTAGCCACACACATAGTATTTTCTTTAAGGTATTCTCACTGATTCCAAAGCATTTTCCTAGTCAGTCATTTCCTGCTCAACTCCATCACTGCATATATTAATTCGTGACACACATACATGTGCCTTGTTTTGCATGTACTGAAGCTGATTTCGCATTTTATTTTCCATACTTTTACTTTGGAGTCAATCTTCTAAAGCAGTTCACATTCGCTTTTCCAAACCTTTAGGCCAGGGGTTCTCAAACGTTTTCAGGTGCAGAGCCCTTTCAGAGGGAGAAGGAGAAGGGAGAAGGGAAATGTGGAGCTCCTCAGTATGCTTTGTGGAGTCCCAGGGGCCCTGCGGAGCACTCTTTGAGAACCACTGTTTTAGACCTTGAATAACTTGGTGTGAATAGCAAACTCACCTGTCTCCTTGTTCTTCTAATTCTAGATAATTGGAGCTTTATTAGAAGACAGGTTATAATAAAAACCTCTGAAAATTTTTATTTTAGAGGTTCTAGATTAAATTTTGGGATCAGATTATTTATTCATAGGACAGTTAGAAAGTAAATTGAAAATTGTTTGGCTAGACCATGATTGCAATAACTTCTTTCCAATAATGAATTTTAAAACAAAGGTTGCCACATCCCATAATTACAAAACATAATGTACAGTTAGACAATACCTTTATTAGGACTACTTACAATTCCACCATAATATGTCTGTTTTCTGAATGCTGATTTAACTATTTTAATGGTATAATGTTTAAATATAATAATGTAAAATTTTGTATGTGTGCATATTTGGTTATTCATAGATTTCTTTGTAGTGTCTACAATGGAAATTCAAATGAACCATGTTAGATTTCCTGCACTTTATTGAAATTGAATTGATGGGATGAAATGGCAAAGTACAATTTATGTCAGCAGTATAACATTTTAAGGACCCTCCAAACCTTTTCTGTTCATCATTGGTGAAATGAATAAAAATGTCTGTGGGTGTAATTAATTATATATACATTTCTGAAAGAATTTTTCTTTCAGAATCCCCCCCCCCCCCCCGGAATACTGATACCTCGAGCAGAACATGAATTCTTAAGTTATCATTGCAAATATGAGCCAAGGAAAAAAGACTTGAATTTTCCCAGACAGAAGGATGACACAGATATGTAGGTTAGTTAGAAGTGATCTTTGCCGGGGGACCTGGGGCATCTGGAAATCAGGCGCTCAGCCTCTGAATTTATCAGCTTCAAATTCAAAGACAGTAGGCTCCATAGGCTAACTGGATGGGAGTGTCCTTTCATGCATTTAGTTTTAACTACGAAGGACTGTGTAAGAAGCAAAATGAATAGTTTACTATCATTGTCAACTGTGTTAGCTCTCAGCATAGTCATCTATCTGTAGACTGGAGGCAGGAACTGAGATTGTTAATCTGACCTATTTATGATGAAAGATCTATGAAATGTAATTCCTCATGATGAACTAAAATGGATGACAGCAATAAAAAATCCAACTTTTTTTGTGCTGTCCATAAATTTACTAGAGGAGAATATGGTAGACAGGTCTGCATACTCTGTCTGATCCTGTAAGATAAACAGGGTAAATCCCGGTTAGTACTTGGATGGAAAACTAACGAATAGGTGCTGTAGGCTATTTTCAGAGGAACAAAGTGGCAGAACCACATTTAAGTATTTGCTAAGAAAACTCTGTGAAATTAATGGAGTCACCATAAGTCAATAGATGACTTAAAAGCACCCATACATATGCACATATAAATGGTGTGTGCGTGATAAAAACTATGAGCGCGCAAACACGAATCAAGGAACATGAAAGGCACTGCAGACTACTTCAACCAGAGAAGTCAGCCATAGCAGAGCACCGGATGAACCAACCTGGACACAGCATATTATTTGAGAACACAGAAATGCTGGACCATTCTAACAACCACCATGTCAGACTACACAGAGAAGCCATTGAAATCCACAAGCATGTGGACAATTTCAACAGAAAGGAGAAAATCATGAAAATGAACAAAATCTGGCTACAGGTATTAAAAAACTCTAAAATTACAACAGCAAGACAACAGAGAGGAAACAATCTGGGACATCTAATCACTTCTCAACAAAAGATTGCCCCAGGCACTGCCAGGCCATCAAATGCTAATCAAGGTGGTCACACCTAGCTCCAGCAGACATTAGTCCTTTGTCCCACCTTGGTCATTCCACAGATATATAAACCCATTTTCCTAGTTCCAACAGACCTCATTACCTCTGAGGATGCTTGCCATAGATGCAGGCAAAACGTCAGGAGAGAATGCTTCTAGAACATGGTCATATAGCCCAAAAAAACCTACTACAACCCAAAACTATGAGACCTTAGCATCATCTTTTATTTAGTGAGTGGTGAAAAAGATCATTGGGGATAGTAGATAGTATAATTACTGCAGTTTGGTTATTTTAGAAAAAATACTACTCTGGAATATTTCTGCAATTCTTTTGTGATAATAGAAAGGTAGAGACAGGCTGTTACACTTTCCCCAAGAACATTTTTGGTCCATGTAAAAAATGGAAAGTTTTGTTGTCCACCTCTGAGTCCTATTCCCTCTGATAATACATTAGCTCTTTCGATGACAACAGATACATCCTTCAATAGCCTTTAACTACTCACAGCCTTGTACTCATTATTCAAATCAGATATATTAAGATTTCAACTAAATATTCCTTTCAGATACCTCACATTAGGCATGCAGAACAAATGGTCGCATTTTTGTAAAGGTAGTCCAGCTACTAAGGATTCAGATTTCCTCTTCCATTAAAAAAAAAAGGCAAAGTGGATTTGAGCTCTCTGATGTGAATGGCTTCCACAGTCCTTGGGAACATTGATTACAGGTAGAATGTGACAAGTCCGAAGGTTTCACACATTGACTCAAGAATGCTCTGATTATTGAGTTTTTAAATTAAAGATAAGATCACAGGTCCACAACTTGGATAGTATTGTGTTTCTAAGCCTTTTTAGACAATTTGCTGAGACTCTGCTTGTTTATATGATCAGAAAATTGCCTTCTCTAAATAAGAGTCTATTCCCTGCTCCCTAATTTTTTGAAGATTTTTAAAAATACTTTTAACACTTTTAATGTTTACCAATCATGTGTGTATTACTTTTGATATTGTGTTTAAAGTTAACCATTACTCAGAAATTCAACTTGAATTCAAGGTTACGATGAAAGTGCTGTAGCTGCAAAGTCTTTGAATATTTATAGTAGTTGAATATGTCCTGTATTTTGACACTGGAAATTACAAAAATTAGTTTGCTATGAAGAGTTATACTTCTAAGCACCTTGATTATTTGAAGCATCATATAATGACAATGGAACATGGTTTCCCACTTAGTTGGGAATGCTCAGTGGATATAGCTTGCCCTACATTCTGCTTTCTGTGAGCATCTAGAACTCTGTCACAATTGCTAAAGGAGTTCTACCTTTAAAGCTGGGCTCTGGATCTTAAATAATATATCAGTGTAACAGGTTTTAGACTACGTAAAAAAGAATTAACAAATCTAACATCTGGAGGATTAGAAAGCTCTAGAAATAGCAGGCACCAGGAAGCTAGCCAACATTAGTTGCTGAAATTAGGACACGGAGACTAAAATGGTTTGAATATTTAGAAGAACAAGGCAAGCAAGCAGGAAAACAAATATTGGGGAATACCCGGGGACAACTTTCAAAGGGGAAGTCCAGGAATGAATGGATTGACTCAAGATCGATACAAGAATGAGTATGTTTTGTGTGAATAATTGGGAATTGAATGTGATAGAAAGATTAGACAGTTTTGCATATCTGACACATTTCATTTATAATTAAGGAATGCATTTTACCATATTTAAGTACTTGTTCTGCTTTCTGTGCTCTTTTTCAAAAGCATACTATGTTTCAGTACAGTCTAGGAGATCATGTATTGATGATTCATTTTGTTCAGATGTTTAAAATAATGGAGATTCGTTGAAGTTGTAATTTTAATTGTAATTTTTTGATTTGGGGTGAAGAAATTGATATCGATGTATATTGATATGTGGTGTTTTTTGCAGGTTACAAACGATATTTATGAAATTTGATGAAGTGAGAAACTGTGGCAACATGATTTCAAGCAACTTCAGTGGTGAGTAATCCTCCTTCTCGGTAGTGGCCCCTCGGCTATGGAATGCGTTACCAGTGGACATCAGGCAGGCCCCTTCGTTGCTGGTGTTTCGAAGGAGGGTTAAGACGTGGCTCTATGAGCAGGCATTCGGTTAGCTATGCAGTAACAACCACCCCAATAATGACGGCATTGAACAAGGATTGAATTAAGGACTATGAGAACGGGATCTGATTCTAAGTAGGCGTTGATGATTATGTGTATTGTTTGTCGATGTACGTCTTATATATTGTTCACTGTTTATTTTTACTGTAAACCGCATTGAGTCGCCGCTCCAGGCTGATAAATGCGGTATACAAATGGAGTAAATAAATAAATAAATAATAAATATTGTGTGTGATTGTAGAGTCAAAAGTAATTGAATTTAAATGGGCATTGAGAGGCATAGCTTGTTTAAGGATTTTGAGTACTTATGAATTCAAGTTTAGTCTGTTTCTGATTTCATAACATTTAATCTCATAACATTTAATTCCATTAAATACTAACTGAAATGAACAAATATAGTATATAGCATCATTTTGTGAGTGTTTCTCTTACAAAATGTTTCTTGCTAATGTCACTGAAGCTTTGATGTGGAATTCTTGCAACATTTTAACACACAAATCAGATTGTTTTTAAGGCTAGTACAGGGCCAAAGCATGATCTGGTAGTCTGGGTTTATGAAATTATACTGGTCAATAGCAAATAGAGTGCTTTGTTCCAGTTGACTCTTACTCTTTTGCACCTCTGAGAGTAACATTGACTTTTTGCCCATATTGACTTTCTTTATGAGTAACTCATTTCATATTTAAATGTGACTCTCAAGGAATATTTGGATAGAGGAAATATTGTATGATTAATTCATCAGTGATTTCCTAATTGATATGTTGATCACATATTGTTTTTTCCATGTTTCATTTGCTATAATGAGAAAATCTTCCATTTGTTTTCATTATTTTGTTCAGTGGTCATCATGTGAGAGACATTCATACTGTTTCTCATTTCTGTTTCCTTTCTAATACTATCTAAACCTATTTTTCTAAGATTTTTTTAAAAATTGTGAGGCATGTGGTTTTATGTGTAAATGATGAGAATTTAAGTCTTGACATGCCTTTGCCACTATTTATTGTATTACTATATACCATTCTCTTAAATAATTACCTTCAAAACAAAAGTTGTACTTATATCAGGCCATATCTCTTTTCAGAATATTTACTTGAATGAGATCTAGCAATGTTTCTGAGAGAATTACTAGTACATCCCACTAAGAAAGGCGTCTTTATTTATTTTATGCGTGCAGGCTTAATTTCCATTATAATTTACATATGTTGGTCATTTTCACAAACAGATATTTTGCACATAAGCAAAAAGTGCTATATATACTCTAAATTTTACTGTACTAAGAACCTTCATTTGCAAGATCTGTATGTTGGATGATGTTTTTAAGCTTCATGGTACCTGTGGTGTGGCTTTCAGATATTTTCAAGTCCTAAGGCTGTCAGCTGTCTCTCATTTTTTTTAACCTCATGAAAATTGATGTGGTGCTCTTGAAAACAAGAGGTGTGTTAAGCTTCTGCTATTTATTAGCAAATGAACAACCATTTCCATGGAAACAGACATTGCAGACAGCAGCAGAGCTTGTAGAATGCCTATTCTTGGAGGTTCAATTCTATAAATGCTTTTCCTTCTGTAAGATTTGAGAGAATTCCTAAATTATGCTATTTTAAATGTTGTAAAAGGAGATTACAATTGATTTTGAATCATAGTTTAAATCGTTAGTGTTTCGTTCTCTTTATAGTATTTAAGTAATATCAAATGGGGTTTCTGCTCATCTGTGGTCAGCTTGTCTAGTCTTGTGATGTATGTATATTTTGTAAACATTTAGATTTGTGGAGGAAGAGCATATAAATCTTTGGTTTCAGACTTGGAAGGTTTAGTATTACATAATTCCAAACAAACACTAAAAATATCAGTTTTGCACCATATACATTTGTTGTGTAGATCCTATTTGCTTCACATCTCTCCCCCCCCCCCACCATTTCCCCCTTTCAGTTACAGTTACTATGGAAATGTCATGGGACTAGCAGCTCATAAATTATATAGCTTTGCTACAGCCATTGCACTATGAATAATATGCACAAGTAGTAACAGAAATCAGGAAACCAAAGCCATTGTTGGGATGAATAACATCACTAGTTTTAGACATTGCTTTTAGCCATATACACATGAGTTGGCATGTTGAACCTTATTACACAATAGAAGACTAATTGCACTTGGCTGCTTAAAGCATTTCAAGTGAAAATAATACTGGATTTTTTCAGAGGGTCAATCAGCTGACATTTTCCCTTTGGTAGCTTCAAACCTTTTACTAACTACTTTCCACTGCTGTTTTTTTACTATTAAAGATACATTTGATTGCTGTGGTGTTCAATATATTTATTCTACATACATTTGTATGTATTTATTGTGCATTTCTTATCTGATGGACACAATATAACTATTAGGTAGTTGGCCAGTTTTATAGTCTGATAACTAGAGAAAAGTACTTCCTATGTTGAAAGGCAGTGTGTCCAAGGCTTGTTGCATGGTTAATAAATCTAAGAGCAGAAATATATTTCAGAAGAAAAATCTGAACAGTCAGACTTGTCAGTAGTGTATTACCCCATCATCCCAGTTGGTAATGAATGGAGGCAGTAGATGTTGTAGCCATGAGAACTGGGCTGGCCCGGAAAGATGGGAACTTCATGATCTGTTGCTTTGAAAGGGGTATAAGGGGAGTGAGAACAAAGGAAGCTTTTACTTATGTAAAAATTACATTGGAATGCATGTTTTTTCTCTTGTCTATATTTATGGGGAGATATTCAAACCCTTTTCTAATCTGACTTCGTTTTGTGCTTTTGGTACACCAAATGGGAAGAAAAATTGTTATGTTCTAGGATACTGGTGCCATATTGAGGAGAGATAGATGATCAGAGAATTGAAACTTGTGTCTTTGATGTGGTTGTCCAATGTTGGGAGACGAACAATGTGATTTTTTGTTTCCAGTGCTATCTGGTGGTGCTTAAATATTCAGTTGTTGTTTTTAACCTACCTATTCTCCAGGGATTGGGGGTAGATTAGGCAGGGACAAAGTGCCAATCCTACGATTATTCTTTTGTGATTGAGAATGAATTTGAAACAGAGTCTTAACAGTTCTGAAGCCAGTTGCTCTGTTCCGCTCCCTCCCACTGAGAAATCTATATGGATTAATAGGACTGGTCAGTATTTTTTTAAAAGCCCTTCCAAAGAAATGGTCTGGATCAAGTCACATTTGTTAATTGGGGGTAGGAAGAAAATAGAAATGTTTTCCAAAAATAGGGGCTGAATAGAGACTGTGAAATGTCTTAATCCTATCTGTGTTCTACATTCCTTTATGCATTTTGCAAAACTCCTGTGGGAAGTGCTTGCATTTGACTGCTGTGTGTGAATGAGAAATGAAACTATTGTTTCAAAAAGGAACATCACAGACTTGTCTCGGATCTGTGGTTTGTTCTTCTTTTTTTTTTGTTACTGCCTTTACGAGAAGCAATCTTTGTAAAGGGACACAGCTTTCTTTGAACAGTAGAGCCTTTGACAGCCTGCCTTTGACGTGATTTGTTTACAGCAGCCAGCCATGGTTGTATACAATAGGAGATTGAAAAGATTTCTCCCTCCCACTAAAGGGAAATATCACACATCTTCTGTTTGTAGATATGTAAATCAGATCATCATGGGATCATGTGACCACTCATCATTACACACGAATCTTTAGGGAATGTAACCAGAAAGTCTAAACACATGCCTTGTGTTGTGATGACTGCATTTAAAGTCCCTATGGAATGGCTTTCATTGGCTGGCAGCCATTCATTAAAGGCACACAGCTAGTGGAGAGCTGGGGAAGAAAAGAAATCTGAATGTAATGGTGAATGCATCATTTGGTTTAAGCAGGAATGAGGGTGGTTATAGTGCATGTGAGGACTTTCCTGTAAGAAGCAGGACTTCTATTTTGAAATGGCATAGCAGCTGTTGCTTATTGCAGTATAGAACTGCAGATCTGACTGGGTCACACAGTGCTCTGTCTGTCTTCACGCTGCACTGGATTGAGAGTGGCGCAGGCACATATAGTCACTCAGATTGAAGTTGGATCATTTGAGAAAGCAATTGCACTCTGTAATGGCTGTTGGTGATGGTGAGTACGATTCTTATTGTTCCTGCGTAGATTTTTATGCGAGTGCACTTGAATTGTTGAAACAACCTTGCCACGTTAAACATGTCAAATGCATGGGATTTTGTTTTGCTGGAATGTGTGGCTGAATTAAAGCTCTTGAAATTTCAATTGTGTTTAAGTTGCAGTAAAAGGTGAATATAGAATAACGTCTTTCAACCGTGGATCTTTGGGGGCTTTTGTGTCAGTGAGGACATGTCCTCTTCTGTTGATGTCCTGAGAAAGTGTCTATAGTAAGGTATAATTTGAACTAAATTTTTGTGAGAAATGATGTATACAACTCTTGTTGTAAGCCTGAGGTAGTATCTGGATGTTTACAACATTAGGATGCCATTGTTGCCATCCTTGTATAACCTGCGTAGAGAACTCTGGAGCTGTAAAGATTGGGAATTATACATTTTAGAGCTATGTGCATCCTTTTTTCTTTTTCTTTTACTTTGAGTGTGGCAAGATAGCTAATCAAGTTAGGACTCTTCTCTGTTTCTCTTTCGCCATTATGATATGTTTGAGTAAGATCTATTTGACCTTTGTAGTATTTAATATACCACTTCAAAAACATATGCTGATAATAAAAATATTGATGATGTGCCTATAGCGTAGGGTACAGTTTTTCATCTGAAGTAAATTGTGTGACTGCTAAAATTTCAAAGAGATAATTACTTATAAATATTAGATATCTATCTGCTAAATGAATTAGAGCACAGAAGTTTGGATTCTAATCTGTTGAAAATTAGGTGACAGCTTAGTCAGAGTAATTTGTAACTATTAATTTGGTTGCATAACCCTATAAACACTGATGTTTCTGCAACTATATACAAGTTTGACAAACTTTAAAACATTGTTTGATGGAAAGCTTATAAAAGACATTTTACATTCACATCGTTAAACTTATGTAAAGATGAGATTTCTCAACTCACATCTAACAATTGTTTTAAGATTTATTTTCTTTTACTGGACAATCTTCAAACCTCCCTTAGACTCATTATGAACTTGTGGGTGTTCAGTAATTACATTGACACTTAATATTATTATCTTCTGTCTGTTCATGCATGTTGAAAAGGTTCATTGCTTTTGATGGTTATTTCTATGAAGCTGAGCTTTATATTGTTTTATGGTTGAATTCTGTTTTGGGGGGAATTTAACCAGGCTCTAAACAGTTTTGTTAATTATTAGAATGGCATGTTGGCTGTTTTCACCACAAATGGCACATGAATAATCTGTAGAGATTTAACTTCCTCTTCAGGAGCAATAGCTAAAGTGAGCTTAAATAACTACCATAGGCAATATTTTTGTAGTTTGGTTGTGTCAACGGTTTGGTCACTAACAGAAGTACTGAAACAATACTGTTCTAGCAGTCAGCTGACACTTGCGTGGAGGAAGCTTTGACTAAAATGTCAGATGCAATTAGGACTAGGTAGGAAGATTATGTAGCAGTTTTTTCTTGTTTAAGTCTACCATTCATCATATCCAGGAGGAATTCGTTCTCTTGCTAAATAGATTGTTCATAACAAAAAAACCCAAAAACAGAATGCTTGAAAACAATCTTTTTTGTAGATTTGTTCTGTGCATTATTTGAGTTATCTAGATCTATTAGCTTGTGCTTCTCCCCAAACTCTGGCTCTTGGGCAACAAGAGCTTCCTGTCCCCTCTAGTTGGAAACTTTTATGACCTTCCCCAAACTATTTCTCTTTGTTGGAGAAGCACTTTGGAATGGCAAATGTAGTGTAGGGGTCTGCAGCTGGAGGCAGAAATTAAGAGACCTTCCATGTTGAAGCTTTATTACTATTCCAGTTTCAATCTCTTTTAAACCCAACCATTGTTCCTCTCTCAAAATCTGACATTTAGAAACAGAGTTTTGCTATTTTTGATAGGGAAAATGAACAGTATTTCTTTTTATTGTGTGTGTTTGGAATTTGATGCATGTCTTAGGAGTTATTGCATTTAAATATGCAATCGTTATTCAATGATAGAGGGTGCTCTTAAAGAATGATGAAATCTGACTAAATTTCACCTCAAGCATAGTGACACTCCAGGGATTTAGAAGATCATTTTTACTATTCTTAATTTAAATTTCTACATTTCCAAATGCGTGTACTGCATTTTTAATTCCTTTTTTTAAAAATTGAGAAGTTCCAACACAATATATTTCAAGTTGTTGTGGTTTTTTTGGGCTATATGGCCATGTTCCAGAAGCATTCTCTCTTGACGTTTCGCTTGCATCTATGGCAAGCATCCTCAGAGGTTGAAACGTCAGGAGAGAATGCCTCTAGAACATGGCCATATAGCCTGAAAAACCTACAACAACCCAGTGAATCCAGCCACGAAAGCTTTGAGAATACAGTATACTTCCTTCTCAAATTTTGAAAGAAGTTTATTTGCTTGAAATTTATTATTTCCATTTATCCATCAGGTTCTAGTATGCTTAATAATGTTGGCAGAAAACAGTTTTTGGCACTGTTGTGTGTATGTGTGTCTATGTATGTGAGAAAGAGATGCTTCTTGAAGGGGGATAATGTTTTATCCCTTGTTAACCGGATTAAGGCTTTCAAGCAGTATCTGACATAATTGGTGTGTAGTGCTATCATGTGCAGGGCACAACATTATACTGTTTTGTTTCATTCAGAGACTTAGCGATGTTGCTCTTTTCTTAACTGAATTAATCAAATTCCTGTTTTGCTTTAGTAACATCTTATCAGATTTTGAAGGCATGTATTTCGATTTATAGTTTGCCTTTTCATCAAATAGTTCAAGGCAATGTATGTTGTCCACAACCTTCCAACTTTGTTAACATATTAACACTGTGAGGAAGGTTAGCCTAAGACTTAGTACTGTAATTGGCCCAAGAATCACCCCATGACCTTTTGTAGCAAAATGGATCTTTAACAGTATAGCTATACCACACTGACTTTCATTTAAACTATTACATCAATCAAGATTTGCTGAGAAGGCTTAGCTAAGTTAATGCCAGATAATGAGGTAAAATGTAAATGATTCATTAGAAGATAGATTGGCTTGTTTGTACTCGAAATTCCAATACAAGTTTATTTAACAGGAAACTTTCAGAAATCTAGCACAAGTTATTTAGTATTATGCCAAGTAAATTTAATTTGCATTTTAGATAAAAGGGGTGTCTCTGTAGATGGAATCTTGAAATACAATTCGAGGATCTTAATGTTAAAACAATTGAAGTTACATCCATTCTTCCTGTGTCTTCACCTCCTAACTAGTTTCCTCTCTAAAGTCATTAATCAGATTTTACTCTTTCCTAATTTGAGTAACATTCACATTTCAATGAATTGAGGCAATTTATGCTGAGACAGCAACTTCTCAGAAGGGAAAATAACTTTTAAGAAGCTCTCTACATTTTGCATAATTAGAAGTGGAGAAAGTACATTGTAGTGTTTCAGGGAAGAGTGTTTGTTAAGATAATGACTCTAGCAGTGATAAAGCAGCCAGGATTATAGAGCTTAATGTGTCTTGTAGCAAACCTCTGTTCAACCAGAGGGAAGGAGAGACACAGTGTCTAGTACAGGGGTCCTCAAACTACGGCCCGGGGGCCGAATACGGTCCTCCAAGGTAATTTACCCGGCCCTCGCTCAGGGTCAACCTAAGTCTGAAATGACTTGAAAGCACACCACAACAACAACAATCCTATCTCATCAGCCAAAAGCAGGTCTACACTTCCCAATGAAATACTAATAAGTTTATATTTGTTAAATTGTTCTTCATTTTAATTCTTGTATTGTTCTAAAGTGTTTTTTGCACTACAAATAAGATACGTACACTGTGCATAGGAATTCATTCATATATTTTTTTCAAATTATAATCTGGCCCCCCAACAGTTTGAGGGACTGTGACCTGGCCCTCTGTTTAAAAAGTTTGTGGACCCCTGGTCTTGACTTGAAAGTATAGCTTGCTTAGAGTACACAGTTACATTGCGTCCTTTAAAATCAGATTCTATATTTGAACAGTCACTTGAAAAATATATTGATCAAACATTTCTTATGTGGGCAATGTATGTTGGGATAAACCTCCATCCTTTAAAACATAGATCTTAGAATAATGTACAAGCTAAGTTCATTGACTTTGGAAATACTCACATGTTTTGTAAGTAATGAAGTAACTTGTCAATTTGTCAACTTTTATGAGACAAACTTAATTTTTCCTTAATATGTTGGTGAGACAGTTTACATTTAAATGTGGTTTATATTTTCAAAGTAGTTTTAAATCTTATTTTACACTTTAAAACATACTGCCTTGAGTTTTACCTTTGGCAAAGTGACTGCTATTCTTTGAAATCTCTTTGTGCAATGGACAGTGAGTGAAATGATCCAAATTGGTTTAATCTTTGGCATCCCACTAAATGCCAAAGATTACAAATGAAAATTCCAGTTGCTATAGTGAGTTATTTTTCATGACATGGACATTTTTCCTTTTTAAACACTGGACTGAAACCTTCCATTTCTGTTGGAGAGTAGAATCTTGATATTAGCTAGCTCATACTGTCCAGTAGCATCCATTGAAGTCTTTAACTTCTTAATGCTAAGAGCTGAAAGTCGTAAATGGCCCTCAGTGGTTGCAAGAACTATTGTTTGACTATTACCAACACATATTTCTGAACTGTTTAAGTCATGTTAAAATTGAGAATTTGATGGCAACTGTTTTATTTGCTGCTTCGCCAGAGCTTCGCGAGCGATTCTTAAAACAGAAATTACAGTAGTCTCTAAAATTATGAATAACTTATAGTGGGTTTTTTAAAGCAAGTTTTTTGTTGTGACACTGTATATCACGGTATGGCTCTACACTTTTGAAGATATACTTTTGAATATCACCATATGCTCTACACTTTTTATGTAGCTTAAAAATGCTATCATTATTGCAAATTATTATTTACAAACTATTCATTTGTAATCAGTTGCTTTCAGGCTGTGAATACTTTTTGCACTACTCTAGTTTTGTAAATCTACTTTCCAAGTTAATAAACTAAAATCCAGTTAATGTACAGAATGTTTCAAATCATGGACCCAATTTCAAAGCAGTATGTTTCACTACGGTAACATGTTACAATTACACAAAACATTACCAATGGTTTAATGAGTTATCAAGATTTACTGACCATTTTTAGAATATCCCATTAGGTCTTACGTTGTGGGGTTGCCATCTTGGGAGTGACTGAGATTAGGGTCTGTTTGTGTACTGGGAGAGGCACCTAGCGGTAATCATTGGAAACTCTATGCCACACCCTTTCAAGTAGTTAGAGTTTCATTTCTAGGCAGTTTATGGTTGCAGAGAAATAGCTAGTAAAACTTGGTAAGTCAGTTATTCTGGCAAGACATGAGACTTCTTTGACCTTTCAGACCTTTAAAAGAGCCCCAGGATTACAATGTCCATTGCATTTGCAGTCTGAGCAGTATTCAGTCTGATTTTTGTTAGATACATCAATACATATAGTATACTTTGTACTTAATGCAGAATATTCTGTAGTTTCCAGCTGTTATTTGCATGAAGTGCTCATGCCTAGAAAAACCAGTGATCTGTACTGAATTCTGCAGTTTGTTATGGCCTTAAGTCCATTTATTTGAGCTCATATCCTCTGCATTCTGCTCCTCGCATTGAGAGGGAGGTCTTCAGTCTCTTAGCTTTCATGCTGGATATGATGCTCTATGAGACATCTTGGTAAAGCTGCCAGATTGTCAACTCACTTCTCTTTAAACATGCACAAGTTCCGTGATGTGACTTCACCCCCAGTTGAATTGTTCCAGAGCAACAGAAAGATTCTTGGTATGAAGCCAGTGCTTAACTATGGTAGATGTTTCAATGAAAAGCTCATGGAAAATATTGAGGCTTAGTTAAGAACTGAGAACAGTGTAGTTTGTAGTTTAATGTTGGACTGAGGCTCTGGAGACCAGGGCTTAAATCTCTACTCAGATATGAAAACCCACTGGGTTACCTTGGACAAACCTCCAACATCATTTGAATAAATCTTGTCAAGAAAAACCTGTCATCACTGTAAGTCAGAAGAACCCAAACACAACAAGTCAAGTATTGAGTGCAGATTCATTCATGAAAACATATTGCTAGAATGTTTAGTTTTGAAGGTCATGACATCCATTCTCCTCTTCCAAATGTACACTGCATTTTGTGTGACACTAAATAGAAACATTATGGAGGTTTCTCAGTTCTGTTGACTCTCTGTCCTCCGTTTAATGTTATTTGAATTATTGGAAACAACCTTTAGACAGAAAAGGGTTTCTTCTTTTTCAACAAGGATTTTGTCTTGTCCGATATGTCCTTTTGACTTTCCTATCTACAAGTGCATTATGTGTTTACTTTGCTGTTTCATACACATTATTAGTTTTGGGTTTTTTGTTTTTTTAAAATTTGCTGCATTCTGAAATGGAAACAAACCACAAGAATTGAATATTTCTGTTGGCCTCTTCTCACTGAAATCTTAATAAGGTTGGAGTAGAATTCCTTCATTTTACTCAATCTAACAAATGATTGACAAATGAGTCCCTGCCCTTCCATTTGTTTTGTCAAAAATAATAGTGCTTATCTTCTGGAAGAGTAAAAGATACAAATGTGCAAAAACCAGCTGCTCACTGAGCATGGATAATCCCCTTGGAAATCTACATTTCAGGGAAAGACTTAACAAAGTTACGTGTGCCAAAAGAAGAAATCTCCAAATCAGTACTGCTGAGGCAATAATGTTATCTAATACTCATGGTTTCTTTGCCTAGGAATTTACCAAAAGTGGGAATGGTACTGAGATTAAATTGCCACTTTCTCTCTTATTCGTGAGTAGTCTCTCATCCCACCAAGTTCGATATATCAGCTATATGATAAAGGAAAGCATTGTTATCTCTGTTCCCTCAATTATTCATTTAGATCAGGAATGAAGAGGCACACTTTATTGCAAAAGAATAGTATTTATTAATTACTTTTAGGTTTTATTTTTAATATTCCATAAAAGCATACATGTGGATAAAATAAGCTACATCTGCACTTTTTGACACTTATAATGTTGAGCCATTATAAGTTAGTCTTATAGCTAATAAAGCATGAACTCTCCTAGAAGCCAAGATGACTAAATTGAGACAGTCATAATTTGTCCATATCATGAAAAGATATGACTCACTAGGTAAAGGTTTCCCTTTCACATTAAATCTAGTTGTGTTCAACTCTAGGGGGCAGTGCTCATCTCGATTTCTAAGCCGAAGAGCCAGCACTGTCCGTAGACACCTCCAAGGTCATGTGACCGGTGTGACACCCTGGAGCATTGTTACCTTCCCACCAGAGTGGTACCTATAGATCTACTCACATTCGCATGTTTTCGAACTGCTAGGTTGGCAGAAGCAGAAGCAGGGGCTAACAGCGGGAGCTCACTCCGCTTCCCAGATTTGAACCGCTGACCTTTTGGTCAGCAAGTTCAGCAGCTCAGCAGTTTAATCCACTGCACCATCGGGGGCTCCATATGACGCACTAGAAAAGCTATAATACTTAATGAAGTGGAGGGACATTGAAAAAAAGGAAGATCACATTCCAGATGGATGGATTCAGTCAAGGAGGTCATAGCATCTGCAAGACCTGAGCAGGGCTGTTGAGGATAGAGTGACTTTGAGACAGTTAACAACAAAGATTATTTCATCCTTTTATATGTTTGAAGAACACATCTTTTCTGTCTAATCAGTCACTCTTCAATATTTCCACCAATTTCAAAAAGCAGTCATCTGTGCCTTTTTTTGTCTGTCCTAGATAAAATAACCATTCATAATTGATTCATGTATTTTAATTCCAGCATACATTTGTTCATTGCACCTCCCTACCGTTTTCTCCACTAAGAGTTACGATAAAAGTATGCCACATCTCCATTTTTTCTATGCCATAAGTGTACTAGGAAAATAGGAAAATGTAGGTTGGGATCTTGAGCCTAGAGAGGGGTCATCTACAAGAGAAATACAGAGACATTCCTTAAGCTCTGGTAACACCTTTATATGTATACAAAATTTATAAATATACAGGCAGTCCCCAAGTTACAAACAAGATAGATTCTGTAGGTTTGTAAAAACAAACCTCAAAGTTGAATTTGTATGTAAGTCAGAACAGGTATATTTTTAAAGTCTAATTCCAGGCGCACGCACACACACAAAAGCAAGCTTTGGATAGCATAGGGAAAACTTAATACTTCTGTGGAGTTTGTTATGCTATCTGTGCCCCTGTTCAGAGGATTTCACCTCACTTTCTGTCCCTGTAATAATTGGATTTTGAAAAAATTAGCTCATTGTGGAAACAAGTATTGGTGATAGATCTTCAGTTGAGGTACCTTTTCCCTATGATAACTCATTCAAGGGTGAATTTCTATTCCTAGGGGTAGATTTCTCTAATTTCCTGTTGTCTCACCCCTGTTTGTAACTATGAGTCATTTGTAAGTTGGATGTTTGTATCTTGGTGACTGCCTGTACTTGGTGACTGCCTCCGTTCCATGTCCATGGAATCTGCATCCATGGATTCAACCAACCATCGCTTGAATATATATATATTTAAAAACCTAAAATCCAAACCGTGATTTTGCCAAGTTTTGTAAGGGACATCATATGACATTGTACGTATAATAAACAATCCACTGATTTTAGTGTCCACAGGGGTCCTTGAACCAAACTCCAACAGATACCAATTGCCCATTGTATTAGTGAGATTTAGGCAGCAGTCCTCACCAATATTTTGCATTATTTCATGAGGGAAACTTGGAGAGTATAAAGAGAGGGCTGGGACCATTTTTGGCCTATGTCCTGCATTTTCTCATCCCCTCTTTTTCAGTGTTTGTATAGTTCTTAGTTACATAATATGACTGTTTTTAAAAGTGAGAGAGAGAGATGTTGAACTTCTTGGACTGCTGATATCTTTGGGCTATAGTTGACCTCAAAATATTCTACTGTGTAACTTTGGTAATGTGAAATTACTGACAATCCAAATGTAAGATTGTCAAGTAAGCATGTGGCTCAGGTGCTATTATTAGGGCTTCTATTTTGTTTCTTGCCTCCAGGCTTTGGAAATAAACCTTAGATTCTTAAGCTTCTCTAATCTCCCAGTTCAGACGCTAACTACACATGGTAAGGGAAGCAAAGGAACGACAAGCCTATGTTAATGTGGGAATCCCATTCATGTGTATATAGTGAAAGTGCTGGGGCCGGGGTTCGTTTTGAAAGAGTAGAAGAAGATACCACTTCCAGAAGAATAATCTTACAGTTAAGGTGTGCACTTTAAGTCCAGAATGGCAACACAGAAACGTGTTTCTAATCTCAGTTGCATTGATAGAAGTAGAGTATATCCAGATAGCCATTCTGATGCCATGGTTAAGTGATTGTCATATTAAATGGATCAGGTAACTGCTAAATTGCAAGCATAAATATATGATAGCAGAAGGAGATATATGTTCCCTTTGATCATGGAAGGGTGATGTTTGGTTCTCACTACCCCTCGTCCAAAGCTGGACATCTTAAGTACTTTTGTTTCTGTTTTCTATAGGATATGCAAGATCCTTCTGTTTCTTCTTTTTAATTTTTCCTCTAGTTCTTCTATCTTGGGATTTACTGTGAGAATCTGTATTCAATTTAGTCATAAAGGCATGGGAGTCCTCAGTCTCCATAGATATTGAGAAAATACAGAGCAGTTGGACTTCTGGCACAAACTCTGGTTGTAAGAATATAATTGCTTTATTGGGTGCTTCCATGTGAATCTTTTTCTTTGAAATCATTCACAAAGCTTTATGGAGGGCCTGGTATTGCTGCTGTATTTCAGTTGCAACTATTCTATGTTTTTGCTCCCACAAAATCTTCTGGTAATTTTTCTTACCAAGAAAAAGCTGTCAAGAAAAAAAAAGACGACCTTATAAGAATAAACTGCACAATGTTTTTAAATGCTGTTGGAAGGAATGTGGAAGCATTCTCTGTGTTGCCTTTACTAATTCTTTTCCTAGTGGCTTTTCTCAAAAAAATTGTATTAATTCTTGAACCTGTATTTCACTTTAAAACTGTTCTTTTGTCTCCTCATCTACTTAAGGTATGAAAAGTTCATGTGATTGAGAAGAGCTTTTAATAGCTTGCTTGGGATATGATATTTCTCTGCCTAAGTTAACACATTCCAACTATTTGGTGTGAATGCAGTTATAAAGAATATTACAGTTTTTATAGAAGAGAGACTGACTCAATTGAAGAATGAGCTGCTTGCCACCTAGAATTAAAAAATAGTTACAGGTGTGAAAATGCTTTGAGACTTTCTCAGATCATCCAAACAAGTGCACTGTTGAAATACCTACTTAGAAAACTTGCAATAAGTAGTCTTTTGTGTTTTGACCTTTAAAAAGAGTGGGCCAAGGAATGCTCACATTTTGGAAGTGGCTGCTTATCAGCCATTTCAGAACTCCTTCATATTTGCAAACTTTTGGGTTCCAAAAACAGTGGCAGCTGTTGGCTTTCCTGTCAGTCGTGCAGTAAATCTGCTCCAGGGTTTAGTCTGTTGAAGAAGCTGTCCCAAGATTATGAATCCTACCCACAAAACAGTTCCGGCACCTTAAATGTCTGCAGTGAAGCCTGCAGTGATTTAACATCCTCACTGATCAGCCACCAAGGCTATTATGGTACTGGTTGCCTATACGTTTTAGCTATGGAATTAGTGGAAGGCATGATGACTTTAGGGCCTGTTGACTTCAGTGCCTCTCCTGCATGTGTGATTAGCTTTGAATGTAAAACAGTGAAAGATGCTTAGGTATAGTTTATACAGGCAGTCCCCGAGTTATAAACATCTGACTTACAAACTACTTATAGTTAAGAACTGGGGCGAGACAACAGGAACTGAGAGAAATCTACTCTTCAGAAATGAAATTCACTCCTGAAAGAGTTATCATGGAGAAAAGATGTCTCTACTAAAACTTTCTCACTAATTCTTGTTTCCACAACAAGCCAAATTTTTAAAAAATCTAATTATTACAGGAACAGAAAGTGAGGTTAAATTTTCTGAATTAGGGCACAGACAGCAAAACAAACATCACATGGGTTTTAACCTTTCCCTGTGTTATCCATACTCACACACACACACACACACACACGCGGCTGGAGTGACATCCCTCAACTTGCTGTTTGAGAATTATGAAGATTTTGTAGCCATCTCCAGCCATATATACTTTTCTTAATGTGTGAGAAAGTATTACTACATTAGTATACTCTCTTTTTCCAGTGAAGAAGATATTCAGGACATCCGATATCATTCTGCAAAGATACTCAAGAGCATCCTTCAAAATTATATACTAACTCTTTTATTCTGTCATGCATGCATGTCAAGCTTTTGAAAGAATTTCACTATATACCTAATAGTATCTCTGAGAAATGTAAATTCTTGCAACAGAATATTGCAGCATTAGATGGGTCTGTTTCAGGATATGGCAGTCCCTGTTTTATTTATCATGTATAGTATTTTCTTTTCCTACAAATATGGCAGGCAGTTCTGTCCGGTCCCAGATATGTTGATTTCCTTTAACTTTATCTAATTGTTGTCTATGGGAAACTTCAATGTCTGTCCTTGGGTCCACTTTAAAATTCCTTCACTGTGTGCACTAAGAAATGACCTTTAGAGACATTGTGATGTTTTTGTCTGTCCTGGCATAACTTAAATTAGTATTAGAGGAGTACCAAGGAAAAGGTCATTTAAAAATTTCATGTTATCTAAATACATGATAGCATCACTTCCTACTTAGTAAATCCAAATCATTCTAGAGTTAAATACTCAGAGCATTGAGTTGACTTAAAGGTGTATCATTTCTAGCTCAAATTATGAATTTCCAACTACGTAATAAAGTATGTGTTTAAAATGACAAATTGAGCATCCCTCACCTGGAATTCAGAAATCTGAAATACTCTCAAATCCAAATTGTCCATATTTATTGCTGAGATGGTGATATCCTTGCTATTTGATAGTTCAGGGAATATATAAACATTGTTTTGTTCATAAGATTATTAATAACATAGCATAAAAGCACAGTTAAGCCATGTATATAAAGTATATATGAGGCATAAATGAATTTTATGTTTAGGCTTAGGTCCCATAATGTACATGTATGCAAATACTGGGTTCAAAAAGAAAAAAAGAAACTAATCAATATTATTTATTTTCCATTCATGAAATTTAATTTTTTAAATATTTGTTCATTATTTCTCAAGGCCTTGAAGTCAAAACAATATTTCCGTCCAAAAAAACAAAGTTAAATATATAGTATACATACATTTCAAAAGCTAACTGATGTCAGGGGAAAGCAGGTATATGCAACAATGCAGTCTTGACCTCCCACTGGAAACTGTAAGGAGAATCTGAATTCTCTTGAGATGGAAGTCTTCCACAACCAAAGTGCTGTTACTGAGAAAGTTCTCTCATATATCCATCCGTAAAATATCTTGAAGGATTACCATTGAGGGTCTCATATTCTGATCAGATTCTTAAAGGCAGAGGCAGACAGTTGTGTCTCCAAGCCATTTAGGGCTTCATATCTCAAATTGAGGCAGTACAGTTCATGCAAGATCAATGAAATATTATATTTGAAGTGGATACCAGAAAACGATCTGGCTGTGTCATTTTGTGTAGTGGTAGTTTACAAGCACTTTGCAAAGAAAGCCCCATGTTGAGCACATTTGTTGTGGTGGTAGTTGTAATGGTAGCTGTGGTGCCGTGCCCTGAAGTCATTTTTGACTTAGCACAAACATAAAGCAAAGCTATCACAAAGGTCTTTTGCAAGATGTGTTCAAAAAGGATTTATTATTGCCTTCTTCTGCTAAAGGTCACCCAGTGGATTTATGTGGCAAAACCTATGCCTCCTGGGATTCTAGCAGAACGCTCAAACCACTGAACTGTAGTGGCTCTCATAGAGCACCTTACACAGTGTAATTGAAAGATTATTATAGCATGAATCACTGCAGCCAAATCTGCTTTCCCTATGAAGAGGTGTGTCTGACTTACCAACTATAGCTGGGCAAAGCCTCTATTGACCACAATAGGTGTAAGACATTCAAGGAGAAATGCTGGGTTTAAGAACACCTTCAGGCTGCAAACCTTGTCTTTTACAGATATTACAGTCTTATCTAGAACAGATTGTAACCAACTTAGGTTTCATCTACACTGTAGAATTAATGCAGTTTGACATCACTTTAACTGCCATGGCTCAATGCTATGGAATCCTAAGAGCTGTTGTTTTGCAAGGTCTTTAGCCTTCTCTGCCCAAGAGTTCTGATGACTCACAAACTACAAATCCTAGGATTCCACAGCATTGGGCCATGGCAGTTAAAGTGGTGTCAAACTTCATTATTTCTATAGTGTAGCATAGTGATTATTCCCAGCTCCCATATAATGCTAAATGCTCTGCTCTGAATGACTATGGAATGCTCCATTCCATCAGCTTACAGTGTTTCTGAGAGGTTGTTGTTCTTTTTGTTCCCAAATCCAAAGGACTGGCAGTCTCATCAATAAAAGTTGATTGGGAGATTTACGGTCCTCAAAGCTCTTCCATTTTTGCCTAGATTTGAGGAGTTGTGATATGTCACCCCAGAGGGAGAGGGGGCAGCTTTTGCCCATTTAGTATGGAGAACAAAATCCCTTAAACCTTGGTCTCTTGTATGTCCTTTTCTATCTGATCCAGGCAAGCATGTACTTGACTGATTCCAGTTTTAAAGAGTGCTGTTTTAGCAGAATGGCTTTGTACTGGCTCCTTTTACTAATGTGTTTTTTTAATGAGTAACAAGAAAGAGCTGTTTAGGGAATGTTTGAGCCAAATACAATTGGTCTTTCAGCAGAGCTAATGGAATGTCTCTGCTTCCCACCTCTGCCTCTACTTAAGAAATCGGAATTGATATACTTTGCACAGTTTCTCTGTGACTGAAAATTAAGACCAGGACTTTGGTCACTAGTCTTTTATCTTTTGCTCCTCTCCATCACACTCCGGAAAGGTAGTAAATTTCCTTTAATGTTCTTCAAGTCTTCATTTTTCTCGCAGTTTTAGAGATACTGATGAAAGTACTAGCTTACATCCAATTCATATTTTCAGGCTGTAATGTTTTCACATAAGTCTACACTATTGCCAAGTTGTTTTTTTATTAGGTCTAATATTAGGTAGGAGGTACTTTTTCCACCTGAAGACTTCCATGGCTGAAGGGTTGGGTCACATATTACCCATATGTTACACCAATGAAAATATTCTTTTCACTTTACATTCACACTAGCTTCTACATGACAATCTACTGCTTGCTTGCTCCTCTGTCCCTTAGGCTTTTCCCCCATCACATAAATTACTGGTATAGAACGAATAGCTGCTAATGGTTGCCTAGCAATGTAAGTGTGAAAAGGGGAAATTAAAGCAGTTCTGATAGAATAGTTATGATTCTACTCCTGTTTCAATAATTGATCCAACTAAGAACCTGTGTCACAAATTCCAGAATTGATTTTTGTCAGCTCTGTACCCTGGGATAAGTCATATTCCTTCATCCACCATGCCAGAATTAGGTCCATGTTGCCCCTTTTCAGACTTAGATAAAGACGGAATTATAGCATTTACATCATGGATTTCAGAAAGCAACAAAGCCCTCAACAATACATGTAACACATGTTTTGCTTTATGAGTATTTATTGATGTATTGCTATGCTGTTGTTTTATTGATGTGTTGGGCCTTGATTTCTTGTAAGCTGCACCGAGTCCTTCGGGAGATGTTAGCGGGGTATAAATAAAGGTTAATAATAATAATAATAATAATAATAATAATAATAATAATAATAACAACAACAACAAATTTCCCAGAAAGGCCTTTTTGTCTCTTAATTTCTGAAATCAGACATATAAAAAGCAAAGTCTATGTAAAGAATACAAGTTTTTATTTATTTCCTTGAATGTACTCATGTGCATGTTTAGTACACTGCAACAGTCAGTCCATGAATGTGATATTGTATACAAGTTGAATATCCCGTATCCTACAATTTATGCCCTGGCTTTATTATGGTCATTTTTCTTCTATATGATATTTTAGAAGGTTTTTTTCCCAGACAAGGAAGCTAGTGGAGCTTTGAAAGCTTGCATGATGTTTGTTTTTAGTTGTTGTTGGTTTGTTTGTTTGTCTTTTGGTTTTTTTTGTTGGTTTTTATTTTTATTTTTTTGCTTTTTGGTTGGTCAATAAAAGTACTGTTTGAGCATCACTTATCTGGAATTCTGCAATCTAAAATACAGACAGTCCCCATTTTACAAACATCTGACTTAGAACTCATAGTTAAGAATGGGGATGGGAGAACAGGAAGTGAGAAAAATCTATTCCTAGGAAGGGAAATTCGTGGGGGAAATGTGTCTCCACTGAAGTTTTATCACCAATCTTTGTTTCCGCAACAAGCCAAATTTTTCAAAACCCAATTATCACAGGGACAGAACGTGAGGTGAAATCTTCTGAACAGGGGCACAGACAGCAAAACAAACATCAAGGTGGTGTTAACCCTTTTCTATGCTATGAAAAGCTACTTATCAATTTATGGCTGGAGTTACACACAAATTCAAATAAAGAACAAACCTACAAAACTTATCTTGTTCATACTGTAACTTGGGGACTGCCTGTGACCCAAAATCCAAATCCACATGGATGGTTGGAATAGCAACACCTTTGCTTCCTGATGGTTCAGTGTAAAATATTATATATAAAATTAGCTTCGGGCTATGTTCATAAGATCTATATGAAACATAACATGAATTCCTATGGGTCCTATGTCTAAGATTTCTCATTGTGTATATGCAAGTATTTTAAAAAATCTGAAATGCTCCTGGCCCAAGAGATACTCAGTGTGTATTTTGTGGTTAAAAAATGGAGAGGATTGTGTAGCCAGAATCCTCCTGCTTTGGGCTGACTCACAATCATTGCTTCAGTGATTTGCTTCCAATTTTTATAGCAGGCCTTTTTTAAATCGATGATCCATTTACTTTATCCTGGGTTATTCTAAGGGCAAATAAGCTAAGGTTTTCTCTGAATAGCATGCCAAATTTCTCTTGGCATGTTTCTGTCTTCAATTAATAAAAGGTTTTTGCAAGGCAAGATGCTATATTTTCAAGGAAACTTGGAGTAAATTTCCTAGACAGAGAAAGGGGAGAAGAAAAAAAGAAAGATATGTGAGTGCTCCTACCCAGATGCTGGTGAATCCAGCCCCCCAAAAAAAATGCAAACATGAAACTCCTGGTTGAAAATGCACCCCTTCACTTTAAATGTCAATTTGAGGGGGTGACATTTTCAAGAAAGAAAGGATTTCTGGATCATGTTCACATTCCCTTATAACAGTAGAAATTGCTTAAAATAAAAGTCACAGATTTTTTCATTTGGACATTAAACATAAAGCTAGCTGCAAAAATGTTCTTGCAGCATGATTAAGCTGCAAGTGATATCTGTTTCAAAAATAGCCTTTCATGGGTATAAATTCACACATGGAGGTGAAAATGTTGTGAAAAATGCCCTATTCCCTGAGGACATTTAGGGGGAAAACAAAGGGGCTTCAAACCTAGTGAAAATGTCCTCCTTGGCCACTAGAATTGAAAGACATTTTGGTGATCCCTTGGGAAACTGTCCTAGGGTCTGTAAGCTGGGTTTCTTCCCTTAAGAAATTGAGGGTCCCAAAACGTCCTGGTCTTGTAAGCTGGACTTCTCTCACTGATGGTTTAGAAGTTTAAACAAGAGTTGTTGTTTTTATTTAGCTACAGAGACATAAAGCAATGATCTATCTGTATACTTGCTTGTGTTGTGTGTGTATGTGGGAGGGGTCCTTGACAGTTTAAAGCTGACTGGTTGTATGCAATCACAGCTAATACCATTGAAAAATAAATTTCTGTCTTCTGTTTGTAATTTTGGTAGAAGTTTTCAGGTTTCTGTAGAGCCATAAATGTATATTATTCTTTATCTTGAGATCACTGAAAGATCAGGTAAATTGAGCAACAAAAGTTTTCACTTCACAAATGCCAGTATAGGGTGCACACATAGAAATATTATACTTTCTATGTCTTTCTCAAAAAGCACAATTCAGAGCCAAAGTTCTGTGGAATGCAGGCTTCATTCTTTGTCACATGGTTGTGTGATGATGTTTCGAAGTGTCTGTGTTCCAACATAAAAATGGAATATTAAAGGTGCCTCATGCAAGCTCAGTTATTTACTTAACTTTACTTAAAATGTCTCTAAGCCACCATGTCCAAGTGAAATCTACCCAAGCACTGGTTTACAATTTAACACTTTAAAACAATATTATCAATTATCACAATAGTTCATAAATTTTGGCTTGGCTCAACAATCAGTATTTCATTCAAATGACAAGCATCCCAATCCGTTTTTATAAGAATGCTTAATGATTATGTAACCACAATTATATCCTGAATATTCGAAATCCAAAAATTGCAGATATATGCTGCAGATGTGGATCACACAGTATGCAAACAACATAAAATCCCACACAGATAAAAGAAAAAACCCACAGGAATTAAGAGAATGCAACCAATAAAATGAAACAGCAGCAAGAATATGAAATTTCAACATTTGTGAAAATAATAACGCATATGCTTGGGGACTTCTTCATTGTAAGGTAGCTGTCAGAAAATCTTTCTCTACAATGACTACCTGTTACACTTCAGAACGTAAAGACCTTTGGATGGTCCAAGTCATTAAATAGAAATATATGGGAGAAAGTGGCATAACAAATCTTCAGATCTTCAGTGATTCAAAGACTTTTTTTTAAAACCCTGTGAAACACAGGGTATCACCAAAAAGTTTACATATAACTTGAAGACAAACACCCATACAAGGTAAAGACCTTTGGTGGTTAATATCACTGTTATATTTAGTGGTAATAATAATCTGATTTAATATTAGAGGGTTTGTTTTTTTACAAGTATCTGTAGATAATGGTCGGCATCATCTTGTAATTATTAGCAGTGGCATTTGATAAGCTGGAAGTAGTAACCAGAATATTAATTAGAATTGGAACTTCACTTATTCTTACAACTGAATCAGATTATAGCTCTGCATGCTGATATGGATCACACCATCTTAGCAGTAATTCATCACAAAATTTCTCTCAGAAAGCTCTGCAGACCTATAAAATGTTGCTCCTTCATTGTACAGTTCCAAGGACTAATTCTTCTATGATTATCCGTATTCCTACTCCTGCCTATGAAATCCTGCATCACATAGCTAGTATGGACTAAGCACAATATATAATATTGTTTTTATGAATTCTGGGAAGGTCTTGATTTTCTGAGAATTGAAATTCTCAAACAAAATAAATGCAAGTTCTTAAGGGTTTTATATAAAGCATAGGAATAGATTATAATCTCAGGCATAGATTATAATTTGACCACACTAAGCTTTATGAGTTTTAAGTATGTGATTACGGCAAATGTATTTAAAGAACACAAATACTTGCAGGATAGTCTCTGTGATTGGACTGGGGTTTGTTTTGCTTTCTGTGTGTTTTGAATAAATTGTCTAAATGACTCTGTTAATGTGAAATAAGTTTTTGACTTCGCTGGACTAAAATAAATGTAAAAAATTACCTTTTGGAAACTAACATTATTGGAAGCTAGAATACTCAGAAAATATTTGCTCGTGAAAACTGGTTTCAAATTATTATTATTAAATTGCCAATAAACCACCAGTTTTCATATGCTTTATTTTATCAATTACAAGACACATCTTTTTCCATATAAAAATTTCTAAAGGTTGGGAGTGTCTTAGAATCAGGTGCATGTATATAGGGTTTTTTTTTTTCCTGTTAGAGATACTGAAATTAGTGTGTGTTAGAATCTGGCATCTAAGAATTTATGAAATACTAGCCGTCCCCTGTCACGCGTTGCTGTGGCCCAGTCTGTGTATATGTGCTTTGTGTGTATATATATTTGTTTATATGTGGTTTTGCGCATGCATTGTAATGTATTTTTATTTTTTGGCTTTTTAAGTTCCTTCCGTTTTTCAGTGTTTTTATGAGTGATGGTCACTCGTTGGCCTAATAGGTGTATTGTGTCCAAATTTGGTGTCAATTACTCCAGTCGTTTTTAAGTTATGTTAATCCCACAAACGAACATTACATTTTTATTTATATAGATAGTATATAGTATCTGATTTAAAACTTGTTTTGTGTGTTATTGTTAATTACAAATTTGTGAAGAAAACTCTCTGGATTGGATTACAGGTTAGCCTTAAAAACAGAAGGGCCACCTTCTGTCTATATGTGTCTCCTAAATTAGGTTCCCACTGGTGGGAGTAACAATAATCCTGATCCCCCCATGCATCCCCTGCCCAATCATCTAGAGCAGTGAATTTTAATATTTTCTTTACCAAGGACTCCATTTAAGTATCTTTTAGGTATATTTTGTTCCCATGGACTTTTAAGATTTAAAACCCAAATATGCACCAAATATTTAAAGTTGTTCAGCAAGGGTCTTCAGATTTGGAGAAATGAGAGAAACAAGGAAATGCATGCACTCCTATTTTTAGGGGGTGATTCTATACTGATATAAAGATGCCGATTATACCTGAACACTGAACCATGGCCTCAAATCATGTATTAATTTCAATGACTCAATGAGAAGACTAGTGGTCATTTCGCTTACACTTGGCCTGTTGTACCCAAAAATTCTGCATCCACAGATTCAATCAGCCACAGCTTGAAAGAAATTCCTAAGAAATTCCAAAAGGCAGCAAACTTTCACTTTGCTATTTTATATAAGGAATAACACTGTATTGCACATTGTATATAATGGGACGAGTATCCACAGATTTGGTCTTCATGGGTGTATGAGTGTGTGTGTGTGTTTGAATCAAACCCCCACTAACACGATGGACCTACTGTATGAGTGTTATATTATAACACATCCTGATTCAATGCAGAACTCATACTCTTTTGGTCAATTAGTTGGGGAAGAGCATAATGAATAGTGCTGAACAACTATAAAACAATGCTTGTATTCAACAACAATGGTAGCCTCTTTAAATGGGAACAGTGCCACCTCCTCCTAAGAATTTTAGGACCCTTTAGTACAAGACATGTGTTCAATCAATGTCGAAACTGCAAAGTATTCCCAGGAAACAATATTGTATATGATGGCAAAGACAGCTTATTTTCTGAGAGTTACTTTTCAAAATCCTCTTACTTAAAGGAGATGTTACCGTGCGGGCCAGCACACCAGTCCCCATTGTTGATGGGACAGCAGCTCCATCTATAAAGGGGGATGGGGAATCCATCTCAGCTGTCTCCCGCTATGCCGAAACAATTCATCACAACTTCCCACCAATCCCAGGGGACAGGTGATGAAAAAGGCAACCCAACAAGACTAACAACCCTGCCTTTGTAATAAATCAACTCCTTATCTAGGATTTTCAGTAGTCTCTGCCACTCTCTTCCTCAAGCCAACCTACCCAGACCCAACATAGAGAGACATCTTGTGAAGCAATCTCTCAGCCAGACATGGGCATTACTAGCCTCTCCCCGGTCTAAATCTCCACCTTAAGGATGAGTTCTATCTACTTTTTCTCTTCTTCCCAAGAAATCTCAATATACCCCCTCTTGATACACCATGTCACTTCACTAGCCTCCCCAACGGTCTTAGTGAGCCAGCTCCTCCACCTTGCACATAATGCCTTTCAGGAAACTCCTCAGCAGACTCTCAATACTTGCTGCTATCGCCACCTGTATCCCCAGTGCCTCTTTAAACATAGTTGGGACCTCCAAACCCTCAGAAAAACCTGTTCCCTGGAGGGAAAAAGTAATGATAGTGAGTAGTCTGTGCAATCCTTCACTGCTGCCTCATGGCCTTCAATAAACATCTCTCTTCTCACTTCACTGCCACCCACTCACACACCAGCTCTTGAATACAAACACCCATCCTACTGTTGAGAGTGTCCCCCTTTCTGTGCTTCTGAGCTTTGAGCCAGCAGTCAAGTACATGCCCCTGTGCCTGACTGCTCACCCCTTCCTCTAAGCCCAACAAAAGTTTCTCTCTGTTCCTCTTCCCAGGCAAGATACCATGCTCCCACTTTCCCACCTCATCTGTTCCTTAAACTGCAGAAATATGCCAGCCTGCTTCTCTTCTCCTCACTTTCCCTCACACTCATATAAAACCTGCCTGCTCCACCTCCTCCATTCCTGTTTTGGGGTAGCAATTGGCTGTTGCACCACTGAAAGTGTGGATAGCGCCACCACTCTCCC
The DNA here is from genome assembly GCF_025583915.1 of Anolis sagrei ordinatus. NCBI lineage: Eukaryota > Metazoa > Chordata > Lepidosauria > Squamata > Anolidae > Anolis > Anolis sagrei. Next base: position 74,656,175 of record NW_026847660.1, read on the forward strand.
ATAAACCTGATTGGCCAGGACAGCTGCGGATCCTCTGTGAGGACATCATGGCCGCCCAGGGATCTGCAAACCACAGGTTAAAGGCTGCTGTTCTAGAGCAGCTTTATGAATATTAAAAAGGGGATATAGAGACAGTCGGAACAACAAATGGATCCCCTCAATAAGGTTGGAATCACTGCAAATAATCTCACTAGAGGGAATAAAATTGATTCAAGCCTGCTACTTATCTTTTTAAAAAAAAATATCAAAATTCAGAGAAGAATTTCTTGGTTTTAGGCGATAGTGGGAATTCCCTTTGGGGCGGGGCTTGTTCATAGATTTCTGCAACCCAGGGGTGCAACCATGATGAAAGTTAAGAATATGCATATGCAAATTGAAATCTTTAAGTACTAAACCCATATTCAGGTCAGAAATTTTCTTTTTACCTGTTTGATAAACAAGCTAAATGCCTGTTGCATTCTGCCAAATTTTAATGCTCCTCCCCACACAGTCTGTAAAAGCTGCTGCCTTTTCTAGTGTGTATGTTTTTTTAAAAAATCACATTTTGAGAATTTTTATCCTACTTTTACAAAAAAAAAAGGGGGGGGGAGTGAAAGTGCTGCAGTTCAGTGCTTACTGAATTTGCAGTGTTTCAAACCGTCAGCCACGTATACTATTAAATTCATGTGCTGTAAGGGTTAAAGCAGTCTCTTGTAGTGAGAACCGAAATGTTGTCTTCCAGTTCATGTGCAAGGGCAGAGTACAGTTTCCATGGAAACTCGTGGAATAATGTGTTTCATGTCTTCCCTTTGCATTCTGATAGTAACATATTGCTGCATGCAAAATGCTTAGAGCCAGATACCATTGTAATGGTTGCCTAAAAGGAAGCATATTTAATAATTTCAGATCCATACACATAATTTTATTTTTAATGACTGTAATTCAGAAATATGACTATGTAGGGCACCTAGTTTGATGGCACTAGATGCACATTTGATCATAGTCCTAAATTAATATTCTACAGACACACTTTAGCAATATAACCATTTTGCATCTAAGCTTGTGGTCGAGCACATTTCAGAAATCCAGTTTGCTTAATATCATGGCAGTTCACCTTTCTTTTTCTAAGGTTGTTTGGATTTTTTCCAACATAAAAGCATTTTGCTGTTAAACAAAGGAATTAAAATTATTCGGTCATTGTGAGAAAAAGAAAACCATCATTTATAAGAGCCTGGAAAAGCAAAAGGTGCTAAATGGGTGTGTGTCTCTGTTACGCAGCTGTGTGGCAGCCTCGCCCATCTTGTTTATAAGGAAAACTACAGGTTGGTCTGCCCTTACATTTTCAGGGTCCTAGAGAAATGCTACTTTCTCAGCTGGCCCATTGGGCATACTTCTCTCTGCTATGCTGTATTTTTAATGTAGAGTATAAATAGAATGTGCTGTAATGAAAGCAAAACACACATGCACACAGACTACAAACCGAGCAATCCGAGAAACTTTTCTTGGCAAAAGACATACCCTTAATTTTTTAGAGATGAGATGTTTAAGAGGAGTGTGGTCTGTTTCCCTTTTGAAAAATTAAGGATAGTGAATGCAAATGTTTGTGCGTGGGAATGAATGTATATGTGTGAAGAATTTTCACCTTTTCATCTGGCAGTGGCTACCAGAAGATGATGTCACCTTGCAGCCGATTGGCTGTTTCAGTACCTAGTGCAGGGAGGAAGAGAGAGAAGGATGCCGGCACAAATCTCTGTGGTGGATCCATGGTGTTTTCTGTCAGTTTTAGGTGGAATATTTTGATTAGTATTGAGATAGTCTATTAGTGTGGCCATGTGAGCAAGCAAGACAACATCCCAGTGCAAGGGGCAGTAGGAGCTGTCAGAGGAATGAGGCGACTGATCTGCAAACGGATCTGTGATTGTAAGTGTTAAAATCAGGGTGGAACGACTGAAGCAGGGAGTGTTAGTAGACACATTGTGGGAGGATATGTAGCAAGGATGGGAAGCATGAGTAGTTGAAAATCAATGCTTTTTTCTCTGTTGAAATGTTGGAATGAAGATAGTGAGGATGTAATTTGAGCAACAAAATAGAAGTCAACTGGGAATGTTTGCCTTGCAACAGATTTTGTCTTAGTTTGCAAAAACAGTAAGCCTTTACAATATTTTTTCATTCCCGATTCATTTGCAAAGCCATTATATTTAAATGAAACAGTTTTTTCATTTTTTACTCTTTATTATCTGTCTACAGCCTTGAAGACAAAGGACATAGAGATTATTATTGATTTTACTTGATTTTGGGGACTTCTGGTGAATACTGCTTCAAGGCACTTAGGGTTATAACTGAAGCTTTTCTCTAAAACATCCCTTGCAGATAAAAGCTTTGATGATGAGGAATCAGTGGATGGAAATAGGCCATCTTCAGCTGCCTCAGCTTTCAAGGTTCCTGCACCTAAAAAACCTGGAAACCCATCAAATGCATCAAGAAAACCAGGTTCTGCTGGTGGGCCTAAGGTTGGAGGTAAGATTGCAATCTTCAGGCTTTAATGTGCTGAGGTTTTTTGTTTGGTTTGTTCTGGGTTTTTTTCTCTCTCTGATACTGGCTCAGCCAAAATCATATTGAAGAACTTTGAAGGATAATGTTTAATTCATAACTGCAGTATTTTTTCTGGAAGGTGGGAATATGATCTTGACAAATAATATGCTTATATAAATGGATGTTCTTGTTGAAATAGATAATAATAATCCAGTTAATATAAATAATTATTATTTGGTGAAACTGTATATTTTATTTTTAAAAGTACATAGTATGTATTACTAGATCTCTCACTTTCACAAATGGAAGGAAAATGATGCAGTATTCAGTAAAATACATATGCTGGTTTTAAAATTTTGCTCCATTACTTGACATTGAAACTTCCATATTGACACAGAATAACTTTAAAATAAGTACAATAATTCCCCAGACAAATACCAAAAAACTTGATGTAAAAAATGAGGACTGTGCCAGCCAACAATTATATTCTTTTCAATGTATGTGACAATTTTCTTTTATGAACAAGTCTTCTAAATGTATATATAAATGGAATCCTCCCAGACGCATGAATTATTTTTTTTCTTTCAAAAAAATTGAAAATAGACACTTATCTATCTCTGAAATTGTATGTTTCATTTATGTAAGATATGTCTTAATTACAAATGTCAGAAGTGTGGCATCAGGTGGGATACATCAAGTATGTTGTGTGTGTGTATTTGGAGTGCATTTGCTTGTCTGAAAAATTTAGCTATATTTCTTACATTTTCTGCTCTTTAGTGTGCTTATTGTAAAAAAGTTAGTTTTGAAATATATAAGGCTTTTGTTACTTTTGATGGTAAAACACTTGAAAATTATGTATTTAAGGGCATTGAAGTAATGAGTCCAAAAGTAAGATCTAACAGTTGTAAAAAAAATCATCTTGTAGGCTTCACTGCTGTACATGTATACTATGGTCCTGCCTGTATAGAGTTGCAACAGGTGTGTCCTGGATGTGAGGTTGGGAAATATATCTAAATTTAGTTATACAATTCAGCTTGCCATACTTTTAAATTATGCATTATTTCAGAATAAACTGTTACACCTATGACAGTATTCCAAAAATTCTTTACTCATTATAATTCCTCGTGAAATTGTATCCTACATGTGTTGTCAAAAAGGAGGTGCTTAGAGCTTTCATGTAATGTTTTCCTGATTATAATACTTGTGATGTATAAAATCTTGGGGTGCATTTTGGACACAGAAGTAAACTCCCCCCCCCCCCGATCCAATTCCTACTTCTGGCAATAAAAATAATAACTTAAAATATTCCTAATCATATTGTGTGGGCAGGTACAGGTTAAATTCTTTAAACATAGGAGATAAGATATAGGAGACTGTTAGATGACCAGTGTTTCTGTGACATGAGCAAGCTCAGTTTATCATAGAAAGTTCTGTGAGGCCATAATATGCAAAATGCATAGTGGAACTGAATGCTTATGCAAAATGCATCCTAGATTATTAAAAATTTTGGAGCATTATGTCATTAATCAAGTCTGTGTATTGAATCATGTGTGTTATTAAGGAAAGGCTTTTTTTTTCATAAGTTACAAGGAGTTCCTAACAGGGCAGTATTTAGATATTGATAAATTGTTCTATGCACATGGTAAAATTATTTTTGAAATATTTCTCATAATTTGAAAATTTAGTACAAGAAAATAGTCTACTTTAAAAAATAGATATGTTATGTGGATGGCTTCCAAAAACAGTAGAATCAGTGTATTTGACATGATCAATTGAGACAGAGATTATTGAACTTTATTCTTTAGACAGCTACTTTATTTCTGTGATATGAGATGTCCATCTGTGTAAACTCATATGGAAGTCAGCTAAGCAAATAATGTGGTCAGGTTACAAGGATCTGGGAGCCTTACTTACATTGACCTATATTTGAAAATTGCCATTAGAGTAAGATTTTTAAAATGAGAGGAAAATCAGATGTCACATTCACATGTATTTTTTTTAAAATGGTAAAATATAATTGAAATTGCCTTAAGCTCCTATATTGGGAGAAAGTCATGATAAAAATTAAGTCAATAAATAAAAGAATTCATCTGGAAAATCTTTAGGTCTTTCTGCAATACCAAAACACAGTGTCATTTACTTCCTGCTTGCTAGCAATATCACAAATCTTAAAAAGTCTTTAACATTCATACCATGACATATCTTCACATGGTAACCTGATAATGTGGTTGCTGAACAGATTGAATGTTCTTTGCATGTACAGTTATTGCATATTGTACTTACACTCAACTAGGAAATTCAGAATTGTTTGCATCATAAGTGTTTTTTGCTGTTTGGTTGAATTTGTATAATGTGTTATGTTGAACTACAGTCTTTTTTCTTTAAAAAAATCCCTTCAAGAGCTATATTCCTTGAATCAACTTTCCACCATTTAGGTCAGGGGTCCTCAAACTAAGGCCCGGGGGCTGGATATGGCCCTCGAAGGTCATTTACCCGGCCCTCACTCAGGGTCAGTCTAAGTCTGAAATGACTTGAAAGCACACAACAACAGCAATCCTATTTCACAGTCAAAAGCAGGCCCACACTTCCCATTGAAATACTAATAACTTTATATTTGTTAAAATTATTCTTCATGTTAATTATTGCATTGTTTTTAAGTGTTTTTTGTACTACAAATAAGATATGTGTAGTGTGCATAGGCATTCATTCATGTTTTTTTCAGTAATCCGGCCCCCAACTGTTTGAGGGACTGTGGCCTGGCCCTCGGTTTAAAAAGTTTGAGGACCCCTGATTTAGGTGAAAGATTCAGCTCCATTGCTATCACCCATCCAACTTAGTCATTGTGAAACTTCTCTGTCTGCATGCAATAGTGAAATATGGGTTACATATTTACTTCACTCAAAGAATGCACCCTGCTTTTCCAAAATGCACCCCTTTCAGCAAATCTTCTGTCCCCTCTTTGTAGCCTATTCAGGAGGCATAAGTAATTGGTTATGCTAAGGAGAGCCAGGGAAATTTGCTTCTCCCAGTGGTATTTTGCACAATAAAAACCTTACATTTTAACTCAAGTAGTAGTGGTTTTATAAGTTTGTCCAGTATTGACCTCATATTACCGATGGGTTCAGAAATAATACAGGGTGTCTCAAAATGATGGACCCAATTTCAATGCAGTATATTTCATGATGACAGCATGATACAATTACATTAAAAGTTACAAATGGTTAATGAGTTTTCAAGTTTTACTATACATTTTGAGCCAGAAGCAGATCTAAAAAGTAATTCCACAAATGGAGAATATCTTGTTAGATCTTATGTTGTGGGGTCACCATCTTGCAAATGACTGAGGCTAGGGGCTGTTTGGGGGCTGGGAGAGGCATCTAGCATTTATTATTGGAAACTTTGCCCCACACTTTCCAGTGGTAAGAGTTTCATTTATAGGTGGTTCATGGCTGCAGGGAAATTGCTATTTCAAACTGGGGCCATCTTTTTGGACCATTTGTAATTTCAGGGAAATGAGTTTTTATGCTCCTGGCCTTGTATGTCTTTAGTGTATTAAGTGGCAAATATGTTTAAGCTCTAAATGTTTTGTAATGACATTTACATGATAGACACGAGAAGCCAAATTTCCTAAGAAATGTACAGTTAATTCTGTGTGCTGTCTCTTCACGAGTAGTACCCATGATATATGCATTTCTGTGGATCCTCTCCTATTTTAATTTGTATTTAAAATACAATACAAAAAAGAAAAGAGAGATAAGAAAGGGTGAAGCATGCGTAGGATATGATTGTGGGATTGGTATATATTTGAGTACAAGTTGACATTATATCTAAAAATATATTTTCTTGAAGTTGATGTCTGCAAAATCCATTTTTACGTATAGCTCAAGGAGTAATTTTTTGCTGGATGGTGGATGTTTATTTTTCCAGCTTTGGGGTATAAATCTTTTACTCACAGTAAAAAATGCAGGCTCCAACCAGTTGTCCATTAGTTAAATTCTAAATTTCAAGAATATAATTTAAAGGTGCATGTGCATCTACAAAGAGCAAAGTTTTACCTAATAAAATCAATAGACTGTAACTGTACACAGAGCATGTCCATCTGATATCTATCTGGATCTATCCTCAAGTGACCCAAATTATAAATTCCACAACTAGCCTTTTCCTTTCATAAAAAAGTCTGTTGCACAAAGTGCAAATTAATGTTATTTAGTTTAGCATGACCATGATCAAACTGTAACTGTCAAGAGATTGTACTGGTTCTGGCACAAGAAATAGTTGGAAGCATCATTCTTTTTCAGCGTAGAACCTAACATAGTCCAGCCAAAATAGAGATGCCAAGTAGGCTGAGTCCAAAGTCATTAATTCTAAACTATATTTTAAAATCCTACAAAACTTCTGTAGAAGTAGGTAATTGCACATGCATCTTTTTTTTAGCCATATCTTACCTTTTACCATTTGATTACTTCTCAAAATATTTGAGATGCTTGCAGAACAGCTTGAAATATACATCAGCATTAAAAGAAGTATAGAGAAATCAAGGTTAATAAGCATCAGACTTAAAATTAAATACGGTACTATGGGAATTGTTAATAGTTTACTCTCCAACTGTTTAGTGCTTTGAGATAAACATTAACTAACTCCCTGTGCTGAGGAACTACAATTGGAAAGAAGAGAAACAATTGTAATAAGATGAATATGAATAGATGAATTTTATGGAAATATGAAAAAAGAGAAAGAGGTTCATTGAAGGAAATAACATAATAAATTATCTTGTATGAGTTGCCATTTATCATACACACACACACACACACACACACACACACACACACACACATGGTATGCCTCTGAAGAAGCCAATAACCTGTGTTTTGTGGCCTTAGTGTTAAATAGAGGATGATATAAGGCAAAGCTGATATCTTTTGTTCTGTTAAATCTAAATATTTAATAAGTAAATATTTCATGTAGCCTCTATCCATTAAGTATTAAAAGGACCTTGCTATTATTATTTACAGAAATATGGAGCATACAGTTGTCATATGCATGTTGTTTAATTTGTTTATAAACCGCCAAAATGTTTATTGAATGAACTTTAGTTTTCCTGCTAATTTTGAGATTATTATATATTTTAATATTATATATTAAAATATTAAGTATTTTGAAATATCTTGTTACATTTTGTTCTATTGTATTTTTCTACATTTTTTAAAAATCAGCCCTGTGCTAATTATACACTTTGGCCAGAAAAATGGGAGACCTCATAAATATAACTGACTCTATAAGAACAAACGACTACCTGTTTCCATTCAAACATTATGCCTTCAGGAAATTTTGCAATACATTACACATGAATGCTCCCTGTGGAAAATGTATAAGGGCCATTTTCTAAGGTTCACACTTTATTCATGAGGGTCATTAGCTAGACCTGTTAGGCCATATCATTGCCTGACACAAACTGTGTCACATGAACATACCAAATACACTTCTGTGAGTACATGCTGCAGGGAAAGTAGGCAAGCTATATTACAGGTAAATATATCTACTATTACTGTAAAACTCCAATAAGAATCTCCCTCCTTCAACCCCCCTTCCCCCAACCACCATTTAAAGTCATTGAACAAGCCAAATATGTGTCTGCTAGTTAGTATATTTCCATTTTTGCAGTTTTGAAATTTTGGTTCTTATAAATATTTTTCTTAAATGTCAGCATCAGTAAAATAGAACTATAATCCTCATTGCTTATAGGCACACTTTGTGTTTGCCCAAAATACTGTGACAGAATTTCTGAGACTTCAGTTTTATTGATAACAAGTGGTGTGTTTATGCATAGTGCATAGTCACTCTAGCTTGGCTCCTCTTGTAAGTAGGAATGGTTAAAATATCTAAAAACTTAGCAAGAAAAGAAAATTATCAATATGTCTAAACCTGAAGCCTGACTCATCACTTGTCAAACAAATCTTGGTAGGTAAGCCAACTTCTTTTGGCAGAGAAGTGGGCTATACATCCATTTTATTTCAAGCTCAGGCTTCTTAGATGAAAGATAAGCCTGGATATCAGATATAGCTGTTAAGTTTTTTCTGTCCTGGTAAATTTCAAGTTGTCTTCGTTGCACCATTTTTCTAGTAGAATTAAACAGGAATGGCAGTTTTGACCTGTACACTTCTTGTTATCAGGAAGTAAGAATCCTGTTTCTTGTGATAGATACACCTAACCATATGTAATGCTAAGCAGATTTGGCGTAAGCTGAACTATGGTACATTCTTGACACCTAACACCCACACAAGTAATCACCACTTTTCATGCCTTCTGCTTCTTGTACAGGTTGCTAGTTCTTTGATCTTGAAAAAAGGTCTGCTTTCATATTGTTTTTCATTTTACTCACTCTTCTATTTCATTGAGTTAATCTTGTATAAATTGTAGAAACTTGCACCAAGTTATAAATGTCCAACCCACATTTTGGTGTCTCAGATGTTAGCTCTGTTTCTAGATATATTTGACCTGCTTATTCCAAAAATGGCACCAGTTTTCCCCCTCCCTGCTCTTGTTTTTGAGATACAAAACATATTCCATCTACCAGTTGCCATGTGCTCTTCCATAGAAAATCATGATTACCATATCTAAGAAACTAGAGCTTATGTGGTCTATCCAGTACAATTTTCTGAATCAGCAACCCAAATAACCCCAAGAACAAACCTAAAAACCTAAAAAGAATTCTTTTTTGTTAGGCTGTGTAATCTTTGCAAGATGCTCTTTTCCTGCTTTTGCTTTGTCTTTTATAAGATTCATTCTTTGTGTTTCCAGTGAAACCGGTGTTTCTGCTTTTTGGATAGAAATGCCTTTCTTCTTAATTTTTCCCTTGACTTATAGGCATGAGAGAGCTACAGTATCACTCTTGCCTCTCTGTAGGTAGCCGAAACAGAAAAAATGTGCATATTTGCTTGAATTACATAGTTTTGGGTGCAGTGTTTAGTTTTCTAGTGTAGAAACTATAGTCTTATCAGAAAAGGTTTACTTTCTCAGAACTCAAGTATTAACGTTCTTGCAAATACATAACAATGCTGTATAAGGCTTTTGCACCACTTGAATCAACTTGCACTTCATTCAAATTTTAACTTAATCTGTTTCTATTTTTATTTTAGATGCTCTTTCCTTTAAATTTTCAGTTAAAATATTATTGCTAACATTGACAGGTCCCACAAAGGAAGGAGGTGCTGGAGCCGTTGATGAAGATGATTTCATAAAAGCCTTTACAGATGTTCCTACTGTGCAGGTAAAGTTATATCTTGTAGTATTGTTGTTGATTTAAATTTGGGAAGTGCCAGATTTCACCAGTTCTTTGTTATAGTAAAGCTTGATTTCAATAATAGAATGATTGTCACTATTAACAGTTTTTAATTAAAGCACATGAGGTAATGAATACAGAGGTTTCAGAGCAGAAAATTTGAAGTTATTAATGTGACAGTTCACTTTCAAGTACTGAAGATGGTTAGCTAAACTGTTCATATAAATAATTTTTTTCTTCTGGGAAGGTTTGATATTTGAGTTAAGTATTTGTCATCAAATTTAAAACTATACATATATTTGATTCTCAGAAGAAAAAAATCCAAGTCAGTTGGCTAGTCATTTGGTGAAGGTTGTGGAGCTTCCATAGTCTCTAGTAAAGAATCTGTAGCACAAATCTCTTTACTACATCTGCTGTCTCATCGTGGCATAAGGCAACCGTGATAAGGCGGATTAATCATAAGTGGATTAAATGCATGGTAGGGGATTCCTTCTTTAGCAGGGCATAGAAAGAAGTGGTGATCAAGAACTTTTCATCTATTTCTTCTGTGTTAATATAATTCATGCAATGAAATTTTATCCCTGTTATAAATCACTTTGATTTACTACAAACTTGTATTCCTTGTCCTCAATGAATATACGTCCCTATATTTTAGGCAAAGCAGAATATGTTGATGTATGTATACTCATAAAATCAAAAGCAGTATTGCTTTAAAAATTAATACAATTGTTCTGTTCAGGCATAGTGCTAAATAATGACTTAACATTGTGGGCAAGACAAGACTCCGACAAATCTGGTTCCAACTTGTATTTCCCTCTTTTTCTACTTCTATTAGAATGGCTATGAAGAAATAAGGAACTTCTATTTTATACTGAGTTCAGTATAGGATGTTATATGAAACCTAAATTGTGGTTACGTTTAACTGTGGTTGATGAAGACAAGACGGTTTTATAAACTTTTGTTTGATGTTGACTTATTTTTGTTAGCTGTGATTAAAATTAACGCAGTTCATTCATATTGAGATAATATAGAAAACCGTGGTTAATCTTAGTCTTTGGTGGAAAAAGTCTGGTCCACAAGACACATCCAGCCCTCAAGAACCTTTTGAGATCCCCAGAGCATTCCATGTTTATAGAATTGCCTCTGTGGAGTTAAGAAAAGCTATTTTGCTTTAGAGCAGGTCTTTTGGCAAAATGCAGGATCATGAGAATAAGTTATATTCTGATAACACTGATTGAGAATTGTGGAAATTTGGGATATTCTAGAAATTGATTATACAAGTTGACCCCACACATTTGTGGCTTTCACTTTTGTGGATTTGATTATTCCTGGATTTGATTAATATGGTCCTTCTAGGAATCTCAAGGTTCTCCAGTATGACTCTGGTCAACTTTAGTTGGCTGTTGCCCATAGAGCAGGAGTATTGAACCCATTTTTACTGAAGGCCATCAGATATATTGTTGCCTTCAAAGGTCTGTTTGTAATTGTAAGACCGTATAACTGTAGTTATGATGTTCTGGCATTGAAAGCCTTGTGGGCCTCATAAAATGAAGTGGCAGGCCGAATTCAACCTGTAGGCCTTGCATTTGACACGGTTGCCATAGAGTCTCACTGACAACTCAGAGATTCCCAGAAGGGTGTTATTCAGGTTTTTTTAAAAAAAATTGTGGGTTTCCCCCCACTTTTGTGGGGGTCCTGTGCACCTACCTAACCACAGTAAATGTAGAACAATTTTATTTTCATTTAGTACAAGATTAGAGCCAAACATTGATCAGAAAGAATTTCATATCCACTATGATATTATTGTGGGGAAGAAGTGATTTCTGATTAGAAATCAGTCTACAAGTTTACAATATGATCTCCAACATGAACAAAATTTGTTCAAAATGGTGCATGAGAAAATGCATAGAGCTGAAAATGATGTACTGATGCAGTTTTACATGCAAAAAAAAAAAAAGAACTTCCCATGTAGGATGGAATATGTGAGGTTTTCAGTCTCATATAAATTGGAATGAGATTGGCAAAACAAAAAAAAAACCCTCAAGTACTTGCCAAAATTTGGCTTGTCTGATTCAGATATTCAAAACCAGCCCTGAAAGCCTGTTTTGACTTGTTTCTTTATTTTAATGCACAATTGGTGGTTGTGAGGTCCTTGGAAACCTATCAAAGTTCTAGTTAATTTTTTTTTCAAGTCATAGGTGCTCATAGTAACATCAATACAATATTTTTGATTTCCATCATTTTCTACTGCTTTAGGCCTGGGTGTGTGAAAGAGATAAAAGAAATATCTAATATACCTAATTATTTCAAACATTAGGATTATAAAGTGTACATAATCACATGTATTCCACCACATGAACACAGTGGAATGGGCATCCTTAAATTCACAATGCAGCTGTATAAAAGTCAGATGAATTGAACTACTGTATTTCATTGCATAATAGCTCCCATTGCATGATAATCACACTACCCTTTTGAAGAAGGCAAAATTGATATTTTGCTCTCCTTGCATAAAAGTCACACCCTTACTTCACTCACCCAGATGAGTGAATTAAGGATGCGGCTGCCTTTTGGCGCTACTGGACTTGACTCAGCTCTCACTCCCCCTGCTCACCTGCCCTCTTTCCATTTTGGCTCTGCTGCGCGGGTGGGTGATGTGTCACCCACCCATGCAACTACACCCTTTGTAGTTCAGAGGGAAGAGGCTGGTAGGCAGGTGAATTTTTTAGCTCAGAAAGCAGGGGCTGGAAAGCGGATGAGTTCACTCGTAGCTGAGGGGAGCCTCACATAATAGTTGCACCCCCGTAGATTATGCAATGAAATACAATAATCACAAAGACGAAATCTAACCCTAGGAAGGGAAAAAGGTGTATCCACTGAAGCTTTATTTAGGATCCTAGTTTCCACAACTACCCAAAATTTTCAAAATCTGATTGTCATGGGGACAGAAACTGAGGTGAAATCTTCTGAACATGTTTTTAACCTAAAAATTCAACTTAAGGACAGTTCTACAGAACTGCTCTACCTGTTCATAAACTGGGGATAGTCTGTAGTCCCATTTTCTAAGTAAGATTACCAAAATGGAACTCTTCAAGCTGATAACCCCACAAGTGGACAAGGGTTTGTTTTTGCTAGTTCCTTGTCCCCAGATGTGGTCTGGGTGGATGAATAGTGTTCCAGAACTGACACTCAAATTCATGCAAAGAACTGACAAAAATTGCCATCTTCCTCCAGTGTAGAGAATCCATTGAATTGTACTTCCAACCCAATGGAACAAGGTTTCCTATTCACATAGGGTCAGTTTTAGGTTTACCTCATTGCTTTTAATTTGAGATAATCTATGTACACATAAACACACAATTCTGATTTGCATATACATTTGGCCTCAAATCTTTACTATCAGTAATCCAGTCTGCACTCTGGCTTTTTTGAGCTACATAAAATTGATTTTAATTAGCCTGTTTAAATGGTGTGAAATTAAGGCTTAAACTGTATTGATGATAATTCCAGTGTGTCTTTTATAAAATTTTGAAAATTGATTTTGGGGGGGGGGGGGCATTAAGTCACCAAAATACCATCCCTATATTACTCTGTGGTGGCATAGAAAGAAGTACACAACAAGTAATTTTTCTTAAATTCCTATTTTTCTTATTTTTTTTTCCAGATTTATCTACCAAGTATCTTAGTTTTAACTGTATTTATGAGACTTGTGCACTGCTTATTCATATGCAAAGTAACTTTCAAATTATTTCTGACAAAAAGCTTGCATTTGTTGCATGGTGGAGTTAGCATTTGACTAGTTCAATATGTGTTCCATCCTTAATTTAAAAATCAATTGCTAGTAAAATAGTTAAACCATAACTGCTCAAATAAAAAAGCTAATTGCAACCAAGCAATTTCTAGCACCTTATAGCCTGTTTTAAACCTCTGCTACATATTAAATTGCATGGAAGCTACCCATTACAATTGAGCCTTTCAGTAGAAGTCCTGATTCCTGGGCATTCATGACCTGCACCATCTTTTGTTTCAAATATTCTGGCACCTACGTCTGAATGTCTCAAAGCATTTACAATCCTATTCTCTTGGGGAAAGAACTTCTTGAAAAAAGATCCTAAATACAAAATGTTCCTGATGTGCAATATAAGCTATACTTCTTTGCATGTCTGGGAACCAGCATATTTCACATTCATCATACCCTCGTACAGTGGAAGCATTTTTATAGATGTAATATTGCTTAGGACAGGTCTGCACAAAATGTAGCCCAGATTTAGTGTGACCTTCAGAAGCTTTGAGTCTAAGCCTTAGTGAGGGAGGTCACACATAGTGCTACAATGGAGTAACACTCACAGTTACTAAACTAACCTGTGGCAAAAGGGGGCACTGCTGATAGATCTGGTCAGGACTCTGGAAGTGCTGGTCTCAGTTGGAAAAAGTCTGGGAGGTTTGTTGGGCTTAGCTTGGAGTAGTGAGGAGCAAGGACGAAATGCTAAGATGTATTGGACCTTTCTTCAGGGGACGGGGAATCTTGAGTTCCAGATTATGTTAAAATTTATTTATTTATTTATTTACTGTATTTGTATACTACCTTTCTCAGCCAGTCGGCGACTCAACGCGGTTTCCAACAAATCAGTACACATAAAAACATAATACAGATTAAAACATTAAAACAGTATAAAACACAACAAGAGCAATAAAAACCACATCATTAGCGTCTCCTTATTATCAAGCATTGTCCAGTTCCATCGTCAAGTCATTCAAATTCCTATATATTAGCTACTCTGCATTTGTAAATGCTTGCTCAAACAACCACGTTTTAACCTGCCTCTGAAACGTTAAGAGAGAGGAAGCCGATCTAATCTCCCTAGGAAAGGTGTTCCATAGCCGAGGGGCCACCACCTAGAAGGCCCTGTCTCTCGTCCCTGCCAAACGTACTTGTGATGAAGGCGGGACCAAGAGCAGGGTCTCCCCAGACGATCTTGAAGTCCTTGATGGTTTGTAAGGGGAGATGCGTTCAGATTTAACATTAGAAGTGCTGAAAACCTATCTTTGGCCAAAGAGGTTTATTCTACTGTATTTTAATTTTGGCCTCTTAATACTGCTAAGTTGTGCTTAGGACATAGTTTAAGAAGTGGTATTTTGACTAGAAAGAATATGTTTCATCTCAACTGTGGGTTGATGTCTTCTTTCTGTGATGTGATGTATCAGTGCAAATGCTGTTGCAGGGCACATTTCCATTTTAATACCAAAACCACTTGGATTATTTTTTTCTAGCTTTATTTCCTCTACTTCTGGCATCCAACCTAGCGGGTTAAATCCTAGATGTCTGATATTGCTAAACCATTCATTTTCTTTATGTATCTTCACCGTGTTTTTTTGTATCTTGGATCAGAGATAGTTTCAGCTTTCTTACATATTCAACAGGGCATGCAGTTTGAGGGTAGAAGCTCAAGTTTTATAGGAAGGAAATACACAAGGGCAACTATAAAGCCGCCAAAACTGCTAAATTACAAGCCATCACTATTGCTAGTATAAGGAAGCTGTCACATATGGTAAGGGAAATCTTAGGTTATTTGTTTAGCTTGTTCTTCAACAGAAATAACCTCCTAAAGTGGTTTTGAACAAGAATAATAGAGGAACTTTTACTTTTAGACTAGCAGGGTAAAAGGCCTGAAATGAAAGGGGATTAGGAGGGAAGGAGGAAACTAGCTCCTTTATGAAGTTCTTTAAATGTTGTAGTGTAAAACATTTTTAAGTAGAAGAGAGATGAAAATTTGTTGATCTCTCATCGTAAACAGTCAGAGTCTTTATCTCTTTCTTTGCATCTAGTATTGGCCATGCTTCTGTGTTTCCCCATAGTAAGTGTTTTGCAGTGAAATGGCAAGTATGGTGATGCCCAGGCTCTGTCCACTGATTTTGAAGTTATGAAACTCACCATCCCTATCCCTAGTTTATTATATGAAAGAGAAGCCAAAACACTGGTTCAGTGACATTGTGCCAGACCAGCAGGTCATCTGACACCCTTTTCATTTCCACACTTGAAACTGGGAGCAGGACTGTACTTCATAACAAAGGGAAAGGAAAGTTCTTGCCAACCAACCACAAATCTTGGCATGTCCGACCAAGCAGCTCCAGATCTCTGGTGACTACATGGAATATTTCAAAGTATTTCCAAGGTCAAATAAGAGTCTTGACAAAATGTTACACTTATATGGTATGTCTGATTGTGGAAACTCTGGGTAGGAAATACTAACTTGAATAAAATAATTCCAAACTGCCTTTGCATCTGTGCAGTTTGGAATTATTACAGGTTGAGTATCCTAAAATCCAAAATACTCCAAACTGGACCATATGGGTGACTGAGACAGTGACTCCTTTCCTTTCTTATGGTTCAGTGTATGCAAACATTGTTTCATGTACAAAATTATTTTAAAAAATTGTATAAAATCACCTTCAGGCTGTGTATAAAGTGTATATGAAATGTTTCAAATACTCCTAATACAGGTAACCCGAAGGTGATTTTTTTATTATTCGTTTAATGAATTTTGTGTTTATACATGGGTCACATCTCCAAGATACCTCATTATAGTATATGTGCTTGTATTTAAAAATACATTTAAAAACTCCAAATCCCA
This sequence comes from Anolis sagrei ordinatus, assembly GCF_025583915.1. Classification (NCBI taxonomy): domain Eukaryota; kingdom Metazoa; phylum Chordata; class Lepidosauria; order Squamata; family Anolidae; genus Anolis; species Anolis sagrei. Next base: position 74,672,597 of record NW_026847660.1, read on the forward strand.
AACTAATCTGGCCCTAAGCATTTTGGGTAAGGAATTCCAAACATACTTTATGATGACGAGTTTTTTTATGCATTGTTCACCAAACTTTCCAAACACTACGTTTTTTATAGTGTGTCAATTAATTCAGTGTTTAATTAATTTGATTCCCGTTTTTGGTAGGAATAAGCTTTCATTATATTATGTTGCCCTCTGTTGGCTGCCTACAAAAACAAACCATAATGTTTTACATTGCTTTTTGAAGAATATGTTTAATTGTTTATACCAGCTTGTCACACATATTTGTCTTTTCTAATGTATCATCTCAGTACACCTTTTGGTGCATTTTGTGTTGTAATGTTCAAAATTCCTTCTCTATTTTGTATCTGGGTTTTGACTGATAAAACTGATTTGGTATAATTCAATTTCTTGAAGAATGGGGTGTGACAGATAAGCTCCTTTTAAAATCTGTTCTGGTTCTCTGTTTCCCATGTTCCATTTTGAGAGTTTGGGATTAATCTATGTTGTGTCATATTTATTGTTAGCAGCCTCAAGTCTCTTTATTGTGAGAAAGCTGGGATAAAAATAAAGCAAATTAAAAAAATAACTATCCCTAAAGAGTTCTAGTCCTTTTAACTTGGGGTTGTCTCCATTCATGCTTCTGTTTTATTATGTTTTCTGAGCTTAATATAGTTTTGGCCCTTGACTACCCGTATGCAGAATTAGGGGTATAGCAGCACATATATGTTATGGATGTTTTTTGTAGATAACTGAAATCCACTGGCTATATGGTCCCAAGAAACCGTGATGACTAGAAAAATCGGAGCATTTTAGTGTGTCCAACAACACCAATTTAAGAAACCTACTTTTGAAAACTACATACCACCGTCATTATACCAATGATTAAAGGTTTGGAGTTTTCAAGGGCAGTTAAAAAAATTAAACAACTTTCCCAGTGTTTGGAAGAATGAAATTTAAATTAGATATTTGGGAACTACTGTATGAATTTTACTTCAGCAAATGGAGATTGAAAGATAGGGTGTTGCTTTCATGGGATGCTCTTGGCATTGTATTTTGAATTAGTTTGAATTACTCAGCATTAATTTTCTCTGAACTTTCAGATCTATTCAGCTCGTGAACTTGAAGAAACATTAAATAAAATCAGGGAAATCCTGTCAGATGATAAACATGACTGGGATCAACGAGCCAATGCAGTATGTATTATTAATATTAAGTATTATCTATTTCTCTTAATAAGCCACGCACTGTATTCTATGTTTGGAATCAGAATTCTTATGTTCCAACTCTTTTGTCTGTTATTCCAGCTCAAGAAGGTCCGGTCATTACTTGTTGCTGGGGCTGCACAATATGATTGCTTTTTCCAGCATTTACGACTATTGGATGGAGCATTTAAATTATCAGCCAAGGATCTTAGGTCACAGGTGGTTCGAGAAGCATGCATTACAGTAGCGTAAGTATATTCAAAAGAAACTGAAAAGTGCATTTACTAGTAGTGATCAATTTGCTGAACTGAAGAGACAGATTATTGAAAATAAGCAAAGAACCTTCCACTTCACTTACTTCCACAGTTTTAGAAAAAAGTTGCCACACAAACTGTTTGACTGCTGTAGAGGAGGGTCTTAAATGCAACTAAAGGACTTGGTAAATTTTTGTACTGCATTTTTGTTATACTGTTAGTGGCAGTGCTTATGTTTATAGCTCTTGTAGATCATTTGTTCCTAATAGCTCAAATTTGCTATTAAAGACTCAGCAATAATGTTTAATCAGAGGCATAAACAGCAATGTGAAGTGACATTTATTTTGCATAATATTAATATGCATTAGATTTTTCAAAGTCGAATTGTATTGGTCAATCAAGCAGTGATAATATCTACAACCACAGCCCCCTCAGTGTTTAAAATATGAGTGTTCAGAAATCACACTGGGCTTTGAAATAATGAGATTTGATGTATTCCCATTTATTGAGGTTTATGTTTTCAGTGCTTGTTGTAAAACATTTTGTAGACTGAAGTGTTATTTCAAGACATTTAAAAAGTTTTCCAAGTGTCAGGTTTGTGAGGTAGGCCAAGAGAGTCCCATGAACTCATCTTCCATTCCATGTATTAGTCAAAGTTACCTGAATGCCTTTCTTCAATTGTAAGATACTATTGGTTGTAAGATGCACCGTAATTTCAGTATCACCAACAAAATTATGTAAGATATACCTGCAATTCTAAGACACACCCCATTTTTGCAGGTGTTTGTATAGAAAAAACGTTTCTTAGAATTGAGGAAATGCAGATACACCTATATATATTACACACATGTTTCAGTGTGAATGTCAAACAGTGTGTATATATCAGACATGGGCAAACTAAGGCCCAGAGGCCGAATGCCCAGGCCTGGTATATATGTATAGATGTATATATACATACAATGTAAAAACTATTTGACATTCCAATGAAAGCGTGACAAAAGATACTAATATAAAGTGAAAGAATTCTGACTTCAAGAATTGCTTCCGGAACAGAAGTATTTATTTATCGTGTCAGGAGCAACCAGACATTTGTATTACATTTTTAACAAAACAAATAAACAAACAGATAAAACACAAAGTTTGCAAGCTTGGTAGTTGATTAAATGTCCTTTGACCAGTATCTGGCCACTTGGAGTGCCTCTGGTGTTGCCGCAGGAAGGTCCTCCATTGTGCATGTAGCAGGGCTCAGGTTGCATTGCAGCAGGTGGTCAGTGGTTTGCTCTTCTTCACACTGTGGAGAACAGAACAGAAGTGAACAGAGGTTACCTTTCTCTTACACAAAAGTTCAATGGTCTTTACTCCCATCTGTATACACTTCAGCAGCATAATTTATAAACGGTAGAGTCCCATTTTTTATTTAGCTTCTATTGTAAAATAGTAAATCATGCAAATATTTTTAGTACTATATTTCACTGCGTAATAATAACACTTCCCCTCCCACCTTTTTAGTCACACTTCCCCTCCTTTGGGGGGGGGGGTGCAACTATCATGTGGTGGTGACTATTATGTGGTGAAAAAAAAACCCTTTGAAGGTAGCTTTTTTTACCACACAATAGTCCCTATGCGGGAGCACCTACACAGATGGGTGACACCTCATCTGCTCCTGCGGCTGCGTCTTCGAAACTTAACTGCAGAGGAGAGAGAGGGCCAGCAAGTTTGGCTGCCTACCCCTTCCCTCCAAAAGGGAGAGGCTGGCAATCAGGCAGATACACCCAAGGCAAGCCATCATAGCTCACGGTGGAGAGGCAATTGGGTGAATGAATCCATTCGCCTCTTCCCTCCACAGCTACCTCCTGTAGCGCCAAGAGTACATTCATGGGCAGGTGAAGCTTCACCTGCCCTCTTCACATAATAGTCAAATACTTGAAGCATAGCTGCAGAGGGGAGAGGTGGGCAGCAAGTTCACCCACCCATCCCTCCCTTGCGGAAGGGTGGGGCTCAGAAGGGAGAGGCTGGTAGGCAGGTGAATATACCCAAGGCAAGCCACCATAGCTCAGGGTGGAGAGGCAATCGAGTGGGTGAACTCACCCACCTCTCCCCTCCACTGTCTTGTCCCGTAGCTCCAAGGGACAGGTATGGGCAGGTGAAGCCTCATCTGCCTCCTTCACATAATAGTCATGACCATGATCTAAGGATGCGACTATTATGCAAGGAATCCTAAAAAACCAAAATCCTGACCAAAAAAAGAAGGATGTGACTGTTATGTGATGGCAACTATTACACGATGAAATGTGGTATATCAGACCTACCTTACTATAATAGACATATGACATTCATAACCAAAACAGATTTCATATGGCTAAATGCACACCAAATCAGATAAGGAGCTGTGGTTGCGCAATGGGTGCCAGCTGAACTGTTGACCTGAAAGTCAGTGGTTCGAATCCGCGAGACAGGGTGAACCCCATCTGCCAGCTACAGCTTTCCATGTGAGGACATGATAGAAGCCTCCCACAGGCATCCCCTGGGCAACATCTCTGCAGATGGCAATTCTCTCACACCAGAAGCGAGTTGCAGTTTCCCAAGTCGCTTCTGACAGTTTTTTTTTTAAAAAACCCAAACCAGATTCCAAAAAAAGATGTATATATGACTGACAACAGCTGTAGCTTTCTGTAACACATGATTTATACTATTTCCTATGTATAAATGAAAGAAGTTGAGACTTTCATGATGGACATTTATTTCAGAAGCTTATATTTGCCGTTGTACATATAAAGTTGCTTTAATGGCAAGGTAGTTGTTTCTATGTCTATGTGTTTACCACACAGGTGGAGAATAAATCTTTCAGATTATCACTGATTCAGATTAAAGGTGAATGGCTTTCCTGCCTTGGAGAATGATTCAATGGCTTAAGCATAGTGATTCCATTTTCAGATTATGGTAGATTATTAGAGTAAATTCTTATGCGCTTCCATGAACCCCAGAGTCATCTGAACGATTGATGTTAGAAATAGAAACTGGACTAAATAGGGGCACCAGGTTGTGTTTTATAACTAGCTTTATTTACTTCTATTTCTTGCAGACATCTTTCAACAGTTCTAGGAAACAAATTTGATCATGGCGCAGAAGCCATTGTGCCTACTCTGTTTAATCTGGTTCCTAATAGCGCCAAAGTTATGGCTACTTCTGGGTGTGCAGCCATTAGATTTATTATTCGTGTAAGTATTTTCTGTATCATTCTCCATATGATGAGCATTAACTTTATTACATCTGTACATATTATGCCATAGGGATGTACTTTTTGCATTCAGACTAAACACTGTTTGTTGGTATATGAATGATATTCTTGAGTATATATTATTAGTATTTTTTTACTATGGACATTGTTTTTCTGTTAAGGAAAGAATCACAATTTGACAGTTGACAACTTCAAAAGTGAAAATAATTTGCTGGTTAGAATTGGTCATCTTTTGGGGCAGCTGAATGCCAACAGTAAAACAATTAGAAAAGGAATTGGAAAAGAAAATTGTCATTATTATAAAGCTTTTATATAAGCCAACTCTATTTGTTTATTTGTGTTGCAGCTAAATGTTTCTCACATTTTTACTAGTTATGTTAACTTCCACCAGCTTTTAACAGAGTATTGTATACTGGAAACGTTTGAATTTCATAAAACATCTCTTTGCTTATTGACTTTGTTTAGATATTTAATAAAATGCTCGCTGATTCAGTTTTTTAGATACTCAGTAAGATGCGAAACCAAAATCATATGACAGTTAATTTGTTGATAATATTATGTATAATGAGCAACATTACATTAAAATAATACTTTCTATCTTAATTTCATCCACATTATAATTTATTAAATTTTGAATTAAATAAAAGTATGAGCTTCATGCTCAATTTGTTTTGATGGCTCTTTGACAAAAATGCGAAATGATAAAGTCAGAATGGTAATTGAGATTTTGCAAATATCCTCTTCCAAGTACTCCTGGAAAATGAACTAAGCCAGGTAAATAATATGAACTAAAGTGTTCCCAGTAATAGCAACCCAGTTATAGAAGTGCTTTTACAGAGATCTTGACTGATATCATCTTAATAGTGTTTTGCTACCTGAATACTTATTATTATTATTATTATTATTATTATTATTTATACCCCGCTTTATCTCCCCTGAAGAGGACTCAAAGCAGCTTAACATAAAAACATTAGCACACCTTTTGAGTCACCTGAAACTTTTAAACAACTTGGGTTAATAAATTCCAGATTAATTTTGTGATAAACGACTTGTGGACAAATTAAGGAAACCTTTTTTTCTCTTTCAGCATACCCATGTGCCCCGACTCATACCTTTAATAACCAGCAACTGTACCTCAAAATCTGTTGCAGTCAGGAGGTGAGTATTTTATGGGTATCAAACATTGAATTGGATTCTGATTTCTTCAGAATTAGAATAAGTGTTCTAAAATCAGCGAGATTGAAGTAAATCATGACCAGTTTAAGGTTAATTAGTCTCAGTGGTCTGTTTTAAGTCCATATTATTAAGGCTGGGTCCAATATTTTTGAGTATTACAATGACTGCAAGTCAGAATTTTAGGGACTATTTTATTCCATTTCTCTCATTTGATTTATATCACCCTATTTCCAGAACTGGAGATTAGCTTTTAAGGATCTCATGCCATGGCCAAAAGTAGTGCCATGGCAATTAGAGTAGAGGGAGTGTGTCTTTTAGGCTTTCCCAGGAAGCTCTCACTTCTTGCCACTATTCAGAGATGGTTCCTTTTTTCATAAAAATTAAGGTACAGTACTTATCTATGGATAAATTGACCCAGAAGTTTTTGGTCAATTTTTGTCTAAAACTTTTAGTCTTGCACATATTTATACATACAGTAAGTCTCAACCCCCTGAGTCGTCGTCGTCGTCCCCCCCCCCCCCGAGGATTGAGAAGGGTGGGGTAAAAATACTCAAAATAAATAAATAATATAATAGTAATATAATAATAATAAATAATATAATAATAATAAATAAATAATAATATATAGTAAGTCCCATTGATCTCACAGAATCCTCTAAGTCCAAACTGCACACAGATCCTAATGTTTTAGGATTTTTTTTTCTTCCCACAAGTCTTCATCTGTTCATAGCAAGCTGAATCTGACCCTGAGGAAACAAAAGAAATTTTTATTTCAGAATAGTTTTGTTAAAAACACACTAGACATATCAATACCTCTTTGGATCCTGTCCATATATATTTGCTTATAATGTGTTAGTTTGATCTACTAGATCTTGAATTCTTATTTATTTATTTATTTATTATGACACTTGTGCTGCCCTTCTCACCCCAAAGGGGACTCAGAGCAGTTTACATGTTATATGTACATACAATATATTATATCATTAGCATAACGTAATATTGGTAATATAGATTACTATATTGTACTATACCACTATATTGTAATATTATTAGTAATATTACATGTAATATAAAATATATAATTATTTTATTGTGTTCTTAGTTAAATGTCAGGGCCTTTATCGTCTGTGGTCAATCATAGGTTTAAAACTGACTTCATTCCTTGTCTGTTCCAGGCGTTCGTTTGAATTTCTAGACTTGTTGTTGCAAGAGTGGCAAACTCACTCTTTAGAAAGGTATGATTTCTCCCTATTTTCTAGAATACAGGTAGGAAAATGTTTTTTATAAGATGAGTTATTGTTTTAATCTAACAGAAATAATTGTGGTTTTAATAGTTTCTCACAATTGGATATGCTACCTTGTTGGCTGGGATAAATCCCTCAACATTTCACTATTCTCAAGCCTATAGTCTAATGCTTAGGAGGGGGGGGGGGACTACATTATGGGTTAGTAAAGTTTGTTCAGAGTAGCTTCAAATAGTAGCTTCAAATCAGAACAGTGAAGTATTTCAAAAAAATTTCAGACTAACTAAATTATATAGGGAGGCGTTCTTGAATGTGAATTGTATAGGGGATTCTTCAGTGTCAAATGTATAGAAGTATTCAGTCTGCCCTAGTCTTAGGGCTTTTGTCCAATATAATTAGCTCTTTGAACAGAAGAGGGGTTTTTTTTGTACTTTTGTATGGAATTTGCTATATGTTCAAATTGAGTATTGCTCAAGAATAGTAGTACATTCTTGAAAGCCTCAAGTAAGGAATCTTTTAAAAGGAAATATATTTCATTTTCAACCAGCCTACACACGCAAGCTCAGCGCTGGCAAAATGGACTGGGGGTGGTATTCCTTTTTTTCCTCCTTTCTCTTCATAATATCGGTAAATCATACAAAAGGGTTATCTGGTCCCTGTGCAGAGCACCAATCCAAACCTTCTAGAGCAGTGGTTATCAACCTGTGGGTCCCCAGGTGTTTTGGCCTACAACTCCCAGAAATCCAAGCCAGAGTGCTCTAAAGAATTCAAATAGTGCCATTTATAACATTGTGACATTTTTGTGATCTTTGTAATTGTTAAGTGTTCTGATTCTTGGTATATCCATCAACAAATACCGTCCTGGTTCTGTAGGCTGTCTTTCAAAGGAAGAAATATTAATAATAAAAATAGAAGCACTTGATAAATTCATGAAAAAAAAACTAATTCGGGCAGCCTGCCTAAACATCTAGCTTGTTAGGGAAAGGAATTTCAGGTAATCATTTAACACATTGAAAAATACATCTCAAAATAATATTGATGGATTATATATAACACTTGGCCCTGGGCTTTGTCTTACAGGCATGCAGCTGTCCTTGTTGAAACTATTAAAAAGGGTGTTCATGATGCCGATGCTGAAGCACGAGTGGAGGCAAGAAAGTAAGATCCAAATATAATGTATATAGTTTTAAAATTGTAAATGCTACATAACAGGAGAAAAGAAACGTATGAAGATATAATAACCTCTTTTATGTATGCATTTGGACCACACAATTTTAGAATAGATCACACTTTTCTTTGCTAATTAATTAAATAAGAAATAGATTTCCTAAATTTTCTTCAGTAGTATTGAATTATTGTCTGTATTAATGGAAATGCTTAAATGACCATATTATATTACTTGGTTGCAGGACATATTTAGGTCTAAGAAGCCATTTCCCAGGTGAAGCAGAGGTACTTTATAATAGTCTTGAACCCTCCTATCAAAGAAGTCTCCAGACCTATTTAAAGAATTCTGGTAGCATTGCATCACTTCCACAGTCAGACAGATCGTCCTCCAGTTCACAGGAAAGCCTCAAGTAAGGAACCTTTTAAAAGGAAATATATTTCATTTTCAACCTGCCTACACACGTGGATCATTTGCTAAACCATAAAGCTGGGCATAAAACTGATGCAGATATTGGTTGACTTTACTGTGTTACTCTAAAAGGAAGTACATAATTGATAGCCATATTCTGGCGATAATACTTATGTGTAGATATATTTTTGTATTAGGTCATGTGATTCCCAAATAAATGCATAGAACTAACTACTCAGAGAAGTGTATGGGCTCCCTCAAATACTTTAAAATTATCATACCAGTAGCAGAATAATGTTGGAAAGTAAATGGTACATACACATTGAGAAGTCAGGCAAGGCCTCCATATAGAATTAATTTTAAACTTAAGTGGAAAGAGAGTGTTTTGGTTTCTACAAAACAACAAGGAACCTTGGCTTATTACATATGATTATCATGCCCGTCAGTTCAGTTAGTATGCCTTTATTACAGTCAATAAACCGTAACGCAGTAGCTCTATACATCTTAAACACATGTAGAAGAGATGTGCACACACTATATTTGAAAACATTACCAGCAAGCCATGTTGGGATAAAACAAAGGATATAATTGAAAACATGAGAGACATTATAGCAATGGCTTAATAAAATATGAGTAGAAAATTGAGTACAAAACAGATACAATTAAATTCCTTTCTCAGCCAATCAGAGAAGGCACTCAGTTTTTCTTTTGTGTTTCTTTCTCTGGTTTGTTGTGACCAAAACAAAACAAAAAACAGAGAAGGAGCTAGTCCAATGCTCAAATGATACGTTAAGGAGGACACATAGCATACTGTGTTGTCCAAACTGGCATAATATATGCATTCAAAATCTGTAATAATGTGTATTCCTAAAAAAATTTCTCTTACCTTTGTTTAGTCGTCCTATCTCGTCAAAATGGTCCACGTCCAGTTCGAGTATGGCTGGCAGAGGTAATGCTTGCATTGTGGTAATTAAAACTTCCTAATGTACTGATTAATTAAACTTTGTCTGGAATCTCAAGATTCCTTTTTGAAGGATCTTAACTGCTTAAAGGGCTGTTTGTGGTTCACAGTCAAATACATAGATTGCTTCTTTCAAGGGGATTGTGTAACTATAGTGTAATATACTCAGTTTAATTAACTTTACCTTCAGTTCCAGGGAGCACCAAGACGGTCCCAAGCCCAGGAACGCTACAGAGGTCTCGCAGTGACATCGATGTTAATGCTGCTGCTGGTGCAAAAGCACGGCATGCCATTGGCCAGCCGGGAGGAGCTGGCCGCTTTGCTGCAGCGGGTCTACCTCCAGGATCGTATGCATCACTAGGTGAGAAAGTGATACAATAATACACTGACAGAACTTAATTTTTCCTGCATTTAAATATTTTTCATTGTACATACAGAGACATTAATACAGTACCTGCCTCCTTGAACTGAAAGTCTGTTGTTGCAATTCATGATGCTATTTGTTTAAGCTGCAGTGTCTATACTTCTCAGTACTTTGTGCAGATGAACGCTTCAATGCAAAAGACTTATCTAGCATAGAGAATACTTAGGAATATTTATTAGGGAGACCTGGTTGAAACTTAATTCTGAGTAGCACGGATTGATACGTTTAGTTTCCTTCAGTAGAATGATGTACTATTGGTGTCTCAGTTGTGCTCAGTTATAAGTAGTTGCCCCTTTTTTTAAGATTCCAAAGAAGTGATTTTGCCATCAGTTTGTAAGTTGAACTAAGTGTGAAATGTATGTAATATGGTGTTTATCTTCACATGGCTATCTAACATGTATTTGATAGACACTGAATATTATTATTTTTGCAGACACTTCTCAATGTCTGCTAGACTCTTGTATCTTCTTTCTTTGAATGATTCCTCATAGTTTGTAGCAGGTCAGTTGTTAAGTGTGGGAGGGTGCATAAGAACACAATTCAGAGTCTTCACCATTCTGAAGTAATGACTGTAGAAGTAAAGTAAAGAACTGTGGGTGATTAAGAAAAAAACAGGAGACAGTTCACATCCAAAATCAAAGTTAACAAAAATATTTTTCTTCCATCCTTTGATCATATTATTTATATTCTACTTTTCCCCAGACAGGAACATAAGAGAGGGATAGAAAGATATGCCTCTCCTGCAGATCATGCAGGCTCATATGGGAAGATGCAGCACTTCAGATTACTTGGGCCTGAGTCATATAGAACTCTATAGATTTTCTTCATCTATTACTAAACAAATTAGGCAGACTTTGTCTTAAAACAGTTTCTTCTCTTGAACATTGTGATCTAAAGAACTTTGGGTTTCTCAGTTCAGGTAGCCCCTGAGTTACAAACATCCAACTTACATACGTCTCCTAGTTATAAATAGGGGTGAGACACCAGGAAGTGAAAGAAAATCTACCCCTAGGAAAGGAAATTCACTCTTGGAAGAGCTATCATGGAAAAACGTGTCTTCACTGAAGCGTTATCCTTCTTTCCACAACAACCCAAAATCTACTTGTCACAGCAACAGAAAGTGAGGGGAAATCTTCTGAACAGGGACACAGCAAGCAAAACAAATGATACAGTGGTGTTCACCCTTCACTGTGCTATCCAAAACTTACATACACACACATACATGCATGCATACATGCATGGCAGGAGTTACACTTAAACATGGATGTGCTCTGACTTACATACAAATTCAACTTAAGAAAAAACCTACAGAACCTATCTTGCTCAAAGCTCAGAGACTCCCTGCCAAGTGCTGGCAAAATTATTGCGCACATACCCTGAATACCATAATTTGTGAAATGGAAGGTGAGGGGAAAGAGTATTTGGTGCTATTGACAGTTTTTAAAATTATAGATTTGACAATTTGTCATTCAGTTTTTGTCCACAACCTAAATGGCATAATTTGCCAATTTGAACTTCCAACCAGATATGGGAAGATTAATGTAACAATAGCTGAATTGGATAGAGTATTCTTATCCAACTTTTGCCCTTGAAGAAGGGGTAGAAAGAAATTGTGAAGGTAGAAAAACAAATTGCACTCTGTTGGATGCCATTGGCTGTATCATCACATTTCCTAAGTTTTGGGGGTGTCTTTTATAGAATCTTTTTTTCAAAATAGAAAGTGATTTCACAGTCCAATCACTTCCCGTTGATTTTCAGCTCATTACTTTCAAATAAATGCCTCTACGGGTTTGTTTGGGTTTTTTTTTTAAAGGAAGGGGGAAATTCCAAAAAAGTGGTCAGTAGCACCCAGAGGTTGAAGGGGTGTTATGTGCAATTTGGTGGGGGGTTGTCTAACTTGGGAGAACTGCAGTTTAGCCACCCATACCATCAAGATTACTTGAAAAAAGTAATATCACCAATTTTACCACTAATTGTAATGCTGCTTCTAGTTAAGGGTGAACTCTGCTATTCTGTGATATCTTCTGCTCATTACAATGCCTTCTCAAGGCCTACTCATGACAGTCAAACCCAACTATTCTAAGGCAAATATGTATTATCCTACACTTCTGCTCCATTCTTAGTATACAAGGACATATACTTGAGCTTATACCTCTACTGACACAATGGGATAATGTGTAAGTGTTTCTGTTCTGGTAGCATTCAACTTTATCATCGGGGAGTATTAAATTGTAATGGCTAATGAATTTGAGAGCTGTAAGAGTAAGGATTAGGTTGAGGTGCTGGTCAGTACAATACAATGAAAGACGCCAAAAGCCTTTTATTAATATATAATATCCACCGGTAACATGTATTTTACTATGTAAGCTTTCAATATAATATTTTTTCCAGTTTCTTCTTTGTAAATTAGTAGAAAGTTGTATAGGATGGATAAATAAATAAATAAATAAATAAATAAATAAATGGAGATAATGTACCTGTAACGCTGTAGTGGGGGTAACTCCTAGTTCTTTATCAATAGTAGCAAAAATTATGTGTCTTCATTCTGCCTTTAAATTAGGGTATGAAGACAAGAAGGACACACTAGTATGATTTCTTCTTCAAGCTATTAGTTGTACCTTTCTAATAGTTGGTACCTAGTAATTAGTCAAGTTAGCAATTAGTTATATTAACTTTTGACATTCTGAACTAGGCAGAGAGAATTACATTTTTTTTAATGCTATAACATTCTTGTTAGCAGTCAATTTAGTTCAGCTGCAGAGGTCAATTACCATAGTTCCTAAATCACCAAGTGAAATATGAGAGATGGGATTCATGTGTGCTTGCAGAATGATTGGCTGCATTGAGGACTTTACTTATGCAGTCTTTGAGAAAGCACAATCTCTTGCACAATGTAAACGTAGTGCTCCAACAGTATTCTGGTTGTCATTTTTAACTACTGTATGTAACACATGTATACATCAAGGCCAGATTTTGGAACCAAAGTAATGGATTTTAATATGATCCATAGATAAGTTGAGGATCATTCCATAGAGAGTGAACTACTAAGTTTCCCCACCCAGGCATTAAAAAGGGATAGAAATTGCACCACAGCAGAGAGAATAGAAGCTCTTCAGGACAAATTAATTGGTCATATTTTGCCATTCTACTCAGAGAAGGGAATGGTTCCTTTTTTGGTAAGAGTTAAGGCACAGTACTCACATTTACCCACAGATAAGTTGATCCAAGTTCTGGGGGTTGATTTTTTGACTAAAATTTCTAAACATACATACATATACAGGGTAATTAAAATGAAAATTGTGTTGGTTTCAATAGATCTAAACTGCAGATAACTTGATCTGGATCCAACCCCATTCAACCCCTGCAATACAACTTGTTAAGTAAATCATACTGTCTATTATTACATTCAGTTTGGGCAAAAACCAAAGAAATAGTAATAAAGCTCTCAGTTTTAACAAAGATGATACCAATAGCATATTACAAATTTTGAAATTTGCTAACTTGCTAAATTAGCAAAAGCATGGCTTGATGTACAAGTGACTGTTGACTGTTCATATTAATGTTGTTTCCTTAATGAATGTTTTATGACTCCCTTGTCAACACTGTTTGTCTAACACACTAAGTTTTCCCTGTTTCTTTGCCTGCTCTTTCAACAAAGAGGATACTTCTGACAAGATGGATGGTAAGATCTTTTGTCTCATTTTCAAAAACTACTAATGAGACTTATATTTACATTACAATTTTAATGTTTGTACTTTGGAATCACCTGTTTGTATCTAACTTTCACTAAAACATTCCGTATTCATTTCTCTGTTTGTAGTACAGTACAATATCATCTTTTAATCTAACTAGTTTTTCATATTCTGAAGAACCTAATCATACTATTTTAGCCCCTTATAGTCAACTGAATGATTCATCTTCATTTTCTAGACCCATTTGTAGACTCAGTAGTTGATAGAAGTTTTCAAAAATTGATTTCTTTAATTGGTGATCTATTTTACTCTGCATTTTTAGTTTGCAGTTTTAGAGATGTACTGCTATTTACATATGCTCAGTGAGATTTCCTATGGTATATTCCTCCCTACATTCTGTAAACAACTTTCCTAAAATATTGTGAAATGTTTTGGGGAGAAAAGAAAATTTCATGTGTACAGTTTTTCAAGTAGGTCCCAAGCTGTAAATGGGCAGAGCTCTCCTTCAAGGGGAGTTGACAGAAGGGGAGGGTTGAGCTTGAAGTGGCGTTCCTGGAAGGGGGTGGCTGAGCATGCGAGTGTGTGAGTATATGGATGGATGGGTGAGCAAGCAGATGGGTGGACAAGTGAGAGACTGAATGAGTAAAGCGTTGGGCTGATGGATGAGCAAGCAGAAGGATGAGCGAATAAGCGGAAGGGAAGGCTAGACCATTTACAGTGGGGAAGTGGTCTCAGGCTTGGGTGCAACTATTATGCAAGGAATTGTGAAATACTGAAAACAGAACACTGAAAAGGGGTGAGACTGTTACGTGATGGCAACTATTATGCGATAAAATACACTATATATAATGGATATTAGAGATAAATATGTTTTGAATTGAAAATGTTCAGTATTTGTATTAAAGATGTTATGAATGCTATCTTTTCAAACTCATGAAAAAATGTTTTAAAACAGGAACGGTTGAATAAAGAAATAATTTTCACAGATTAAGTTTTTTTCTAGTGCAAGATACTGTAGAAATGTTATGCATTTTTTTCATAAATACAGTAATATTGTATATTTTAACATTGCAATACTGTCATTTTCAATCTGTGATCATAACCTTTCTCTCTTCTTAAGTCTGTTACTGTCAATGTTTTCCATCATGTTTATTATTCCAAATTCTATGAAACCTCTTCTGCAACAGAAATGGAAAAAAATATTTTCCAATATTGGTCTCATTGTCATGATTTCCAAGAGCATTCCATCAACCATGATTAAAATAATTAACACTATCCTAGTTATATTTATGTGGAGAACATAATCACACTTGTTTTTTTCTCTATATGTAGGCATAGACATATACAGTGGAATTTCTGGTGTATCTGTCTTCATAGCTTTAATCAGATTTAGTATCTAAGATATAACTTGCAAATAAAGTACAACTCATTTCAAAAATAGCTGTAGATTTAGATGTGTGAATTTGTCTGATGGTGTTGGTATTATTTCTTACATTATTCCAGATTTGTTCCATAGCTTTAGCATAACATGATTTTATGAAATAATGGCTAGAAGATACACACAACACTGCATTTTTCATCTATTGGGAATAATGATAGCTTTGGATTCTAAAAGGTAATTTCACTGAAAAATGCAGTGGACTAAAATTCATTGTTGCACAATACACTTTCTTTTGCATATGCACTCAGAAGCCAAACAATTCACTTGTCAATTATAATGCAGATAATTTGTTTGGAATATCATTGTTTTAATATTTTTCCATTTAGGAACAGCTTCTGAAGATGGTAAGAGAATACATCTTCTGCTAAAAAGCACATGCTTCCATCTTAATATTTCCATTCTCATAAGCAACAGCCTTGTACAGAGTACAGTAGTCCATTATGTGACTGTCAGGGTTAATGTATTAGTTTGCTTTCTCAATAATATTTTGCTGCTATAATCTTTATTTGCAAAACCTTATGTTATTGTTTCAGAGCAACCATTGGCAATAAAAACGTCTGGATTCTTTTATTTGAGATTTTTATTTTATTTTATTATAGTTTTGATTTTTACCTTGTCCTTGTTAAAGATGTTCAGTGACAATGTTAATATGCTTGACAGACATATTCATGCTTTTAGGAAACGGGTGCTACTATTTCTTGTGCCTTTAAAACTTTCTGTTGGTGTTAAGGTACTGCTGTATTATTAGAGTTGAGCATTTGTCCATTCGTGAATGGGTCAGGTCTTGTCAAATAGTGGTCAGATGTTTTTAAAGCAATTAATATCATGATGACAGAATACATGGTCAGTTAGCCTTTTTTACAAGAGCACCCAAAGTCAGTTTTGTACCAGTGCAATTTCCCTCCCCTCTACCCTATTAAACTTTATGCTCTGTGCGCACAGTTGCTCTAGAAACCTTTTGGTTTGAGGGAGAGGAAGCTGCTATGTGGAGGGCAGCTATTCCCTCCCATTGTCACTGAATCCCATTTTGCCAGGATATTTGCCAATACATTTATGTTTGCAAAATTTTCCATTTATTTTATCTTTTTAAACTCTGTCCTTCCTTCCAAAGAGTACGGGATTCTTCACATTTGGCGGGTGGTAGGAGTATAAATGCTCCTTGTGCAGCCCATGTGTCCCCCTGATACCAGCCTGATACTTCCCACTTGATAGTGGACTTTAACCATTTCCCAAGACAATATGGTAGGGTTATAGCAAATAAGCAGTGAAAAAACATTTGGGCTGCTAGCTTTACCAGTAACTGCAGCATGGATAGAGGGAACGATGCCATTTTTTCTGCTCTTGTTAACAAATGATAATATAATGAAACAGAAGTAAGCTTCTGTTCACATAGTGTCATTCTTGTACAGTTTTGGCCATGTCAGAGAACAGGCAGAACATTTGACTGTGTGAGATAATTTACCATTTTGGATTATTGAATTGACGGGTGTTACAACTCTTTATGCAGTACTAATGAGGAAACTTGTTAATTCGAAGCAACCAGAAAAATTGGTTCTGGTTGCCACTCTTGAGTCCCCTTCGGGGTGAGAAGAGTGGTGTATAAATATAGTAAATAAATAAATACAATAGAAGCAAGATCAATACTTAACTTCATGACAGAATGGTAGCACTCTGTATTCCAGCATTTTGCAGGTCAAAATATTTGTGCATTCACATGCCCTTTTCACCCCATTACAGTGGATGGCGGAAATTCTGTCATTGCATGGGTGTGATTGTATGGGCTTCATCCAGCCCAACCTCTTTGTGCATAATGGAATTTTATAGTGATGATACTGCTAATTAACTGAGTGAATAACTGCTTTAATACTGGCTCTCATTTTATAGACTCTCTGCGGACTTAATCTTCTACTTGGGTGACTAAAACTTTCTATAGGAAAAGTCTGAGCACTCTGTCTAATGTGCCTTTTCAATCTGCATTGGTATATTTGATTTGCATCCGTGTTTTGTTTTAATGCTCAACATTATCACTAGCAAATCTTAATGTAAATGCTGGAGTAAATGTGTTTTGGGAAGTTTCAAGAAGTATGTTGCCTCATCAGCCTCACTTCCTAATAGTCTTAATTCATGCTACTAAACTCTTCACTATAGTGGGTATTTTGTGAACGCTTTGAAACAGGTTTGATCCTTCTTTTTGTAAGAGGAGAAATACATACCTTCAGCTTCAATATGAGAGAATAGGATTTTTCTATTTTGCTTAACATTTCTTCCCTTTTCTCATCATATAGAAAGTATCTTTACCAAAGTTTGAAACTTATTTCCATGGGTATAATCATACTATAATAGACTTCCGTTCTTTAACTGTTGTTAACAGCTAAGCCAGTAAGAGAAGCAAAAACAAATACAAGATTTAAACCTGTAAGAGTAGGGGAAAGTCTGCTGTCTTAATCATGCATTAATATGTTATGCCAGAAACCAATTCACTGGGTGAGGTAATGAGCTGAAAGACTGACTACTCAAAATACACTCTAGGCAATGCTTTGTAAACTATTTGATGTAGCAAACAGCCATGTTTGTGCCCTTTGGCCACCATTGTTTCTTATTTTCTTGGAAAGTCTCCCAAGTACCAGCAGTTGATGTCTTGGAAACTCTGGCTAGTCCATGAAGCACTTTTGGAAAGTACTGCTTCAGGCATACATTCAAGTTACTGAGTAGTTGGAAATATGTTGCAATCACTATTTCTACAGTACTATCCATTCTCATAAAAACATGTAACAACTTTTCCTGCTTGATACTTTCAGTATGCTGGGCTAAATAAACATTTTAATTTCTAATTTGGAATCAGAAATAGTCGATTAGATGAGTGGCAGCCTGATCTACAGTGTACTTTACTTGCTGTGATTTTCTCCAAAGATTATTTCTCTGATCTCCGGATTTCTGTTTTTGCTTTATAGGACGTGTAAGAACCAAGCTTTCAACAGCCTCTATTGGTCTGGGAAACTCAAAGACAGATTCCAGAGGCCGTAGTCGAACAAAAGTTGTTTCTCAGTCTCAGCGTATGTAATGCTTTTTCTTTTACCTATGAATAGCATTAAACCATATGCACAAATACAAATAATTGACCAAAGGATATGGTCAAAATATAATTTTTAAAAACACTACATACTGAGTTGTTGTTCTGTGCCATAGGTTCATCATCGCCAGACAAAAATGAAGGTATTTTTTTTCAGTGTTTCAGTGTTTCGGTTCAGTAGTCTGCATGCTTTTGGAGTATTTTATAGTTCGTGTGGTGTTAACTTTAACAAGGTATAAACAGCAAGGAAGTTGCTATTTAAAAAGCAGCGTTTTAAAATAACTGTAAATGGAGCAACACTTTTGTAATTTGCATTCCAATAAAAACTGATCTACCCTATATTTCCACTAGATAGACTTCAGTATAATATGTCAACATTAATGATGCAAATGAATTTTATGGATTTAAGATAGAGAACAAGTGGATTTTACTCCAATTCAAGCAGTAATTTCCTTTATCAGGCACTTCAAATTTTGTGACATGTTGTCATTTGTCCTTGCAAGGTCATTCAAACATCCCCACAGCATTTGGCTGAATAAACATTTAATGTGGCTGTTTATTGTTTATTTTCAGCCTGATTGCCAAATATTATGCATCTAAAAATTGATGACACTTGCATTTATTTATCAGACAACAGCACCACAACATGGCTCTCAACTCAGTAAGATGACACATCACATTATATTGCATCTCTTTGCTCATTCCTAAAACCTTGGCAGTAATCATTGCAGTGAAAGCCATCTAGCTGTCACTATTGTGTTTCTCACATCTAAGGAAACCGTTACCATGTGGACTACTGAAAGAAGCTATTTGTAACTTTTGAGGGATACACATTTGTGGGGCATATTTCAATGGCCATTTCCCCCAACATGCACATTACATGGAGAGTTAGGCTAAGTCTATGGCTATGCCCTTCAAAAAGCCATTCTTAAACATAGGTATGAAAACAGGAATTGCTTTCTTCAGCCCCACTTTAATAATTTTCTAATCTTCTTAATTGCGTAAGAAGAACCTTGAAAATGGTTAAAAATATATCTTGGTGGAGGGCTGAAATTCTATTATTGTTTAAACAGTGGATTTTTAAAAATGTTTTGCAATTATTTGCTTGCTATAAACATCAGATTCCTAGCATGTACTGTTATAATAAGACTATAACCAGCATACCTTAACACTTCTTCATTTCAGCTAGAGAGATTTCTTGCACAGTTGATGACTTAGTTCCTTTTTTTACTATGACTTGCCTAGATGTTGAATGATTGGATTCTTTTTCTCTTACCTTGTGAAACCTACTTCTTTACAGTATAAATCGTGTCTTCTACCAATCTGAGACAGTATAAAACCTTAATTGAAGATAATTTTATGTAGCATAGAAATTTTATCTAAAAGCTATAATAATTAGACAAAACAAAAATATAACAAAAATCCAGCTATGTTGCACTGAAATCAGAGAACATTATGATTAGGTGGTCACTTTTTGGTTTAGCATTGGAAGAGGTGTATCTTGAGAATTCTGGTTTATTTCAGTGGCAACCAGTTTTTAATTTTGGCTCAAACCTGTTTTCCCTAAACATCTTGTCATGTTTTGGAAACTAGATAGTGATTTCGAAGCATTATAAAAGCTACATACAATGTTTGTATTTAAATTTGTATTAAAAACCTAAATATGCTGGTAATTTCATATGAATATAAAGTCTACTTGTACTTTAACTGCTTTTGGAAAGGATGTAATTTTAGGAAAGTGGTTAAGAAATAGCAAATAACTTCTACCTTCATAAAATACAGTTAGAAGTTATTTTAATACTGTACTACCTCAGCTTTGTATAAGCAATGTTTATATTAACAACATTTACGTAAGTATTGTACTCTTTGATCAATTGCCCGCAGTTCTGCAGTCAATTGAACAGTATACATTATGGCCTTGAGATCATCTGTAAGAACCATGTAGTTCCTAAATCACCAAGTGAAATGTGTGGTTCAGAATTATTGGCTGCATTGTGGACTTTATTTACGTAGTCTTCAAGGAAGCACAAGCACTTGCACAATATCTTTTATGCTAGCATAGTGCCCCTAGAGCATTAGTTTTTAATCGCTCATCAAATTACCTGAAATTGTTTTTCAAGATTTCAGGCAGTTGTTTCAAAACATTTAAGTGAGAACCCCCCCACCCCACCCAAACACGCATAAAATGTTCATCTGGAATAATGCATTCATGAGTTAGATACACTCATGTTTTTCATTGGAACTACTGATCGAAAATATGGCTTTGGTCACTAGGGACCTCTTCACACAGGATGTTTTTTTGGTGGGAGCAACAGGTTTTTGGCAGTTTTGCCATAGAGTCTGGCAACTCCCATCAACCTTGGAGAAGTACTTCCAGGGCGAAACTGGCAAAACTGCTACCGAAAAATTTCCAGCGATACACAACAGGAGGGGGGGGGGGAGCTGGGATGGTGCAGGGTGACAGGACCCCACGCCCTCTGGGCGAACGCCACCAATATCACCATGATTCATGGCAATACTCAGCGAGTCTGGCGCTGCATGTGAAGAGGTCCTTAGAGTGCAAGTAGAAGTTTAAATAGTCAGTTATGAAAATTGTTAAGTATTCATCTTCATTGGCACAGAATCACTAGGTTTTAATAAAATCAAAGTGTACAGCCAGTGTGGTGCATTGATGTATTTGGAAACTGCTGTTTTCACTTTTTATTCTCTTAACCAATTTTTCAGTTTGCATTCACTGCAAGATAGGGATGAACTTTTATTTATTCATGGCAGAGTTTTTAAAACTTTGAATTATAGTAGTAATAAGAATAAAGCTTTGAATTAGTAATAAACATTTCAGCAATAGTCAGATGGTGGACTTACGTATGATTTTCTAAAGCTGTTTCTCATCAAGAGTACATGAAAATTAGTCCAGTATGAGACAGTATGATGATTTGTTCTTTCCTTGGTGTTTCAAGCACGCAGTGAACAAAATATAAAGAAGGGCCAGGGTCACATAGATGTTACAAGGTGTGCTTTAGTCGGGCAAATATCATTAGTTGTGTCTTTAAACTTGCTTGCATGCCAAAAACAAATGTCCCTTTCCTCTGTTCCCAACTCTCACAGCTTCCCTTTTCTTTTACTGTTGAAACTTACTGTTACTTGCACTTACATTTTCTTTCAACAGATCTTTCAAAAGATCTTGAGCAAATATGCCAGTTGTTCATTATTATACAGTTCTTTATTTGATAATTGAAGAACTGTGATTGTGTGCAGCTTACATTCGGTGTGCTTTATATATGAACATCTGAGCCTGTTGACCTGGTGAAGGCTACTAAAATGCACTGCTTTTAGCGCTTGACCCTCTTGTGTCACTTCCCTTCTCTCTTATGCAAACTGACTAAAGCTTTATTTCCATTTGCCATCCATTGTTAATCTACTCTGCTCCCTCCCTCTTCATGGATTTGAAAACCCTTACCCTATTCCTGCCTTTACACTTGTTCAGGATCACAGTCTGCTAATCCACAGTCTGGTGGTAAGGCTTTCTAGATTTTGTGTGTGCATTGTTGTTTGGCCATATATCATAACAGGAGCCTCCTATTCAGCAGAAATATGAGTATATGCTAGATTATCATATGACCAAATATAGTGAGAAGATACTGATATTTTTGGAAAGGGGAGAATATGAAAAATCTGAAAGCATTGGGCTGTGAATTGAAATGAACTGAGAGGAACCTCAGGAAGAAGCTAAGTACAGATTTGGGAATCCCTTAAATGTCTGAAATGGTTACAAGTTTTTCACGAAGACCACACTGTAATAATAATTGCTTTTAATTCTGAAGACTGCTTCAGATATTGTAATCATTCTATTTTTAAAGCATGGATTGTGATGTGCAACAGTCACACATGTTTTGTGCTTGCATATGGAATTAAAGGGCCAATGAGTTAGATAAAATTAAGAGTCACACAACTGAGCTGGAAAAAGTCGACTTCCCTGCTCTTTCTTCCAGCTGTCTTAATGTGCAACACGGAAGATGGGGGGGGGGAGCTCCTCCAAAGAGTTGAACTGGGGAGTGGGAGATAATCCGCCTCAGACACTTAGGTCCTCTGAGGGGTGGCTACTCCAGCCAGGCAGAATTCAACTGGCAACCATCATCCAGAGGATCTTTTCATTGGCCGCCCCAAGACTATGGAATGACCTGCTGGAAGAGCTCCAACACCTAAATCAGTTGTCAGAATTCAGGACACATTTAAAGCCATATCTTTTCCGACAGGCCTATTCAGTCCATTTTAAACTCTGAATTATAACCTGGATTCTATTATTATTACTGCAAACTGGCCAGAAATGCCCTATTTACTCGAGTTTAAGAGCCACCGCAAACTAGCGTCTTGGGAGAGCAAACTCTGCCAGCACGCCTCTTTCTCTGCCTCTTTCTCCACCTATTTCTCCGTGGCCACGTGGTTTTCCCTTTGCTAGGGCAGCGATGCGAGCGTACTCCCGCTGTTGACAGAATTCAACAGCGAGAGTACGCTCGCATCGCTGCCCTAGCAAAGGGAAAACCACGCGGCCGCGGAGAAAGAGATGGAGTCTTCGACGTCATCGGTCGTGCTGGCACAGTTTGCTCTCCCAAGACGCTAGTTTGCGGCGGCTCTAATGTGTCAGGGATCTCTGCTACCTTAACAGAGTCCTGGAAGCTTCCCTTGCAGACAGTAGTAAGAATCCAAGCTTCCCTGTGTAGTTGTGACAGGAAAAATCTCTACTAGAACACAGGACACCACACAAGTTGTTCGTTCCAAACACAGGAAGACTTTATATATTCAGTTGTGGTACGCAAAGGTTATTTACAGCAAGTCACAGCTCTCCAAACTCCAACTAATCCTCCTAACTCCAAACACACTCCCACTCGCTTTCTCTTCCTCATCTAAGGTGATTCCCTTTTTTATTCCCTCTTCAGATCTTCAGTCACCACCTGCTGTCTGCATGGTGAATCAGCACTCTACAGATTGTTGCTAGGCCTCAGCTAGGCCTCAATTCACCATTCAGGATTACCAGAGTATAAACAAACTCTGACATAATGCTCACCTTTTTTAGGAAAATTACATTGCCAAAATTGAGGGGCCCTCACGCTTGATGGAGGGGCGTGACTTCTCAAATGGCATAATTCATGCACCCTGCCTCCCTGACATGCTATGAGAGCGCTGTTGGACACATTACATTCGAGGACATATCTATTTTTTGTCATTTGCACTATCAAAAGTTAGGTATGAATTACATTCGATAGTGCATTATACTCGAGTAAATGTGATACCTTCTGTAGGTTGAAACAGTCTGTCAGTGGGGTGACCCACTGTCATATCAGACATAATAGTGGTTACCTGGGATTTTCATAATTTAAAAAGTTAATAGATATGACCAGGATATTATTTGCACCATAAATTTGACATGGAATATATATATTTCCTAATACCCAAGGTTCAATTTATTTTATAAAAAATAAAACACAAGAATATGAAGTTAAGAATATGAATTTTGCTTTGAAAGTTAATCTGAATTGAGCAGGGCTCCTTTTACAAAGATAACCTAAAATACATCGAAAGTGTGACACCTTATTAGTGAACTGGCCACTTGCTTTTTGGATGAGAAAATCAATTTTGAACTATTGAATTTCAATGCAATTCTATTCTGAGTAATACTGCCTCCGTGGAACATATTTCTGAATAACTGAGTGTCAGATTGCAGTCTTCAAGTATTATAGAGATCAAAATTCATTTTTAAGTTGCTAAATTATACTAGTGATACACACTTGTTGGTTTTAAATTGCACCTCTTTTTTGCTGAATAGATTCCTGTCTTGACAAGCACATTCTGCTGCAGCATTTCCCAAACGTCTGATAGCCGAAGTACATCTTAATTTTTGAATTTAAAATTGTAGGCACACTTGTATCCAAAATTATTTCGTTTCAAAGTATGAAAACTGAACTGACACTCTGGCCTCAAAAGATGCTAGCTCCCGACTCTCTGTGTGCCATTGTTCTGAGCATGGCCTCAGCATTTCCCCTCTGAATAGAAAGCAAAGAGCCTGGGATAGTGACTGGTGCATATGGGCAGCGAAAATTATCTTCAGAAAACAAGTAATTCTGGTATGTCAAAAGTGTCTGGTTTGTGCCCAGCACACTGCAGAAACAAAATATCTGTTCCCTGCAGATACTAATTACAAGTAGATGCATTGGTCTGTCATGCACATGAATTGACAAAGTGTTCCGTTTGGGAATTGCTCTCCTATTACATATTATATCTAAAGGCAAACAATGCCCACTTAGCATTTGCATGGAGCATTGTCTTGCCCCATCATCCTCCATCTTGTTCCTTTTTTCCTTATTTTTTATTCTTTTGAAATGGTTTAAATGTGTAGATATTTGCATTCCTTCCATGTGAATTGCAGGGAACAGGGGTTGGGGGAGGCTTTGTAATGTTAGTCTATATTGTATTGCCTCCAAATATTAGCCAGATTTTGCATGAGAAGTTCTATCTAGTGTGGTATGCATAAAAATATCATCGTTTATTATAATATTTATGGACAACTCTGTTATGTCATAAATTAGCTCACATGAAGACACATTTATTAAAATACGTTTGGACATTCCAGGTAGTTTCAATTTTTATTAGTGAAATAAGATTTTGTGTAATGTTGAGATAAAGGAACTGAATGAAATCTTTAGTAATCAAGATACTGGAAATCTGCAGTAGGCTCTCCATGTCCATGGATTCTGCATCAACTGATTCCACTAGTCACTACTTGAAAGTATTCAGGAAAAGCAAATCTTGAATTTGTTGCACACCGAGTATTTTTATATTTTATATAAAGAACACCATTTTACTCCACCATTATATATGTGACTTGAGCATCCACAGTTTTGGGTATCCACAGAAGTTCCTAGAATAACACCAGTGATACCCAAGGCTCACAGTAGAAATGAAGGCATTGGAAATGGAAAAGTGAGTTAGCCCTCCTTTCTCTCAGCAGATGCACACAAAGCTTTAGTCCCAATTTCCAAACCATATTACTAAAGAAAATGCGTATGCGTTTATGTGTAATTTTAAAAAGCTAGCTCTAGCAAAATCACGTCCCTCCGTGCATATGCGTTATTACCATATAACATCTTCATAGATATCATCAAGGTGTCCACCAGTTTCCCAAGTTCCAGACTGGTTCTTAAAGTAGCCCAGTAATAGGGGACTATTTTGGGAAGTGGAGTTACCTGAGAACCTACTAGCCACATCTAGCCTAGGAAATGTCACCAATGTTATGAAAAATAGTTGATTTATTTCCTGAGCTGTTTCTGGAATATCCAGAGTTCTAAAATAGTTTTAGTTTCAAAAATTCAGTAATAGATCCCTAACAGTTTCACATTAGTGCCTGTTATTACTTTCGAAATTATAAAATATGTCGTTAATAATGATGCTGGTTAAGTAACCCTTTGTGTGACCTTGGGCAAGTTCCCCCTCTGCAGCCTAAGAAGGCAAAGGCAACCCCCTGCAGAACAAATCTTGCCACAAAACCCACATGATAGCATCACCACAAGTCAGAAATAACTTGAAGGGACACAACAATGACAAATGTGGTAAAGGAATCAAAATATATTAAAAGAGTATTTTAAGGCATGAATTGATGATTCTGCAAATGTATCATAACATAGAATGCCTTTTCCAGATTATTTACCAGATTATTTTGCAGATTATCTTCAGATGTTTCCAAAGAGCTTCTCAGATCATTTTGTCTAATTGATTTTCAGTTTTTAATTTTTATTAAATTGTGCAATTTATGTATAGCATTCTGGTTGTTTCCTTTTAGCTGGCAGCCGTTCCGGTTCTCCTGGAAGAGTCTTGACCACAACTACCCTCTCCACTTTGAACACTGGGGTTCAGAGAGTGCTAGTCAGCCCTGCAACTGCACAGAAGCGGAGCAAGATTCCTCGTAGCCAAGGATGCAGCAGAGAAGCCAGTCCTTCCAGATTGTCAGTTGGTAAGGCTTCTGTTACTCCATACATTTAAAAAGTTATCATATGATGGATGTCTAAATTTTCTGAACATGGGCCTAAAACGTTATACAGACAGTTCCCCAGTTACAGACAACACAGGTTCTGCAAGTTTGTTCTGAAGATCAATTTATGCGCAAGCCGGAACAGGTATTTTTTTAAAGTGTAACTCCAGCCTTTTTTTTAAATATAGTTTTGGGACAGCATAGAGAAGGGTTAACACTCCTGTAATGTTTGTTTTGCTGTCTGTGACCTTGTTCAGAAGATTGCACTTCACTTTCTATCCCTGTGATAATGGATTTTTTTAAAATGGCTTGTAATGGAAACAAGGATTGGTGGTAAAAATTCTTTGAGGCACCTTTTTCCAATGATAACTCTTCTAGGAGTGAATTTCCCTTCCTAGGGATACATTTTCCTCACACTTCCAGTTGTCTCACCCCCATTTGTAACTAGGAGTCGAATGAAAGTTGGAGGTCTGTAACTCAGGGACTGCCTGTAATTATGCCAGATCCTGAAATTTATGGTATACTGGATAAAGAACTGGGCTGTTTTATTTCATGAAAAGCTGGATGTGTAAAGGTACACTTTAGGAGAAAAATGAAAATACCTAATTTTGTTTGCTAATATATTTTCAAGCATCTTTGTGTAAGCAGCGCAATGCCTCCTCTTTTCACTAGAATTAGATGTTTTTTGATATTATAAATATTATGATAGACACTCCAATAAAGGTTTTGTTGTTCAGTTCTCATGGTTGGACACTTTTGAATGAACTTTCTTCTTGTGAAAGGTTAAACAAAATGAGATTGCATTAAAATGTCAACTCTTTCTGTGTCTTCTCCCTTTCTCTGCTGCTGTTGGTCTGTTCCCTGAATCATACTAGCGCGAGGTAGTCGTATTCCTCGACCTAGTGTGAGTCAGGGATGCAGTCGGGAAGCCAGCCGTGAAAGTAGCAGGGATACAAGCCCTGTCCGTTCTTTTGCACCCCTTGGTAAGTACACAAGAGAGCTTATTCTGCATGGCTGTCTGCCCTTCATTATGTGCTAATATAAGCTAAATAAAGGTATGCCATTTAACAAGCAAATATTCCTTGACTGTAAACAAATGCAACCAGTTTTCTTCAGCTGATGACTTGATTCATTTGAGGAGCCTAAGAATGACCTATGTAATTCTAGACTTATGGCACAATCCAGAGACAAATGTGCATCAGTTCCAAGCTTATTTTATGAGCAAACATATACTTCCGTGAACTTCTGCCATATGAGAAATTGTTTATGGTGCTTACATGCTATGTTTTCCAGTCACTTTACCAATAGATTTGCATCCAGTTCCAAACTGGTTTTGAAAATAGGTACTAAAAGAACAATACAAGCTTTCTTAAAAGTCAGCCCCTGGTAGAGAAATGCCATAGCCCTATGGAGGTAATTTAAAGCCTGGTGAATAAAGAAATGAGGAGCGGATGCTAGCCATGATCTTTCTATCAAAATTCCTATCACACACACCCAATATCTAAAAGGGTGACTTTTGAAGGGAAGAACCTGCTCTGTTTTCTAAGAGCTTATCATCTAATTTAAATCTTGCACAATCCCAAATTCCAGACACTTTTCTGTTTTTCACACTGAAGAAGACAGAAGGGATACACATGCAAAAAGCAGAGCTTGCACTGTTCTACTTCTCATGTTTTATTCAACTGACTTTTGAACACCTTTATAGAGCTTGTAATTCAGTAATAGGAATTCGCCTCTGGATTGTTCCTTGGAGCAAGTGATTCTAAAGTTGGCATTATACTTAGTATTTTTCTTTTGTTCCCATGTTATCTACACAGTTGGCCCTGTGTATCCTGCAGGTTCTGTATCCATGGATTCAACCACCTATAGCTTGAAAATACCTCCCCCCAAATCCAAAAGCAAACTTTTATTTTGCTAATTTATATAAAGGACATCATTTTAATATGCCATTGTATATAATGGGACTTGAGCATCTATGGATTTTAGTATCCACATGGGGTCCTGGAACCAAACCCTAGCAGATACTAAGGGCCCACTGTATTCATCAGCTGTTTTCCTCCATGTCAAATTATATGCATTATTATTTAGTAGGAAGATCATTATTCAATTAATTACATAATATAGCAGTGGCAATGCAGTTTCAAAAGACAGAAGGTTTTGGTACTCTTTGAGATTCATAGTCAATTAATTGTATAAATACTGCGAGTAATATATAGTATTTTTCTACTATTAATTGCAATATGGTTTGGAAATTATCACTTAAAATCCACGATAAGAAGTATACAATTCTGAACAAGTTTACAATTTCATTTCAATTCCTGTAAGGGAGAAACATCACATATATTGTGGAAAATTATGTTATCTTTACATAGTCCTTTTTTCAAATAATTGTAGTTTTTCTAGAGATTTTGTCAAAGATGTGATATTTTAGTTTATTCTGTTGATATACAACCATAAAAATGTATTATATATTTAAAAATCAAATGGAGTCATGTAGATTTTTGTCACTTGTAATCTGATAAATTGAATTTAACACCCTTGTTCAACAATTAATCAAGCTGACAACATTATTACCTTAAACAGTTTTATTTGATAGTTTCTTATTTTTATATGCTGCTTCTCTAGAAAAACTTGTAAGCAACTTTCTTTAAAAATACACTTTCTTAATATTCATTACTGCCATGCCACTGCTTTATCTCCAAGCACTAGAAATATTTTTCTGTAGAAAAAAACTTGCTTTACTTAGCATCTAGAGCCCATTCCTTGTTTTACAGATTAAGGTTTTCCCCAATTGGTTGAAAATATGTGGCTGAAGAACTGTTGCCACTTTGTTCTTTTTTAATAAGGAAATACCAAATAGTCATATTTATGTCAACATTAATTTTAACTGTAACACGTTTTATTTTAACTAGAAGGACTGTATGCTTTTGCTATACCTTTTACTAAGTTATGTCTATAATGTGGATTTCCTTGCATGCATTACATATGTGAAATTAAGTTAAATGTCAAGTCAAATATTAACATGTGATCTTCAAAACTTTGAATGAATACTTTAATTTCAATTAAATCATAGCTTCAGCATTTCTCTGGGTAAATGACATTTCCAAAGTAGATAGTGTGCATCATTAGCTTCTTGTAGTGGTTGCCCAGAAAAGGATAGAATGCTCTTTACAGAAACACATGCACTAGACCAGAGCTTCTTACACTTTTCCACTCAAAATTCCGCTTGGCCCAAGAAATGTTTCCATGACCCCAGATATATAGGTATATGAAATAAGTATACAAATCAAACTTTTACTGATAACAAATCAGTATTTTCAAGGCTTGCTAAACAAGCTGATTTCCCTTTTTATGAAGTGAAGCTGAAGCATCTTTCGAGAGTCCACTGTAAACCCTGCTCAACAATTTCGTTTTCGTATAAATGTCTAAAACAGTCACTAGGTGAAGTTCAGAAAACTTTTACTGTTGCAGATTTTTTCATGATCTTATGCTTGATCTAAGGGGACCAGAGACCCCATTCTGTGCAGTTGTCCTATACTTTGCTGTTGTAGTAACAGAGAGGGTTCACATGATCCTGTTATTGCAGCTTCCAGGCATCACTCCAGATCTACTGGTGCTCTCTACTCGCCAGATGTTTATGGGGCCACAGGTGAAGGATGAGTACACTTTGCTATCATCTGTGCCATCATCCTGGATTTTTTTTACCTTTTTTGGTTTCCACGCAGTCTGTTTTTGATAGTTTTCTGCATTCATTTGTATTAATTTGAATGTTCAACATAAACAAAATAAAAGAGTTTTTCCTTCCACCACCATCCAAGCAGTTTGTTTTCAATCATTTATGATAATTATTCATATTTTTTATTTTGTTTACTTAATGTTGTATTTTGAAAACTTCATGCATGTTGCTTTATGATGTTGTGCTATAAACCGTGTTGATTATAATTTTACTTTCATTGTATAAAATGCATCAGAATGGTGAATACATTTCAGTAGAAGACAAGTATTTGCTTTTGTTTCAGTTCATATATATTTATACTATCACAGAATCACATGAAGTAAAATTAAATAATTGCCTTTGCATTTAGTTTGTCTTTATAAAAGCTGCAATCTAACAAAATAAAATGAATGTACGGTAAGTTCTTTTCCTATATGTTTTTGCCTTCACAGTCTGACAACTAAGAGGCAAACCACTTTTAAAACTGAACTTTTGTTTATCTCTTTAGCAGCAGGAGCTGCTCTGACAAACTTAGAAATGAACTCTGACAATGACAAGCTCAGAAATGAACACATTAATTTTTAATTGTATGTACATAAAGAATGGTTTAAATTGAGGTCTGAATTAGTCTATGACAAGAGTTTGATGTTACTAACAAGATGATACTTGAATCACTTTTCCTTTGTTTATTGAATCCTGTATACTTTTGGGTAAGTTGGAGATACCAAGGCAGATTAAGAACAAATGAGATGGAATCTGTAATTGTCAGGAATTTGACTGCTTTGAAACATTAGTCATAAAACTTCCAAAACACAGCATTTTCCAGACTGTTTTGATGATTTTCCCATTTTCTTATTATGACAGGTACCGGTTTTGGAATAAGTCAGTCAAGCCGATTGTCTTCGTCAGTTAGTGCTATGCGGGTTTTGAATACGGGCTCAGATGTGGAAGAAGCAGTGGCAGATGCTTTGGTGAGTGACCTTGCCTTATCCTTCATGTGTGGATGATACAGAATAGCTTTGTAGAATTACTTAAATATATACTTTGGTATTGACATGTTCAGTTACTGATTGAACACATTACACCTTTCTTTTTCTTCTTCAAAGCAATTTTTTTAAAGGCACATTTTTCATGGGGCCTTTGATGTAAATGTTAATCCTCATTCCTACTTATAAACCTAGAATGTACACATAGCTGCATTTGCTCACCATTTCTATGGTTTTCCCTGTTTTAGACGTGAAGTCAGGATTATTCTATATTTTTCCTGTTATATTGAATTAGGTGCCTTTATGCAGTGATGAGGCTTTATTAGATCATTATGGGCAATCTTGTTTATTTATACATTGACAAAAATGGTGTTCAAAATCACTAACACTACTAAAATACAGTTGAGAGTTAAAATTTAAAAAATGATTTTGATATATTATAAAAGCAAATAAATTAAAAACAGAGATGTAGAGATAAAAAAGTTGGAATCAGCATCCAAGCATCTGCAACAGTAGACCAGCTTAAACATGACAGATTTCGCTTTTTGTCCTCGTTGAAGGACAAGAGGTTAGGTGGAAACCCTTAAAGAAGAAGTGGTTATCCAAAAGGCCTAATTTGTGTCTTTCTGAAACATGCTTTAAGTGATGGGCCAGATTGAGAGAGAGAAGTGCCCCCTCCCCCATCTTTATACGCAGGCAAACTCATATTGAAGAACATAGTCTTCAAGATGGGGCCGGGCTTAGGACAGCGGGTTAAATTGCTAAGCTGCAGAAAATCCTGCCAATTGAAAAGTAGGCAGTTCAAGCCCAGGTCAGGGTGAGCACCCACCGTCAGCCTCAGATTCCTGACCACCTAGCAAATTGAAACTAGAAATGTGAGTAGATAAATAGGTACCTCTTTAAGCGGGGAGATAATAAAAGTTACCCAGAAGGACATGCCAGGGATTTGATCAGAAGGATGTCTAAAGATAACAAAGGTCCTCAGCATGGAAGATGGAGAGAAAGAACCCCCACCCCGCAGTGGCCCGAGTCGAGCACAGCCTCCAGATGCCAGAAATGGAAAAGATGAGAAAAGGCTTTACCTCTGTTTATGTATTATCTGTCATTATTAATTGTATAATGGCATTGAATATTTGCCGTATATGTGTTCTGTAATCTGCCCTGAGTCCCCTTAAGAAGATAGAGTGGAATATAAATAAAGTATGATGATGATGATGATGATGATGATTATATTCCCAAATCATATCGGCCTTGTTGGTTATCACTGAGACTTTCTATTACATTTAGCTGTCAGAGAAAAGGAATAATTTGTAATGAGGACCCCCATCACATTAGGCAATAATCTGTTTCTATCAGTATTCATCCTGTGGGTTTTTCTGACTGAATGCAGATGGGATACATACTGACCCCATTGCACCCCAATTCTATTATTCTTACCTTCGGAAAATGCTGTGTTTCGTCCCATCACATCATGGAAGGCTGCCTCCTCCCAATCCATTTGAAAAGCTACCTATGTCAATCCGTGATCTTTTTATTTAAAAAATCTACTTCTTCACAGTGACGTAGCCTCCAAATTCCGAACTACCGCTCTTGTGAGAATTGAAAACGTACTTGTATCTGCACAGTAAATACATTTTTCTGATGGGTAGCTTTTGGCGCGAAATATGGAGTTCGGAGGAATCTAAGAAGGCATTATGATGAATTTAATGTTACAGAAGAAGAAATTGCATAGATCTTAAATCTTTTTTAAAAAAAATGAGGTAAAGAGGCATTTGCTGATTTTCTTATTCGCAGAGATCTTTTTCCTTTGATGTCCAAAATAGAAATGGCAGCTGTTTCCATAATAATAATTCAGGGGTCACAAGACTCCTCCCGCCATACCTGGTGACAGGTCGTATAGTTGCTGACGGGATGCATACTGATTTCCCAATCACACGCTAAAATAGTGTTTCAGCAGCAGAATATCATGAAGCGAAGTTTGTATACACACTGAATATCAAGTGTCATTCTCTTGACCATCTATTTGTACTGTTTCAGAGTATTTCAGAATTCTGAATAAGGGATGCTCAACCTATTCTAGAACACTATAACCATAAATCGAGGTTA
Organism: Anolis sagrei ordinatus; assembly: GCF_025583915.1. Classification (NCBI taxonomy): domain Eukaryota; kingdom Metazoa; phylum Chordata; class Lepidosauria; order Squamata; family Anolidae; genus Anolis; species Anolis sagrei. The sequence continues at coordinate 74,705,699 of NW_026847660.1, forward strand.
ATCAGTGAAATAGTGTTGCACTGTAGAAAAAAGCAGAATAATTTAATGACAATTTTGGTATGTGTTTTACACATCTTCATCCTCTAATGAAGGGCATTGGCCTTAAAAATGAGCTTGAACTTGGTTTTTTGGAACGCAGAATCATTTTAGTCTGAAATGAAGTAGTTCTCTGTAGTTACTACACCCTTGGAAGAATCCTCCCAGTGCATTCTCTATTATGTGTCCTTGCATACCTTTTGTCAGGCACCGTGCCCCAGGCAGAAATAAAAAAGTGAACTTAAATGTATTGCATTTTAAGTACAAAACTGTATTTATGCATATCCACTAGATGTCTTCTTGGCATTTTTGGTAAGCAAAATTGACTTTGCTTACATGATGAAAGCTACTTTTTTTTGGCATGTCATATCATAAAAAAGAAAAGACTAAAACAAGGAGGAATTCAATTGTCTTATTAGTTAATACGGGCTTCTGTTGAGCATTTTCATTTGGACGTCTACCAGTACTTGAATTTGTCTTGAGTACTGTTAAAGTTTTGTGTTGTTCAAATTAGTTTGCTTTTTCTTTGTGCTGCTTGGTAGAGATAGGAATCATGCTATCCATTACATGATGTTGGATTGCAAGTCACAGCAGCCCTAGCCAACACAATCAATAGTAAAGAATACATTGACCTGCAACCAAAAACATCTAGTGAGGTGCATGATTATCCCCCCCACCCCAAGGATATAGCTTTTATTTGCTTAAGAGGAGTCACCACTAACCATGCCTCCCTTGTAACCAGAAACATCTCAATAACATCTGGTAATTATACTATTCTACATTAATTAATAATCTTCTATTTTTCTCTATAATTCATTGCTCTCAGCTGTTAGGAGACATGCGGACTAAGGTATAATTCCCCTTGTTTCCCTGTCAAGTGTTCTTAAATATCAACTGTAACACTGTTTTAGCAAAACAATGTCATGTTGTCTACACATGTTTCAAGTTGCAAAAATATTGTAAATATAGTGTGAATGTAGATTGAATGGCATTTCTCTTTGTGCTGTGTTGCACCTTCACACTTACCACTTTGAGTTTGTGTGACTGCATTTAAAAAACTGGACACAGTTGGACTTGATCATCAGTTCAAGGATTACCATTATGAGCATGGTGTTCCTGCTAGAAAATATTCTGGCTTTATTCTAAGTATCAGTAGTTTTAAGATCAATGAAACTTCAGTATGTATATATAACTGTGACTTGAAGTTATGGTTGTCATAGGGTACAGAATTCCAAGTTCAGACATTACTTTTTTCTTTCTATCATATGAATGCATAGTTAGATTGAAAGCACTTGTTAGCAGGTTTAGTATCAACTATAGCAATTCTAGGGTCCCCTGATGGTGCAGCGGATTAAACCGCTGAGCTGTTGAACTTGCTGACCGAAACATCAGCAGTTCAAATCTGGGGAGTGGGGTGAACTCCAGCTGTTAGCCTCAGCTTCTGACAACCTATTAGTTCAAAAACATGCAAATGTGAGTAGAGCAATAGGTACCGCTTCGGCTGGAAGGTAATGGCGCTCCATACAATCATGCTGGCTACATGACCTAGGAGGTGTCTACAGACAACGCCGACTCTTTGACTTAGAAATGGAGATGAGCACCACCCCCCAGACATGACGAGACTTAATGTCAAGGGGAAACCTTTACCTTTACTTATAGCAATTCTAACCACAGTTAGAGAAGATTTCTCTTTATATACCAAGTGGTCTTGTTTGAGGTATTACCATTTACATGTTGAAACATATACATGAATCTGATATATGCTTCAACTGTGGAAGTGGTGGCAAGACTGGAAAGATTGAAAGTCTGTGTAGTCCTGTAAATCTTCTCTTAAAAGTCCTCTATTTTGTTCCTCATAAAATACTTTTGTACCTTAGAAAAAACCAGTGCGAAGGAGATACGAATCCTATGGCATGTATTCCGATGATGATGCCAACAGTGATGCTTCTAGTGCCTGCTCAGAAAGGTCATATAGTTCTCGGAATGGCACCATACCCACCTATATGCGACAGACCGAAGATGTGGCAGAAGTTCTGAATCGCTGTGCCAGCTCCAACTGGTCAGAAAGAAAAGAAGGCCTTCTGGGGCTACAGAATTTATTAAAAAATCAGAGAACTTTAAGGTAGGAAAAATTGGGGGGGGGGGGGGGGGTTTTCCATTTCTTGACGAAAACATCATTCTGCAGATATTTATTTTTTCTGTGTGTGCTCTTCAGATATAACAATTATAGTGTGGTATATAATGAGTCATTCACAGTCTGGTCAAAATTATGTTTTCCTTCCATTTATTCAAGTATGGGTAATTAAGAATATAATAACTCTGTTCAATTTTAATCAGTGGTCTTCCTTAGATATTAAATCTGAACCAAACCATGGCTGCTATGAGTATTCCCTAAAGCATTACACAACAAAGGCAATTTCATTATTGATAGCTTGTCTGTTCATCACACTTTTCAAACACCTATTAATATTAATTATCCGGGCAGTGCAGTTTTGTGGTGAAGTTCCCTAGTTTATTGTGCTGTGGGGTTTCAACATCCATGCTGAGACCACTCTGCCAGAACTAGTTCAGGACTTTCATTGGTCTGCCCCAAGTTGTGTCTGACCCCATCCATGCTGCATGCCACACTCTATACATAATTTTCTGAGCTGGACAGAGGGAATGGCATTTCACTGTGGACAAATTTTGCATAGTTTAGTTTTCAGGGATCAATCATTACTTTGTGGAGCTTAGACACTAGAACATCGAAATTGCAGATGTGTGGGATAGGGGGTTGAATCAGAGGTATGCCCCAGGAAATGAATGCATTGACTTCCTGATAATTATTTGGGATTTTTCTTTTGATTTGGCTGATGATCCTATCAAAGCCCTCTGGGTTATTAAAGAAGACTATAGTGTTAGATGCAGTTGTTCCTGAGCATCTCTTAGGGAGTGATGCCAACTGGGGTCCCTGATTTTGTAGGGATAGAAACAATAGTGAAGTAAGTAGTATGTAGTCTAGAGTTTCAGTGATGAAAAACTTTGGGCAGATCTGACCAAACACAGATTAAAATGTTGGAAATACTATATCATGATGGTGATGACAGTGGGGGGAAAAACACTTTTCGATCCTTGGTTCATATGCACAATGCCTTTGGGGATTTCTTGGAAACTTCAGCAGGTCAAAAATTTTACAGATAGACTGCTGACCAAGCTGCTTACAGGAAATACATAACTTACTTTATGTAAAAGCTTTATTAATAACTGGCTCATTTCCAGACACAATTCATTCTTATGCCGTACCTATTCATTTTAAAGGGATTGCTGGAAATATCTTCTTTTACATTGTCTCTAGATTAATAGATTGTTATTCACAGAGGGGTCAAAGCAAATCTCTAGTTACATTTTCTTCTTTTCCAGCATCAGATATAAAGTGTCCCATTTTTGACAATATAGTACTTTATATTGACCTACTAAAAGAGAGGTTTGCAAGTAGATTTTTTAAAATATACGGTCATGCTTATTTTATTATAGGATTTGAAAATATTATTTATTTAGTAATTCATTTCATTTATGTTCTGCCTTTGTTCTGCCATAGGGTTTAAAGAATTTATAGTGTATCTTATTGAATGTGAAATATTTCACTTGATTCTATTATTCTATAGTTTACTGATTAATATTATATCATTTTGACAGTCGTGTCGAATTAAAAAGATTGTGTGAAATCTTCACAAGAATGTTTGCTGATCCTCATAGTAAGGTATGTTTTTTGTTACTTCAGTACTGTATGTGGATATCTAGAAATCTATATATGAGTTTCAGCTCTATAAACAAAAGAAGTTTCTGTTCAGGGAAGTAAAGTTGTGATCAAGGACCCTTTCTTGAATAGAAGCTGCCTCCACTCACAAAGGAAAAAAAACTTGGATTCGATAAAAAACTAGATTTCACAAAGCAAACAAAAAGTTAACAACCAACAAAATTCAAACCAACTGCTGAGTTTAGGATCAAACGTTCTTTTTAAGAATGTCATTAGCTGTCAAAATAAATGCATGTGACATTTTTATTACCTTCAGTCAAAAATGTAAAATAGCCAACAAATTTCAAACCTATTATAATATAGTTGTAATTCATGCTTATCCAAGTATTTTATGGTGCAAATGACACATGATGAGATAAGGATTTATATTGTAATGATCTGTTTGATGGTATAAAGGTTAAATGTAAAATCTACTTTAGATGTTTTAAGGTGCATACATATAGGAGGGAGCATACATACATACTATCTAAATTCAGCATCTCTGCATTTTCAGAGAGATTTACCACCTGTTCAGGGTTCCTTTGATCCTATATGTATTTTAAAATTAATATGCATTTTGGGTAGACTGTGATGTTACTTCATTGTGCCCTCATTACAGTCAACCAAACCATCTGAAACTATACATAAATATTCAAGTGAATGCTGAGACATGTCTGTAAATGAAATTTAAAAAGTCTGCTATATTCTATTAAAATATTGATGTTGGTAGAATAAGATGGGAGGAATTATGAATATGTGAGAACTTTTGCTCATATGTCCTATATCTCGACATTATATTAATTTCCCCCCAAAACATCAGTTATTGGGATAGGATGCCCTGTGACATTCCAATTTAATCTGCAGGAACTGATTTGTAATGCCTCCAAAAATTGAAAGATGCTGTAAGACTCCTTATTTTTTACTGCAAATACATTTTAGAGTTATTTGCATGGTGAGCTAATGCTCTCACATATGGGCAACATCAGATAAAAGGTTTGCTGTATTTAAAAGGATGCTTGAAATCCAGAAGTAACCTGGATTCTTCTGAATATATGGATTTTCTGACAGTGGCCTCCCCCAACGTTTCTCCCTTTTGGATGATAGTTGAAATCTATAACATCTGGAGGCCAATGGCTTGCGGAAGCTGTATTGGAGCAAACCATACTGGATGTTTGTGTGTTCTGAAACTAATCTTTAGCACATATTCTTTATATCTGGATCCAGTTTTAGTCCTCAAATAGACCAATTTATTAAGTTAAATTCCATAGTTTTCAGTTGTTCTACTCTATGTCTGACTCAAACAATAATGTTTTTAAGTTCTGTAATGGGGGAAAAAGATTTGGTGAACTGCACATTACGTTTAGTGGTCTATGTATTTCTGTGTATAGTTATAGATTTCATTGCACAATGTATATATTTTGAGAAGACCCATGGGAATGTTGATAGAGAATAGACACAGAAGACATCACACAAGTTGTGTTTCCTCTCCTGCTTAGAAAGCCTATGCAAAGTGCAAAAAGATGAAGCGGCTTCCCTATTGATCTATCACCAAATTATAGTTGAAGCTTCGCTACTGAAATGTAGTAGAAAGTCACATTTAATAAAGGCCACCACTTGGAACATTTTGAGTAGATATTTCAATTCCTCATCAACCTTGGAAATCTGAGTGGTAAAGCAGATCTGATAGACTATCAATAAATGATAATAAATGTTGTCATATATTCTCTATCTCCCAGCTGACCCAAAGAATTTAGCCCTTTTTAATCAGGAAGTTTTCAGACTGATGGCATTGCAAATTGGAGCATCCCATCATGGAACAGTTTATGCTGTAAAGTAATGTTAAAATCTGTGAGACTTGGCCAGTACTTACAGCTTGGATTTTTTGATTTGTTACTGGATACTAGATCTAAAAAATATCTACAATTTAAGCACAGTACTTATTTAGCTTAGGAACTGATGAGGCAATGACTACTTGCTTAAGACAGAGTTTAGCATACATGTTTATTCATACAGAAATAATACTGGTACACGTCTTCTTTATCTCATTTCATATATCTTTACATCAAACTACTTCCATGAGCTCCAGCCTAAAGCCATCTCAAGTCCCTTGATTATACTGCCATATATACCTCAAGTACAAGCATCTCAAGTTAGATATGTTTGATTCACAGATCACCAATAAATGCATCAGATATTATAGAAGAGTGGAAGTCGATATAACATACCTACAGGCTATGTCCAGGAAGTGTTCTAAGTGACAATGTTTCACAACTGTATATAGTCACATGGTTATCTGATCAAACCAATGGAAGAGATGACAGCTCCATGTTTCCTGCACTGAAAGGAACAGGAAGCAACCATTTTGGCCATTAGAATTTAACAAACATAATGATTCAGCTTCTTTGTCTAATAACATAGCAATCAAGAAATCCCTGCCAGTAAAGGAACCAATTCCTGTGTGATCATTGCCATTAGTGGTCTCATAGTTAATGGCCAAGTCATTTGAAATGCTAGTATTAATGGACTTAAACTTGCTGACATTGAACATCTCATTTTACTGGGTGTTACTTCAATTTTGTCAGTTGTGCCAGATTTAGGACAAACGAGTCCCTGTGCTAAGTTAAGTTATGAGGCCCCTTATTAGGGCCCTAAAGGAGTTAGACCTAGTACGCTTACAGTGCCTACTTTGAGGCACACTCCTATAGACAATAAACTTTATCATTATGTCTGGAATCTCTCTGAAACAGAACGCCTTCAAATTTAGAATTGCATCACATAAGTAAAACCCATTATATTAAAAAAAATGACATGACGATGCCACCTGCCCACGTAGACAAAGGGGCCATGTGCTTGAGCACATCTGAGCACAGTGGTAAATCTGCCTCTATGTATACCCTTTGATTAAATCAGCCATATCTGAGATTCCATAAAAAGAAGAGAGTTCTTCAGCTGGACACCTGGCGCCAGATTTTCATACGCATTTTCCACATTGTCTTACTGATCTTCAGTCAGAATTCATCTTCTTTATGTAAGGAGAATATTCGTTTCTAAATTCCTGACACTGTCAGAAAGCCATCTCTTTATATTCTGTATGTGCTCGAAGAAGAAGAGTCATCCAATAGACTCTCAAAGAATATTTAAGTGTATAACTAGTTTGGGCCCATAGAGACTGAAGTTGCTTACCTGTAAGTTTGGTTCTTCAAATGGTCATCTCTGCTCATGCAACCCGACCTCCTCCCCTCTCTTGCAGATTTGTCTGCAAGCTGTGACATACCATGAAACTCAGGAAAGAATAGCTTTAGCACACAGGGGCATGCATGTTGGGAAGGAGAGGTAGGGTTCCTGGTAAGCTTCTCAGCTCAAGTACTTTGCATGCCATGCTCTGCACAGGTACAAGACCTATTTGTTTGAAATCACAGGTGACCATTGGAGAACCATGTTTCAGGTAAGCAACCGGTGCTTTCACTGTGCGTTTGTGTTTAAAAATTATTCCAGCTCAGTTATTATGCAACTGATTATACACCTTGAGTTGATTGAGTTCTTCCTGTAAATGCGAACGAGAAAAGAAGCCCCGTGGATGTCTCATGTTGATTTGTAGAAATTTTGTGGCAAACACCCTGGACTTTCCTCTTAATCAGTGATGTCACAAGAAGAACTTACCTATGTAGGAGATGCAGTTCACCTAACCATCCATTTTATCGTTTGTTTTTAAGGTGCCATTAGGGGTGTCTTGCACAGAAGAATTTTAACAAGAACTAGTAGCATTTCATAGGGCACCTGCTAAATTTGTTTCATGTGGAGCTCATGTATGGTTGGTCTACAAGCCTTGCACAATCTGCAGGAACATGCCCCAGATTGCATAACTCTTTTCGGTTTTCTGTTGCATGTTTCTGGAGGGTGTGAGATCTTAACGAAAATGAATGGCCTTCTAAGGTTATGTTTTTGTAGATTATGGTTCTGTGTAATGTTTCCTGTGCTTGAACTGGCACGTGTGAAAATAATCATGAGAAAAAGTAAATTTCTTCAAAAAACATAAGACAGAGACAGTAAGTAAACTTAAGTGCTTATATAGTACTTGGGGATTTGAAGACAAAGATGTTAATATTAAATAATTTAAAAAACCCATTTATTATATTTTCCTTATACAGGAACTATTTAGATGGCAACTAATTTGTGTGTTTTATCTTCCCCCCCTCCCTCCCCTCCTTTTTTTTTTGTTCTTTTTGCATGCGGTCCCCTGTGTTGGAACTCTCTGTAGAGAGTAAGTTGGTTCAATATTTGTTGGAACCTTTAACCTTGTTGCATGACTGATAATTAATCTTTTCCCTCCTCTACTTCACTCTTACAAAGATTGTGTGCAGTTTAGCTTTTGCGCTTATGAAATCCTTGCAGTTATGCAAATAATGCTGAAATGTTTTGAATGTGCTTTTGTATACTAATGTACTCACTTTTTTGATTTTCACTTTCTGCGGTGTGTAGTGGTGACTGGCGCATCTTAATTTCACAGCACCTAAGGAAAGATTTCTTGGGAGCAGAGTATAAAACACTTTCTCCCCTGCACTATCCAGTCTCAGTTTCATATTGATTTTCAAGAATTGGTTTGAGCATGCAGTATTTATCTAAAGCAGTGTGACATAAACTAATGCATTCACACCATCACTATTAATTTCACCATTTGGCTATTCTATTCCTTGAATGCATATCTTTTTAGAGACATATATATTAAGGGTTTTTTTCCAGAGGAAACAGTGATGAACACTGAATGAATTCTCTCTGTGATTCAGCACTACTAGTCACACGCACAGTTTGAAGACATTTAAAAGAAAACATCGTTAGTTTGTGGGTGCTAGGTATATGCATGTGGTTTGTAACTGAGTCATTTGTATGGGCACCACTGTTGTAAACTGTCACAACCACTCATGCTTCAGCATAACAATCAGGATTTATGAATTGCAGTATTGCATATTTATGTTTAATGAGCTTTGTCCATTTTAAATATGTGTCATGCTGTCTCCATCATGTGGAACAATCAGGCAGCACAGCTTTCAACAAACTATATGGTGGCAAGAGCAATCATACAAGTAAAAGCCAACCATTTTAGTTAGTATTTATAAAACGCAGATCTTTCCACCCAAAATTATTTTCTATTAAATTAATAGAATCATAATGATCTAAAGAAACGTGGGTTCTGCAATGAATAAAAATTAGTATCATGTTGCTCAAAATTATTTAAATTCTGCATAACCCTTAACAACCTCCATAACATGGGAGATTTCATTAATAATAGCTTATTCATTAATAAATAATGTCCAGATCTTTGAAATCTTGAAATAAAAGTCCACTGAGCTTTTCTGGTAGGTTTTCAGCTGTTGCTCTTGCTAGAAATATAGAATTGCTTGGAAAAACACTCTTTGGCTGTATTCAGGTTTTGTTTTTTTGTTTTTTTGCCAACTTTGTTCCAGAATACCTAGTAGAAAATTAGCTAGTGGACTCTTTTTATCAGGGATTTGAAAGAAAATGACTGACATATATTTTGACCTTGCTAGTGATGTAATACTCAGTGTAAGTGTAAATTGGCTGTAAATTCTTTGCAGACTTGTTGACAAAGATGTCTTGTTAGTCTCTGAATGGGAAGTTTATGTTCTCTCTTTTGTTTAAGATAGAAAATGAGAGGAGGAGTATGTGTTGCAGTGCAGGCTTTCTTGTGTGACAGTTGACTTTTCCTTTCAGCACAAAATTTAATATTAGAGTGCAAAGTATCTGTGAGATACATATTCCCATAGATCAACACTTAGGAACATTTTTGATATTCAAAGAGATGCTAAGGCTTAAATCTACTTGTTAGTCACAACTAAGGTGCCCCCGGTGGTGCAGTGGGTTATACCCCTGTGCCGGCAGGACTGAAGACCGACAGGTTGCAGGTTCAAATCCGGGGAGAGATGGATGAGCTCCCTCTATCAGCTCCAGCTCTTCATGCGGGGTCATGAGAGAAGCCTCCCACAAGGATGATAAAACATCAAATCATCCAGGCGTCCCCTGGGCAACGTCCTTGCAGAGAGCCAATTCTCTCACACCAGAAGCGACATGCTCCTGACACAACCAAAAAAAAAAGTCACAACTAGAGTATGCCAACTGAATCAGTTGCTGAGTGGTAAGTCAGTACTTGTGTAAATTCCAGGCTAGTCCTGATGTAAGCCTCCCCGAGTCCCTACGGGGAAATGGTGGCGGGATACAAAAATAAAGTTATTATTATTATTATTATTATTATTATTATTATTATTATTATTAAATTCTAATATATTTACCCAACTTGTGACTAGCACCTGGATTTATGCATTGTCATTCTAGGAATGTGATCCCTTTTTCAGCAATAGATCATTAATTTGATGTGCTTTTAGAAAAAGACACAATGGTTTTGGTCAGCTTTACAACTGTGTCACATTATTTTGATTCTGTAGCAGTGATATTCCAAAGTTTATTGGTGGCCTAGATTCCAGTTTGAAATACGTTATCTTGTATTTTCGTTACGTAAAATTGTAAATTGTGCTGTGCCGATAAACCATTTTCAATATTTTATAAAAGATTGTTAAGAAAATTACTTGCCACAGTGATATTTTATGAGAGAGAAAAACAAGTATTCATCTTCTTCAACAGGGATGATGTTTTATATAGAAAATACCCATAGGTCCACTAGAAGCTTGTTGTGGTATCTTGACATTTTAACATATGTGTGTGATGGGTCTTTGTTGTACTGTGTGTAAGACTGAGTGGATTAAAACTCTAAAACAATATTAATCTCCTGTCATGCAAGCACAAAGTAAACTCCTGAGTTAGTAATGGCTGGAGATATAAGGTGTGTGTATGTGTGTGTGAAAGAGAGAGAGAGGTTGAGACTGTATCCTGGGTAGGAATGGTGATTGGGTGTGAACCGTATATGACCATGAATGTGGGGATCCTAAATGCAACTAGATATGTTTTACTGAAGGAGCCTCTAAGTGTGAGTGAATAGAAAGATCTGCTACATTTAGTATGGATTAAGATTCTTAAAAGTTTGAGATGCATCACCTTAAACCATTTCCCAAAAATTCAGTGCAAGAGACAAAACAAAAGCGGGCAAGGGATGAGATGGGTTAGGAAGTTGCGCCAGTCATCACAGCATTTCTTTTCCCAGCGATACTGCATGTAATACTAATTGTCAGAATGGCAAATACTCTTCAATCACAAATTTTGATAAAAGGCAGAACAGAATGTTTTCCTGCTTGGCTGTGAATCATTGCCTCTGTCTGCTTCTGTGTGTCACTACTTTATTCTTTTGTGAGTTCAACACAGGCAAGCAACAACTGCTTTTCTTCCCTACTCTTTCTTTTTTTTTTCTTTTGTCCTCCTTTTTTTAATGCCTTCTCCAGGTGTTCAGCATGTTTTTAGAAACCTTGGTAGACTTCATCCAAGTCCATAAAGAAGATCTACAGGATTGGTTATTTGTGTTGCTGACACAGCTATTGAAAAAAATGGGCGCTGACTTGTTGGGGTCTGTGCAAGCAAAGGTTCAAAAGGCACTTGATATAACAAGGTAATATAGATTGTTGACTATGTAGAATTGAGTGCATTTTTAAAAAATCTATGTCCTTCTGTTTTCTTTCGAATGGTCTTTTGCCCCAAAACAAAAAGTTATAGTTTCTGGAATAAGAACTATAGAGTAGAGCATGATGTTTGTCTGTTGCCATATTGTGTATGTTATTGAAGGGGTGTTTTGAATGCAATTTTCCGGCCTCTTGGCAGGAGATTGGGCTGGATGGCCCACGAGGTCTTTTCCAACTCTATGATTCTATATTGCCAGATTTTTTTAGAATTGGCTACAATTATATCTTTCCCAAAAACTTAATCCGACTTGTGTTGTTGAAAGCTTTCATGGCTAGAATCACTGCATTGCTGTTTTCCTTTATGTTTTCAGTATCTCTAGACCAATTATCCTTACATGAATTTCTGACATAAGCGAACCTTTAGGCAAACCTGTCGCAGTGTTTTCTTAGTACTATTCACAAAAGGGTTTGCTCTTGCCTTCCTCTGAGGATGTAAAAGTGTGACTAGCCAGGATTACCCCATGGGTTTCTTCACTAATTAGGAATTTAAACTCTCGTCTCCAGAGTAATAGTCCAGACCTCAAACTACGATACCACACTGACTTTTCCTTATGTGAATAACCGACTATCTTTTCTGTACCTGGACCTTTTAAGTAGAAAGTCTCTGAAATAGTTTCTTATTTCTTCCTCCTTCCTCTGTTGTCTTAACTGGTGGTGTGGAGTAAGCTTTGACTTCTAATAAAGCATTCATTTTTGCAGGGAATCTTTTCCAAATGATCTCCAGTTTAGTATTTTAATGAGGTTTACAGTTGATCAGACCCAGACACCTAGCTTAAAGGTAAGATGTTTTGAAGTTTTCAAAGAAAGTTGGACTTGTGAAATTGTGCTCATTATTATTTTTTATTTCTGTTGCATTCTGTGTCGCTGGTTTTCAAATAGTGGGTTTTGTTTTTATAAAATTTCAGACAGTCAAGCCAGCACTGCAGGACCAGCTTCGCTCTTTTTGGAGCTCCAAGGTTTTTGTCTGCATTATTGCCTTTTTAACCCACTATGTGTAATTTTTACATTCTTAAAGTTTTATTTGAATGCATCCAAATGCAGCTACTAACCTGTGCAAGGAATTCTGAGCATGCTTTCGTCCAGTTGATGTCAAGCGTTTTGCTTCTGTTATACCGTTTGATGGTAAAGCTTACAAGAAAACACAATGAGACCAACAAAGTAGAAACAGTTGTACGGCTGCCTAACACTAAGCTGGTTATGCAAACTCACTCTATCCAGTCTTTTCTAATGTTATGTTTGTGATTTCCCAATCCTCATTTTACAGACACAGTGATTTCACTGCTGAATTTATTCCTGAGCTTTTCCCAGATGTATAGTAATTTTGCTTATTGAAAATTAGTGACCCCCTCTATTTCTAAAAAGCTTTAATATTAACATTATGTGATACGCTGAAACAAATTCAAACATTGATGCAAGGAGTGAGATACTGTAATGTCCTGGAATATTTAAAAGATTAATTATTCTCCTGCAAATGAACACTCACAGAAATTATAGCCTTAGGTATAAATGCAGCAAATGTTAAGAATTAAACTGAGGCAATTTGGGAAAATAACAAGCATATATACAACCAGCATTTTTTTCTCTATCCTGCACGCAGTAAATGTACACACTCTGTTAATAGCTTTTCACAAGGTAACACTTCTATGTCCTTGAACACAATGGCGCTGAAGTTGCACACAAATATCTCATGTCTAAAGTACAAAAAATTGTATTTTACATGCTAAAAACAGATTTTGATGTTGTTTAAATGGAAATGTTTTATTTTGGTTTTACAGCTGTCCCCTACATTTAAATTTAAAATCAAGACTGTCTACAGATAGATCAGATAGGTTCAATTGGTGTGTCTCTAAATATTGGTTGATATGCCAATTTATCCGTGAATATCATTTGTAATGCAGTGAAGTTTTATAATGTTACTGTATACATGAGGACACTGTGTAAATATTATGTACAGAAACTTATGAAAATCTGAAAAAGAAGTGTAAAACTGACTTGACAGAACTCCTTATAGTAGAAGAAAACAGCCTGCTCCATTTCTTCTTCTGCCCAGTCTAGAAAAGTACTGTTTTTTCTGATGTAAACATAACTTATTTCATTCCTAAAATAAATTAAAAGTCTTCTATTCTTATGCCATACACAACTTAGAGCATAGAACAAGAATAAATCAGGTTGGAATTAATCAGTCTTTTCCTGCCACACTCAGTGTATGTGAAACCCGACACATACCCATAGTTTTGGTCCATACAGGATTTTTTCATCTGTTGACAAAAAATATGACATTTGATTTTTGTGTACACGAATGTCTTTTCAAATGGCACTTCTTAAAACAATTGCTGAAAGGACAATGTCTGTCCCTATTCTTCACTTGCACTGCCAAAAATATTTTTTAAGAAGTGGAATGATGCAAAGAACGATGTTAGGGTGATAAAATGAAGCCTGAAGTGCTGTAGTTACTTTATTCAAGTGTAAAGCTCACCTTTTCCCCCCTAAATTACATTGCTGAAATTGAGGTATGCATTAGATCCAATGGCATGTTAGAATTGTGCACTTAAACTCGCCTGTGCTGTTGGGCAAAAGATCTTAGCTGGGGACAGAGGAGGGAGAGACAGTGCTGGCCATGAAAAGGCTGGTGGAAAGGCCTAACAGAGGTGTGCAGCTTCCCACCAGCCTTTTCGTGGTCACTACTGGCTTTCTATCAGGCCTGATGGATGAGCATTGTCTCCCATCAGCCTTTTCACAGCCACCACATCATTTGACATCAAATCTCTTTTTTTGTTGTTGTAATGCATACCTTCAAAATTGAGGTGCTCATTACTTTCAACAATGTATTATACTCATGTAAATATGGTATTCGGCTATCTTGAGAACTGTTACCGGTATTGCTGTATAAAAATATGGGATTCTAAATGAACTATTATCACAGATTCCCTCAGAGTACATTAATGAATTCATACATTGTGGTGCATCATAAACATTCACGTAGAAGTCTCTAAAAGGGGAATTTCATTGAAACAACAATTAAGATATACTGTGTACAGGCAGTCCTCAAGTAACAAACAAGATAGGTTCTGTAGGACCATTCTTAACTTGAATTTGTTAGTACGTTGGAACAGGTACAGCAAAAAGTGCACTCTTTGTACACATAATAGTTTCTGTGTGATTAGAATCCCCTTTTTAAAAACACCAATGCTTCCAAGCAATGGAAAGGAAAACCATAAACCTAGATAACCCTTCCTTCAAGGAGCCTTTCCTGTTTATCCTGCTCCTTGGGGCATACTTATGCTGTGGAATGAATGCAGTTTGACACAACTTTAACTGCCCTGGTTCATTGTTATGGGATCCTGGGAGCTGTCGTTTTACAAGGTCTTTAGTCTTCTCTGCCAAAGAATGTGCTGCCTCATCAAGCTACAAATCCCAGCATTGCATAGCATTGAGCCAGGGCAATTAAAAGTGGTGTCAGATATGAAGAAGAGGAGAGGTGGAGATTTATGGGTAAGATTGAAATATCAAAAGTAAGAAAAAGAAAAGGGGGTATAGAGATTGATAGGAAGGAAAATGAAAAGCGGTTTGGAGAAATAGATAGGAAGAACAAGGAAATGGGATTTGGAGAGATCCATAAGAAGAAAAGGGAAAAATACATATAAAATAGTACCTAATAAAAGCACAGAAAGGGAGAACAGATTAACCAAGGCCTTTTGAGTCACAACCAGGATCTTGAGAAAGGGAATGATTTAATGAGATTCTCTGTTCAAAATCTGGGAGGTTGAAAGAGTAAGCTAAGCCTTCCTCTTTTTTGCATAGATTACTCTAATCCAGTGTTTTTCAAGCTGTGGGTCCCCAGATATTTTTGGCCTTAAACTCCCAGAAATCCTAACAGCTGGTAAACTGGCTGGGATTTCTGGAGGTTGTAGGCCAAAACACCTAGGGGCCCACAAGTTAAGAACCAAAGCTCTAGGCCATCTTTCTTTGTAAGCTTACATTGGAAGGCTATATGTATTTTGCTGCTTGCAACTAGAACATAAAAGAGGAATTGGTCATGTTGGGCTATTCAGATGAAAAACTACCATATACAAGTTATGATCAAGGTGCTTTACCAGTAGTCGGTTTCTTCGGTCTTGCCCCGGAAGATTTCTTTTCAGGCATTTCTCCCTTAATTATAAGGAACAGAGAAATAGAATAGTTGTATATGTTATGGAAGAACAGTTGTGTTCTATTCCCTTAACTTTATGTGGTCTTGCCAGTAAATTAAGTTTGTATATTTCACAAGGTCCTTCTTCATTTTGACAGAACATCTCATTAGTATCTTCCAATATGTTTTTCCAGATAAATTGTCCAATTACATCAATGCTATTGGTAAAATTGTAAAAATCTCCCAAGGAATCAAGCAACTTCCTTTTTAGCCCAAAAATGCTTAGTTGCCATGCTAAAGGAGATATTTTCAGCACTTCTGCAATCTTGAGAACTTAATAGGATGTTTTTTACTTTAAAAAATGATCCTACTTTGATATTTCCAGCAGCAGTGGAAACCCAACTTTAAAAATGTTTTGCCACAGCATTTCATGTTACCTTTTGAGATAACATTTTATAGCCATTATAGAACCATTATATTATATATTTTATTAGAAACTTTTATGCTATATATAAAGTGCATTCAGAGTATTGCTCATGAAATTCCACTTGGAAAACTGCTATAAAACGTAAATATAATTATATACATTTGTGCACTAGTTCTAGAGTAGATTTTCTGAAGTTAACATGCAGTTTTCTTTTTGTTCGTGACTTTTTTGGGTTAATAAAATTAAAGTATTTCACGTGTCAAATTGCTGTATAACATATTTATTATTATAGAAACTTCTGAGATAGTTCTTGACAGATGTTTGCGGAGCAGAAATACCGTTTTCCTCCTCTTCATGACTCTTTGGATCGAAACTTCTGACCTGTGTTCGAAGAAGACAGTGCCTTGAAGTTATCATCCTGAAACATTTTATTTATCCTTTAAGAATAGGTTGATGGATGGCTTCTATGAAAAAGGAATTCTGTGCAATCCTAACTTGCTCACTTCTGACTGCTGCACTTATTTGGGTATATATTTGATTCTCCTTATTTTTATAGGTAAAAGTTGGCATTCTTAAATACATAGAGACTCTTGCACAGCAGATGGACCCAGGAGATTTTGTAAATTCAAGTGAAACCCGTCTGGCAGTCTCTCGAATTATCACTTGGACAACAGAACCTAAAAGTTCGGATGTTAGAAAGGTATTTCTATTTGTATTAACATATGTTCAAAATGCTTCTTGATAGTATTTTAATGCTTTATGTCTATGTAGCCATATAGAGTTCAGGTTGTGGATAATGTACAGATAGTAGGAGCTCAATAGGAAAAGCCAGTCTTTTCCTATGTTTTTTTCCTACAATTATAAAACCCTCTCTTTAAAAAAATACATCCTTCAGGACATTCCATGGCAGTAGTAAATTCCCTTTACTACTAGGCAATGTCCTAGAATTAGTTAGGTCAACAGAACAAGGGTCTTCGAGATCTCTCAGTAACACAAAGGTTATTGGAGGACCTTGTCATCTTGCATTTCAGTCTTTTCCACAATTGCTAGTAGCCTGTAATAGAGGCTCCTCTCTCTAGGATTGGAAGTAATGTTGGGCCAATTTAATCTAACCATGTGTCTCAGCTTTCTTGGACTATTTGCTACAGCAGCGCTGGGCAACTGATAGATCTCAAGGCCAGTTTTCTGCCTTGGAAATCCGTAGTATCTACATTATTGTGTGCCTTCAGTTGTTTTCAGCTTGTGCTGACCCTAATGGGGTTTTCATGGCAAAATTTATTCAGACGGGGTTTGTCCTTGCCTTCCTCCAAGAGTGAGAATATGACTTGTTCAAGATCACCCAGTGGGATTGCTTAACTGAGTGGAGAGTCGAACCCTAGTCTCCAGAGTCAGATTACTGAGTTTTTTTTCTTTGTGTCAGGAGCGACTTGAGAAACCGCAAGTCGCTTCTGGTGTGAGAGAACTGGCTGTCTGCAAGGATGTTGCCCAGGGGACTCCTGGATGTTTTACCATCCTGTGGGAGGCTTCTCTTATGAGAAGCTGGAGCTGACAGAAAGGAGCTCACCCTGTCTTACAGATTCGAACAGCTGACCTTCAGGTCAGCAGTTCAGCCGATACAAGAGTTTAACCAATTACGCCACAACAACTCCTCAGTAGGTGCAATTGAAATATCCAAATACTTGACTGGTAATTACAGAGATACATTATTTCATTGTTTGGAGAGAGTCTAATGAGTGCGAATGCTTTTTTGGAAATGCATCTTCACTATCATCTTCACAAGAGTTTAACCCATTGCACTACCGAGGGCTTCCACTAGGAGGAAGCGATTACTGGTCAGACCACTACACCACACTGCCTTAATGTCTCCATTGATAGTTTAAATGCTCCCAAACCTCCTCAAATAGAAGTCCACTTCTGCATTTGTAAAATGTGTGTTTTATGTTAAATACTTTGCCAAGGTTGCACTGTTTAGAAGAAGGGACAGGTCTCCCTCTTTTAAACCAGAAAAATGACGGCCAACAGGTTTTGTGAGGTTGAGGTCACAGAAACAGGCTTGAGTGGTATACTTTGCCCTCATATGCTAAAAGTTTGGCAATACATATGAATGACAGCTACATCCCACTATTTAGGACAAATAAGGGCTAATGTAGGTCATGGAACCTGATGAACCTCACACATAATTTCCCATGCAGTACCTGCTATTGGACAAATTTAATATAATTGATTTAAATATCATGTTCCAATCAGAATGTAAATGATCCCAGAATTATTCCAGTTAAACATAAATATACATTGCATTTGGAATATAATAAAAAGATATATACTTTGAAAGGCAAATTATTTGATGGATTGGGTCCCATAATATTAATTGTAATTGGGCTAGTAAGATACCCTGGAGGTGAAATCTTGGCCTCTAGAGGGGAGAAAACCTAGAAAAATTGTGAGGTACTATGCTCCTTGTAATTTGTTGTGGAGACACACTGAACCTCAGACATGTTATAATTTATATGTGTTTTTCAAACTAAATGGTTTTTAAATGCATTATTTGAAGGAAAATTAACTTGATAGGTAAAACATATTCTTGCAGCCCAGCGGAGCCCTTCAGTGCCTTGATGCTATTTTCTGTAACCTACTGAGTAGCTTTTGGAGAAAGAATTGAATTCTGCTAGATGTTTTCCTGTTCTCTTTCACAGAAAGTAATTAACAACTTGTTGATCTATGAGGCATTTAAAAAATGAGAAGTGGAGAAACCTTAAACTTTCATAGTTGTAGGGAAATATATGGCATATGCAGTGATTCAGATTTTTTTTCTTTTTCCATTATTTGAATAAAGCATGCCCATGTATTATGCAAGAGATCAATTCCAGAACCCTTCTCATAATATGATTCTCATGTAATTTGGAATCCCATTTATCTTAACTGAAATGGATTTCTAGTCGAAACATATCATAGAATTACTTTGGAAGACTTAAAATGCATGGAGAAGTGTTCTCTTTAGGCCTCAGGCACAGTTATTTGATCAGCTTCTGCCAGAACTTGACTATAGAATCAGACTGGAGGCTAAGACTCTTCTCCAGGCTTTTTCTAGATCCTCCAAAATGATCCTATGGTATGGAGAAGCCTTCACATATAAGCTCTTCACAGTAAGCTTGAATAATAAGCAAACCTTATTATGTTTCAGCTCAGTTTGTGAAACTTTGCCTGATATAAAATGTTGAGACTCAGATTGTCAGATTTAATTCTTTGCCAGCCAAAATGTGTCCGTTTTCTATCATGCCTCTGTTGGAATGACCCTTGACAGCTGACTAGGATCCTTATTGTTAATATATTTATTAAGTATTTATTGTAATGAATTGATCTTTTTTCCCTAGGCTGCACAGTCAGTGCTGATTTCTCTTTTTGAACTAAATACCCCAGAGTTTACAATGTTGCTAGGTGCTTTACCAAAAACTTTTCAGGATGGTGCCACAAAGCTGCTTCACAATCACCTCCGGAATACAGGAAATGGTGGCCAGGTAGATTCATTTTCCTATTAAAATAATTTAAAGTTTTAATAATGCAGTTAAAGTTCTAAAACGCTTATCTAAAAGAAATGATGTATTTCATTATGCATAATTTATACATTTAATTTTTTTGAGATGCTATGCTTCTGTACAGGATGGATTATACTTACTCTGAAAACACCGGTCAGCAGTGACTAGGAATGCATTTGCACAGCTAAGGCCTTAACAGATATGTCAGATTCGGCCGTAGAGACGTATGCCTTAATCACATGCCATTTGAATTACAGTACTGTAATGTGCTCTACAACAACAATTCTTTATTGATTAGTCAATTTTGACCATATCAAAACATGCAAAACATACAAAACATACACATACAGTAAAACTATATATGAATACAAGGCATCATGGCCTACTGGCCTGTCGACACACTCCTAAATAATTGAACAACTACAAGATAAAGAGGTTAAAAGATTAAAAATTGATTAATTCCTTAAAATAGGGTTAGGGTGGGGGGCATGGGTAGGTAAAACTAGTGGCGTGTCCATATTAAGTTTTTAAGTTTGAGTTTTGTTGATGGCAGCAAGGTCGCCTCTCTCTGCTTCCATCTTCTCACGGATGGCCAGCGCCTTTTGAGTAAAAAGGGTCAAATTTTAAAATAGAGTTTTTATCTGAACCCTGAAGAAGGATGTGCAATTTCTCCTTATTCTCTGAATAAGTATGGTTCTCCAGCAGAGGCTCTAGGTAGTAAGACATATGTCAGATTTGGCCGTAGAGACATATGCCTTAATCACATGCCATTTGAATTACAGTACTGTAATGTGCTCTATGACAACTGCCTTTGAAATATGTTGGGAAAATTTAGTTCAAAGATTTGCAACCAGATAGTTAACCAGGGCTGGCTAGAGGGAGCACACAACATATTGTGTTAGCTCCGGGCATGGTTCAAAGTGCTGGTTATGACCTGCAAAGCCAAGTGTGACTTGGATCTGGGTTATCTGAAGCACCATACTCTCTCCTATGAGCCACCCATGTTTTGAGGTCTTCTGGGGAGACTATCCTTTCTGTCCTACCACTTCACATGTTCATCTGGTGGTAACACAGGAAAGGGCCTTCTTGGTGGTTGCCCCCAGGATTTGTTAAAGTGTAACACTGGTACTCTCCCTACTTTCCTTTTGAAGGCAGAGAAAGAAGGTCTTTTGGGGCCCTTCCAGAGAGGCCCTATATCCCAGGATCTGATCCCAGGTTTCCTGTTTATTTGGCAGTGCAGACTCATATAATTTAGTTCAAGGCAGAAAACCTGGAATCATTTCCTGGAATATAGGGCCTCTCTGGACTGGCCTCTTGTTTTCACAGCGTTTTGATGGCCAATTGCTCTCAAACATATACTGAGTTGTTTATCTATTGTTTTTCTTCTTAATTGTTAGATTTTAATTTTAATTATATTGTTTGTTTAATTATACTTTAAATGTTTCTTAAATGGGTTTTACAATTGTTACAGTTTTCTCTGTCTTAACATTTGTAAGCTGCTTTCAGTCCCAGTAAATTTTTTGTGCATGATTTTTCTAAAGCATTGTATTTTGTCATACCAGTTCATTTGCATACCAGTCTCAATCTAAGTATGAGAAGAAGTCTTCATGTGCTTGTCTGATTTATATGTTGAACATAGAACATTTTCAATTACAGAGTTCAATGGGAAGCCCCTTAACAAGGCCTGTTCCACGCTCACCAGCCAGTTGGTCTAGTCCCATCACTTCCCCAACGAATACATCCCAAAATACTTTGTCACCAAGGTAAGAAACCAATGCTTTATCCAGTTGAATACAAGGCATCCATCCATTGGTGGTGGTAACTGGAGGGAAGGGCCAGGGTAGCGATTTCCACTCACTCTTCCTTCCTTTTACACTTTTACAGGCTCCAATGCCATGTTCTATTTTTGAGTCTCCAGGGCATATATGTTAAACTCAAAGGATGTCAAACCATGGGCTGAATCCGGTCCACCATGTCATTTTATGTGGCCCTCCAGATATTGAATTAAAACACCTGTATTCCTCATCATTAGACATCATGATTAGAGCTGATGGGAGTTGTGATACTGTAGCATCTGGAAGGCTGCAGTTTGTTTTGTTAAGTCTGGAAGTGGTGTTTGAATTTAAATACTAGGCTTGTGGACATGAAGTCTGACTTTAAAATGTCCTTTAACCTTTCCCAACCACAGAGTCACAAGTGCTGTTGGGATGCAATTCCCAATATCCTCGACCCACATGATGGATAATCAGAAGTGATGGGAGTTTCATTCAATAATATCTGAAGGCCTAAACTAAGTAAAAACTAAAGAGCACCAACCACTATGTAAAACAATTATAGTTGAACCTCTGTATCCATAGATTCAGTGGCCCTTGGAAGACAGCTATAAGGCAGATGTGGTCTTCGAGGTAGTTTGATATCCATAGTCATTATTTTCAGGGCAAAGTGGACTGCAGTGATGACAGTAACAAAAATCGGCTATCCCCATTCCATGTACAAGATCATCTGGTTTGAAAATCTGCAACAGTGGATCTAATATAGTCTATCTTTGTGATTTACTCTCAACAAATTGGGTTTCTAACTAAAAGTAATCTCCATAGATATTTTGATTTTAACTTCAGTAAAACTATAGTTCTGGAATGTTCAAAGGTCAAAAGCCATATTGCCTATCTTCCTTCTTGCCCCAGGAATACTTAGTGCCTTCATTTTGATTTGTCCACGATAATCCCCACTACAAATGGCAGGCTGCGTTTCCATAATTATGCTGCAATATTTCATTTTCTTAATTAGGAATTTGTTTTGTCTTCTGCGTCATGTTACAGTAGCAGCCTTCCCCTTTATTTTTTGCTCCCCAAGTATTTTGCTTGCAGATATGTTAAAACTCGCTGGTAATTGACATGACATGTACACATTTAATCTACTATAATATAGATGGGTTCCTGAATGAAATGCATACAACAAAAATACCACTTGTATAACATAAACAATGATATAATTCAACAACAGTATATAAATATGCTGGACTGTTAACCTCACAGCGACAACAAACAATATGGTGCAGATTTTTAGTACAGTCGTATCTTCTTATAAGTAGCTTGTGGATCAGCCGACCACGACCGGTTTCGGCCTACCGGTAGACTCCTGCAGAGGTGAGAGGATCCCTCTTGTCCTTTGCTGAACGTAGCTGAATGTTGAAGAGTATCAGGGAAGGGGATATGGAAGAAGCAGTACAAAAGTAAAGAATTACTTTATCATCTGACATATAAGAACAACAAGAGGGATCCTCTCAACTCTGCAGGAGTCTACCTTATACCATGCAGCTGTGGACAAGTCTACATAGGGACCACCAAACGCAGCATCCCAAACACGAATCAAGGAACATGAAAGGCACTGCAGACTACTTCAACCAGAGAAGTCAGCCACAGCAGAACATCTGATGAACCAGCCTGGACACAGCATATAATTTGAGAACACAGAAATGCTGGACCACTCCAACAACCACCATGTCAGACTACACAGAGAAGCCATTGAAATCCACATAGCATGTGGACAATTTCAACAGAAAGGAAGAGACCATGAAAATGAACAAAATCTGGCTACCAGTATTAAAAAACTCTAAAATTACAGCAAAAACCAGCAGAGAGGAAACAACCAGGCACATCTTAACACCTCTCAACAAAAGATTTTCCCAGGCTCAGCCAGGCCTTCAAATGCTAATGAAGGTGGTCAGTTGAAACATTCACAACTAGCTCTAACAGACAAGAGTTCTTTGTCCCACCCTGGTCATTCCACAGATATATAAACCCATTTTCCTAGTTCCAACAGACCTCACTACCTCTGAGGATGCTTGCCATAGATGCAGGCGAAACGTCAGGAGAAATGCCTCTAGAACATGGCCCTATAGCCCGAAAAAACCCACAAGAACCTAGTGATTCCAGCCATGAAAGCCTTCGACAATACATCAGCCTAAAGTGGTGTCTGTTTAAAAAACCTTTATTGTGTTTTTGTTGTTGTTGTTCTACAGTGCATTTGATTATGACACAGAAAACATGAATTCAGAAGATATTTATAGTTCTCTCCGCGGAGTGACGGAAGCCATTCAGAACTTTAGCTTCCGCAGTCAAGAAGATATGAATGAGCCAATAAAACGAGATTCCAAAAAGGAGGATGTCGATTCAGTGAGTATTTAAATTACATGGTGGGGGCGGGATCATTTTTAAAAAATCTCCAAGTTGTAGTTTGGGAGGGAAAAAACCAAAGAGATCCCTACTGCCACATTAATGCTTCCCATGGAAAAAAGGCATTTATGCAGTAGCCAGGGGCAATAGGGTGGTGCTGTGAAATAATTAAATCATGAAGCCAGGATTATAGGGACAACGAAGTAGACAAAACAAGAATTTTAAAAGTTTGTGTGTTAGTAAAGTATTTCTTCCCTTCATATGCTTTTATGATGCAAAAAGGATGGATGTGGGTGGGTGTATGTAAATATGTGTTTATGTGTACACATGCTCAAAAAAAGAACCTGATTTGAAATCGCTATAACTCTGCCATCACAAACTGACTATGAATTAAATTTTTACCACTTCAAAGGATGGAACATAGAGTTTCAAATGATTGCTGCTGGATGCCTCTCCTAGCACACAAACAGATCCTAGCCTCAGTCATTCACAAAACGGAGCCCCCAACATACGGCATTTTGCATTCTGCAATTCAGCAAGACTGAATCCATAATGTGATGCAGCGTGCATTTCAGTGGCTTGCTTATTTTCAATCAGCCTGGCTATTGCCAGTTAATTGTAACATGCACAAAGAGTGTTTCAAAATGATGGATCCACACATATACACACCTCCTTTGTCTCCCCTAATTCTTCTAATATTTAATACTTTAGTATAATCAGGAATTGAAGTTTTGTCTGTTTTGGTGCATTCTCTTATTTCAATTTTAAATCTAGCCCCAAATTAAAAGAAGTGATACCCATCCTTTGGAACTCTTTACCAAAGACAGTGAGGAGCAGAGATATAATGAATAATTGATACCTTCTGAATGCCTTCTTTGATTATCAAGGCTCAAAATGACTCTTAAAGATTATAAATATATACATTTTGTCTGATTTTTTTCTATCCATGTATCTCTTTTCACTCTTTAGATTTGCAGTGGGTCTGGAATAGTGGATCTGCGAGCAGGAGGTGGGTCCGCTGATACAGGCCGAACAGCTCTTGACAACAAAACCTCATTACTTAACACAATGCCTCCTCATTCTTCCCCACGGTCACGTGAATATAATCCATACAATTACTCAGATAGTGTTGGTTCTTTTAATAAATCAGCTTTGAAAGAGGCCATGTTTGATGATGATGCAGAACAGTTTCCTGATGGTAAGTCAATCATGATTCGAAGAGTATCAGGGAAGGGGATATGGAAGAAGCAGTACAAAAGTAAAGAATTACTATATCATCTGACATATAAGAACAACAATCTCATGGGCAGAGGAAGCTTCTAGCCAATATCTGGAGATATGATAAGCCAAATGAAAATCAGGAGTAGAATCCAAAATGCTGACATGAAAACACAGATAATTATATTAAATTTAGCCAGCCCTCCACATTTGCTATAGTTAGATGTGCAGGACCTCTGCAAAAAGTGGAAAAACCATGAATAAAAAAACTGTAGACCAATCCTGGATCTACA
The DNA here is from genome assembly GCF_025583915.1 of Anolis sagrei ordinatus. Lineage (NCBI taxonomy): Eukaryota > Metazoa > Chordata > Lepidosauria > Squamata > Anolidae > Anolis > Anolis sagrei. The sequence continues at coordinate 74,730,925 of NW_026847660.1, forward strand.
TGGTATTTTCCCATAAGGACATAGATTTCCAGATGGAAGGTTGTCACAACAAGGATTTGCTTGACATGCTTTTGTCTTGGCACATTTCTCCCTTTTGCCCTCTATTTGTGTCTCTTCAAAATCCATGGTACTTTTGGTAACAACTGACTTCCAATTAGAACACTCAAATGCCAGGGCTTCCCAGTTCATAGTGTTTGTACAACATTTTAAAGTTAACTTTAAGCCCATCTTTAAATCTCTTGATGTCCATCAACATTCCATTTCTCGTTCTTGAACTGATATAAAGTAACTACTGTACTGGAGAATCTATAAATGCCTTGAAAAGTGTTTTCTCTACTAGAGTACTTCGAGATACCTAGAAAAAACATATTAGTCAATATGCAAATAACAAAATCTGCAAAAGCTAAACCCACAAATGTGGAGGACTAATAGTAGTGACTTAAACAAAACTCAAGCTTTCTGTATACATTTCTTAATTTTTTAAATGTTGAAGATTTTGCCTGTTTTTGGAACAAAGACAGTAAGGCCAAGTGAGATCCAGTGAAATACATATCTAAGGGGGGAAAGCACAATAATTTCTTATACAGATGGAATCAGAAAAAAACCCCAGCCTGCATTTCCCAATCTGCATAGTAATACGCTGCGCTTGTCACACAATAAAGCCAGACCTCAATTTTTTAAACAAGTGACATATTTTTCTGGCAATCTGTTTTAAAGTTGAGCACAGTTAGTTGGTGCATCTCTGATTGTGGTACTCTTAAAACTTTCATTTTGAAAAACATGTACTTCCTTGAACTTTTCTATGCATACTGTAATGTTGAGCTTTCCAAATATTTCATGTTGGTGACACACTTTTTAGAAATGCATCATTTCACATCACAATAATTCTGTTTTACTAGCAAGCCAGAGGTTTAACCAGGGGTCTCCAAACTAAGGGCCATGGACCAGATGCAGTCCTCCAAGGTCATTTATGAATTATTGCATTTTTCACTTAGTATCAGAGGTTTCTCATTACATTCATGCAACACACTGCAACCAACACACTAACGTGTTTTGACACACAGTTTGGAAAGCTCTGCTGTAATGATTTCTAGGCATATTCCTTTGCTTTCATGTCAGCATCCATGGTGAGCCCTGGATAGGTTCTCGCTCAATCCATTAGAAAAGCTAGTACATTTCTGACGATCCGGTTTACAGAAATGAGAGAGAAGTAGTGCAGGGTTTATCTTTTCTTCACATTTTCACAGTGTTAGAGATTTAATTCTGTGTTTTCAAAAATATGCTTCAGAGTGCACTGGAACCTTGAAATCAGGCTGTGTTCAGGGCCAAGTTATATTTTGTCCCAGTCTGAACTACTAGATAGTAACAATAAAAGAGATTGAAAAAAAAATGCTCTCAACTCTCTTGTTTGTCTAACGTAAGTCCAAGATTCATTCTGCTCAAGGGTTGGATATGTCTTTTCTCACTTGTCATTTAGAATATTTAGGGATATTTTGGCTAGAATCAGTTATTCCCACATGTATAGTAACTACCTGTAGGAAGGGGAATGCTTTTTACTTGAGACTCTGTCAGCCTTCCTTCAAAGAACTTGCCACCCATTCAGATCACCCGATAGACAGAGAATTTGACAGATATAATTTCCCAAGCCAATATAGCAAATAAACTAAAATGGACTAACACTAAATGAGCTGTGAGTTTTCCATCCAGGAGGATGCTTGTTAGATCTTCTGCCAATCATTTCAAAATCACACCTTTTACATCAGAGAATGCTTAAATGAGCTGTTTTTGATAGCTTTCGTTTTTGTTTGGCCCAGAACCCCCCCTGGATCATTCCGACCTGGTTGCAGAATTGCTGAAGGAATTATCAAACCATAATGAGAGAGTTGAAGAAAGAAAAGCTGCTCTGTATGAACTAATGAAACTGACTCAAGAAGAGTCATTTGGTGTTTGGGATGAACACTTCAAAACAATTCTCCTCCTATTACTTGAAACCCTTGGGGACAAAGAGGTGAGACCCTAAAATGATAGTGATTGGATTTCCTGGAATTGAAACAAATATTGATACTAATCCCCCATGAAAATGTATCGCAGTAATATTATAAATCTTTGCCTCAGTAGTATTTTGTTTTCTTGATATGGCCCCTGTACACACATGTAAGTATAGTAGTGCATCCCCTCTTTCATTTAAATAGGTCATTTTCATCACTATTGTATATTTTTAATTTATATATAGTACAATTGATCAGAGTGCCATAAATATGTTCAAACTCTGTTGTTACAATTTCTAACATCAGTAGAGGCCTTGGATGCTCATGCAACTAACATTCTTTGTTGCAATTGTAGTTTTGTTAGATATGCTGTTTTAGTATACAATCTATCCTGATTTTAGTACTAAGTAAACATGGCATTCACTGCAAATGTTCTACAAGAATGAAAGGTGACTAGGTGGGTACCAGATTCGGTCTGATCTTGACAGCTAAGCAGGGCTATCCCTGGTTAGTACTTTGATAGGAGGCTGTAAATGAATACCAAGATATAGGCTATATTTCAGTGGAAGGAACTGACAAAATAACTTCTGCATATCTCTTCCTTAAGTTAACCCTATGAAATTCATGATTTAGTTATAAGATGACAGACAACTTGAAGGTACATTTGGAAAGTCCCATATTTTGTAGACTTTCAAAGAGAGGGCTTAAATGCTGCATTCAGTTCTGGTATTCATAATTCTGCTGTTCAAAATAATTAGGATGAAGATATGGAGTAAAGATTAAATCAAATATATTTAAATTTTTCAGCATGCAATTAGAGCACTGGCATTGAAAGTCTTAAGAGAGATTTTAAGGCATCAACCAGCAAGATTTAGAAACTATGCAGAGCTCACGATCATGAAGACTCTAGAAGCTCACAAGGATCCTCACAAGGAGGTTTGTACCCTGTTTAGTGGGATTTTGCTGTGCTCAAGGATGTGATTGAAGTTTTCACTGTGCTGTTCAAACAAATGAAAATTCATCCTAAGAGTACTATCAACTTATAGAATCATAGAGTTGGAAGAGACCTCATGGGCCATCCAGTCCAACCTCCTGCCAAGAAGCATGAAAATTGCATTCAAAGCACCCCCAACAGATGGCCATCCAGTCTCTGTTTAAAAGCCTCCAAAGAAGGAGCCTCCACCACACTCCGGGGCAGAGAGTTCCACTGCTGAACAGCTCGCACAGTCAGGAAGTTCTTCCTAATGCTCAGATGGAATCTCCTTTCTTGTAGTTTGAACTTGAGATTCTTAGGTTTACTGTCCAAAATAAATGCCTGGCACATACACACATACTATAGTTTTTGTGAAGCAGTACTATTTCTTGGTAAGGCCGAAGGGCACCCTTTAATATGAGTTTCAGCAATCAATGTTGTAATCTAAAATATATTTCCTTCTTGAATACAGATTAGGAATCCCTTATCTAGAATTCCAAAATCTAAAATACCGCCCAAATTGTCCTTGTGGGTGACTGAAATAATGACATTTTCCCCTTTTGGGTGGCTCAGTGTACATAAACCCTGTTTCATGCACGAAGTTATTAAAAGATACTGTGTATAAAATTAGTGTCAGGCTTTGGATATAAGGTATATATGAATCATTAATGAATTTTGTGTTAAGACTTAGGTCCAGTCTCCAAGAGATCTTATGATCGAAATCTGGAAAAAACTTTAATTCCAAAACACTTCTTGTCCCAAGCATTTTGAATAAGAAATATTCAACCTGTATCAGTAGGATGTAATATTAATATTAATATACATAGGCCCCTGAAGTAATCATTAGCACTGGCCTTGTCTAGTGTTAGTTGGAACAGAAAATTCGTATTTCATTGCATCAAAAAGGGGGTGCAACTATTATGTGATGAAAAAGAATCTTCCTTTGATTCTTTGGGTTTTTTTTTAAAATTAACTGCTGTACCTCTGAGACAGGAGGAGGAGGTGGGATGATCCAGCCTCAGACAAATAGCTCAATTTCTGTTTTGTTTATTTTTTTAAAAACTGCCTTGCCTTGAAAAAGGAGGAGGGAAGATTCCCCTTCCCTTCCTTCTTTCTCTGAAAGCAAGGCAGTTTACAAAATCTGAAATGGAGCTCTTTGGAGAAAGAAGGAAGGAGGGAAGATCCAAGTTCCAGAGATTTCTATTTCAGGTTGTTTTAGCTGCCTTTCCTTGGCAGAAGGAGGTAAGAGCAAAGCTCCAAAAACCTCCATTTCATAATTTTTAGACTGCCTTACCTTAGGAGAAAGAAAGAAGAAAGAGAGAATCAGCCTGAAATAACTACAACTATTATGTAAGGAACACAAAAATACACAATTTTGCCACCTAAAAAATGGAGGCATGGCTATTACGCAGTGGCATGGCTATTATGCAGTGGCAACTATAGGCTGAGAAAGGTGGTATAGTAAATAAATAAATAAATAAATAAATATGCTATGAAATATGGTATTTTTTTTCCAATTCAGAATTTTGGTGCAATTATACGCCTCAACAGTATAGAACACGTTTCTATGCCACTCAGATATCTTTATCTAAGATAGTATTCCTGTACTTTGTATCATTGCTACCACTCTACATGCCCTGTTCTGTATCCCACCAGTGACATCAATGTTGTGGCCCCCAGATGTGAAGTGCCAGCCCTTTGGGGCCTGAGATATAAGATTCTGTATTTTGACATCAAGTAAAATCATGGCTTTCCAAATCTATACATGACTCTAAACTGTTTTAGTTTTACAATTTTAAATTTATTATGCTTTTTGACAATTTAAAATTTTACTTACTACTGTATTTTTTAAAAAATTACATGTTCTGAATGGCTTACACATTTTTCTACATCACAGCAAGAATCAATAACTAAATAACCCCTATTTACCATTTCGTCCTTTATTCAATCCTGTTTTTTATATGGCATGCTTTGAAAAAAATGCAAAATTCACTTTTATAAATTATAAAGAAGCAATTCAAGGTGTGTCTCATTACCAGATTCTAATGTAAGATAAAGGATTCAAATGAAATTCATGGTTTAAATATCTGAGTTAACTATGAATCCTCCTGTTTTCAAGCAGGATTCTCTCCACCTCTTCTCCTAGTCCTTTTTTATTGTGACAGAAGCTAACTGAGAATGCACTGCAAGTTGCTTCTGGTTTGAGAGAATTGGCTGTCTGCAAGGACATTGCCCAGGGGATGCCCAGATGTGTTACCATCCTATAGGAGGCTTCTTTCATGCCCCGCATAGGAAGCTGGGGCTAACAGGTGGGAGCTCAACCTGTCTTGCGGATTTGAACTTCTGACCTTCAGGTCAGCAGTTCAATCCGCACAAGGGTTTAACCCATTGCGCCACAACAGCTCCTCAGTAGGTGCAATTGAAATATCCAAATCCTTGATCGGTAATTGCAGAAATACATTATTTCATTGTTTGGAGAGAGAAATTTTGTAGTCTTAGAAGTCTGAATGCTTTTTTGGAAATGCATCTTCACTATCATTAAAATGCTGCCTCCTTGAGAGTTATTTGACTTAGAATGAATTCCTTGAGCATTTAAACTATTAAGCCACAAGTAATATTGAACCAGTGCAGTTTAATGGTTTCTCAATGTTTCTGTTTAATTTTTCAGGTGGTCAGATCAGCTGAGGAAGCTGCTACGATGCTTGCCACATCCATTAGTCCTGATCAGTGCATCAAAGTACTTTGTCCCATTATTCAAACAGCCGATTACCCTATAAATCTGGCTGCAATCAAAATGCAGACTAAAGTGATAGAGAGAGTATCTAAAGAAACACTTGCTCAGCTCTTGCCAGAAATAGTACCAGGTCTAATACAGGTAAGAAGGTATAAAACATGCACAAATATATACAAAAGAGAAAGAAATTGTGTGTCTTACAAAAAGTTAGAGTTTAAAACCTAGAATCTAAAGAACCTTTTCATTGAGTACGTTTGACCCAAATATTTTCCTTTTTAAGCCACTTGTTATCCTGTCCCCATCCCCTAAGTAATTTCAGGAATCTTATCATTTAGTTTCCAGCCTAAGTAACATTCTTGAAGGAAGTAACTTTAAATATTTTTTATTTAACTAATATGACTTTAATGACTGACTTTTCTCTGTTCCCAGGGCTATGATAACTCGGAAAGCAGCGTTCGGAAGGCTTGCGTCTTCTGTCTTGTAGCCATTCATGCAGTGATTGGGGATGAGCTAAAACCACATCTCAGCCAACTCACTGGCAGCAAAGTAAGTGGAGACTTGTCAGACCCAAAAGCCTAAATTGGTTTCAGGCACTTACTACAAAAAGGGTGAATACAGGGGCAGAATAGTCGCTTTATTTTATGTGAAACACTCCGAACATTTTTGAAAAAGAAGGCTGTATAAAAAAATCTTAACTATATGCCTATTGGTGTATTGGGCATAAAAGAAGGGTTGAAATACTTCCTAGTTTAGAGCAGATGATACCCCAGTTTATACAAGCAGTGGATATTTGTCAGACTACTATTTCAAGCAGCAGATAAGGTGCTGCCACACATAAAAAATACAAACAAATCTTCTATGGAGATGGAACCCAAAAGACAGTTGTATCTGTCAAGTAGGAAAATTAGGTACCACCTATGTGTGGGGAGGCTAATTTAACTAATTTACGAGTCCATAAAAAAGACTCCAGCAAAGCATTCCAGCAAAAAACATGCGGGGAATGCAGAAGTACTTCATCAGTGTCACAGATGGATGATAAAAGCGACAGCTCCCCCGGCGGCCAGAAAAGTTAAATAGCCTCTGACTATTTGCCAATATATGTTGTGTGTCTTTGGCATGGAATGTTTGCCATATATGTGTACATTGTAATCTGTCCTGAGTCCACTGCGGGGTGAGAAGGGCGGAATATAAATACTGTAAATAAATAAATATATAGTAGTAGATTATGTCATAGTGCCATGCTAGTAAGTAAATAAGTAAAACTTTATTTCTATCCCGCCCTATCTCCCCATGGGGATTCGGGGCACTTCACAACATAAAAGGCAAACATTCAATGCCGTAAAATACAACAATAGACTAAAACAATTCAAAATAAAAACAATAGAGCATTCGACAATAAAGCAAATCACATTAAAGCAATAATAAATTACATGGTGTTAATAAAACAAAGTTAAAAGCCGTGTGTAAATTCCATTCCTTATTTCATAGAATAGCACAGCCATGGGCAAATTTCAGATCTCCGGGTGTTTTGGACTTCAACTCTCACAATTTCTAACAGCCTACCAGCTGTTAGGAATTGTGGGAGTTGAAGTCCAAGATACCTGGCGCGCTGAAGTATAGCAGAACCTATATCTAGTCTAGCAGAACCCATATCTCTGACATGCTGATTGTCTGTGTGCAGAGCTTTTCCCTGTAAGGCAGCGTTCAAACACCCAAAAGAATCCTGCATAGGTAGCTTAGGAAAAAAAAATTCTTTGCTCTGCAAATTACTTTTAAAGACTTCATCACATCAGAGGGAGGAAACCAGGAGGTAGCATCTTCTTCCCATCATGTTCCATTTTGAAAGAAGACAGAGAATTTACTTACCCCATCACACAGGATGCACTTCTGCCCGTTTCTAGTTAAACCATGTATTCCATTCCTCATCACACATCTATCATCCTTTTTAAATAAGTTGTTGTTGTAACCGCACAATTTCAAACCTTTGAAATTCTGTAACTGAACAATAAAAAAACAAAACGCCCTGTGACACGGACACTTGTTGGGCGGCGGAATGAGAGGAGGCAGCTGTTGTCTTCTCCCATTGTATCATCTCCAGAGTGATCATGTCACAGGTTGGTTTTTCCCCATTTTTAAAAAAAAAAATGGAATTATTTACAAGTCCTTTTCTGTGTCCTGAGAGATATGGCAGCTGCATCAAGGGGTACAAAAAGACCACCCATATGCACACCCTCACTGAAACATCACTAAACAAACTGAAAACAATCAAATGCCTCATATCCCATCCCACAGAAAAATAAGCTTTTCTAAGAGTACATAGACAAGTGGAGTCAATTCCTGTCTGACTTTCAAACCCACTCCTTTCTACATGCTGTAGAGACAGAATCCCACTGCCAATTCATGGAACGAGTTGTGTGTCGTTCTGTGGGATCACTGGGATTTTGTTTTTAAAGGATATTAGTACAAGTATGGGCAAACTTTGGCCTTCCAGGTGTTTTGGACTTCAACTCCCACAATTTCTAACAGCCGGTATAGAAACTGAGGCCATCCTCCATCTGATGAGGTCCTATCATTTCTGTAAAGGAAGCAATGATTTTCCACTAGAAGAATAAGCCATGGTTCTTTCTCCCTCATTTCATCTTTCACACCTGTAGAATGAATAAAAATTTCTTCATGGCATGTCACCCTAACCAGTTTATTGTGACATTGCAACTTGATATTGATTTAAACAAATCATGTAACCCTTTAGATACACTATGTGACACGATTTTGTTCCTGGGTTATAAATATCATTTTCTAATTGGTTCTATTTTAAATTCATGGGGGAAAAGTTTATTAAGCTTTGTTTTGTGGGATATCCTGCAGCACATTTGCTATAGTTTTTCAATAAATATCTCACCGAGTCTCAGCCAATTCAACATAATTTGTGGCAGCCACAAAAGCCAAGTTTTTGGAATATAACAATTACTTTCAAAGTAAGTACTGCACAGTTAAACAGGAATAACACTTTCAAACCAGGAACAAACAAAAATCAAATTTTGTTATAATGTGTAATGTTAGTTTGCAAGCTCCCAGCATTTCTCACTATTGTTGGTGTTGGCTGGAACTGCTGAGAGTTACAATCCAATAGTGTTTGGAGTATCACACAACTCCCATTCTTGGTTTGACCGTGGTTGATAAAATTCACCCAGGATCAAACCATGGTTTTGAATTCTGATTCCCAAACAGCAGTTTTTTTTATAGTCAGGTAATTTAAAACAGGTAGCTTCTCTTCCTAGGTGCCAGTAAGGAATATTCAAGCCTAGAGTTAGTAGCAACCCATTCACATAGCAGGAAAACACGTTCTAACCTTTCATTAGAAGTTGTTAACAAGTGTTGTTGTTATGTGTCTTCAATCATTTCTAGCATACAATAATTCTAAGGTAACTCTATAACGTTTTTTCTTGGAAAAAATTGTTCAGAGGCAGTTTGCCAGAGGGAGTTTAAATATTGTTCAAATATTTAATTATGGCTATCATGTTACCTCTTAATCCACTCCTCTCCAGGTTAAACATACTCAGCTTCCTAAAACAGGCCTCATAGAATGTGGCTTCCAGATCTTTCAAGCCAAAGTCTGCTGCAGTCCTACTTCACACTCAGACCATGATACTATACTACATTACATTTAAGAAGAGTATTCTCTTTTTGGAAAATATTAGCATGATTATTTCACAAATGATGTTGAAATAGTTACGTCTTTCACTTTGAACAACTAGTTTATAATTCACAACCAATTATCTGTCTTTTTCCCATTGTATGCAACTGTATACATACAGTTGGCCTATACATTTGGAGTTTTCACTTTTGCAGATTTGATTATTCACAGATTAATGTATTTCCTTTAGGAATCTCTAGGTCCTCCAGTATGACTATGCTTAGCTTCAGCTATATAGTTGTGCTAGAGCAGAGCTTCTTAAACTGGGGTCCCGACCTCAAATGAGACCACCTTCCTTCTCCCCAACTGCGCTCCATTTCTTGAAGGAAATCTGACTTCTATTTTGTTATTTTAAGGATTGCACCTTAACTACTTGCAGAATTTTGTTTGCAATAGGTTCAACAATACACAGCCTGAAATATATGTGCAGTTTGATTTGTATACCTATATTTATATAACTGGGGTCACATAAAACTTTCTTGGCCAAATGGAAAAGGTTTAAGTAGGCCATAAATTCCTAGAGAGGTGGGTGTTCCCTCAGGGAGAAAAGGTGCTTTGTTATTTGAGGTGTTTCTACTTCTATGTTGCTCTTGTGCCCCTAATCCCAGTGAATACAGAGGGATGGCTGTATTTTTACTGCTTTTGTCTTTATTGTTTAATGAATAAGCGACCCAAATTGAGGTGGAAATCTTGTGATCTTAAAATGGCAATGACTACTGATCAAGATGTTTACTGAATTAAATCTGCAGATGAAGTTGTTGAATCTCTACATCAAACGTGCCCAAACAGGATCTGGAGCAGGCGATGCATCCGCAGACGTTCCTGGACAAAGCTAGTGATGCTTCTGCCCGCATGATAGGTCATAAGAAGAAAACTCACATCAGTAAAAGGAAAAGTCTCAAACACACATTTTGGAACTCTTCATTTTTGTTGGGGTGGGGTTTTTTCTGTTTTGTTTTTTCCCCCTTGATGGAGGGCTACTCTCAGCCTGCATGTGACTGTTGCAATTATTACATATCCAAAGGAGAAAACAGTATTAATATTCCTTGATTGAAAGAGAATACATTTTTAAAATCTAATCCATCCTGTTTTCTGTTCAAACTACTCTGCGTATCCCATTGATTTTTTTATCAGTGTTACTGTACATTTTTTCTTTTTTTAAAAAAAAACTAATTAAACGGGAATGCTTTAAGCTTTAAAAGCTAAAATCTAAATTTCTTTGTTTTCATTCACCGGCAAAGTAACACAACTCCTAATCACTGTTCTTGTTAAAGTACCTTTTTGCTGGGACACATGAAGTGGTAGGACAGAACAAAGCTGGACTGGTCCGAATGCAGCTAGGTTAGACCATTGTACTGGATAATATGCATTGTGATATGGAAGTCTTGACTCGCATAATTGAGTCCTGAAGCCAAGCAGTGCTCATGAAAACTGGATTGATCTAGCTCTGTAAAAGTTGTTATGGTTCACTGTTGAATATATTTGCTCCATAAAGAAAACAAATCATTGTGAACTAGGAGGATTGGTCTGGGTGTGGGATTCATTCGTATGGGAGTCGTTCAATTCATAACGTGACGTTTCTGGAACGAAGATTGTGTGACACTCTGCTTTTCCAGCAGTGGTTAAGCAAAGTCCGTTAATGGATATGAATCCTCCTTGTCACATTGTCAAGCAGGATGCTTCAGAGTACAGCGCTCTGCACAAGCATGCTCAGTATGTATTTATCTTTATCACTAGAATGTTACCTCTCAAACTAATTACTGGAACTGGTAGTTCTATCATTTTAACTCTCATAGGGATATATATATATGACAGCACTTCAGAAAAAAAACTTCAGCAATTACTTTTTGCAAGAATTAGGGTTTCTGCACTGATTTGGGGGGAGGGGGGGCCTCCAGGAAGACTCACAAGCACTAGAGACCTTTGACACCATGGGTTTTGCATTTTAATTTCAACGGATGGGAAATGGCACCAACTATTGCATGGTTATCTTGAACTGGTGTCATCCATACCATCCAGAATGAGATGTGGAAATGTTTTCAGGTTGTTTCTGTATCTTTTAAAAACTTTATTGTGAATAATGAATGCATCTTTGTATTTATGGACTCCAGAACTGAAAGAGAGAATGAAAATCCAGTAGATGCCCCCAAAAACTTCTGTTTCTCCGATGTAAACATCAGGCTTCTGTACTGAGAGAGGAGTGACATCAATTCAGCACCCTTCTCACAATGGCTAGAACCTAGATTTTGTGACCATAGTTGCATCATCTAGTTTTAGGAATTGTGTATTTGCAAGAGAGAAGATGATAGCAGTGCCAAGGATTACTTTTTTCTCTGCTAGGCTCAGTTTCTCTCTACCTCTTCAGGGTGAATACTTTTGACTAAGCTGCTACCCATTATGTCTTGTGGAAAAACTTATCTATAGAAATATTTTTTTATTTTATTTTGGTTCCTTTTGCTGTTGCGTATTCAAAGCCCAGTTCTTTCACATGCAGCCAAATATCATTTTTAAAAAAAATAAAAATAAAAACTTTACTGCTAATTACCTTATAAGACGAATTAAAAATTACATTTAAATAATTTAATAAGTTACTTGGACTTGGATCAGAGAAAGATAAGATGTGATTATTGAAGAAGAGATGTGTTGTTGCAGAAAACTGTTTATTGGGGAAATATTTTAGAAATATATGTAAAAATAACCCTAACAATTGCATTATTCATCACTTGCTTTTTAGCAGCTGAATCAGGAAAATAGCCTCCCCTTCCTCATTCCCATATGTGTAACATTCTTGTTTTCTACTGTTCTATTACATTGTGTATTTATAGTTCTCTGCTTATCATTGTGCATATACAGGCAATAAAATGTACATAACATTACTTGAAAAATTAATTTGTATACAGCTGCCTTTCTACTTTATTTAGTGATAGATCTTATCATTTATTATACAGTAGTTATTAAAACACTGCCAGTTTCCAAGCCTTTTAACCTGCACATATCATTGTCATGTTGAAGGAAAATAGATAAACAGAAATAAGCTTTCAGTTATAAACATATCCCAGTCCTAAAGGCAACCAAAAACAAGCTAACCCCCATTTGGCAAAATATGTTCCCACCCAATTTCAAAAAACACATAACACTAATGATACATGATCTGTTGCGTTTGACTTTAATGTAAATTCAGTCTATCTGAACCATACTTTCCAGCGCAGCCTAACTTTCATTGGGATATATGTTTATTTATATGGGGAGGCTCATCTCAGCCCGGTAGACCTCTCAGGTTAGGACACAGGGCTGTAAATATAATATACTTGGGGAAAATATATGTGTGTGTGGCTTATTACTACAGTGGTTTTCTTTACCATTTATATATAGCAAAAATTTGGGGGAGCTTCATTACTATTTATTAAGTGTTCTAAATATCTCATAGACAAAGTTCTCTGAGGTGTGGTACAATTCAAAACATGAAATATGCCAAAAATAGAAAACCAGCAAAGTTTAAAGCTGAGCTTTCCAAACTGTGTGTCATAACACATCAGTGTGCCAGCTGCCGTGTATAGGTAATGTCACACAAACATAACAAGAAACCTCAGAGACTATGTGAAATCCTCAATAAATCTATCTGTCTGTGTGTGTGTGTGTGTGTGTATGTATGTATGAAAGCTTTTCATGATATATGTTGTGTCCCCATACATTTCATATTACAGTGTATGTATTACTACAATTTATCTCTTATAAAGTGTTGGTTTAACTTCCAGTTTGTAGGTAACATTGAATTACTGGGTCATGAAATGATGCATGTCTAAAATGTGTCACCAACATGCAATGTTTGGAAAGCTCTGGTTTAAAGGTTCAACAGACACATGACATTATAAAACCACACAACACTGCATAGATTACAAAAACTGAAACAGACAGAAGAAACCAGTGTAAAAGCCAAACCGCAGGGACAGAAAGACCTTGAAGGGCAGAAAAGATAGTAATGAAATGAGTGTGAAATAAGAACTTGAAATTTGATTTTGACCAACACTATAACATTTCATAATGACATGCTCTCCAAATGTTTTCTGTAATGACTCCCACCATCTCTGGCTCTTGGATGTGCTGGTTGGGTCTAATGGAATTTGAATCCCAAATAACTGGAGAGGACTACATAGAGAATTGCTGCTATAAAATAACAACTGAGGTCAGTGATAACATGTTTTGAAGAATGGGTAGCAATGAAGGTAGGTGACCAGGTGTGCCAACCCATGGCTTTTATTGTAAAGGGTAGGTGGTTTCCTGCCCACTGATCACATCCCACATATAAGGATAACAGCATGAAAACATGGTGCTCCATTTCTCCATTCCATCAAATGAATGATTTAGTTCTTTTGAAGTGTTTGGTCTAATTAAAGATAAACTGCATTGTCTCAATTTTTGAATAGAAATGTGTCATCAGACCATTCTTGTGGAGTTTTGACTATTCCATATTTCATGTTAGTCTCTGTTGTAAAAACTTCGTTGTGAAAACTGAGTGAATCAGAGGTCCAGATGTGTGCCTGCTCATCTTGAACTATGCAAGCATTTAAAAGGAAACCATTATTTCAGTTTTATTTTTTCCTTCAATGTGCTAATAGGACTGCTTTGTCCATCTTTGCATATTCCAGAATGAGGCAACAAAGTTTAATAGTTCTCTTTCACAATTCGGATTATGTGCTGTTTTTTACTTATTTACAATACAGAATGGTGATCGGAATTCTGTGGTCATCACATCTGTGATGGAAAGAGATTGACTAAATGCTTTTGATACATTTTCATCTGTATATAGTAAACTTACTTTGACTGGGATTCCGCCAAAAGACCACTGGGTGCCATACATTAGTTAATGCATTTCCAAGTAATCCCCCCAATATTCTGGTGATTGTAGTGATATTCTCTGATCCAGTTTTCAAACTGAATACAGAAATTATTCAGATCTCCTGTTCATTGAGAAATATCAATGTGACATTGACTGATTCTCATGAAATACAGTCCTTAATTCTCGAGCTTTGTTCCCTTTCTCTTGGATTTACCTTCTTCCTGCATTTGTCATATTGGATTATTTTTAACCTCTTTCCCTTTAACTTTACCTTCAGTTTCAAATCAGGGTGCATTATACTTCAGACCTTCAAAGCTTTCATGATGAGATTTCTTTCACTTCTTCCATTTATAATCTGCCCTACATCAGTACACAAGGGTGATGTAGGTAGGTATGTAAGTAGATAGATAGATAGATAGATAGATAGATAGATAGATAGATAGATAGATAGATAGATAGATAGATAGATAGATCTATTTATTGATTAGTCCACTCATATCAACAATAAAAGACAAAAACAAAAATACACAAATAGACACTAATCGCTATGCTGAAACATCTGTAATAGTTAAATAAAATGGGATTAAATTACAAGATGAAAGAAGGTGGAGTAGAGTGAGTGTAAAAGAGTCCTTGGAGAATTTAGATGAGTTCATCACCATGACAAGGGACCCCATTTTGTAAGATAAAGAGATCTCTCAGCCACCTTTTATGATGGATTTGGCTATGCAGTGGATTAAGTGTAGATTCTCCCCAGAAAGAAAATAAGACTCTTGACAATTGGGTCCCAGTTGGTTGTTCTGACCATGGTAAAATGACAGTTTAACTGACCATAATTGTATGTAATTTAAAGGCATGACTACTGGTATTTATTACTAATGGATGAGCGGTTTGCTATATTATCTACCAATTAATATTTATTGATTTTATCAATATTCTGATGAGAAGCACAATTGCTTTGACTTCTATACTGCAGAAGAGAAATGCTGTTTCTTTGTCAATATTTTTTCCAATAAACATTCACATATGTGTGTGTCTGTACACACAAATATGAGAATGTTTACAGACACACATTACCTCTATTTATTTCTTGGTATTAGGACTCCATCATGTATGATTCACTGATGTATTTCAGGTTTTGTTCAGCTCTATCAAGGTAAATAAATCCAGGTTCACTGAAATGAAATCAGGACATTTATATCAAGAAAAATTCCACAGTTAATGAACAATTATCTATGTCTTGTACAGGGTGAGGCAGAATAACTTCCTTTGTATTGTCGAAGGCTTTCATGGCTGGAATCACTAGGTTCTTGTAGGTTTTTTCGGGCTATAGGGCCATGTTCTAGAGGCATTTCTCCTGACGTTTCGCCTGCATCTATGGCAAGCATCCTCAGAGGTAGTGAGGTCTGTTGGAAATAGGAAAATGGGTTTATATATTGTGGAATGACTGGGGTGGGGCAAAGAGCTCTCTGCTGAAGCTAGGTGTGAATGTTTCAGCTGACCACCTTCATTAGCATTTGAAGGCCTGGCTGAGCCTGGGAAAATGTTCTGTTGAGAGGTGTTAAGATGTGCCTGGTTGTTTCCTCTCTGCCGTTTTGCTGTTGTAATTTTGGAGTTTTTTAATACTGGTAGCCAGATTTTGTTCATTTTCATGGTTTCCTCCTTTCTGTTGAAATTGTCCACATGCTTGTGGATTTCAATGGCTTCTCTGTGTAGTCTGACATGGTAGTTGTTAGAGTGGTCCAGCATTTCTGTGTTCTCAAATAATATGCTGTGTCCAGGTTGGTTCATCAGGTCTTGGTTGAAGTAGTCTGCAGTGCCTTCATGTTCCTTGATTCATGTTTGGGCGCTGCGTTTGGTGGTCCCTATGTAGACTTGTCCACAGCTGCATGGTATACGGTAGACTCCTGCAGAGGTGAGAGGATCCCTCCTGTCCTTTGCTGAACGCAGCATTTGTTGGATTTTCTTGGTGGGTTTGTAGATTGTTTGTATGTTGTTTTTCCTCATCAGCTTCCCTATGCGGTCAGTGGTTCCTTTGATGTATGGCAGGAACACTTGTGTGCCATTCAGTCGGTTGAAGACGTAGCGGAGCGCTAGTGGTCTCGTTCAAGAGGCGGGTGTCTAAAGTTTTGTCCTGACACAGTTCAGTCACCATCATGCGCTGGAACAGTGAGAAGTGTGCTTTTGCCGTTGAGGCCTACTTTTCGAGCGGATTTGGAGTGGCCGGCCCGCTCTCCAGATTTGGTCCCTTGTGATTTTTTTCTATGGGGTTTTTTGAAATCCCGTGTTTATGTGAATTATCCAAGGACCCTACAAGATTTGAAGACCAACATCCAGGAAGAAATTGCCAACATAACGCCTGCTATGCTGGCAAGAGTCATGACAAATGCCAGAAATCGGTTTACTCAGTATATGGAGAATGGGGGTCATCACCTACCTAATTTGATCTTCAAAACTATGTAAAACAAAACTTTAGGTATGCACCTACTTTATAAAAAATTCTGATTCATACAATGGGTTTTATTAAGTTTTCAAAAAAGGAAGTTATGCTGTCTCACCCTGTATATGCTTACCTTTATCCTTGGTGACGTCATAGACATCTCCAGTCCATACCTATATAGATTATGGCAGTCCTTTATGATCCACTTTGACATGCTTGAGCAGTGAGGTCTCTAGGCACATCCATTGTGAACCTCATGAGCCTGACTTTGGAAGCAACTGCTTGACTGTCCCTTGAAATACTACACTTTTTTAAAAAATTAGATTTTTATTTGAGAAGAGAAAATACAGTTATATAGACATATACTATAGATTCTCTTTTCTTAAAGTCCCACCAAAAAATCAGTTCTTCATTTGGAGGCAAATTCCCATCTTCTTTTTCCAATAATTTTTCTAGAAATTTTCTCCAGATACTTTCAAAGTCATTTTTTTACATAATTCCTTCTTTACTTTTAAGTTTGTTAACTTATCGTTCAGTGCCATTTTCCAGATTTCTTTATACCATTCATTAATCTGTATTTTCATTGCCCCTTTCCAATATTTTGCAATTAATAGTCTAGCTGCTGTTAATAGCATGTCTATTAATTTTTTTGCCCTCTTATCTTTCCCATCCTCTTTTTTAATTAAAAGTAATATTTCTACTGGATTCCTCCTAATTTTTATATCCATGATATTTTCTATTTCTGTTGTAACCAATTCCCAAAAATCTTTTACATACTTGCAGTCCCACCACATATGCATGTAGGTTCCAATTTCTACACTTTTAATGAATTATCTTGTCGAACATAGGGCTGTTCCACACAGCTATATAACCCAGAATAACGAGGCAGATGATCCACAATATCTGTTTTGAACTGGATTATCAGAGTCCACACTGCCATATAATCCAGTTCAATGTAGATTTTACACAGCTGTATGGAAGGGGACTTAGTCTGTTTTCTCCCTAACCAATATTTACACAATAGAGAGGTGCACCTTTCCTGTGAATATCAGTGCTAAGTGCAAAAGATTGCTAGGTGAAATTTGCTTTAGCGGAAAAGCAGAAACCTATCTGATTTTAACATGGCTTCAGTTCATGCTAGCCAAGTAAATCTTAGCATTTGTTGGAGGAAAAGGGATGGAGGCAGTCTGGCTATGTCAGATCATCTATGTTGGAATTTTAAAGGGTTTTTTTTCTGGATCAAAACATAAAATATAAATACTATATTGTATTTAGTAACAACTTACTACATCACCTTTACACTACATTCATTTAGTATTTCAGACATACTAGTCTGTCTGAAACCACAATAGCAATGTTTAAGAGGTGTCAAAAATAAACAATATCTCCTTGTTTCCTACCACACTGTGTTCCTTTGGAAAAGCCTCTGGGTAGTTGGGATGGAGCCCAAGATATGATATAACGGAACGCCACAGTAAGCTGTTCTGAACTATACATTTTGCAAGATGCTAAGAACTTAATGAATGCCTGTCTTTATACTCCCCATAAGTAAATAAATGTTAACACTGTTTTGTTTATTTCTTCATCCGTCAAGGTTACTCAAAGGACGCTGCTATCCTGATTCTTCAGACAAGGTATTGAAAGAAAGAAACAAGTCCCAAAGAGGGACAGTGGAATCATGTAGTCATTAAAAAGTGTCAGCCAAGACTAGTTTGGCAGCCGTGTGCTTCTGGATTCAGCCCCTGCTGAATATTGGATTGATCCAAGAATTTGCTATTCCTGGAACAGAAACACATAAAGCCTACTTTCTTGTTTAAATTTAAAAGCATCAGCAACCCTAACTTTCATGAAATACTTTGAGTTAAAAAGAAAAATAAAGAATCCTAGTTGTAACTCCTGACTTGTTCTGAAAAGACGGGGAGACATTCTTGTCTCCTTCTCTTGGGAAAAAGTCAAGATGTCTTCTTTTGAGAGGGCAGAGAAACTTGAGAAGGTGATGTCAGCAACCTTAAGGATATCAGTCTAGATTGGAAAGAAGGTCAGCTGAGGTTGAGCAGAGAAAGGACAGTCTAGGAAATATAAGGTTTCTCTGTTTATCAACTCATGAACTTGTGAACAGGTGCATCTCTGTTACCTCCAATAAAAACAGATCTGTTGGCTGTATACTAAACTGGACTTGGTTTAATCACGCTTCTCTTCAGCAATGACTCAAATGTAAACTGACATACTGTTCCGTCTTCCAGGAGCTTGGTTTGCATTGCCCCTTGTTGTTGTTCATTCGTTCAGTCATCTCCGACTCTTCGTGACCTCATGGACCAGCCCACGCCAGAGCTCCCTGTCGGCCGTCACCACCCCCAGCTCCTTCAAGGTCAATCCAGTCACTTCAAAGATGCCATCCATCCATCTTGCCCTTGGTCAGCCCCTCTTCCTTTTACCTTCCACTTTCCCCAGCATAATTGTCTTCTCAAATTTTGCTGTCTCCTCATGATGTGGCCAAAGTACTTCAACTTTGTCTCTAGTATTCTTCCCTCCAATGAGCAGTCGGGCTTTATTTCCTGGAGGATGGACTGGTTGGATCTTTTCGCAGTCCAAGGCACTCTCAGAACTTTCCTCCAACACCACAGTTCAAAAGCATCTATCTTCCTTCGCTCAGCCTTCCCTAAGGTCCAGCTCTCACATTTGTAGATTACTACAGGGAATACCATGACTTTGACTATGCGGATCTTTGTTGCCAGTGTGATGTCTCTACTCTTTACTATTTTATCGAGATTGGACATTGCTCTCCTCCCAAGAAGTAAGCGTCTTCTGATTTCCTGGCCACAGTCTGCATCTGCAGTAATCTTTGCACCTAGAAATACAAAGTCTGTCACAGCCTCCAAGTTTTCTCCTATTTCCCAGTTGTCAATTATTCTTGTTGCCATAATCTTGGTTTTTTTCATGTTTAGCTGCAACCCAGCTTTTGCGCTTTCTTCTTTCACCTTGATTAGAAGGCTCCTCAGCTCCTCGTTTTCAGCCATCAGAGTGGTGTCATCTGCATATCTGAGGTTAATATTTCTTCCAGCAATTTTCACCCCAGCTTTGCATTCATCAAGCCCCGCACGTCACATGACATGTTCTGCATACAAGTTACCCCTTAGTTGCATGAAATAGCATCCTTTTGCATTTCCCCCAGGGTTGCTGCAGTCTCAGCAACACCCTGAAAGTTAACCATTAACAGGGGCTTAAAGCCAGCCTGCAAAGCCTTTTGCTGTTATTGGCTTTAAAAAGTATCTCTTTGGTCCAGAGACCGCCCTTTTTCCTGGGGATGAGATCTCCATTTTGGAGAAGCTCTCCTGCCTTCTTCAGTTTAGAAAAAGCCTCAGATGTGCTTGTGGTCAAGCTAGGCAGCTCGGACAGGCCATCGTGAGTACTTACCCTCTTGCCTTTGAAACTGGTGCTGAGCTCAGATAGGGGAAGACCTGCTCTTTAAAAAAATAGGAGCTCAGCACTAGGGGAGAGAATATCCCAGGATTTATCTGCCATTGGGAGAGGCTCTATTACTTCATCCCCAAGCTAGCTTTGAGCTAAGATAGGGAAAGACCTGCTCTTTCTAATTATAGCAGCTCAGGGCTAGGGTAAAGAATCCCAGGATTTTTCTACCATTGGGGAAGGTAACTCAGCAGCTGAAGGAAAAAGGAAGGAACGAACATCTACATGATTTCACAAGTTGACTGTTTGTGTTTTTAACTCCAACAAGCTGTGCCAAGTCTGCCAAGGATTTTGAGAAATAAATATTCTGTTTGATGTTCAAATCTGGAGTTGCCTCAGTTGCTGGGAATCCTAAGCTTCTAAGTAAGGCACTCACAGTTCACCTGGATAAAGAGAGAAGCACATCTTAGTTTTAACCTTATAGTGTCTGAGTGTGACGGCACACATACTGCTGATACGTCAGGAAGGAGTTTGTGAATTGTTCTTGGTTTGTTTTCTTCAGAAATGAAAAAAAATGAAATTATGCAGATTTGTAAATAATAGCAACTTGGTTAAAAGGACAGACCATGTTTTGGATTGTAATTTTTGTTTCGCATTACAACAACAAAAGAAACTATTTATATACCACTCTATCTCCCCAAGGGGACTCAGAGCGATTTCCAAGTAACATAATCAATACATATAAAGAAAACAGCATAAACATAGAGCTAACAAGACAAAAAAACATTAAAAACCACAATAGCACATATATTTAAAATAATCCTGCCTGTTCAAGGTAGTTTAAAAGGATGGACCGAGCTAGTGCGATTTTAGAGGGCCCGGGAAATTAGGTAGAGTCTATGGCTGTACATTTCCAGGGCCTAATAGAAGAAAGTGACCTGGGTAATTGGTAGAAAAAGATATGGCCAGTTTCAACATTATCTGGGGCAGAGCTAGAACTAGTCATTCTCAAAGGTTTGTTTAAACCAGCAGGTCCTCAGGCTCTTATGAAAGGAGGGGAGGGATGGGGCCTGTCTTATTTCTCCAGGAAGAGCGTTCCAGAGGCAGGTGGGCCACCACCGCGAAGGCTCTCTCTCATCCCCACCAACCGTGCTTGTGACGGTGGTGGGAGCGAAAGGAGGTCCTCCCCGGAAGATCTTAAAGTTCACGCCGGTTCATAGAGGGAGATGCGATCGCGAAGATAGGAGGGGCCCGAATCGTTTAAGGCATTATAGGTCATAACCTGCACCTTGAATTTGGCTCGGCAACTTATCGGCAGCCAGTGAAGCTGTTTTAAAGGGGCGTTGTATGCTCCCTATAGTTTGCTCCTGTAAGGAGCCTGGCTGCCGTCCATTGTACCAGTTGGAGCTTCTGGCCCGTCTTCAAGGACAGGTCCACGTAGAGCGCATTGCAATAGTCCAATATTACAGTAGCACATTAAAATCAGAGCATTTAGTTCTTACCTAGGTACTCCCCCAACTCTTAAGAAAATGCCTCCCTAATGAAAACAAATTTGCATAGTCCACCTGTCTTATTTTCTAGGGATGGTATGTTTTTATCTCATTACTAGCCAAGGAACAGTCCACCCCTCTCTCTCGCTCTGATGTTGCCTTTCAGATTTAAGAATCTATGTCCAGAGGACTTGGTTCATATGTGTTATCTGCTCTAACAAGTAACCAGAGGTCTGAGAGGCAACAATAATGCAGCCAAACCAGGGAGGGGAAGAGAAATGTATGAATATTCTTGGATGAAGCGCAGAATGGGAAGAACCTGAAAGAGGTAAAATTATAGAGGGGATCCAAGTCAACCCAAATAAAGCAAAGAAAGCCATGAAATATTGGGCTTGATTTGGAAAGAAAGCTGTGGCGGGTGAGTAACTTGTCCTTCACAATTTATAGTATCCTATCATGGGAATGATGGTGCACTGCAACATACATTTGAAGATCACGGATACACATATAAGAGCTTGTGGACTCAATTATTTCTGTATCTTCGTAACTGAACGTTCTCGGGTTTAACAGGAATTACAGTATGTAACAAAATTGGGTGGGGGGAATCTGTTTCTTGTTTCAAAGTGTTATTTCTTATTTAATTGTGTGGTACTTACTTTGAAAATAGTTGTTTTATTCCAGAAGCTGTTTTGGTGGCTGCCACAAACTAGGTTGAATTGGTTGAGACACTGAGGTATTCATTAAAAAAAACTATTGCAAAATGTGCTGCAGGATGTCCCACAAAAATAAAGTTTTTTCAGTTTAATAAACTGATGACACCTATATTCTCAATGCTCCTCTACATCGTCCAAATTGAAAGTGGGGGTGTGGGTGTGACGACCTTTTTGCTCCGAGTCCCCACCATTGCAACCAATAGAAAGAGAAATGGGGTTTCTGTGTTTATCCAGGTGGAAATGTTCTACCTAAATTCTAAACATACCATCCGGATCCTGTTTGACCAGCTCAAGTTTGAGGCTTCCGTTTTAAAATACAGCAGTTTTCTGACCCTTGTAGGAGCTGATACAGGCAGCAAAAAGCAGTCACCTTTCTGTCCAACTGTTTTGAGAGAAACAACTCTGCCTACCCAGCAGTTTTTCAAGCAATTTTTCTCAACAAAGGATGCCCCCCCCCCCAGCAGTAAGAAGCCACACCTTGAAAACTGCCTTTAAATGCTAATCAAGGTGGCCAATTGAAACATTCACACCTACCTCCAATAGACAAGAGTTCTTTCTCCCACCCTGGACTTTCCACAGATATATAAATCCCATTTTCCTAGTTTCTAAAAGACCTCACAACCTCTGAGGATGCCTGCCATAGATGCAGGTGAAATGTCAGGAGAGGATGCTTCTGGAACATGGCCATACAGCCCAGAAAACTCACAACAACTAAGTGAGTTCACACTGCCATATAATTTATTTACTTTATTTACTTTGCTTATATACCGCTGTTCTCAGCCCGGGGGCGACTCACAGCGGTGTACAACATAGAACAGGGTTCAAAATACAAGACACAATCTAAAATAATCAATCTAGCATTAACCAAAAACATCATCATCAAAAACATCATCAATAATACAAAAGCCATTCCACGTCGTCTCATCGTCTAAACCACAATCCAGTATCATTTTCCGTTGTTCCATTCCTGTCGTCATTACCAATTATTGCACTTCTAGTTCGAACGCCTTCTTGAACAGCCAAGTCTTTAATTTCCTGCAGAATATCATCAGGGAAGGAGCCAGTCTGATGTCCACAGGAAGGGTGTTCCATAGCCGAGGAGCCACCACCAAGAAGGCCCTATCTCTCGTCCCCGCCAGGCGTGCCTGTGAGGCAGGCAGGGTCGAGAGCAGGGCCTCCCCGGAAGATCTCAAAGTCCTGGTGGGCTCGTAGGTCGAGATGCAGTTAGAAAGGTATCTTGGGCCGGAACCGTTTAGGGCTTTATAGGCCAACGCCAGCACCTTGAATTGAGCCTGGTTGCAAATCGGCAGCTAGTGGAGCTGGTACAGCAAGGGCGTTGTATGCTCCCTGCGTCCCGCTCCTGTTAGTAACATGGCCGCCGCACGTTGGACCAATTGAAGCTTCCGGGCCGTCTTCAAGGGCAACCCCACGTAGAGAGCGTTGCAGTAGTCTAAGCAGGATGTAACCAGAGCGTGGACTACTGTGGCCAAGTCAGACTTCCCGAGGTATGGCCGCATCTGGCGCACAAGCCTTAGCTGTGCAAATGCTCCCCTGGTCACCGCCGAGACCTGGAGCTCCAGGCTCAGCAATGAGTCCAGGGTCACACCCAAGCTGCGAACCTGCGCCTTCAAGGGGAGTGCGACCCCATCCAGCACAGGCTGTTCAGCCTTGCGACTGACCAGGAGTACCTCTGTCTTGTCTGGATTCAATTTCAATTTGTTCGCCCTCATCCAGACCGTTACAGCGGCCAGGCACCGGTTCAGGACCTCGACAGCCTCCTTAGTAGCAGGTGGAAAGGAGTGACGGAGTTGGACATCATCTGCGTACAGATGACACCGCACCCCGAAACTCCGGATGATCTCTCCCAGCGGCTTCATGTAGATATTAAACAGCATGGGGGACAGTATTGAACCCTGTGGAACCCCACAAGACAAAGGTTGTGAAGTTGAACAGGTGTCCCCCAATAACACCTTCTGGGATCGGCCCTCCAGGAATGACCAGAGCCACTGTAAAACAGTGCCCCCGAGACCCATCCCCACAAGGCGTTCCAGAAGGATACCGTGGTTGACGGTATCGAAGGCCGCTGAGAGGTCCAGCAGCACCAACAGGCAACTTAGGCAGAAAAAAATGAAATGCAAAGATACAGAATGGGGAACGCATGGCTCGAGAGCAATACGTGTGAAAAAAATCTTGGAGTCCTCGTGGAAAACAAGTAAAACTCGAGCCAAGAATGTGATGCGACAGCAAAAAAAGCCAATGAGATTTTGGCCAGCATCAATAGGAGTATAATGTCTAGATCCAGGGAAGTCATGCTACCCCTCTATTCTGCCTTTGTTAGACCACACCTGGAATACTGTGCCCAATTCTGGGCACAACTGGAAAAAAAATATTGACAAGCTGGAATGTGTCCAGAGGAGGGCGACTAAAATGACCAAGGGTTTGGAGAACAAGCCCTTAAAGAGCTGGGTACATTTAGCCTGAAGAAGAGAAGGCTGAGAGGAGAAATGATGGCCATGTATAAATATGTGAGAGGAAGTCATAGGGAGGAGGGAGCAAGCTTGTTTTCTGCTGCCCTGGAGACTAGGA
The DNA here is from genome assembly GCF_025583915.1 of Anolis sagrei ordinatus. Taxonomy (NCBI): domain Eukaryota; kingdom Metazoa; phylum Chordata; class Lepidosauria; order Squamata; family Anolidae; genus Anolis; species Anolis sagrei. The sequence goes on from NW_026847660.1 coordinate 74,755,788, forward strand.
TGTGACAATGACTTCAAACTAGAGGAAAGGAGATTCCTTCTGAACATTAGGAAGAACTTCCTGACTGTGAGAGCTGGTTCAGCACTGGAACTCTCTGCCCCGGAGTATGGTGGAGGCTCCTTCTTTGGAAGCTTTTAAACAGAGGCTGGATGGCCATCTGTCGGGGGTGCTTTGAACGCAATTTTCATGCTTCTTGGCAGGAGCTTGGACTAGTTCTCTTCCAACAATATGATTCCATTTGATCAGAAACTGGCCACTTGGGAGTGCTCTGATGCTGTTGAAAGAAGGTCCTCCATTGTGCATGTGGCTGGGCTCAGATTGTAGCAAGTGTGGTGTGTCTTTCTCTTCTCACACAAACTGGTCTGGAGTTTGCTCTTCTCCACTAAAGCATTGCCAGCACTTGTAAGGACGGGAGCGCATTTTGATTGGCTGGAAGCGGAAACGCCTTTCCCCTTCCTGGTGCTTCAGAGTAGCCCGCTCACGCTGTCAGTCAAAACGGGTCCCGACCAATCAGCGCGACGCCGACGTGAGAGCGAGGACGCGGCGTCCTCTCTCTCACGTCGGCGTCGCACTGATTGGTCGGGACCCGTTTTGACTGACAGCGTGAGCCGCCGCGGCCATGTTGAGGGGGCGCAACAGGAAAGAGGCGGCGGCCCCGGAACTACGGCGGAAGCAGCCCTCAGGGGGAGGGAGGGAAGGAAGGAAAGAAGGAGGGAGGGAAGGAGGGAGCCGGCCGAGGGCGCTTTGGGGCCAGGACAGAAAGGCGGAGGTGGCGGTTGAGAAGGCGGACAGATTTGTGAGGGAAGGGGCGCTGGCTTCCCCTCTTTGAGAGCGCGTGAAGCCCAGGATGCGGCCGAAGAGGGCTCGCGCCGCCTGGGTGCCGCTTCCTGGGCGCGCTGGCGCTGGCTCTGTGGGGAAAGGGCTCCCTCGCGGCTGAGGCCTTCCCGCCCTTTTCTCCGCCTTCCTCTCAGTCTCGGAGGAGGAGGAGGAGCAGACAGGGAAGAGGCCCCTTCCTTCCTTCCTTCCTTCCTTCTTCCCTTCCGTTCTCCTTTCCCTCTGGTGGAAGATGGCGTGGGTGCTGAAGATGGACGAAGTGATCGAGTCCGGCCTGGCGCACGACTTCGACGCCAGCCTCTCCGGCATCGGGCAAGAGCTGGGCGCCGGCGCCTACAGCATGAGGTGGGTACAGCCCGGGCAGGAAGGGGCGGGGTTTGGGTCCGAGGTGCGAGCCACTGTCTTTAGGGGTTCAACCCCACCCCCCACATTTTTCAGGTTTACTCCTGAATGGTTAACCCAGGCATAGGCAAAGTCTGGCCTACCAGGTGTTTGGACTTCAACTCCCACCATTCCTAACAGCCAAGGCACTGCAGACTACTTCAACCAGAGAAGTCAGCCATAGCAGAGCACCTGATGAACCAACCTTTGGTGAGGACGAGGGACAGGGTCTTCTCTATGGTAGCCCCCGACTCTGGAACTCCCTCCCCAAGGACATCAGACAAGCCCCAACGTTGGCAGTCTTTAGAATCATAGAACCAAGAGTTGGAAGAGACCTCGTGGGCCATCCAGTCCAAAGCCCTGCCAAGAAGCAGGAATATTGCATTCAAATCACCCCTGACAGATGGCCATCCAGCCTCTGTTTAAAAGCTTCCAAAGAAGGAGCCGCCACCACACTCCGGGGCAGAGAGTTCCACTGCTGAACGGCTCTCACAGTCAGGAAGTTTGTTTGTTTGTTTATTTATTTACTTTGCTTATATACCGCTGTTCTCAGCCCGGGGGCGACTCACAACATACGGTGTACAACATAGAAAGAACAAAATTCAAGACACAGTATAAAAAACAATTCACAAAAAAAAACAATTCCTAATGTTCAGATGGAATCTCCTTTCTTGTAGTTTGAAGCCATTGTTCCGCGTCCTAGTCTCCAAGGAAGCAGAAAACAAGCTTGCTCCCTCCTCCCTGTGGCTTCCTCTCACATATTTATACATGGCTATCATATCTCCTCTCAGCTTTCTCTTCTTCAGGCTAAACATGCCCAGCTCCTTAAGCCGCTCCTCATAGGGCTTGTTCTCCAGACCCTTGATCATTTTAGTCGCCCTCCTCTGGACACATTCCAGCTTGTCAATATCTCTCTTGAATTGTGGTGCCCAGAATTGGACACAATATTCCAGGTGTGGTCTAACCAAAGCAGAATAGAGGGGTAGCATTACTTCCCTAGATCTAGACCAGGGGTCCTCAAACTATGGCCCGAGGGCTGAATACGGCCCTCCAAGGTCATTTAGCCGGCCCTCGCAAAGGGTCAACCTAAGTCTGAAACGACTGGAAAGCACACAATAACAATAACAATCCTATCATCAACCAAAAGCAGACCCACACTTCCCATTGAAATACTAATAAGTTTATATTTGTTAAAATTATTCTTCATTTTAATTATTGTATTGTTTTTAAGTGTTTTTGCACTACAAATAAGATATGTGTAGTGTGCATAGGCATTTGTTCATGCTTTTTTCAGATTATAATCCGGCCCTCCAACGGTTTGAGGGACTATGACCTGGCCCTCTGTTTAAAAAGTTCGAGGACCCCTGATCTAGACACTATGCTCCTATTGATGCAGGCCAAAATCCCATTGGCTTTTTTTGCCGCGGCAAAAAAGGAAGAGCTTGAAGACGTGGCTGTTCCAGTGTGCCTTTCCAGAATAGGAAACTCCTAGCATCATGTCCAAAATGCACTTTATTAGAGATTTAAGACTGTCTGCACACCGCACCTACCAGTGGCGCAGTGGGTTAAACCCCTGTGTGGCAGGACTGAAGACTGACAGGTCACAGGTTCGAATCCGGGGGAGGCGGATGAGCTCCCTCTATCAGCTCCAGCTCCTCATGCGGGGACATGAGAGAAGCCTCCCAAAAAGATGATAAAAACATCAAAAATCATCCGGGCGGCCCCTGGGCAACGTTCTTGCAGACGGCCAATTCTCTCATACCAGAAGCGACTTGCTCCTGACACGACAAAAAAAAAACCCTAACTCTAAAAACCTATACATTTCACCTGTCATGTCCAGCACTTTTTAAATTTTATTCATTACATTTGGCCCGGCCTTTAGTTTTAAATGCGTCATGGTGTTATTGTTCTAATGTTTATTGTTATTACTTTCATTTTTATTGTTTTGCTTTATGAGTTTTATTGTTGTATTTGTTATGCTGTTGTTTTATTGAGGGCCTTGGCCTTTTGTAAGCCGCACCGAGACCTTCGGGAGATGTTAGCGGGGTATAAATAAAGTTAATAATAATAATAACCTGGACACAGCATATTATTTGAGAACACAGAAATGCTGGACCACTCTCACAACCACCATGTCAGACTACACAGAGAAGCTATGGAAATCCATAAGCATGTGGATAATTTCATCATAAAGGAGGAAACCATGAAAATGAATAAAATCTGCCAAAATCAACTTATATCCCCATACCAAAAAAGGGAAATGCGAAAGACTGCTCAAACTTCCGTACAGTGGCCCTTATTTCTCATGCCAGTAAGGTAATGCTCAAGATCCTGCAAGGAAGACTCCAGCAATACATGGAGCGGGAGTTGCCAGATGTTCAAGCTGGGTTTAGAAAAGGCAGAGGAACGAGAGACCAGATTGCCAATATCCGCTGGATAATGGAGAAAGGCAGGGAGTTTCAGAAAAACATCTACTTCTGCTTCATTGACTATTCTAAAGCCTTTGACTGTGTGGATCATAATAAATTGTGGCAAGTTCTTGGTGGGATGGGCATCCCAAGCCACCTTGTCTCTCTCCTGAGGAATCTGTACAAGGACAAAGTAGCAACAGTCAGAACTGACCACGGAACAACAGACTGGTTCAAGATTGGGAAAGGCGTACGGCAAGGCTGCATACTCTCACCCAACCTTTTTAACTTGTATGCAGAACACATCATGCGATGTGCGGGGCTTGATGAATGCAAGGCTGGGGTGAAAATTGCTGGAAGAAACATTAACAACCTCAGATATGCAGATGACACCACTCTGATGGCCGAAAGCGAGGAGGAGCTGAGGAGCCTTCTAATCAAGGTGAAAGAAGAAAGCGCAAAAGCCGGGTTGCAGCTAAACGTCAAAAAAACCAAGATTATGGCAACAAGAATGATCGACAACTGGAAAATAGAAGGAGAAACCGTGGAGGCCGTGACAGACTTTGTATTTCTAGGTGCAAAGATTACTGCAGATGCAGACTGTAGCCAGGAAATCAGAAGACGCTTACTTCTTGGGAGGAGAGCAATGTCCAGTCTCGATAAAATAGTGAAGAGTAGAGACATCAGACTGGCAACAAAGATCCGCCTAGTCAAAGCCATGGTATTCCCTGTAGTAACCTACGGATGTGAGAGCTGGACCTTAGGGAAGGCTGAGCGAAGGAACATCGATGCTTTTGAACTGTGGTGTTGGAGGAAAGTTCTGAGAGTGCCTTGGACTGCGAGAAGATCCAACCAGTCCATCCTCCAGGAAATAAAGCCCGGCTGCTCATTGGAGGGAAAGATACTAGAGACAAAGTTGAAGTACTTTGGCCACATCATGAGGAGACAGGAAAGCCTAGAGAAGACAATTATGCTGGGGAAAGTGGAAGGCAAAAGGAAGAGGGGCCGACCAAGGGCAAGATGGATGGATGGCATCCTTGAAGGGACTGGACTGACCTTGAGGGAGCTGGGGGTGGTAACGGCCGACAGGGAGCTCTGGCGTGGGCTGGTCCATGAGGTCACGAAGAGTCGGAGACGACTGAACGAATGAACAACAACAACACCAGTATTAAAAAAAACTCTAAAATTACAACAGCAAAACAACAGAGGGGAAACAATCAAGCACATCTAATCACCTCTCAACAAAAGATTGCCCCAGGCACTGCCAGACCATCAAATGCTAATCAAGGTGGTCAGTTGAAACATTCACACCTAGCTCCAACAGACAAGAGTTCTATGCCCCACCCTGGTAATTCCACAGATATATAAACCCATTTTCCTAGTTCCAATAGACCTCACTACCTCTGAGGATGCTTGCCATAGATGCAGGCGAAACGTCAGGAGAAAATGCCTCTAGAACATGACCATATAATATAATAATAATAATAATAATAATAATAATAAACAACTTTATTTATATCCTGCCACCATCTCCCCCAACGGGAACTTGGGGCGGCTTACATGAGGCCAAGCCCAAACAACAAATTACAATAAAATAAACAACATCGCAGTAAAGTGCAAAACATAAATACAATAAACAATATACACAAAACATAAAAAAGCAGTAAACCAAACATAATGACAGTGAGCAGGTCACATGTGCATAAGATGATTTAAAAACTCAGGGTGAGATAAAGGAGCAGAATTATTTGTAAGGGAGGACTCTTGGTACAAGGGGCGGGGTATACTCCTAGGACAAGAACGTTGAGGGGAGCAATAGCTTAAGATTATGTGACTATCCAAAAGCACAACGGCAGTATGCGCAGTATATGAGAAGCAAAAATTAAAGTCCCTCCAGAACTACAAGCACTATCAGCCAATTTTTAATTATTCGCACTATCATTACCTACCTCTGTTCCCATTTCCATTGCAATAGCAGCAATACATGACATAGTTGCAGCTTCCAAAATGTGTTAGCCCACAAGCAGAGCTTAAAGTGCGGGTAGGATGGGATTTGACCTGAATTTCAGGTGAAAAGTGAGGAAACTGGAAACGGGTGTCTACCACTGGTTCATCTAATTCAGGGGTCAAACTTTTTAAACAGAGGGCCAGGTTACAGTTCCTCAAACTGTTGAAGAGCTGGATTATAATTTGAATGAATTCCTATGCACATTGCACATGTCTTATTTGTAGTGCAAAAAACACATGAAAACAATACAATAATTAAAATGAAGAACAATTTTAACAAATATAAACTCATTAGTATTTCCATAGGAAGTGTGGGCCTGATTTTGGCTAATGAGATAGGATGGTTGTTGTTGTTGTTGTTGTGTGCTTTCCAGTAGTTTCAGACTTAGAGTGACCCTGAGCGAGGGCCAGGTAAATGACCTTGGAGAGCCGTATCCAGCCCTTGGGCCTTAGTTTGAGGACCCCTGATCTAATCCAAGTCCTGCCAAAGAAACAGGAGCAAAGCAGCTAAAAGCCCTTCCAGACAAGTCCTATATACCAGGATCAGATCCCAGGTTTTCTGTTTATCTCGGATTATCTGGCAGTATGGACTCATACAATCCAGTTTAAAGCGGAAAACCTGGGATCAGATCCAGAAATATAGGCCCCAACTGGGAGGGATCTAAGATTTAAACTCAAATGGTTCAGCAGATTTCCCTGGCTAGCCTACTCATGTCATGCACAAAGTGTACTCTGTAAGCACAGTGTGGTGTTTGGAGGAGAAGTTGAGGGTAAAGATGGTCATCAGATACTTGGTACAGTGGTTGCTAAACCATTAGTGCAATGGGAAAATGCAATAGAATTCTTCAATAGACACCAAAAAACAGAGTGCCATCAGAACAACTTGTGCTTGGCTGAAAATTTCTTGCTAATTCACAGTGGAAAACTGTTTTGATGATAAAGGAAATAAGAAGAAAACAGAAATAAACCTTTGTCAATTGTGGAAAGGATTGTGGCCAACAAGAACTGGCTGAAAGAGGGAGCAATGATTCAGGATCAATTACTTGTGAAGAAGCTTTGCATAATGATGGTAATTTCAGGGCCTTGTTGAAATCTCATGCCAGAGCAGGAGAAACTGGCCTGAAAAGTCATGGGAGCAGGGTTTCAACCTCTCCCAATTTTTTTCTGGCAAGGGGCCTGGGAATGAGGAAGGCTTCTTCCCTCTGCACCCCTCGGGCCAGGAGGGCAGCTCAGGGCCAGGAGGGCAGGGTTGCCCCACTGGCTAGTTCATGCCCAGGCTATGCGGGCCTTCTCCTGAGATGGATCTTAAGCAGAGCAGCCCATGCTGCTGTTTTAGGTGCCCAAAGCCTGGACCCAGGATGCTCTTCCTTAGGTACCGCCTTTGACACCCACCCCAGTTGTGTTTTATGTTTCATAAAGTAATATACACGACTGTATCTGAGAGGTGTCAGGGCCAGTAGTTTGTCATTTTAACTGTGGCTGTGATTTAAAAAAAAACACATGGACAGATGTAATGTCAAAGGCTTTCATGGCCGGAATCACTGGGTTGTTGTAGGTTTTTCCAGGCATGGACAGACTTTGGCCCTCGAGGTGTTTTAATAATAACTTTATTTTTATACCCCGCCTCCATCTCCCCGAAGGGACTTGGGGCAGCTTACATGGAGTCAGGCCCAAGAGAACAGTTAAAACAGTTTTGGACTTCAGCTTCTATAATTGGATCCAAACTTTGTCCATGCCTGTTGTAAACTCTTGGTTAACCAGCACCCATGCGGCTTAAATGTAATTTCTGGTTGCATGAGAGTTAGTTACTATTGAATTGAAATAGGCCTAATTGGAGCATCTTAAAGGTTTGGTTTTTTTACCTCTAAATTGTTATATACAAATAGATATCAGAATCAAACATTGATAACACTATGTAACACAATTCAAATTAGTTTGTGGCAGCCACAAAAATGACAGTTCTGGAGCATAACTACTACTTTTGAAGTAAGTATCACACAATGAAACAGGAAACAACACATTCAAACCAGGAAGAGAAAAATTTTCAAATGTTGCTACATAGTGTAGTAATTCAGCATTTGCAAGGCTTTTCAACTGAGAATCTGCTGCACACTATTTGGCTCTGATTGCAAAACTGAGCCGACTGGTAATCTTGTTGATAGAATGGGAGAGTGAATGCTTCAGATCCAGTGGGAAGAAAATCAGAGCCCCTGCCTTGCTTTCTCAGTTCAGCATAAGTAGTTGTTTACTGTGAAATTTTAGCTGCTGTATGTTATACTAGCCAGTTGGTCTCTAAGTCTCTGCGCTTTGCTTTCATATGTTCTTTTCCCAGTTCACCTGTTTCCCTACTTAGAGTTCCATATATTTAGATTGATCAGCAAACCTTCCCCCATGTTAAAAGACAGTGTTTTTTAATTATACAGAAGCTTCTTGCCTGATACTTTGGTTTGAAGAGAGCTTATTCCAAACACATTTCTGGATGTATGGTTCAGCAGAGGCATTTTTATTGAATCATTACTTCAGACATATAATAGAAACTCCTCCTTCAATGTCAATATGATTCCATATGATCCAGTGTTGTGTAGTGATTTGAGCATTGAACTACAATTCTTGAGGCCATGGTCAACAATGAACACGAGTTAGGTGGCCTTGGGCAAGTCGTAATCACATCAAAGGAAGGCATGGTTCGCCAGCCCATGCCCCCTTTTTGCCAAGAAAACCCCATGATAAGGTCACCATAAGTTAGAGATAGCACACAACAGCAACAATAATTCCATATAAATGTATTTGTTTCTGTTGATCTCTACTAAGAATTGTCCCTGTATGCTAAAGCAATTTGATTCAATTAAAGTAACTAAAATGGGTGAGTTTTTGTACAATGGCAACAAGAAATGTGTTATAGAATGTAGTATGAAAACACAGTGGGTAGATGCTGATTAAAGTTAAGAATTTGATAACTTTGAGGTTTATTGAATGTTTATAATTCTGTTTAATTGCTGTTTTAATTGTAACTGTATTTTAATGTGTTGTTTGGCATCTAATGGTTGCCAGTTGTAAACCACCCTGTCCCTCTTCAGGGGTGAGAAGGACGGGATATAAATGCTCGAAATAAATAAATCCTAAAACTTGTATTGATGTTTGCATGATGGCCTAGGTCACTTCATCTCTTATGTAGAACATCCTGTGCCTTACATTTAAGAACAGACTATTCACAATTAAAAATGTGTTTCTAAAAACCTGCCTGCATTTTGACATTTAAAGGTGGCTTATTTTGTAGACAACTTATATTATTGTTTTAGGAATGACATTTTTTCTTTCATATAAACTTCAAGGCACCCAAGAATAGTCACAAAATAAAAACACTAACCATAAAAGCAATAAGCACTCAAGCAGCAATGAGCTAATGAGTTAGCATCTATAAAAGAGCAGTAATGAAATGGATATCAGATGCCAGATGTTTTTCAGATTTCACCTGTATTAAGCTGCCTATTCTTGAGATCAGCCTCAGTGATCCCGTTTGTGTTCTTGCCTCTGATGATCATTAAGCTAGTGGGTATAACTAGTACAAGCTCTTCAGGAGTGCAGCTGGATCTGTGGAATTCCTTTCAGGTGGTTATATGCCACAGCCCATTGCATGTTTTTAAGAATAACCCATTTGTTTCCAGATGTGCTCTTAAATACGTTTTTTGATTTTTCCGTGTAATGATTCTGTTCTCGTCTGAAAATTTTATCTGATTGTATTTTTAAAGGGCTGAATTCTTATTAACATTGGTTCTAAGGGCCCTTCCGCACAGCCCTATATCCCAGAATATCAAGGCAGAAAATCCACAAACTGGGGTGGAAGGTGCCTCACAACCCAATGATTTGTTGTATTGGACAATATTGGATTATATCGTGTTTTACATACATTCAGCTAGGCTGGCAGAAGCTGAATTCTGCACCCTTTTCTCTATATGTCAGTGTAGTCTGGTTCACCATTGGTAGGGGAACTCAATAATTGTTAGTTGTCCTTTTGTCAGGTCAGTGACATGCCTAAACCTTCATGCAACCCATTACTGTGATTTTAAAGCAAATAGGTTTGTGACATATAAAGAAACTACGTTATGGGATGACTTTGTATTTCACCAGCTCTACTTATTTCTTTCTCATGTGTAGAGGCCTATGCTTCTTTAACATGGTGGAGTTGCTGGTGAGGAATGCTTTTCTGCTCTTCCTTTGTTTGCTTTGTTGTTCACATAATGAATTCCTGAAGCAGTTGCTGTTTACCTTACCTGTTCCATGGAAGACTTCAGAACTACAGTAAGATGAGCTAGAGAAGAATCCCATTCTTTCCTAGTTTCAAGCTTTATTGCATAGGTTACTGCAGGCATTCCTCAACCCAACACCAAATGTTTATAATTCTCCAGACTTCCTTCATTTTCCACTTTATGCCATGCTACTGAAAGACTTCCAGCTAAGCAAATAAGAAGAAGGGAAAAAAGCAAGGGTTGGAGGAATTGATATATGTAAAAACATTTTGTGAGAAGGAATTTGCTTGTCAAGAGCTCTCTTGACTGAGAGATGACGGTAATACCAAACCATCATAAACGTTTTCAGATTTTGGACTGGGAACTCTTCCTGTTGCTCTACATCAATGTCCTGAAGCTCTTTTTAGCTTGATTATTGACTGATCCAAATGTATTTCAGTGTAGAATTTTAGGTCAGTTTCTGCCAGCTATTAGTAAGCTGCAAAACTACATGGTCTTTTTGTCTATTACAAGATTCCTCCATAACATCATGCGTTCTGATGATAATAGTCTTATATGATTCAGTGTATGGTAGATGTCCTCAGCTTTCATATGTCTTCTATAAAGAAGAATAAATTACGCCATCACAACCCAATTTAAAGAGCCGAGCTAGTTCTTGCCCTCTCATAAACAAAGTATACAGATGTCTTTAAGGAGATTCTCTTAGAGATTTATTGCATATTTATTTTGACTAGGATAGAAATTTTGCTTGAGACAGAACCTCAGATTTTCGTTTGGGATTCACTTCATTCTTCTAGGAGAATTTGTATAAAATTATAGATGTAAATTGCTGCATGATTTTGGCAGAGACTATAATTTATTTTCATTTCTTTTTTCTTTAGTGGTACTAGTTAAGTTAGAATCATACTAGTTAAGTTAGAATCATACTTGGCAGAGACTACAAAGATCATCCAGGCAACAAACCAGGCAAAAAGATCCACACAAATCATGGCCACCAGGCACCAGGTCCGAGTCAGTACTTGATTAGTATTTGGATGGGAGTGATTAGTATTTGGATGGGAGACCAAGGGCCATATCAGATGATTTCAGGGTTCTTTATGGCCCCTGGGCCAGAGGGGGGAAATCAAATGCTACTCTGTAGTCTGATTGTCTATCTGGGTAGTTCAAATGCCATAAGGGCTTGTGACTAAATCTGTCCCCCTATGCTGGGACAGTAACCTGCCAAAATGGTCTGAAAATCACAGGTGGTTCATGCTGGGAAGGTCACTTCTTAGCAACTCAGCACCTGTCCAGTTAAACTTTTGTCAAGAGGAGGTGATATCTTGGATTTTATTTGAAAGTGTGTATATACAGTCCACAAGTTATAAACAATATAGGTTATGTAGGTTTGTTCTTAAGATGAATTTGTTTGTAAGTTGGAACAGGTACATTTTTAAGTGTAACTCCAGCCACACACACACACACACACTGTAGATTGCATAGAGAAGTGTTAGTATCCCTATAGTGTTTTATTGTGTGTATTCCAGTTCAGAAGATTTCACCTCACTTTCTGTTCCTGTGATAATTGCATTTTGAAAAAATTGGCTTGTCATGGAAACAAGGAGTGGTGATAAAGCTTCAGTGGAGTACCTTTTTCCCATGATAATTCTTTCAGGAGTGAATTTCCCTTCTGAGGGGAAGATTTCTCTCACTTCCTGGTGTCTCATCTCTTTTTTTTAAAACTATGTGTCATTTGTAAGTCAGATGTTTGTAACTTAGGGACCGCGCGTGTGTGTGTGTGGATAGAATTATACTTCTAAAATGTACCTGGTCTGACTTACATACAAATTCAACTTAAGAACAAATCTTGTTTGAAATTTGGGGACTGCTTGAACTGGAATTTATCTAATTGTTTCAGTACTTACAAAAATATTATGTCTTCGTGTTGGATGATAGGTGGTCATTGAATACATTTTGAACTGCTCTTTTTGTACTTGTTTTCCTAGACAATTCAGATGAAGATCTTATGCTTATTTTGAAACTGATGTCATGTGTTATTTATGAACAGTATTTAACAAGCAATGAACTAAGGGTTTGCAAGGCTAATTTCCTGTCGTAGTCACTGTGAATCATACATGTCCAATACAATGTCCAATACAACAACAATAATACATCCATACTAACAAAATTTAAACAACCCAACATATAAACACGAATTATAACTTAACAACTAAAATTAAATAAAAAAACACAGTCTGTTATAACAGACATAAGGCAAAACATCAAACATCGAATGGAAACAATAATTTCCCATTAGAAAATCTCTGGAGGTTTTGAAAAAGATGGTAATTAGCACCATGTGTCTAGGGGCCTTAAGTTCTTAGTTTAATGGAATCTTAATAACTTTTTCTGCAGGTGTTTATGAGGAGCTCATGAGCATGTTTGTCCTTTAATCTGAAAACAAGGACTTGAATTTGTAGGCTATTGCCCATTATCTATATTTTTGAACACTTTACATACTAATCAATTAATTCCTGTCTAATAGTTCACATATAACTTTGTGTATTTTTTCTTTTTTGCAGAATTTGGTTATAGTGAAGTAAAGTGAACTTAAACGTTCTCATTTATAATTTTTTTAAAAAGGTATTTTATGTTGTGAAAATGTTTGAGAAAAATCATTGTCATGACATGATAAAATATCTTCAGCTTAAAAAATAACGTGATTTCTATTCAATTTAGAAGAAGAAATTAGGACATTTCATCAAGGATGTTCTTTTCCCAGCAGTACAGCTATTGTTTTTTGTCAATTTGGTCTGTATTTTGCCCACTGCAAAGCTTCTTCCTAGGAACAGAGTGACCATTTTTGAGACCTAATATTATAATCTTTTAAAATTTCAGTGATGTTCTGGCCCTGCCCATTTTCAAGCAAGAAGATTCTGACCTTCCATCTGACAATGAGACAAAACATCCACCATTTCAATATGTGATGTGTACTGCAACATCTCCAGCAGTCAAATTGCACGATGAAACCCTTACTTACTTAAACCAAGGTTAGCATTTTTTTTCTTCTTCTATTTATTGTGATTCCATTTAAATAAATAAGGATTCTTAAAAAGGGATTTTTCCAGGGGGAAAAAAACCCATTACTCTCAAGAAAAAACCATTACTCTCATTAATAAATGTGCTTCTTTTGTGTCTTGGAGTACTGGTATATGTGGGGAGAAAGCATGGAAGAAAATATTTTGAACATAGAACAGATTCAATATGGAAGACAAACTTTTCATTTAACAGGAAACATTGACCTTTGCCTGATGCCTAATTCTGATGTCACAAAGAATAGTGTAATGTTAGCATTCTTTGTTTCCTTGCAAGGAAAGAGGAAGACTTGAAGTTCCAGCCTCATGTAGATAAGGTAGCAATTGCAATTGGGTTCATGGTAAATATACAAACAACTACTCATGTGTGATATTACAGTGAATATTAGCATATTGCACTCTGCTTCTTTGTATTTAACTTCAATTTTATGAACAGTTAAAAACATAGGGTTTTGGCTCTTACAGGAAAATATTTATTAACCTTCTATTATCCAGATATTCTGGTAATTAAACTGACTAAACACAGCTCAGTTCATGAAACAATAATCCTGATTGATTGATAATTATATTACATGGTGTGGAGTACTTGAATTTTGTAATGATCTTAGTGTTCATTTCTAAGACTCCAATGAAACTTGAGCATTTTTACCCAATTCAAAATGTTTCTTAAGTATTGTGTTAATAAATCATTCTTTATGATTTACAGAGTATATGTTGTTTCTATATTGGCTAGTTGTAACCTCAAAAACATTTGTGCATTAAGAAAATGCCATTTTCCTAACCTGATCTTCATGGAGGTCACTGTTTCATGGTGAATTGAATGTGCAGTGGTTACTGCTGATTATGTTCCCATGTTAAGATGAGATCTAAACTCCAGATTTGTGTTGATACTCCCTTGGGTGAAATATTTAATAATTCCAGAATTGCTGTTCATTGACTTAAACATGTTGCTTAAATGGGAAGCATGAACAATTTAGAAAATTATTAATTTATATTTCTTATTTATGGAATGTTTTCATCTTGTTGACTGCAGGGCTGTGTTCTTGCAGTTCCTTCTTGTGGGAGTTTTCACTATTGTTTCCCTATCTCTTGCAGTATTTTTTAGAATTCAGTGGATGTTTAAGAGTTGTGTCTGCTTGCAGTTGTTACATCTATTCTTCATTTTAACATTAGTTACTAGTAACTGGGTAGTTTGAGCTTAAGGTAACACTCCCAGTATTCAGGGCTCTGAACAAGAGGTGTAGTAACTATATCAAATCAAATCATTTATTTTGGTCATTGACCAGCACAGGAAATAGTCACAGAGCTCTGAGCAAGAGGTATAGTAACTAGTAACTATATTACAAACATGCTACGAGAACGTCAGATGTAATGATTGTCTGTGCTGTTGGAATGATCACACCTTAAATTGGCAGATGTGATGACCGTATATCTTAGCAGATTCCATCGTAAATACTTCCCCCGCCCCTTTCTCACTTTTAGAGAAAGTCGTAGATAATTTTCTCTTCATCCTAGAGGAACTATAGCTGGCTTTCATCCTACCTATACTTTACTTTCCTGCTTTCCATAATATAGCATAGTTCATCCTGATATTTCTAAATAACCTACTAAAATGGCTTTTGGAAAATAGATTAATCCACTCTATGAATAAAATGATTTTTCCCCTCTCTAAAGGTCAGTCCTATGAAATACGGTTATTAGATAATCGGAAAATGGGAGACCTGCCAGAGATCACTGGAAAACTTGTAAAGGTGGGTATATGTTTGTGGCCTAGTCTTGGTCCATATCTCTTTTTCAGTTGCCATTACTTTTTCTTTGGGGCTGTTTCCAGTTTTGATGGCTTAAAAACGTATCTAGGAAGATATGAAAGAGGCAATTGGCAAACTTACTTTTGTCATGAGAGGAGATTCTGTACGTCTGAGCGTTCTAACATCCTCCACATGACTAGACCCTTTAAACCAGTGGTTCTCAACCTGTGGATTCCTACATGTTTTTACCTTCAACTTCCAGAAATCCTAACAGCTGATGAACTAGCTGGGAATTCTGAGAGTTGTAGGCCAAAACACCCACAGGTTGAGAAACACTGCTTTAAACATTAGAAAGATACATAATTGAGCATGTGCTCCCTTACCATTACTTCCTTCTGGTATTGTTGAGACCATTTCTTGCTCTACAGAATGCTGTATCAACTTGAGCTGTGTACAGTTATTCATTATCAAATATACTAACAGTTGAATATGAGAAATCTCTAGACTTAAATGTTCACTAATTAGTCACTGATGGAATACCTGATTTAGTGTCAGTAACATGCAGGAATTACTTCTCTAAATGTTCTGCAACACAGAACTATATGTGGGTAGATAGGCTGCCTTAAAAAAACCCCTTTTGCATCTACCTACAAGTTGGTTCAGTAGCGAGGATGCAGAAAAACCTTACTATATTTGAGGTAGAAGCTTGCTCATGAATTTGAATTGGCTTTTTAAAAATTAATATGGAGGGAGTGGTGATTTCTGACACAATTTGATACAAGGAGGGAGGCATATGTTCATGAGTATCCAATTCACAAATAACATGGGTTCTTTACTGGTTAGCCTAAAATCTCTATTAGAGAGGTGGAAATTAACCAAGAGATTGAATGATAGATTTCTAAGCACTTAAAACCTCACCTAGTCATGGCAGCTGTGAATGTTTATCACTTCAGAAAAAACAAACCCTGGCAAGCTGGTGAGAAAGCTCATGTCTCTCAGACCTCCAATCTGCTGATGTCACCTGAGACTTCTAAATCAGTGTTAGGGCTGTAGTCGACAAAATAATTTGATGTGAATGTCATAGGGTACTTGAGCACATTTTAGTTGAAGTATATAAGTATTTTTCTAGTCTAGCTATATATTGCTCTTCTTTGAATTAAATTTATTAAAAGGAAAATCTATAGGAAATTCCTAAAATGGTTTTTTGCAGTGGTTTTGGGTGTTTTAACCATTTTAAATTAAAGTTTTAATAGGATTTATTAACTTTTTCAGTTATATTTTGCTTTAGTGTATTAAGCGGCCTTGTTCCATGTTGGGACAAAGGCAAGATATAAATTAATCAAATAACATAAAGTGGAGGAACATTGGGAAGCAGAGGCCAAGGTAGTAATTTTTTAAAACATATGTAGAAATCCAAAGTATATATTTACATGTTAGTCACTTCTGACATAGGGAGCCTGCTTGGTAGTGATCCCTTTTCAAAACAGGATGTTTAAAAAGACGGGATAGATTCCAAATTGCTATTTCTTCTTTGTGGGCACTAAATCATACAACTGGGTATTCTGCACCTGTGCAGAACCTCTTTGGAACCTTCTAGAATCACTAGGCAATTTTTTTTGGTGGTAGCCCTGCCCACTCTCCCAGTACATAAAAGGCCCTCAGTTCCTTTCATCCGCACTGCATCCAAGTTCAGGAACCTCACCTCTTTACAAGCTCGTAATTTTTACTTGCTTTTTTCGCAGTTACACTTTTCAAATTGCTAGCTGTGATTTAGTTTTCCTTCTTTGGGAG
This sequence comes from Anolis sagrei ordinatus, assembly GCF_025583915.1. Lineage (NCBI taxonomy): Eukaryota > Metazoa > Chordata > Lepidosauria > Squamata > Anolidae > Anolis > Anolis sagrei. The sequence goes on from NW_026847660.1 coordinate 74,772,278, forward strand.
AGAAGTCTGATGCTGTTTGCGATCAGGGCCTTTTATGCACTTGGGAAAGTGGGTGAGGTTACCACCAAAAAATTTCTGCCTAGTGATTCTAGAAGGTTCGAAGAGAACCTTCTAGGTGCAGAATACCCAGTTGTGTGAATTCACACGTAGTCACTCGAAGAAATACAGTTACAGGTAAGCAACCTGTTCATCTCTTCAATTACAAATCGCCCAGGAATGAAACTCTTAACACTTGAAGGAGTGGGGCATAGAGTTTCAAATAATTACTGCTGAATTCCTCTCCCGGTGCACAACCAGCCTCTAACCTCAGTTGTTCACACAGTAGCAACCCCACAACATAAGGCCCAATGAGATATTCTCCATTTGTAATTTTTTTTAGATTTGTTTCTGGCTCAGACGGGTTAGTAAAACTCGTTAACTTGATAAATCATTAAACTGTAACCTTTTGTGTGATTGTAACATGTTACTATCATGAAATACAGTGCTTTAAAATTGGTTACATCATTTTGAAAGATGTAGATGTGCTGAGAATTTGCTGATTAGTTTATTGAGACTTAACTAATAATTACAATTTTCATTATTTTACACAGTAGTGCTACTCTCCCTTTGTGGTAGCTGCTTTATTTTAACATGAATTAGATCAGGAATTAGAACTCTCATAGCCTTTTAGTGTCCCTTCCACACAGCTGTATAAAATCCACATTGAACTGGATTATATGGCAGTGTGGACTCAGATAATCCAGCTCAAAGTAAATATTGCAGATTATCTGCCTTGATATTCTGGGACATATGGCTCTGTGGAAGGGCCAGAAGTGTTGTTGATTTTTATTTCCCATCATTGCTATTAAGCTGCCATGTTGACTAGGATTGATGAGAGCCAAAGCACAACCTATGGTTTCATATGCTGTAAGGCTCAGCTATTCTTGCAAGCAGAAATAATCTTTTAAAATTGTAATCTTTGGCTTCCATTTTTGTCAAGAATTGCATTGTATCTTGTTTCCGGACTGATTGTATCTCTTTAATATATAGCTTTTATCATAGCAAGCACTGTTAATCTCCTCCGACATATATAAATCAATGTTTTCTAATCTAAGTTGTCCCATCCACAAATAAAATATGCTTTTCCCTGTAATGTTCATAATCTAAAACAAAGAAGGCTATTACTTTATGAATGGCACTTGAGAAACTACCTTGGTATTCATATCTTAGTATACTGATAGATCCCCTCCTTAAGAAAGCCATATCATGCTTGTTGAGTGACATGGCAGTAAGAGAATTTGAATGGGTGTAGAGTTGCAAAATATCACATCTGAACACTACAGTACTAAGGTTATCAAATTTCTTAATAAACATGTTTCCAATTTTATTGTGTGTGTTTTTTAATTTACTAGAGTATCATAAGAGTTGTGTTCCATGACAGAAGGTTGCAATACACTGAACATCAACAATTAGAAGGTTGGAAGTGGAATCGTCCTGGAGACAGATTACTGGATTTAGGTAAGTATATGAATGAAGTATGTCCAAGAAGCATTATTGCTATTATTACATCGAATAGCATTAAAATTAAATATATGGCTTAAGTAATGCTGTTGCTGTTGTTGTGTGCCTTGAAGTTATTTGCAACTTCTGGCAACCCTATCCTGGGATTTTCTAGAACTAGTACTTGCCAAAGGTCACCCAGTGGGTTTCCTTCACCAAACAGAGAATCTAAGCCTGGTCTTCAGAGTCATATCCAGTGCTCAAACCACTACACTTTGATGCCTTTCTAAGTCATGTACAGTAATGTTAATCAGAATTAAAGCATCCAAAATTCTCAACTGGCAAAAGTTTGTTTGTCATTTAACTAAAATTGCAAACTGCATTCACAAACTGTATTTATAATACAGTAAAACTGTGTTGCATTCAGTTAAGTTGGACTTCATTTGTTTTCATTCATTTTTAATTTCTGTATTTCAATATTAATATCAATTCAATACAGAGTTTATGGTATGATACAATAGGGTTTAATATTAGTTATGCTTTTTTAAATAGTAATTCTCAACCTACATTTAAGCAGCATCTACCAATTCTCATGGATGCCGGTTAGCTGAGAGTCTACTGTATTGCCATGTTAGCTACTGTGAAGGTCATTGGGTGTTTGCTGTTTTGTTTTATAGGAAATTCATACCAGCCGTAAATAACAGAATAGGGTTGTGAGCACAAATTATCTAAGACAAAACAAGGTTGTTGGCAAAAAGTATGCTTAGTAAAAGTCATTTTATATAGTCCAAAATAGATACATTGGAATTGTTTTTATTGCCTGGTCTTCTAAAATGTTTTTGTTTGTTTATTTTGGTAGATATTCCTATGTCTGTTGGAGTAATTGATATAAAAACAAATGCAAGCCAGCTCAATGCAGTTGAATTTCTGTGGGATCCTGGAAAACGCACATCTGCCTTTATTCAGGTTTGAAAACTTTCTTGAAAAAATATGCCTTTTATATAGTTTTTTAGTTCTGGTGTCTCATTGAATTAAATTTACTATAAATTTATTATTGTAATGAATTTCACAAGGATTTCATCACATATGGAATTTGTTTCCATTCTAGTTGTGATTTTGAAGGTTTGAAACTTCTACGGGATCAAAGAAACAGAAGAAGCATACAGACATGGGAAGGATTCTTCTTTGCAGTAGTACCTCACTCAGGAATAATCTAGAGCAGGGTTTTTTAAATTTTTCCACTCGCAACCCTTTTAGATCCAATAAATTTTTATGTGACCCCAACTATATATAAAATAGGTGTAAAAACCAAGAATCTACTGATAATAAATCAGTACTTGCAAAGCTTGCTAAACAGGCTGATTTTCCTTTTTATGAAGTACAGCTGAAATATCTTCTGCAGAGTCCACTGTAAACTTTACACAACAAATTTGTGTAAATGCCTAAAATACCCACTAGGTGCTGTTCAGAAAGCCTTAAGCTAAAGGGACCCCATTTGGGGCCAGGACCCATAGTTTAAGAAGTAGTGATTTAGAGGCCTGATTGTTACTAACATGCAGGGCGGCTCATCCATTACGCGAAGTAAGCGGTTGCAGAACACTTTTTTTTTGCCAGGGGCGCAAAGGCGCCTCTGTAAATGCCCCTCAACTGCCACTTGAGGAGCGCCCCCTCAGTTCACAACAGCCCTAGCAGTCCGGGGGAGCCTCAACTTTCTTGCCTCGCTGCCAGGCGATCCTCTTCCCAAAGGGACCGGGCCCTTGAGCCTCGCCTAGCCCCTCTCATTCCTGCTCCACCTGGCCACTGGGTGCGCGAGCAGAGCCGGTGCTCAATTGTTCTCCGTGTTCGATCCCTTCCCCATGACCGGCTCCCTTTCCTGATCCCCCGGCGCTCTACCTGCTCCTCTCCCCAATCCGCGGGTGGGCCAAGGGGCGGAGCCGCTGCGCCTGGCCCGCTTCGGGTCCGGAGGCGTGTCTGAAGACCCCAGCGTGTGCACCAAAAGTCGCCTCTTCTCCTGACTTTCTCTTCAGCCATTGAGACCGAGAGAGAGGGAGGCACCCTCCTCCCACCTCCCCTCCCTCCTTTGTTTTTGCGCCTACCTTCAGGAAAGGTGGGCATCTCCACCTCTCTCTCTCTCTCTCTCTCTCTTCCAGACAGTCAGGAAGAGTTGATTTTGCCCAGGGGGGCTCTTGAGGTGCTCTTGGGGGAAAATAGACCTTGACATATGCGAGTTGTAGTTACTGGGATGTATAGTTCACCTACAATCAAAGAGCATTCTGAACTCCACCAATGATGGAATTGAACCAAATATGGCACACAGAACTCCCACGGCGAACAGAAAATATATATCAGTGATTGGTTGGGGAGGGGGGCACGGCAAAATACTTTGCTTACAGTTGAAAATTATCTAGGGCCGCCTCTGCTACCATGGACTTCATTCCAGCATCAAGTTAAGACATGACTTTTTTTTATTAAAGCCTTTACCATCTAATGATTTTATATATACATAGTTTTAAACTACAGGCCATCCACTGTTGCAAGGGTTGGAAATGCAGGATCCCCTCAAAAGTGTAAACACTGTGACTATCTTAAGCTCCCTGCCCAACCATACTTAACATGCTTGAGACTGAGGTGAAGTGCAAGATAAGGAAGAGGTGATGACAGCAGATCCCTGGTCCTCTCTTGTCACCTTTATGAAGACACCTCTGTCTGGGCCTCCACTTGGGTGCTGGAGAAGTACCTCAACATGTTTTACAGCACAGAATTCTTGAGGGATGGAAATACAATGATTCAGTTTATATTTGCTGAAATTGGATAAAATAAGTTCCTCAAAACTAAAGTATACCAGATTAAAGAATGCTATTATCGATCACAACATGCTTGTTTGTCTCCCAGGTGTGATAGTGATCAAAAAAGCAACACACACACATTGTGATTTGGTTTAATATTTTTCAGGTACATTGTATCAGCACTGAATTTACACCTCGTAAACATGGAGGAGAGAAAGGGGTTCCTTTTAGAATTCAGGTTGACACTTTTAAGCAAGCAGAAAATGGAGAATACACTGATCATCTGCATTCGGCCAGCTGCCAGATCAAAGTTTTTAAGGTAAGAGATGTAATCATATGGTGGAGGAAAATCGTGTTTTTAATGTTTATTTATTATATCATGCATTTGTTCTCAATTCTGGAATTTGAGGCAGATTGCAAACTGAACAGATAAAAATAGATGCAAATAAAAATATTGATATCATCTTAGTTTAGATTAGTTACAGAAGAGGAGCCTATTGAATTGTAGTTACTTACATTTCTAAAAGCATGATTTTCTATAACTTTTGTCTTTAGCCAAAGGGGGCAGACAGAAAACAGAAAACCGACAGAGAAAAGATGGAGAAGCGAACTCCCCATGAGAAAGAAAAGTATCAGCCATCATATGACACTACAATTCTCACAGAGGTAATAATATGGAAATGTCTTCATTTGCAGATGATGATGATGATGATGATAAGAAGCACGCATGCCATTCCTTAATGCAATGAGTGAGTTAGTTTCAAGGGTGAGCCAAAAACTAGATACAGATTAGGTCTCTCTTATCCAACATGCTTGGACCAGTGATTTTGGGGGTTTCGATTTTTCTGAGGTTATGGAATATCCATATTTTCCATATACAATGAGAGATAAGGAGGTATCAGAGACCCACCACCCACTATTTTTTTCCTCAAGGTGCCTTTCCCTTCACCGCAGTCAGGACTTTGATGGGAGAAAGAGAAATGGGAGAGGACTGCTTAAACTAGGCCCTTCTAAGAAGGATACACCCTGGATGCTTCAACAGCTATCAGCACACTTTCTGCCCTTTTATCATAGTATCTGGGTAGAGAGAGGATAATTCTCCCACTTGCCCTATGAGTCTTCATTTTCTTGGCTGTATAAAGGTGGCCTCTAATGGGGTCGCTCCTTGCTTACCCTTGGGGCCCGTTTTCAGGGCACAAACGCCACCATTTTCCACCATTGGCCAGATATAAGGTGAGTGTGGAAACATCTGGGGCATCTGTTTTTTACAGAAGCCTTGTGTAAGTAGAGTCCTCCTCTCACTACTCGCTCATCTCATTGAGGCTCCTTGAAAACATCAGCAGGTACTGGAGGTGTGACTAACCCCCTTCAAGATTTGGGGTTTTTGAGATTTCTGGGTAAGGGAGACTCAATCTGTATATCTAAAAATAAGCTTTTGTTTCATGTATTTGACCAAGAGATAAAAATCTGTAAAAACATCTATATGATTTAGGGCCAATACATTGTTAAAACATTTAAGGGAAATTAATTTGCATATCTAAACATCCTTCAGTGCCAGAGAGAAACTGTTTTCAGATTTGTGTTGTTCTTGTCCAGTTTGGGCTCACAGGTGTATTTTAGAGGTTAGAGGTTTTTTTAAAAAATGGGCAGAGCCTCACTGGCCTTTTGCATTTCTTTTTATTTCAACACCAGTGAGTTTTCTATTGCTTTTTAAAGATTGCAGAAGTTTTTGAAAGGCTTTAAAAATTTTCCTCACTGTATAGTGAAAAGAAATTGATCCACATCTTTGGTGTTTGTCCAGATGAGGCTTGAGCCTATATTTGAAGATGCAGTTGAACATGAGCAGAAAAAGTCCAGCAAGCGGACTTTGCCAGCAGACTGCGGTGATTCTCTGGCAAAGCGAGGCAGTGTAAGGGACTTCTGCTTACTTTTCATTGTGCAAGTTATCTTGTGCAGTGTTAGATATAGGACCAATTTCTGTCATCGAAGATCAAAAAACAAAGATTTTGCCTGCCTTGGCTTAATTTAATTCATATTTTGCTACCCACAAATTACTTTATCCTTGTGTCTTAGTGGGAAATGCTTCCTAAATCTAACACATAAGTAACATGTTAGCAGGCCTGAGAGTCCTGTTGAAGTCAAGAGCTTCAATTTACAAATGAAATGGCTTTATTGAATAGTTGTGTTCTTGAAAGCTGTTTTCTTTTATGTAATTAATAGAATATGAAGTAAAAATATCTTTAAGCTATGGTGTGTTTTTCTTTTTTTCCATTTGTATGTTTTTGTAGGCTGCAGGTTTTTTTCACTCTGTATTTGGTCAGACTGCAATATTATTACTTAGTTATTCTGAAGACTGCCTTTCTGTTTCCTACCTTCATATTCTTTTAAGTAGTACAAGTTAAATATTTTTAGCTTTGACTGATGCTGGAGTGAATCAGTCATTTGTAGGATGTGAATTGGCAGCACTTGATGTAGTATATGGGTTGTTTTTTTAAACCTGTAGAATCTTCTATTAAAAATTGTATTTTTCTTCCACATTTTCTGAAATGAGCTCAAAGCAGTCTCCCTTTTCATAACAGGACTGTTGCTGTAGGTGGGCTTGAGAAATAGTGACTCACAGGAGTCAAATTTGTTACAAAAGATTTTAAGCCCAGTTCTCCAGTCTTGTTCAAATCATTCAGTAGATGGTTGATCTGCCACAAATAGATTGTATCCTTTCTTTAGGCCAGTACTTCCCTAATGGGACCCCAGAGTTTATGGGAGAACAACTTCCAGAATTCCTGCTTGTTCATGATGATCTGGGCTTGTGCAAATTGCAACCATGCAGCATCTGAGGACTGCTTTTCTAGGTGCTGCAAAATTTAATAGAATTGTTTGCAACTATAAGTCAGAGGTTTTACCAGAGACCATAGGTTTACCTTCATCTAAGACAGGGGTTCTCAAACTTTTTAAACAGAGGGCCAGGTCACAGTCCCTCAAACTGTTCGAGGGCCGTATTATAATTTGAAAAAAAGCCTGAAAGAATTCCTATGCACACTGCACATATCTTATTTGAAGTGCAAAAACACTTAAAAACAATACAATAATTAAAATGAAGAACAATTTTAACAACTGTAAACTTATTAGTATTTCAATGGGAAGTGTGGACCTGCTTTTGGCTGATGAGATAGGATTGTTGTTTTTGTTGTGTGCTTTCAAGTCGTTTCAGACTTAGGTTGACCCTGAGTGAGGGCCGGGTAAATGACCTTGGAGGGCCATATCTCCCCCCCCCCCCGGGCCTTAGTTTGAGGACCCCTGATCTAAGATCTGCAAAAATTCTAGTTGTTTCTTCCTAGGAACAGTTGCACATTTTGAAAGAACTCATGTAGTGGCTTGTTTGCTTTCCTTGCTCTTCGTTTTATGCAGTGCAGTTGCTTGAGGACACAAAGACCAGAACCTTTGGCAAACGGATCCTTTGTATTCTTCCAAGTTTTAATTAGAAGGAAAAAATAGTTCTGGCCTGTTGACCTTACCTTGGCTTTTTCAGTATATGACAGCATTCATGCTCTTCAGCAGAATGGCTGAGGCAAACTTGGAAGAACCTTTGAGACAGTAAATATGCACAGAATTTCTACAAACAAACCAATTGTAAAGGATGTGGTAGTTTCTTGTTGTGGTTACTGTCCTGTTTCTGTTTAGAAAGCTAGTCAAAACTTTACACTGTTTCTAATTTCTTTACTATGTATGCTTTTCTAGGTGGGGGCTTGTAGTAGGAGACTTGTCATGAAAGAAGTAAACATTTGATCTGTGCAGATAATTGCCAGGCACATAGGAAGGAGAACTTTTGATGAAGCTGCTCATGTTTGTACTGTATAATATGTGATCACACATACAAACTATTGATTCCTTTTGGCTGGAAACAATGCTCAAGTGTAGGTTCTAAAGGGAAAATGATACAGGGAATGGAAATCATCAACAACCATATCAGTGCTAACTACTTGCTAAGAGTTCCACATGGGAAATTACAAAATTTGCTTGCAGAATGGCAGAATAATGCACATGGGCTGCAACAGGTAGGGGAAATACTGATTCTGGCAGCAGTAATGGAATTCCGCATAAGTGGATTCTGGCCTTTTAAGTTTATAGTAGTCATTCTCAAGAACTGAAATCCACACAGTCTAGGTTAGGAGGACAATCTTAACCCTAAACCAAAAGTTATTTTACTGATTAAATGCCAGAATCTCAAGAAAATAACTCAGGAAAAATGTCTACTTCAAACAGAGATTACACATTCAATGCATTATATATCCAGAAGAAATGTTCCTTGTCCAGTCCGCTGGAAGCAGTGACAGTACATTAAGCATAAAATCTCACTGTCCATGTTTGGAGATATACAGCATAACCCTCTGTAGAAGGGGTGCAAATGCATATTTGTTTTAATTAAACTGCTGTTTAATTTTCTTCTTTACTTTAGTGTTCTCCGTGGCCTGATACACCCAGTGCATTTGTGAGCAGTAGTCCTTCTCCAACTCCAGCTTTTACCTCTACTCCGCATACTACATACAGTGTCCCAGACAGGTATGTTTCTCTTCGGGATTTGCGAGTCATCTTAAAGCGCAATGTTGAGATTTTAAATGCTGTTTTTTAAGTGCTGCACCTCAGTATGGAAGAAGTCAGTGTGCTCTGAAACTTCAGCCTGATGGTTTCTGGAATTCCACAGATGGAACTGAATAGCAATCTATTACCATTTAAATTCAATAGCGGCTCCACACTCTTTATGTATTGAAGTACACCAGAGCATCCTGTACCATGCAACCTGGCAGTGTGAAATGCAGTCTGTGTCTCCTTCTATTAGGAAGAAATAAAACCGGGAAGATGTGTATTGTTTTTTTTGTGGGAGCTACCAGAACAGCTCGGGGTTTGCATGGGCCCACAGACTATATTCTAGGTAATGATGCTTTCTAACATAAGGGAGAGATTTTAGTCCTGTGATTTGATTCCTGGCTGGATGGTGTTTTGAAAAGGCTTTGGAGGCCTTAGAGAACTTGCATGGTTTCACGCTGGGTTATGAACATACAAGTCAAAACAGTACATGCGTAGCAGGTCCAGCTTTCCTCATGATGAGTCTTCTGTCTTTATTCTGGAAAACTAACTTATAGAAAGATGTTATCCATGCAATCCAGATGTGTGGGACACCTATCAGCCTGTTTCAAATCAGAAAAGGAGCATGGTGGGAATTGTAGTTGTAAACATCTGGAGACAACTAGACCAGAGGTACACATTGGTGTGTTTTTTGAACAAGTGTTTCTCTATTATTGCCTCCAAATGACTGTTTAGTCTTTTCTGCGGCTTGATGTGAGAAGTGCTAAGAAGGAAATTAGTTTCAAAATCGCATTTTGGTAGAATATTGAGGTCTGCCCCACTGGATCACAGCCTCGGTTTTCAAAAATCAGAGCAAAATCATTTTGTGATCATCCTTTCCACATCCTTTCTTGTCTAGTAATTCATCATCTCCAAATCACCAAGGAGATGGAATTCCCCAAGTCTCTGGAGAGGTGAGTCTCATGCAACCCAGAAAGTCTCATTTCATTTGTAGCACCTTGAAAACTCCTGTGATGCCTTCTTCTTTTGTGCAAAGTCTGGAGACATTTAATGGTCATTTTTTCTCTTCCCTAGCAACTTCACCCAGCAGCCACAATCCAAGAAACCCAAAAATGGTTGGTTAAGCATAGATTTTCCTCTTACACAAGACTGTTTTCAAATTTCTCAGGTAGGTAATATAAACAATTTTGATGTTTTGTGGTGTTTCTTTCATTACGTCAGCTTGTGTTTCTTCTATGAAACCTCATGTACATATGATTACATATAAGCAGTCCCCAAGTTGCTAACAAGTTAGGTTGTGTAGATTTGTTCTTAACTTGAATTTGTATATAAGTCGGAAGGGTACATTTTTAAAGTGTAGCTCCAGCTATATGTATATAAAGGTTTTGGATAGGATAGGAAAGATAGGAAAGAGTTAACATCCCTGTGGTGTTTGTTTTGCCATCTGTACCCGTGTTCAGAATATTGCACCTCACTTTCTGTCCCTGTGATAATTGGATTTTGAAAAATTTGGCTTGTTGTGGAAACAATGATTGAAACTTCAGTGGAGACACCTTTTTCCTCTGATAACTATTTCAGGACTGAATATCCCTTCCTAGGGGTGTATTTCTCTCACTTCCTGTGGTCTCACCTCTGTTCTTTTATGAGTCATTTGTAAATTGGATGTTTGGGGTTATTTGGGGTGCTGAGTCAGAAAAGTGCATTGGATAAACTGCATCAGCTCTAGTTTCTTAGATATGGTTGAATTTATAATGGAAAGTTTGTATCATAAACCTGTGCTTTTGGTATGAAATAAGTGGATTTTCATTCCATACACTTTTAATTTGTAAATCATGCTTAAAAGATATTAAACTACATCACAATAAACTTTTTTATGGATGACCAGCATGAAGAGGGGTATATGGTATATGTTCTGTATTTCACAAACTAGAGCTGATAGGGGAAGAGCTGATTTGGGGAAACTTGTGCCATTTTTGGAATCAGCAAGTCAAATATACCCAGAAATAGACCTAACATTTGAGACACCAAAATGTGTCTTGACCAGTGTTATGGGAATTGCAGTCCACAGGAGTAAGCTTTCCAAACTCGTTAATAATTCCTAGGTGATCAAATGCTCTTCCACTCTATCCCTTCTTTGTGGCTATTTGCTTCCATGTTTTGCTTGATGAGTTGTAAGCTTCTGTCAACATTCCTACTCATCAAATGCTAGACATTGGTCATTCATCCCTCATTCATTGATTAAATCTGTCGGCACACACAGGTCACAACAGATGTGAAATACTGTGGATGTGTTGGAAACAACAGCATTTTTAATGGCTAGGTCTATTGCAGTCTTCGTTTACTACTTCATCATTACTATCACAGCCATTGTATCCTGTATAGTTATAAAAAGAAATCTTTGACTGCTCCCTTTAGTTCAGGAGAGGAGAGCAAGCAATGCAGATTCATTCTCAGTCCTGAAATAGCTACTCTCACAGGAAAGAAGGAACAAGGAAGGGACATATGTGCCTTTGGATGGAAGAACCAATGGCTCACATGCTGAATGTGCCCTTTTTTTGCATCTTATTGATATAAATATGGTTAACATATTTGGTATGTTCTGCATTGTGTTGTAGATTGCATTGTCATTTCAAGTGGCCAGAAGTTGAGTGTGCAGCCAGTTGATCACTCTGTAAAACATAATGTGATTAGGTTGGCAAGAATTGCTGACGACGTGGGCAGAAACGTTGCCATAAATGTGCTCTATAATAACAGTGTTGCTTAAAAGCATAGAGTAGACATTCCAGTCAAGATGCTATCCCTGTTTATTTCTGTAGGTGCTGATTTATTGAAGCTGACAAAAGAAGACTTGGTACAAATCTGTGGTCTCGCTGATGGGATTCGGCTTTACAATGCACTTAAATCAAGGTAAATAGCATCCCAGTGTCAGTCCTGCTTATGTCCCTTTTAAAAGCAAGTCTGTCTTACACTAGAGGGATTTGGGAGCTATTAAATTTAGATTTTCGATTGGCATATGCCTGTGTGAGCTCATGCCGGAGTTGAAAGTACTGTGCTCAAAAGAAGAATGTTTTGTTGTGCACCTTCAGGGCAGGCCACAGATATGATGCAGGCACTGATGAATGAGCTCAAAGGTAGACTGTAAGACTGGTAGCAATGCAGTTGGGCAGTACTGATTTCTTGAAGACGGATGGGTTTGTTGCCAAGAGACAAACCTTCTCATTTAGGTGAGCTAAAACCAGCCTAAAGTTCTCAAGGTCATGGCTACTAAATATTAACAATTGCCAATTTCTAACTGTGAATTAAGCTGGCATAATAGATGTTAACTTGTTACTTCTGCTACTCCAGTAGTTATATTACAGAATTGCACTGTACACCAGTGTCTTAATTTGTATTTGAAGATTAATTTATCAGTCTTAGTGGCTCTGAGATTAGTCATTAGACTAAACATTCTGATAGTTTGCATCAAATTGTAACAGCTTGTAAAGAAATGAAGTAGCAAAGCAGTACATCCATTGCATGCCATACAGGACTTCCTTGTCTTTGCATTCCAGGTCTGTAAGGCCTCGCCTAACAATATATGTGTGCCAAGAGCAGCTGGGAAATGTGCAGCTTGAACAGCCGCAAGACTCGGGCAGCGGAGAAAGCAGAAATGGTGCAATATTTGGTATGTTGTCTAATCTCGGGTTTCATAGACCTTTCCACTCAGGGCCTCTTGGCCTGAGAAATGTTTAAGTGACCCCGAGAGTAGTCCCCAAGTTATGAACAAGATAGGTTCTGTAGGTTTGTTCTGATGAAGAGGAAGAACAACAACAACTGTATTTTTATACCCCGCCTCCATCTCCCCGAAGGGACTCGAGGCAGCTTACATGGGGCCAAGCCCAAACACATACAGTTAACACATAGCAAATAAAATATTAAAACAACATATCAACATTATAAACAATAGGAAAACAAGCATCATAAGCAACAACCAGAATTACTTCAAGTCTCATTTGAGGGGTGGGGATGGGCTGGTGTGCAAACAAGTTAGAAGATAGGCTAATCAATAAGCTGAATTTGTATGTAAGTCTGAACAAGTACATTCTTGAAGTGTAACCCCAACTATACACTACACATACAGGCAGTCCCCAAATTACAAACCTCAGACTTACAAACGACTCTTAGTTAAGAATGGTGCTGGGACAACAGGAAGTGAGAGAAATCTACCCCTTGGAAAGGGAGGTGATTCACTCCTGAAAGAGTTATCATGGGGAAAAGGTGTCTCCACATAAGCTTTCTCATCAATTCTTGTTTCTACAACAAGTCAATAAGGGCACAGACAGAAAAACAAACACCACAGGGGTGCTAACCCTTCCCTATGCTATCCAAAGCGGTCCTTCCTCCCCCCCCCCCCTAATATATAGCTGGAGTTACACTTAAAATATGTACCTGTTCCAACTTACAAACAAATTCAACTTAGGAACACACCTACAGAACCTATCTTGTTCATAACTTGGGGATTGCCTGTGTAAACTATATACCTAAAAGAGCCACTAGGTGTCATTGAGTTGCTAAGGGGACCCCATTTGGAATCAGGACCCAAAGTTTAAGTAGCAGTAATTGTCTATACACTGGGGGAATTCAATTTACTCACACATGGTCTCTTCCTCCCCCCCCCCCCCCAGCTGTGATTGCAGCTGCTGTTTGGGCTGTTGCCATTGGGGGCGAGGCAGAGAGTCAAGGACAATGAGCTTGGGTTCATTGCAGCCCCAAGTGGCCATGCTCCAATTGGTCCCTCCTCTTCCACCAGGAGCAGCCACCATGCTGCTTCCAAGCAGCTGCCAGGCAGCCCTTGTTTATAGGGGCAGGGAAGGGGGAAGCATTTTTCATGTGACACAGGTGTGAACTACAGGTGACACACTGATGTGCCGCAGCACACCTTTTGGAAAGGTGTGTTATAAAGATTGATATTTTCTTCCACTTTCTGCTGCCACAAAAGCCCTTGTCTCATACATGGAGCTGCTATAGCTTCCTCTCCCCAGGCATTCTGTGCCTGGTGGAGAGACAGATGGAAGAGAGGATTGAAGAGCATCTGCTAAGTCCTTGCTCAGTTGTGTGTGTGTGTGTGTGTGTATTGAGTGGCCCCTGCAATGTAGTTTTCCATGCAGAACTATTACTCTACCCTGCTACAGGGATCTCAGAATCTTACCTTTGAGTTAGAGAGAACATATGGAACAGGTATGTAGACTGAATTTTGTGTATATAAGTTTGCAGATATAACATTATAAAATATTTTTTCTAATAGTCCATACAACATGAATACTTTTGTTGAATAGGATCATTTTTAGAATTCTAACAAATTTCAAATATGGAAGAAAGAAGGTGACGTTTATGTTAAAAGAATGGTGCAAATTAACATAATTTATCTTTTCATTTCAGTGTATCATGCAATCTATTTGGAAGAAATGGCTGCCTCGGAAGTCACTCACAAGCTTGCTCTAGCATTCAATATTCCTTTACATCAGATTAACCAAGTTTACAGACAGGGCCCTACTGGTATTCATATTCTGGTCAGCGATCAGGCAAGTCTCGTTTTTCTCCATATAATTATAGCTACTTTTTAAGTAATTCTAAATACCCTAATACTCACATGTAAGTCAAGAATTTTTTGTCAAATGTGGGTACTGTACTTTAACTCTTATCAAAAAAGGAACAATCCCTTCTCTGATCAGAGTGGTGAAAGGTAAGAGCTTAGTCCATCTTCAGAGAAACTAAAAGAAGCACAAACCCTCTCTGCATGGCACCGCCTCTGACCTTTCTGAATGATATCTGGGTAGAGGAATGGCAGAAGCGGCAAGGGAGGGCTGCTCCTCTTGAGATAGCATCAGTTATTACCCCTCTCCACAGAATGATCATTGACATATCCATGGGTCATATTAAAATTCATAGTTTTGGCCCCAAAACCTACCCTCAATTTCACACCGTTGTATGTATAGTAGTACTTGAAAATGTCCATCATTATTACAGCAGCCAAGGCCAAACAAAAACAAGAGTTCTTACAAAATGAAATTCTGATAATAGATAGACCAGCAACCAGGAATTGTGAATTCCTATACAGGCAGTCCCCAAGTTACAAACATCTGATTTATAGACAATTCATAGTTAAGAACAGGGGTGAGACAAAAGGAAGTGAAAGAAATCTATCCCCCGGAAGAGACATTCACTCCTGAAAGAGTTATAATGGGGAAAAGGGGTCTCCACTGAAGCTTTCTCACCATTCCTTGTTTCCACAACAAGCCAAAAATTTTAAAATCCAATTCTCATAGGGACAGAAAGTGAGGTGAAACTTTCTGAACAGGGGCACAAAAAGCAAAACAAATACCACAGGTGTTACCTTTCCCCATGCTATCCAAAGTTTATATCCATTTTTAACTGTGTGTGTGTGTGTGTATGTGTGTACACTAGGGCTGGGCGGTTTCGTTCGTTAATTTCGTAATTCATTATTGATTCGTATTTAAATTAGCTTACGATCCGATATTGAGCCATTCAGGAGCAACTAAAAATCGAAACAAATTTTTCAATTCATTTCGTAATTGGTTCGAAATCGTTTCAAAATCGTTTCGAAATTGTTTCGTTATTATTTCCGTATGTCTGGTGCAAGTTTTATAGTTGTTTTATCAGTGATAAAAAAATAAATTATCACACCAACAGTCAACAACAGAGGGAAAGGGAAGCTTCAGAAGTTCCCCCTGTCCCATTTGGAGGTTTTTTTAGCGTATTGCGCAATCGCGTCCGCCATTAACGAATCAATACGAAATTTCATAAATAACGAAATTTTTTAAAAGAAAAATTCGGAATTCTTTTAAAAAACGAAACGCAATGGACCCCCTAAAAACGAAACGAGTTTAGAAACAAATTTTTCCGTTGTTACCCAGGCCTAGTGTACACACATACACACATGGCTGCATTTACAAAAATGTATCTGTTCTGACTTACAAATTAATTCAACTTAAGAACAAACCTACAGAACCAATCTTGCTCATAACTTGGGGACTGCCTGTAATTTGTTCTATGCGTTCGTTTTCTGGCTGTGTTTAGTCTCTGCAATTCTTTTTCACTGGAAACTCAAAGCAACAACGGCATCAAATAATTAAAATTGCAGTAAATCACATAGCATGTTCCTATCTGTTGGTTACTGCATATTTAATTTAATGCTTTCTATATATATGTCTTGAGTAAATGTAAAATTGGTTTTTATAATGTTTAGATGTATAGTACACTCAGTTTACCCCCCCCCCCCATAGGGATTGGTAGATGCCGGATAACATAACTTCTATTACTATTAAAAAGGTTAATTTATAATATACCCCCAATGCTATACCATAAACTCTGTATTGACTTGATATTAATATTGAAAAACAGTAATTAAAAGTGAGACAAGAGCAACTTAACCTTACAGTAATTACTGCAAAACTGTTACATAATTTTTTATTTAAGCTATTCATTCAGGGTGGGGCTCCCAGTTGCTTGAGAGTTCTGGTTGCTTGAGTTCTGGTTAACTGAGAGTGCACTGTATATTTAAGGAAATCACTTTCCAAAGCACACATTATGTAAAATGTGGACGTTCTTCAAATGACCACCAACGCTGTACTCCTCCTTGCTGTTCCCAAATACTTCAACATGTACAATTTTCTACCGATAACTTAATTTTGTTGACATATGTTGAACCATGAAGTATTTACAAGGCAACACTACACTTCAGACGCAGATAACAAAGTCATAAAGATATTTTAAGTTTTAAAGGATCAAAAATTTATTGGTCCTTAAATAACTGTCCAGCTTGGTGTATAACTCATAGAATTGTGGTATATGGCTGTGCATATTACAAGACGTGGTACTTTTTCTTCTTAGATGGTCCAAAACTTTGAAGACGAGAGTTGCTTTTTAGTTACCACAATAAAAGGTATGTTGATGAGGATAACAAAAAAAAACCCTACAGAGTTTTTCTGTTTAAAGGAGGGCTGGTTTCAGTTTAATCACATCCTATTTGGGTTGCATGTATCCTTAACCATAATTTAGCATTGGGAGATCCAGTCCAGATGAGCCTTGGGTTTATGCATTCTGCCATCCCAGCCCTGAAGTGGTACAGTGGTAATGAGGAATTCAAAAATGTTGTTTTAAGCTTTTTATTTTTGGTTAGCTGCATCTTATGTTGTCTGAACTTAGCTGGTGAAACTAAGGCAGCTTAAAACTAGTTCACGTAACCATTTTGCTTCTACAAGCAATAGTTACCATTAACCAGTTTTTGGCGTTCAGGGAACAAAGTATGTTCTGGTTCATCAAAAAAGGGAACATAATTTCCTAATTGCCTCACTACACCCCAGGGCTTACTGAAGTTTGTCCTTATGATGCTAAACCATATTTAATGTGATTTGCAGACATTTTATTCCAGGCTCCATTGTAATACAGAAGTACTGCTTCATAATGTTTGCAATGTAGGTTTTGTCAAGGTTCTTTTTAAAATAGTTCACTGAACCCCTAAAGTCATTAAACTCTTTTTCTCAAAAACAATTTCTTTGGAGAAAAGAGGGAAGAGCAGAGTTCTAGATACTGCAATTTTCATAGTTTGTAATCTGCCTTGCCTTGGAGGAAGAAAGGGCAAATTAACCCATAACAGTTCTGCGACTATTATGCAAGGAACACAAGAATACCAATTTTGCTACCCAAAAAACAGGGGTACAAATAGTATGTGGTGGTGACTATTATGTGATGAAATACAATATGAGATATTTTAAGTGTGGTGATGCCATACATATATCACTTCACACACTCTGTGAAAGAGCAGATGGCAGAATGGGAAAGGAAATAACCCCTCAAATCCCTACCTTCCTGGTTTAGTTTCCAAAATACTACTGTGAATCCAACAAATTAGGTGTCAGGCAGTCCCTGAGTAACAAGCAAATGACTCCTAGTTAAGAACAGAAGTGAGATAACAGGAAGTGAGAGAAATGTATCCCTAGAAAGGGAAATTCACTCCTGGAAGAGTTACCATGGGAAAAGATTTTCTCAGCTGACGCTTTCTCACCAATCCTTGTTTCAGCAACAGGCCAAATGTTTCAAAGGCCAATGATCACAGGACAGAAAGTGAGGTGAAATCTTCTGAATGGGGGCACAGACAGCAAAACAAACACCACAGGGGTGGTAACCCTTCTCTGTGCTATCCAAAGATTTAAAAAATACATATTTTGGCTGGAGTTACACTTGTAATGTACTTGTTCCAATTAACAATACAAATTCAACTTAAGAACAAACCTACAGATCCTATTTGGTTCATAACTTGGAGGCTGCCTGTCCGGTGTACTTTTTAAAAAAATGAATTGATCCCTGTATTAATTGGTTATGTTTTCCTCTACAGCTGAAAATGGCGAAGGCTTCCATATAATTTTGAAATGATACCTTGCCACATGTATGATGGACTGACCCTCCAGTATATAATGAAGTCAAAGTCAAGAATGACAGATACCATCATGTCTCTTCAGGGATCTGACTTCACCATTTAAAATGTTTCATATTGAAAACACAAGATGACCTTTCTAATGAGTGGTTTAGTACACAAACTTCTCACTGCCATAGCAAAATATCCTCATAAGAGGTATAGATGCCGTAACAGCATATTTACAGGCATGGGAAAAGCAAACACGTTTGCTGTTTTTTGACATATAATATATATATGGCAAGCTATGGCCAGTAGATGCAGTTTCAAGAAGCAGCACTGCTTTCCTATTACACTGTATCCAGTTTGAATGTAAACCTATTCTGGGCATTTACCTTTCTGTGCCAGTCTGTCTCTTAATTGCTTGTACCTTTATGCTGATTTTATTTTTTGATGTTAGCAGAGCACATTGTAATTTGTGTGGAGATGCGTAGCAAAGAAGATAGTGATCAGGTTTGGGATCTGGAGAGTAAAGCTGTCAAAACAGCATCCTTTGTATAAATTGTGTATAAGTGTGAATGTAAGGCGTATACATGTCAAAGTTGGACTTCTTACTAAAGTCCTAGCCAGACAAAAATTAAGCATGCAGCAGAATGCATTACTATCAGTACCTTATTTAAGGGGATGGGAATAAATCCTGCAAGGTGCAATGATTTGCTTTGCAACAGAAAAAAAAATCTGCCTATGCATCATGTTTCCTTGGTGAAGCACTCCTGCAATTCAGTAGGGTTTTTAATTACACTCCTCATGGAGAAAAAGGGAATGTCACTGTCACCAAGGAACAATTTTGCAAAAGTAAGCAAAAACCCATAAAATCAATTAAGCAGTAAAAATGATTTTTCCCCCCTTTGGGGTGCAGACTATTTGTTTTCCCATTTGTGAACTGTCCTTTCCTTTTGTTTCCCCCTCTCTGTCATATGGAACGAACATTAATTACAGTGCCTCTTCTGTAATGAAATACTTGACTAGTAGTTGCACAATGTAATGAATGGAT
Organism: Anolis sagrei ordinatus; assembly: GCF_025583915.1. Taxonomy (NCBI): domain Eukaryota; kingdom Metazoa; phylum Chordata; class Lepidosauria; order Squamata; family Anolidae; genus Anolis; species Anolis sagrei. Next base: position 74,791,590 of record NW_026847660.1, read on the forward strand.
TGCAAGAAAAAAGTCCTTAAATAGTATCTATCAGTGATACATGTCTCTGCTGGATTATAGATTAAGACAGTTATTCAAGAGGGAAGGCTTTCCCAACTTCCCAGTATATGGACTTGCCCATTTGTTGAACAGCTGAAGCCGTCAGTCAAACAACACTGAGAGGGAAAGGAAACAAATGCTAAACATTTTTAATTCATTTCCTTTTTAAATTATGCTTGGACTAGGTGCTTAAAGGCCTAATTCTTCTAAGAAAACTGTTTAATTACGGATATTAGGGTAAGTAATTCCTCCCCTCCCTTGATGTAGACTATTCTGCATAGATGGGAATGGAGAACGGAGTTTGTAAGCTTAAACAGTTTGGGGTTGTTATTGCTGATAAATTATTTTTGGTTGTATTTGGGTATCTTCAGTTGACTTGATGTGTCATCTCAGCATCACTTTACAAAGTTGTGGAACATTTGGCGCAATTGAAAAATGTCACTAATACTGTACAGTAGTTTGGTTCACTTGGATTTAATTAATGGCACCAGCAAATTGCTTTTTTGTTTTTAAATAAGTTGTATACATTTCAATTTCAATAAAAAAAACATTTTCAATACTTTTGTATTTGTCCTTGACTTTATTTTCACAGTATCTAGAAAATCGGAAAAGCACAGAGTGCTGAAATGTTGATACAAAAAGAAATATTTCTCTTTTTCCAGTTATGCTTTATGAAGCTTTTAAAATGCTGACCATTAATTGAAGCAGTGATAGATTGTAACTCATTTGCCTTTTTATTTTGAAATTAGTGAAACCAGTCTAAATATGGATGCCTTCATTTAAATAATGCCATATTGAAAATTACTTGATTTTGAGCAAGTATCTGTTTACCAACGAATTTCACAACCACTTTACAGCGGGACATCCCAATCTGTGATTTTCAGTGACAGCAGATCATCACATCTTATATACATAATGGCGCTGACGCAAATGTGAACATGCTGAAATCTGAACATATTGCTGCCATTTGCTAATATAGGGACACAATACAGAAACTAAAACCAAGCAGATCCAGAGGGCATAGTACACTTTTAGAAGTCAAAAATTTCAGAGGGACTTTGTTTGATATGCCACTAGTCTTTCTCTTGGAAGCTTAATTCCCATAGACAAATAGCAAAATATTCAGCTATGTGCTGCTGTAAAATATTGCACAAGGAGCAATCCACCACAAATGAGTTGTCCCATACTCCAACCTGACAGCAAGAGGCAACATTCTTTTTCTACTAGGACGGTTGAGAAAATCCCTCCTTCTCCATCAGTTTTTTTTTCTTTTGCACAGTCAGCTAGACTTTTCATTTCTCCGAAGGGAAAACGATTTAAGAGTGCGAGGAGGAGGATTGAGTCAATATAAGAAATCTTGAAATACTGTCCCAGCATAGCTGAAAAGTAGATTGAGGGACAACTTCATGCTAAAAAAAAATCAGGGCCCCAGTTGACTGCTTTGCAGGAAGTCACTGTGGAGAAGAGTGAAGTATTAAAGGAAATAATGTCCTCAAGTTATAGAGATGGAAGATTTGAAGTCAAAGTGTAGCAAGGAGACAGGTAAAACACTGGTAATGTAGATAGCACTGTAATAAATGAAGTACATAAAATACTAGAGAGTGGTGAAAGTAAACCCCAGTTTTCTACAGAGAAAAAAGCCGCAAAGTAAGCAGAATCTATGGTGCATAAAACAAGATTTCCAAAGGAAAAGCAAACTCCTGGTTAAGGAAGCAAAAGCCAAACAAACTTTGATAGCAACCATCTTGATTTTTAAGCATTTGGTGATGGGAGGGACAAAAATGGAGAGTTCAAACTGCAAATCAAAAAAGGTGGACAGAGCTCGAGCACAATGTATATCTATGAGTTCAGCTTCCATATCAACAACAGCCAAGGAAAATAAGCAATCAAAAAGGAAAAGGGATTAGTGCACAGACGTACAGAAAGCAACTATGCCAACTAATGTAAACAATCGAGACACATTGAGCATAAATCAGCAATTCTTGAATTACTTACAATCAAGTGTTTAAAAATCTGAGTAACAACTTAGAAATGCAGGGATGTAAGGAACATCTACATTTACATATGAATGACAATGCAGAACTATGCATATCTAAAGATTCAAGGGAGAAGAGTTCTAATAAAGAGGCACCTTTAATTGAAATTCATTCAATATTTGGGAAAATTGCAAATCAATCAATTTTGAGAAAATAGCATCCATGATTAGTAAATTTAAAGTAAATGAATACATTAAAATGAGTAATGGTAATGGCAAAAGGTGTCATATATAGAGCACTTATGTCCAAGACATATGGACATAGATTATATACATGGCAATTGAATTAGAAATAAACGTTAAGAGGAAGTTGGTGGATGCCTAGTTAGAAAGAAGGTTGGCAGACTATGGAAATACGCTGGGAAAACTCAGCATTTGAAAAGTGAGAAAAGAGGAGGGTTGACAAAGCGACATGTTGAAAAGGGATTTATCAGAAGATCAATTCAGGTAAGGATGAACAGGAATACAAGTTGATCACATTCCAATATGTGTGGTCAAGAATCCATTCAATTATTCCATTTAGTACAATTTTGGCATTTTTATGTTATGATTAAGAAAAGAAAACATGTTCAGTAAGTGTGTACGTTCATTCAACAAGATCAATGGTGACAATGGCTCTTTATGTAGTGTTATGATCTTTAAGCTGAACCGCCGGTGGCGCAATGGGTTAAACCCTTGCCCCAGCAGGATTCCTGACCAAAAGGTTGGCAGTTCAAATCTGGGAGTGGAGCTGAGCTCCCGTCTGTCAGCTCCAGCGTCTCATGCAGGGACATCAGAGAAGCCTCCCACAGGATGTTAACACATTTGGGCGTCCCCTGGGCAACATCCTTGCAGATGGCCAATTCTCCAACACCAAAAACAACTTGCAGTTTCTGAAGTCGCTCCTGACACACACACACACACACACAAATCTTTATATTTGTGAAGCAACTGGGTGGTCAGAACCCAGAACCTTTGTCAGGCACTAGAAGATGAACAAGTACAAATTGTAGGGGGCTAAATTTGACACAACAGAGTTGCCGTCAATACTGAAGAAACAGCCAACCCAAGAGAGGAGGCTTGGATAATTTCCATCCACAGGTGGATTGCTCCTTGTGCCACCCTGCAAATGAGATTGGTTTTATCATGAAGATTATTCTGGGATGGCAAGAAGAGCAATACACACCCACCCATGGGAATTTTTAAAAAGAGGAAGAAAAGAAGGGAGGATTTGTGACACATTTCTGAGTATTACTTTCAAGTTATTTGATAGAATTGTTTAGATGATGCAGTTAGATTAGGTGCTGCTGCTAGTGTAGTCTGGAAGGAAATGGATAAAAAAAATGATGGGGTCTCAATGGTTCCAATGAAAAAAGAATGTGGACTCCTTCAGTAGGATCGGCACACGGGATCACTCCTCCCACCACCCAAGAATAAATCTTCACAGTAACACCAATATTTCAGTCTCCGGCACTAAAGTATGCCTAAAGTAGTAATACATATTCCTGTGCAGTAGTTTGTTAAGTGTTTGAAGCGGTTTAAAAATATTAATAGAAAAGACCTCCTGAATTAAATGTTTTCATCCTGTGTAGCTGAAGGGAATTTAAGCATTAAGTCACAGAGTTGTTTGAAGAGCATTCAGTAACACTAAAATGCTGTAATCTGAAAATATAAGTACTGGTACGTTATAAATTGAATGCCCTTTTCTTTAGTTGAAGAGGAATAGGCACACTTCTAACTCAACTTATAAAAACATTTGGATACAACCAGTGCAATGCAAACACCGGTTTATGTATCTTAAGTGTGACAGTTGATAGATAATTCTGGGATGGTCCAATTTGGGGCGGGGGGGGGGGGGGGGGGGGGAGAGATAAACTTATTCAACCAAACACATGAAATGTCTTTTCCATCTTGGACAAACACAACTGTTCTTAATTGCTGAATTAATTCAGCAATTTGCATCTAATTGTTCTTGGGCATTTCTTCCGTTTTGCAAGTGCGGTATTGTTTGATAAATGGCATTTAAAATTTCCTGGGTTATAAACTTAATTGAAGTTTCTCCAAAAATAGCACTCCAACAAGTCAATACGTTTTATGTTTCTCCTATGTTTGTCTCATACCTAAGGCGGAGCTACAGCTGATGCAGCAATGGGGGTTACTTAGTATTTAGTATGTTGAGTCAGCGGACTCAAGTAACTTGACATTCATGCCTGGACACAAAATCATGTTGTTACACCAATAGCAGATATGTTTGACTATACATGAGTCAGAATGCCAAGATAGCTCCATATCTGTGGAAAATCTGCACTTCTGCCATTAAATCATGCAGAACTGGATGATTATTTTTAAAATGCCTTAAGTTAACAAAGGATGGCCCTAATCTTTCTTCCCGTAATCAAACATAGTAAATGCAACTTTTTACCTGTTAAAGAATAATGCAGCAGCGGCAGAGATGCTGGCGAGTGCTTCCTACAGAAGGAGTTGGAGTTACTGGAGCAAAGTAAGCATGAACTTTCACGTCTGGTAGGTGAGCCTATAGGTAGCAATTAATTTTTAATAAAATATTAACCTTGCATATTAAGTTTCAATATAGTTTTTTTTAATCCTGCTACAACATGTTTAGATCACCCCAAAAATGCATCCAGCTCAGTTCTATAGCACTAGTAAACATGAAACAAGGGATTTGAATGGGAACCATACTGAGCATGTGCAATTCAGGCAGAGTTTCAGTCAAAGAAATCTAGCTCTAGATGAGTTTCCAAATATAGTCTACACAAGAGGAGAGAATCCTGTTAATGATGAGAGTGTTTTGAATTAGTGAATTGTAGTTTTCAAAGTTAGCATTTGTGTGTTCAGAATGTAATGCTGTGAAATGCAATGTGCTGAGAGTATAATTCCAGTGTGGAAAGAGTTAACTGAGTCATGAGAAGAACGGCATTCCTAGAGAGTCGTGAATCTTAGTGCGGAGAGTTTTGGTCGAGTACGCCGTGCGTCTTACGTCAAACATCACTGTGGAATGTAAGGAGGTGCGGATTGTAGATAACGTGTTGAGAAGAACCATGTAGCTGCCACTTGAAATGGAAGCAAGTACTTGCTCTGCTTAGCTTCTAATATAAATAGTGTGTTTAATAAATTAGCTTTAGTTTAAGAAGATGTGTTCCAGTGCCTTGCTGTGTGCTGAGATCTACATTTGGACAAATCCCACACTTATGTTCACAGATCGACTACTCCAAAAATCACAAAAGTAGCTCCATTCTACTACCTTAATGCTCTGCATTGACCCAACAAGTTCAGTGTGATTTCACAGTTCACAGCTCACAGAAAAACAGGTGGAATACCTGCAACTTCATATGCCTTTTTGGGTGGTATGCCCATTCCTTGAGTAGTCATTTGCAAAACCACTGGATTCGGGCCCTTTTCCCCAGGAAGTATAGTTTGTCCAGTCAGGCAGTCTGTCTAGAGAAACATGTTGTGCTGAAATAGACAGGACTGGCCTCTCTACCCATTGGAAAAGCAGAACTGCCTCTGGGTGAAGAGAATGAGGCCTGGGCCCTACTTGTTCCACGACATAAAGTTGTGCTTTCCATAAGTAACAGCACATTCTTTCCCTTAGGCAGTGGGTCAAAGCAGAGTAACACCAGGTGAGGTGCTCTCAACCCTTCTCTCTGTGATCACAGAACTTGAAAAACAACACAAACCACACTGCGGTCAGATAATACGTACTCTTATTCTTTTGATGCCCGCACGGGAGACTTGCTGACAGTCATACAGCTCAATTCTCTCTAAGTTGTGGCAGTTCTCAAGGTGTTCTAGAGCCACATCTGTGATTAGAAGGCAGTTGTCCAACTCGAGAACCTGGAGCCTTTCATGTCCACATGTGCTGCTGCTTAGATGCAAAATCCCATCATCTGTGATGTGTTCACAGTGGGACAAGCTCTATAATAGGAACCAAACAAAAACATATATTAGTGATATCTGATTTCTGGCACATGCTCTTAAAGATAAATCTTCTCTTCCACAGGATGGGCTTCACCTCAGCCTATAGGTTTCTTGCAAGAGCAGGGTTTCTCAACCATAGTTCCCTGGAGTTCTTTTAGAGACTGTCATTAAAAAAAACATTTTTGAGCTATATCCTTTTTTTTTATATAGTGGTTCCCTGAAACTTGAAAATGTAAAAAGTAGAGAAAAGACTGTCATAGAATAAGTAATCTAATGTAGAATGCTACCACCAGGAGGAGCCTCATACAGCAGTAATATTCTAAGTGCGCTGCTTGCTAAGTTTAATTACATGTGCTCTGTGGTAGGAGCACTTGTTTCAGTACAATTGCAATGTGCACAAATCACTCCAAAAATACCAAATGGACACACTGGTATGGAAACGGTGACAATATTATATATTTCTTTTAAACTGCTGTCGTAGCTGTTATATTGAATGTATTTCTTTATTTATTACTAGGCATTCCCTGCCACATGTTGCTGTGGCCCAGTCTGTGTATATGTGTTTTGTGTGTGTATATATTTGTGTATATGTATATATGTCTGTGTTTGCATTTATATATGTGGTTTTGCACATGCGTTGTAATGTGTGTGTGTGGTGTTGTTGGTTTTTTTTTGTTTTTTTGCTTTTTAAGTCTTCTGCTATGTTTTTCAGTGTTTTTATGAGTAATGGTCACTTGTTGGTATGATACATGTATTATGTCCAAATTTGGTGTCAATTCGTCCAGTGGTTTTTGAGTTAATCCCATAAACTATATAAATAAAAACAACACATTTTTATTTATATAGATTTCACTAATATTTTAATATCTGCTAATATATTGTTAGTATCCTCAGTTCTGTAATTTCTCATCCTGCATTTTCCATTTGTTTCCATCTATGCATTCAACATTAGTGGTCACGGTGAATCTGTCTGAGAGTTGTCTGCATCTACTGCATTTGTATTATTTCCAAACAAGCTGCCAAAACCTGGCCATTATATGTTGCAATTGGCATATGCTGATATGCTGTTGCCCTTCACAATCTGACATATTGTATGCCTCCATTTGCACTCTGAGCTCAATTGACCCCTGATGGAATCCCGTGACGTCATTATGCTTGAAGCCAAGCTTGTCCTCAACAGGGTACCATATTTTTATGGCACTCTTCCCCCTGCCTCCAATTTGTTGTCTGCTCTATCTTACTGCCCTATTTCTTTGACTTCTTTAATTCCAAATGTCACTTTGCTACTAATTTAGTTTCTGCTGTTTTAGTCACATATTTTTGCACTTTTCTCAGTGGTTTAAAGGTAATTAGCTTTCTTTGCCACCTTCTTTTTGTCACTGCTTTTATTTGCTATAGGATTTAGTTTACCGAACTTTCTTGCATTTGCTTCCCCTCTGTCTTTAATTTCTTTGGGTAATATCAGCTCCTCTGCCTTGCTTTCACTTGAAATCAGAAATATTTTTTCTAAATCCTCATTCCTCTCAACCACACTGATGCGATATAGTCATTTGAGTGATTAATTTATTGGCTTGCTCTCAGTCCCTCAGTTTGCTTTTCAGACATTGCTAGGATTTAATAAATCTCTTCCTTATCTCTCTACTGTCTCGTTAATGTATCTAATAGGGAGAAAGGTTCAGAAAAATGCAAGAAGAAGATAAAAAAACTGTTGGCAAAGGAAGGGTTCCAACTAGAAAAATAAAATTGAACATGGACACTTGCCACTTGGGACAACACGGAGGAGGAATCCAATCATGATGGATTGGCTCCTCATGTGATCTAACAATTCAGGATAGATCAAAGGAAAATAATTCATAAAGCTAATTTGTGGAATGGTGATAAATCACAACAGCTTTACATAGAAAAAAGCTATCAATAAAGTTTTAAAGACACTGGTCATGCTGGCTATATGTTGCCTTTAGAATCAGAAGCATCATGTCTCTTGAATAATTAGTAGTTTTTAAAAATCTATTTTTTTTAAAAAAAACTAGTGCTTAGGTGACTTCACATGCAGAGATCAAGATGAATACTTGCATAGTTTCTAATTTTAAATAATGTGTGTGTGTGTGTATGTAAAGGTTTCCCCTGACATTAAGTCTAATCGTGTCTGACTCTGGGGGGTGGTGCTTATTTCCATTTCTAAGCCAAAGAGCTGGCGTTGTCCATAGACACCTCCAAGGTCTTTTGGCCAGCATGACTGCATGGAGTGCCATTATCTTCCTGAAGAAGTGGTACTTATTGATCTTCTCACATTTGCATGTTCTCGAACTGCTAAGTTGGCAGAAGCTGGGCCTGACAGCGGGAGCTCACACTGCTCCCCAGATTCGAACCGCCAACCTTTTGGTCAGTAAGTTCAGCAGCTCAGCGGTTTAACTCACTAGGCCACCAGCGGGCCCGATACACACACAAACACACGCACAAGAAAATTTACGTAAATTGGAAGTATATAAGGGGGGAAATAGAATTATGCTTTCTTATGGACAGAATCTGTTGAATTCTTGTTTAAATGTTATAACTTTTAAATTGCATTACTTTTTAATGCTGTAAGCTGCTATAAGTCTTGCCCAAAAGTGAAAAGCTGGATAGAAATAGTACTCGTAATAATTATAACAGCAGCAACAACAACAACAATTTACATTTAGTACACAGAGCACTACTTGTGATCGGCATAAAACATTGCAAGTTTTTATTTTATTTTTATTTACAATGCCCTCTCTCCTTCACTGACCGGCTAATGCTCAGCAGCAATTTGAGCAATTCAAGGTTCCTCTGTCAAGAAGATACAATGGAATATGTTCCCCGAACAAGTTTATTTCATAATGTACACACATGTTTCACCTCTCAATATGAAACTCACCAGTGCTTGCAGTTTGGGGCAATGAATTGATAATTGTACCAGGGTATTATCTGTTATCTAGAAAGGAAAAATAGATTTATATGTGGAGCACTGTTCAACACAGTGATGAGCAAAATACATATTGAGCAAGTTTTTGTACTCTGTAACATCTTATTCAAAGTTGAAAACCATATTTTAAAATGATATATATTTACTAGATTTAAAGAAGGTTTATGCAAAGGGCACTCACCAGAACACATTCTTCTAAATCCATTTTTTCTAAATCATGACAGTTCTAAAAATCAGAATAAACATTAACGGTTTTACAGAAGCTAAGAGTTAAGAGTTGCAATATAACACTTAAATATTTTAATTCTCTATGTCCTAATACTTCAATCTCTGTGTTTGTGTATATCTGAATAAAAAGCTAGAATACAACAATAATCCTATCAACCCCCATTGATATTCTGGCCTTTATATCCTTGTGAATAGTGTGCACATTTTACAATGCATTTTTAAAAAGTGAGTGTAGTAGTTAGGGTTGGATTTGGCTGGCAAGAAACCTAGCTAAAAGTTTCCGGAGTTTAAAATTAACTGGCACTATTCTATAGCCTAACTTGCTTCAAAAGAGCTGATGTCATGCCAAAATCCCGCTGAAAGCTTCTCAGAGGATAGACAAAATACAAATTCTAATAATATTAACTTTATCTTACCTAATATTAACTTTATTTTATCCGCTCTGAGTCCCCTCAGGGAGATAGGGTGGAGTACAAATAAAGTATTATTATTGTTATTACCCGTGCTAGAAGTGTAAAACCGGAATCAGTGAGTTGTGAACATCTTGCAGCCTCCAGAATTCTGGGGAATAAGTTTTAAAATTGAGAATAAAGTCAGAATAAAATCATTATGCTAAGATTCAGAACCTAGTGTTTGATTTTAACAATGGAATAAAGAATAGATCATCTACAGCAAGTCCAGTACATTATTCAGATTATTCTCATTTCACAGTTAGACTGCCAATCTCAATTCATAAAACATAAAGAAAATAATATGTCCAATGAAATATGCAAAAATTAAAAATACATCCCATATTCAGACCAAAGAGAAAAAAGGTTGAACTCTGCAATTGTTGGCGTGCTTCTTACACAAAAACAAAGATAGCCAATGGAACTGGTGATTATTTGGTTTCATCCAGACCTTGAACATTTCATTAATAATGTTGATGGTGTGGGATTCACTACCTCTTGGAATTCCATGTTGCCACAGATCTGAAGCATCTACTTTTTAAATTGTGGTGAAATGCCTGCATCCTTTTTATTGACACTGACACCAACACTGAATTATCATTCATGCTGTCATATTTTTAGGGCTAGATCACACTAATATGCTTGGTTATTATCAAACTCAAACTTGGGAGACTCGGAATCATATCAGCTTCTGGAAAAACCTTTACTGTTAAATGATCAGATTCGGTAGCAAACCCAATTGTCTAGAGCTATAGTTCCCAATCTTTGGTCTTCCAGGTATTTTGAACTTCAGCTCCCACAATTCTTAAAAGCTGGTAAACTGGCTGAGATTTCTGAGTGTGGAAGCCCAAACCAACTGGAGGAGCAGAGTTTGAGAAACACTTGTCTAGAGAGAAGAAGAAAAAATAAACCACTGGGAATATCACACTTTTTTCTGTCTCTCTTAGAAGAAATTAAAATTAAGTTTTAAAAACTAATTTAAAAAAAAAACTAGAAGAAAGGAAGAACTGCAGCCACAATCCTTAGAAAATAAAAAATTGCAAAACAAAATATAAAATGCACCAACCTTTCTATATTCACCTTAAGGAAAATAATGTAGAAATACATTGCAAAGAAAAATTCACCTCCACAAACAGACCCTAAGGAGAAGTGGGAGGGGAACAGTATCAGGAAGAGGGAGATGCACAACACACAGAATTCCCAGTAAAGTATCACTTGTATTTTGACTAACAATTGGCTGAGGTCACGTTGTCAGACCAAAACAAGGCCGAACAAGCTCCATATACTGGAGGAGTTCTGGCTGGGACAAGATGGGAAATGAATTTATGAACGCTCCTATGGGATTTGCATGGAGCCTGAGCTAGCCAGTCTCAGGTAAGGGTGGTAGGACTTTGCTGACAAGAACCAGATAAATGTCTGGATGTTATTTTTTCCATATAAATTATTCCATGTCGAATATAGAAAAACTAGACAAGTGCACCCACAGATACTATCAGATGTGTCATCAGCAATAACACACAATTTGTTTCCTGTTCCCATTTTGGGCAAGGTAATATCTTTCTAGAACTTTCCCTATAGAGTCCAAGGGTACAACTACAGTGTAGAATTCTATAGCGTTGAGCCATGGCAGTGAAAGTGCAGTTTCATACTATTTTAACTGCCATGGCTCCATACTATGTCGTCATGGAAGTTGTATTTTTACAGGGTCTTTGTCAAAGAATGCTAGTGACTCCCCAAACAACAACTTCCATGGCTCCACAGCATTGAGCCATGGCAGTTAAAATGGTGCCAAATTGCATTAATTCTAGAATGGAGATATACCCTTAGTTTACCCCATATCAATTATGAGAAAGTTCTGCCTTCTTACTCCTTCCGATACTATGATTCTATGAGGGAAACTGTCACCAAATTATGGAGCATGGTTTCGTTATAGGTTTTTCCGGGCTATATGGCCATGTTCTGGAGGTAATTTTTCTCCTGACGTTTCACCTGCATCTATGGCAAGCATCCTCAGAGGTAGTGAGGTCTGTTGGAAGTAGGAAAAATGGGTTTATATATCTGTGGAATGACCAGGGTGAGACAAAGGACTTTTGTCTGCTGGGGCTAGTTGTGAATGTTTCAGCTGATCACTTTGATTAGCATTCAATGGCTTGGAAGTGAAACATTCACACTAAGCCCCAGCAGACAAAAGTCCTTTGTCTCACCCCAGGTCATTCCACAGATATATAAACCCATTTTCCTACTTCCAACAGACCTCACTACCTCTGAGGATGCTTGCCATAGATGCAGGCGAAACGTCAGGAGAAAAATGCCTAGAACATGGCCATATAGCCCGGAAAAACCTACAACAACCCAGTGATTCCGGCCATGAAAGCCTTCGACAATACATTGAGCATGGTTTTGTTTCCAAATTGTCCCTACCGATGCACAAAGCTGGTTCCTCTTTCTGTATTTACAAACAAATGTTTGGAAAATTCATGTTATAAGTTCTCACTTTGCGGAAACACGATTGGATATATTCAACTAAGTTACTCAAAGAAAGCAGGAAGAAAGGTGAGAGAAGGCTCAAGGGTAATATTGAAGACAAATCAGCAATTCTATAACTACTTTCAAGGGGAGGTTGCATTAGTTTATTGCACCAAAAACAACAGTCTTTCACGTCATCTCAAAAGCTAAGGGCTCCATTGTAACATAAACTTTTGTGGACAAGGGTTTATCACTGGCTCTATTCACACATCAGAGTTATAACAGTTTGATATCAGTTTAACTGATGTGATTCTATTCTATGGAATCCTGGAATTTTTAGTTTGGCAAGGGACTTGGAAATCTAAGTGCTGCTCTCTGGCAGTCCTTCATGAAACTACAAACTGCAGGATTCCATATGATGGAGCTTTGGTAGTTAAAGTGGTTATCAAATTGCTATAATTCTACAGTGTGATTATACCAACAGAGAACTATTTCAGCCATTATCACTCTGTAATCTACCACAATGCTATTCCAAGTGGGGCTCCATGGGGCGGTGCCAGTTTAAGCCATTAGTCTGCGGTGAGCTTCCAGGAAAATATGCAAATACAGTAACACAACACACATAAATTTGTCAGTGCACCACATCAGATAGTTTGAGAAGCACTGCTCTAGAATCTTAAAGCCAGTGTCTATGAATGTATGTGTTTCAATATAGCTTACTGAACGACATTTACTACATGCCACACAGGCTGCAATCCTGTATCTCAGGGGTCCTCAAACTATGGCCCTCCAAGGTCATTTACCCGGCCCTCGCTCAAGGGTCAACCCAAGTCTGAAATTCTTTGAAAACACACAACAACAACAATCCTATCTCATCACCTAAAAGCAGGTCAACACTTCCCATTGAAATACTAATAAGTTTATGTTTATTAAAATTGTTCTTCATTTTAATTATTGTATTTTTAAGTGTTTTTTTGCACTACAAATAAGATATGTGCAGTGTGCATCAGAATTAATTCATATATTTTTTTCAAATTATAATCCGGCCTTCCAACAATTTGAGGGACTGTGACCTGGCCCTCTGTCTAAAAAGTTTGAGGACCCCTGCTGTATATATTCATTTGCAAATAAGCACCATAGACCTCAATGCGATTTCTAAATAAATACGCACAAAGCTATGAAGATGTTACCATTCAACAGTATTATACATTCACAACTTATATGAAAATTAATACAACTTCACAAGAGTCAGAGAAATAACATCAGCACTTACTAATGTAAGATCTGAGCAATACTCACTTCAGCCTTGGACAGTTCAAACCAAGCGCTATGAGAGAAACATCTGTAAGGTTTGTACAACCAGAAATACAGAGAGATTGGAGTTGATGACATCCTCTACAGATACCCACTAGGCCATCATCTGTTATTTGCTGTAACAAAGAGGGGCGGAAAGCTTTGTCCTCTATTGTCATGGTGTGTTTTAAGAAGTATCAAATTAATATACATGTGTCATATTGTTTAGTCATCTGGGAAAGAACTCCCTCCAACACAACTCTCTGGACATCCAGAATTTGTTTTAACATGCTATCGCTGAATTTATTTTCATAATTTAATAACTACATGTATTTGGATAGCAGTTTCTAAATGCAAGATATTAAACATTTAATGTAAAAAAGCAAGAATATTAACAGCCAGAAAGAATACGGAGAAGCCTGCATCTAAAAGAACCACTAAATGTCAGTAATATTTTGAAATTTCTTTTTATCTGGGGTGACAATCCTGTGGCCTACCATATATTTAACAATGCTGTATCTTGCCTCGAGCTGCAAGAAGTGGGTGGTATTATTGTTATTGTTATTGCTATATTATGATTTTTTTAAAAAATCAAAAGTGAATTGAGAACATACTGCAAGGCGCTTCTGGTGTGAGAGAATCGACTGTCTACAGAGACATTGCCCAGGGGACATCAGATGTGTTATCATCCTGTGGGAGGCTTCTCTCATATCCCTGCATGGAAGCTGGGGCTGACGGACAGGAGCTTGTGCTGTCTCACAGAACCTTCAGGTCAGCAGTTCAACCAGTACAAGGGTTTAACCTATTGCACCACTGCAGCTCCCTTATATTATGACAATGATGATGATTTTATATTTTCCAGCATTTTCCCCATCATTGATCAATTAATTGGGTAAAATGGTACCATTATATGAGACATAAAACAATGACTGAATCAATCTCAAGTGTTGCTTACTAGAAGAAGGAGAAGGAGAAGGAGAAGGAGAAGGAGAAGGAGAAGAAGGAGAAGAAGAAGAAGAGGAGGAGGAGGAGGAGGAGGAGGAGGAGGAGGAGGAGGAGGAGGAGGAGGAGGAGGAGGAGGAGGAGGAGGAGGAGGAGGAGGAGATGATTTAAATTGAGGCTTGGAATATTTTTTGACCCAAGAACTACATTTCCTTTTGTGTATCTACAGGGGGTCAAAACTCACAGCTGAGTCTCCTATGTACAAAGATAAAACATCACAAATTACACACACTCACACCACCACCACTACTAATACTGAGGATTCTGGAGTAATTTATCAGGGGACAACAATGAGCTAAAAAGTTCCACTGTGCAACTTGAAATTTGGATACATGGCATCTGCATGTTTAACCAAGATTACCGCTGTATGATTGTGTGCAATGTAATTATGTCAAAATACATTTAGCTAAACAAGCTCCTACTATTTAAGTCCTTGTCCAGAGAACTTTGTTTGGTTTGTGTCAACTATATTTTCAGCACTATTTTTCAATTCATACATTGAATATGTAATAGATTGTGCCATCTTCCTCATCGTTAATATTTAGGATTTCAGGTTAAAACCACAGAATGATTGGAGCTGGAAGAAACCACAGGGCCATCCAGTCCAACTCCATTTCCTCCAGTTCTCTAATTAAACCACTCCTGATAGATAGCCATCCAGTCTGTTTAAAAGTCCCCAAATAAGGAGCGTCCACCACACTCCCGAGGCAGTGAGTTCTACTGTTCAACAGCGCTTATGTGTGATTGAAGAACAATTCTTACCGTACATGACTGAAGGTTTAATATAACCAGTTGATGACAGTGATTCTCAATATGGTGAAGTGCTTCATCTACTAGCTGTATCAAAATAATAAATATAGAAAATAAATAAGTCATAGTAGAAACACAACAGTATGGCAATGCAAAGTATCAACTGAAACAAATCAATTACTGTATTTTATCAACTGCCACATTTTTTCCCCAAATATCCCAATATAAAACTAATCCATGCAAGTTCAGCTTAGTACCTATGCAGGTTTATACCTGTGTACATCCTTTAAGAAATAGTGCCTTTAGTCCACTACACCCTTTAACCAGTGCTTCAATACCATCTTTTGTAATCTGACCACACCAGGAAAGATTCAGGAGTTCCAGATTTTGGCACCCTTCACTGTAACAATTAAGAAAACAAAACATGAAGTTTGAATAGTTATTACACGGAAATTAAACTTATATGAATGAACAAGTACTATAGGTAACTACAGCCACTGCAAAAAAACCAAAAAAACTTGAGAAATGACCACACACATCTTTGATGATTTGAGAACCACTAATACTAGGATGATATTGTTTGAGGCAATACTAAGGTGTTGGTTTCAATATATGCCCAACACACTGTTTTTCTTTTGCTTTTTACCTGAGACTCTTTAAAGAGTTGTTTGTAATAAAAACACAAGATGTGAGATCCAGATGTTTTAGTCTGGAGCAGCATTTACCAATGCTGTAACAAGTGCTGTAATGAAAACACAGAATAAAAATATAATTAGAGTTTGTTTGTTGTTTTTTTAAATGAGGCATTGCATCAAATAATATCTACTTACCTATCAGTAATTTTTGTGCATCCATTAAGGACTAAATGTTCAATATTTCTACAGTTCTGTGCAAATGTTCTGGAAGAAAATGAAATAGTCCAATTAAGCAGAACACATTTTACTGAGATTTCGATTCCCCCTATGTAACATTACATAGCATAGCCAAATTTGAAAGAAAACCTGCGTTCTGTAGTTCCTTACATTGTGTCTCAAAATTTATTTTCTGATTTGTAGCTTTCCTTTAATCAGTACAAGATCATACAAAGACTGAAAACCTGTATGCTTCTGTCCTCTTGAAACTGTTAATTATAACAAGGTCCAACATGTGTTTATAGGCTGATCCTAGAATTAATTAGAATAAAATAGAATTTAAATTACACCAGTGCTTCTAATTGTGCCTAGAATTAGCTCTTAATGATTTATTTATTTATTTATTTCCCACATTTGTATCCTGTCCTTCTCATTCAAAGGGACTCAGGGTGGCCTCACAACAGGCAGCAATTCGATGCCAACCACACAGGTAAAGGTATAAGTTTCCCCCTGATTAAGTCCAGTCGTGTCTGACTCTGGGGGATGGTGCTCATCTCCATTTCTAAGCAGAAGAGCTGGCATTGTCCGTAGATACCTCCAAGGTCATGTGGTCAACATGACTGCATGGAGTACCATTACCTTCCCACTGGAGCAGTACCTATTCATCTACTCACATTTGCATGTTTTCAAATTGCTAGGTTGGCAGAAGCTGGGGCATAACAGCAGTTGCTTATGCCGCTCCCCGGAATTGAACCTGTGATCTTTCGGCAAGCAAGTTCAGCAGCTCAGTGGTTTAACCCACTGCGCCACTGGGAGCTGACGACATACAATTCCAAAAATAACAATTGCAATTAAAACCACATAATTAAAACATCAATTATTAAACATCCATTAAAATCATGCAAGTTCAAATCATAGTCCAAGATCTGTCCATTTGTCAGTCACATTAAAATTTCTCTCATTATTGCATTGCTACAATTACTGCTCAAATGCTTGGTCCCACAACCATGTCTTAAGTTTTTTCCTAAAGGATAGTAGGGAGGGGGGTACTCTGATTTCATTTGGGAGAGAGTTCCACAGACTTGTCTCATATTCTGATGGTAAATGGTTCCAAAAAGTGCTGTCATTAGTATTTTTGAACCATGGGACATTGGCATTCAGAAGTTTTTCACCCCTAATATTAAAGTTCTTCATAGCCATGGTGCAACAGCTGGGAGAAATTGCTTCAAAAGCGTACAGCTCTAAGCATGGGACACTATATTAAGGAAGTAGACAAACTGTGGTTCCCAAGCCTGTGCTTGCAGGCTTCAGTTGTCCCCCCACCCCCCCCCCCCGACTTCCCAGACTCTTGCTTTTCTGCCCCCCCCCCCCCCAGAAATGCCTTGCCTTTACTAGGTTTACATTCACATTTTAAATATGCTCCTCTCAATACATTTTCATGCAAAAATAGAGTTCCTGATATTGACTATGACTGGTCAATTCTATTACAAAACATATGAACTTGAAAAAGTGAAGTTTTGGGGCTGGAAGATGCATTATCTCCATAGTATTCCTTGTGACAGAATCATTTGTTACATAAAGATGCCGAGTGGGAAAGGTTTGCAACTGTTAGGCTGCAACTCAAATTAGCCAGTGGCAGCAAAAAGTGCAAGTCAAAGTTCAGAAACAGCTAGAAACTTACAAACGGCCCCTCTCTGCTCTAAGTGACCCAGTGATCACTATTTACATAGAACCATAGAGCTGGAAGAGACTACAAAGGTCATTCAATCCAACCCCCTGCCATGGAGGAAAAGCACAATCAAGGTACTCCCAAAATATGGCTATCCAGCCTCGGTATAAAAGCCTGCAGAGGAGCTTCCACTACACTCTGAGGCAGAGACTTCCACTGTTGGACAGCTCTTACTGTCAGGAAGTTCTCTTAGTGTTCAAGTGGAACCTCCTTTCCTGTAATTTAAACCCACTGTTCTGAATCTTAGCCTCCAGGCCAGAAGAATACAAGCCTACTAACTCTGTATTCAGCAGTGGAACAATTTCTTCCCTTAGCTGCTCACTCACAGTGAATTTAGCGCTCAGCTACAAGGATCTTTTATCTATTCAGTCACAATCATTATGCAGAATGGGCCAAAGGTCAGCGGAAGCCAATACGCACAAATACATGTTTCTGCTTTGTCCTATTACAGCCTCATTTCAACCATATTGAACCCATGCCCATTCAAATGTGCCCATATTTCAAAGTATTACTTACTTCAAGGAGGAGTCTCCAACCCCAAGACAGCCTCTCAAACTTAGCTGTCTCAGGAACCCACCACATCTTTTGGAAATATTTTCTAACACTCGGCCCTTAAATAAATGAAACAAATGTCAATTTCATATCTAATCAGATCAAATCTTTCTGAAGATTTTGTTCAAATTCTATTTTAATCAATGGCATGACTCCTATTAATGAAAAAACTTATCTGGGAACCCAAGAAATGGTTCTTTTGAGCACATATGGATTTCTTTGAAATAAATACAACATGTGGAAAGTTGCTATTATTTCATATATTGTACATGTTGAGTTCCAATACTGGAAATGCTTCAAAGTTTTTCTAGTCCAAGTGTTTAGTTTCTGATCCATTCCTTCTGTAACCTTACTATATAATAGCAAACTGTTTACAACCGAGAAAAGGTAACTTATGCCAAATTCCAGCATCACAGTGGTTGAGTATAAGGCTGCATCTCTGCATGGTAGAACTGATGTAGTTTGATACCACTTCAACCACCAAGGTTCAGTGCTATAAAATCATGAGAGCGATAGTTTCACGATGCCTTTAGTTCTCTTTGCCAAAGAATGCTGGTGCTTCACCACACTGCAAGTCCCAGGATTCCATAACATTGAACCATGGCAGTTAAAAGTGGTGTCAGAATAAGTGGATTCAGGTATGTATTAGGCAACAGAATGGGTGAGGTTTCACATAGTTGCCTGCTGCCCTTGAAAGGTATTACAGCAGGGCCATTGATTACACAAGCTTATTTATATGCTAAGAACTCTGAATACCATAGAATTGTTCTGGAGTATACAGCAATACCTAGAATAGTATTCTCTCTAGATCTGCAGTGCTATTAATATTAATAGTAAACCATATTTTAATTTGTTACCTGCCTCAAGGCATGTTACCTGGCTCAAGATGGTGTACAACAGAGTTAAAACACCCAGGTAAAACAAAATGCTATTTATTTATTTATTTCGTATCAAAAGCATTGCATAAATTAGTATGAAACTGATAAAAATAGAAGGAGCACAAGCGGCTAAATAGCTTTTGACCAAAAACGTGCAACAGCAACGGTATTGAATGTAGCCTCCAACAATTCTTCCTCTGTGCATGAGGCAAGGCATAGTGGACAAGAAATGCCATTTAAAAACATCTATTAAAATAAATAGTACAAATATTAAAATGTGACATTAATAGAATGTAAATTTAAAACTGGATATGCCTGCCAGAAGAGAGAAATCTTTTATTGTATTTTAAATTCTGACAGCTCATTTAGCTGTTGGAGTAATTCCAGCAGATCATTCCACAGTCTTGAGGAAACCAATGAAAAGGTCCTTGAGAGAGTTTATAGTCAACTTTCATCACTTGCTCTGGCAGAAATTGACCATAGAATCACATAGCGGCCTAAAGAGAACACTTCTCTAGGCATTGCTGTGTCAATCAGAGCGATTCTATGGTATGTTTTGACCAGAAATCCAAGACATTGTTCATTTCAGGTATGAAAAAAAGATTGCAAATTGTTTAAGAAAATCATTTTATACTAAGGAAACAGGTTCCTTGAGTAATACAAGGTCCTACTTTACTAATTTCAAATTCATGCTCAGCCACAATATGTCTCTTCAGTTGTAACATTAATTGGAAAAAAACCACAGTATTCCTACTAACCTCTACATCTGTCTGAAAATTAAAAAGATCTATCCTTTGCCAGTTACTTCCATCCAAGGCCAAGACATGCCAAGCCTGAAATACACAAACAAACACATCATATACTTCCAATCAATTTCAGTAAAGACAACTTACATTTTCAATACTTTCCTCTGAAACAATGTGGTACAGATATAAAGATGAATAACCACAACCGTTTACTAATAATTTAATAATGTAAAATTATGCTTTATGTTTTGGGGCCTAGAAGTGCAGGAAAATTGCCTAATAACATATAAAGCAGTAAGAAAGAATCCTTATTTGGTGTTCGGTAGTAGTTATAAGTGTGAGCCAAGCTCATAACTAACCTCAGTTATAAGCTTTCTTGGAAGCTTTAGGCAAGTTACTATTTACCTGGGCCCAAATTTGCCACATTTGCAATAAGGAAATCGTAATATATTAACTTATCCAGACTATTAACCCATGAATTAACATTCTAAACATATTTAGCACAGTGTAGCACCATGGCTGAACCCAGATAATCTATTATTATTATTAACAAAGTTTAAGAAACAAACCAAACGATCTGGTTCTCTAAAGTTTCTTAGCATTGCTTTCTTTAGAAATTCCTGAAGCTGGTTTGTTCCCCTAAATCACATTTTAAAATGTTGGAGTTTAAACTGTAGTCAACTGAAAATGAAATTTAAAAGTTTCTACAGTGATCTCTCCACTATAGAAAGGAAGAAAAGGAAGAGTGCATGAGTTCAACAATCATTCATATACTATGAAACCATAATAAAGATTGTATCAGAACCAGGTCATATTATATTAAGTTAAAATGGTTATTAACAAATATACTCTACAATGTTTTTTGATGAGCTGATGCTAGAAAATTGTTTATTTTAAAGTAACTATGGGTCATTGTTTCTGGGGTCCTGGTTGGGGGGAGGGTCTTGTCTATTCATTCTATTTTATACATTAATGAAATCTATGATATTAAAAACATTTTAAAAAACACAAGTAAGAAAAACATCCTTTTTTGCTATTTACAGAACAATGAATATTATAAGACAAATGCTTTTCTGTACCTTAGACACTTGTGCGCATCGACACAAAGTTATTATATCCAGGAAGGAAAATATTCTATGAAAAAGGAGGGGAAAAGTAAAACTACAGTTCTGAATAATCCGACCTATCATACTCATGTTAACATATTAAATCAAGTTTTCTTTAAAAAATGAATGCTTGAATCAGATTAAACGTTCAAAGCTTGAATGAATGACCAGGGAGGGGAGAACAGAGCTAAGCTTCCCTACTTCCCTACTTTGCATACAGACACACAAACATTTTTATAACAGACTCAACTTGTCCCAAATACGCCTTTGTATTCTGAGTCAGGCAACAATGACTATTTACTTTCCTCTGTTAAATAAGAGAAAATAACACAGGCATTTTTGCTAAGAGAGGTGAAACTGAAGAACTGCAGGCTACAGTCCTGGCTTATTTTCTCCACTGAGGCTCTTTCTACACTGCCATATAAAATGCAGATTATCTGCCCTGAACTGGATTATATGGCAGTGTAGACTCATATAATCCAGATCAAAGCAGACAATGTGGATTACCTGCGTTGATACCCTGAATTATATGGCAGTATAGAAGGGCCCTCACTCTGCAGGCTGCAGATACAGCAGGTCCTCAGTATCCACTGGAGTGTGGTTTCAGGAAATCCTTCATCCTGTGGGTAGCAAAATCCATAGATGTGCAAGTCTCATTATATATCATAACATGGTAAAATGGTGTCCCTTATATAAAATGACAAATAACTCAAAGAAGTGCCAGAGAAATCCTGAGTATCTGTGAAATAGTAGGAGGCCATGGGTATGTCTACAAATGAGTGTAGTACTCAGAATGAGACAAAATCAAAGATTGCTTTCTGGAATCCCCCCCCCCCCCCAATATTTCTGAGCTATGGCTGTTTGAGTCTATTGATAAAGAATCCATGGATAAGGAGAGCCTGCTATACTCATTCCTCATTTTAAGTTTCTTTATTGCCTTTTCTCCAATGTCATTTTTCATTTCCCATTATCCTTGTTATCTCTCAATACTTATAATCAGCCGACGGGTTCCACATCTACAGATTCAATTGAGAAAAAAAAATCCAAACAACAATCTTGTTGCACACATTACATTAATATTCTGCTGTAAGCCTCCCGCCATTTCAGAGGTCCGCAGGCTGATTTTATTTATTGTTTTATTTATTTACAGCATTTATATACCGTTTTTCTCACCCCGAGGGGGACTCAAAGCGGTTTACACATAGATAATGGCAAAAAATTCAATGCTTTACAACTACAACAGTAAAACCACACTTTAAACATAAATCATATTAAAAACAGTGCATCATCAAATATCAAAACAGTTATTAAAACCATAAATCAATCTCATCAGTCGAGTCACCGTTCCAGTCCTTGTCCCACTAAAAGCTGCATACATCTATTGTCTGAAGGACTGGTCCCAGAACCATGATTTTATTTTTTTTCTAAAGGTCAGGAGCGAGGGAGCAGATCTTACCTCCTTTGGGAGTGTGTTCCATAGGCCCGGGGGGGGGGGGGGGCACAGCCAAGAAGGCCCTTCTCCTCGTCCCCACCAGCTGCATTTGAGTTGTTGACAGGAGTGAGAGCAGGGCCTCCCCGGATTATCTTAAATTGCGAGGTGGGACATAGATACCACTTTAGTATCCACAGGTTCCTGGAACCAACTCCTAGTGGACACCAAGGACTGTATTTACCCTCTATTCCCATGTTTATTTTACTATCTTCTTTATTAGTGTACAAATCAACATGTGCTGTTCCCATTTGGTGTCTTCTGTCTGGCATATTTTCCATGTTTAGAAATAAGATTTCCTTTACTCTCACACATCCATCTCTTCTGAGAGTTTAACATTTAAAGCTTTCCTGTAATGGAAAAATGCCACCTCTGTTCTTTGCAAATATTTCTGTGGTACATAATTACTTGCACATCCAAAGGATCACAAAAGTTGTTCATTCCATCCATCCAAATCATTTTTTGCAATCAGCTGTTGAATAATTTTTGCTGTAATCATGTTGATGAGAATTCTGCTTCTGAAAAATGGGATTTTATCCAAGTCAAAGAACTATTGTAATCCAAGAGTAGAGAATATGTGATCCCCCAGATGTTACCTAAGCCTCATGGAAAATGCATTCCAACATCTGAAAAAACATATTTTTCACCTTTCACTTAATATTGTTTTATTAAATGACTTTTGAATACCCACGAATCATTCAAAGCCATCAAATATATTACCATTTACAGCCTGTCTTTATTTGAAAGACTTTTGATGGGGTACATAGTTGTCCCCACTTGTTATGTTATGATTCAACTGTGAATTATAGGTTAAAGAAAGTGATGGTAATTTTTCAAACTCATACCTTCATGATCCTAGTTCAACAATCTTAATCACCATAGTGGTTTTCATATAATTCTTACATCAAGAATAATTGATATGGTCTATTGCAGTGGTTCTCAACCTTTCTAATGCCACAACCTCTTAATACAGTTCCTCATGTTGTGGTGACCCCCAACCGTAACATTATTTTCATTGCTACTTCATAACTGTAATTTTGCTACTGTTATGAATCGTAATGTAAATACCTAATATGCAGGATGCACTTTCATTCACTGGACCAAATTTGGCACAAATACCCAATATGCCAAAATTTGAATACTGGTGGGGTTGGCGGGAGGATTGATTTTGTCATTTGGGAGTTGTAGTTGCTGGGATTTATAGTTCACCTACAATCAAAGGGCATTCTGAACTCCACCAACGATAGAATTGAACCAAACTTGGCACACAGAACTCTCACGACCAACAGAAAATATTGGAAGGTTTGGTGAGCATTGATCTTGAGTTTTGGAGTTGTAGTTCACCTACATCCAGAGAGCTCAAACAATGATGGATCTGGACCAAAATTCGCACAAATCCTCAGTATGCCCAAATATGAACAATGGTGGACTTTGGGGGAAATAGACCTTGACATTTGAGAGTTGTAGTTGTTGGAATGTATAGTTCACCAATAATCAAAGAGCATCCTGAATTCCACCAATGATAGAATTGGGCCAAACTTCCCACACAGAACCCCCAACAGAAAATACTATGTTTTCAGATGGCCTTTGGTGACCCGTCTGACCCCGCAGGGGTCCCGACCCCCAGGCAGAGAAACACTGGTCTATTGTATAGTCTTAGCCATAGGTGTGGCAATGGGGTCTGCAATCTACTACTCATCATTACATCATTAATTTTTGAATCATTTGTATTCTGAGACAGTTTAGATTTATAAAATTGCCTACATGATGGAATATATTTTTTCTTCAATTATGCCTCTGCTCTGGCCTGAATTTTTCTCCCTATCTTGTAGATGCTTGAAAATTAGAAAGGAAATAAAGTAAAAGTCAGCCAAAAGTCTCCAAAAACATGTTACAAATAGACAACTGCCTGATATACCCACAAATAAGTTGAGAAATTGTAGTGAATAATCAAGCCAACAAATCAGATTTGACTTATCAATGTGAGTATTGTGCCTTAACTCTTATTAAATGAAGGAATCACCTTCTCTGTGTAAATGGATGAAAAATAAGTCTGTCCTGGGAGAACCTAAAAGAAGCACCAACCCTTTATTTGCCAGGGTGCCACTGGTCTCCTATGGAAGCATTGGTGATTTCCCCTGTCCACATAGTTATCCTGCACTTGTCCATGGGTCATAGAAAAATCCACAATTTTGGCCCCAGCACTTGCCCTCAACTTATATATGAGGTCAACTTATACTTCAATATACACACTAAGTCACTTTTAAGTTAGTTCTTACATATGCATGGCCCACCAAGAATTTTATCCTATTTGGATATTACAGTATACATAAAATATTCTATCTATATCTCTACCAATGTTTCTAAAGTTTTGGGTTTTCATATGTAACGGATGCATAATACATAATTCCTAATTACTGTCAATGCAAAATCTACTCACACCAAGCTGCATTAATAATATACTATTAAATGAAGTCAAAACAACATATTGATATATTTTGCAACAGGTGCCATTAAAAACTGCACCTCTAATAGCTAGTCTATATCTCAAGCATCAATGAAATTTAATCTACAGGAACTATCATATTGGAATTACAAATACAAAATTACCTTAAGAGAAGTTCTTTTGGTAATTCTTTGTTAATAAGGGCTTCTTCGTCATTTGAAAATGCCTAAAAAGAGGAAGAGACCACACCAATTCTGAATTACAACCACAAATTTGCCTAGCTCAAAATGAAAGATAGAGTTGCTGATTAAAATCATTCTTAAACATTTTCTTAAATAGGAATGCATGTTATTTTAACACATATTAGATTGAATCCAAAGAGCAATAGACAGAACAAAGAACTAAAACAGAACTAAACAGAACTAAACAGCCAAGAAGCCCACTAGTGCATGTTGAGTGAATCTTCCACTAGTGTCATACCTCTATAGCACAAGGGTTTCCTTTAGAGTACACTGAAAAAAATCACAATAGTGCAATTATGGCAGTGGGAAAACATTAAAATGAGAAATGTGGGGTATGGAAAGATGACGACAACTTCCCAGGAAATAGCTGAAGAAGGATGAGGGTCCGGGAAATATGCAAGGGGTATTTAAAAATGCCCTCTCTGTGAGAAAGCTATAGTGTGAATGATCACAGGGCCAAAAGAGAGCTGCAAAAAGCAGCATTGCAATCCCAATAGTATTGCTATAAAATCTGCCTTTAGCAAAACAAGTGATTAGTGTGGCAAGACTCTCAATTTCATAACAATACAGGCAGTCCCCAAGTAACGAATATTATTGGTTCTGTAGGTTTGTTCTTTAGTTGAATTTGTATGCAAGTCAGAACAGGTACATTTTTTTTAAGTGTAACTCCAGTCCCACATACACACCTATCTTTGGATAGCACAGGAAAGGGTTAACACCCTTGTAGTGTTTGTTTTTCTGTCTCTGCCTCTGTTCAGATTATTTTACCTCACTTCCTATCCCTGCAATAATTTGGATTTTACAAAAAAAAAAAAAGACGTTGTAGAAACAAAGATTGGTGATAAAGCTTCAGTGGAGACACCTTTTTCCCATGATAACTCTTCCAGGAGTGATTTTCTCTTCTGAGAGGTAGATCATAGAATCATAGAATCAAAGAGTTGGAAGAGACCTCATGGGCCATCCAGTCCAACCCCCTGCCAAGAAGCAAGAATATTGCATTCAAATCACCCCTGACAGATGGCCATCCAGCCTCTGCTTAAAAGCTTCCAAAGAAGGAGCCTCCACCACACTCCGGGGCAGAGAGTTCCACTGCTGAACGGCTCTCAGAGTCAGGAAGTTCTTCCTAATGTTCAGATTTCTCCTATTTCCTGTTGTCCTATCCCCATTCTTAACTATGAATCATTTGTAAGTCAGATGCTTGTAACTTATTGTTAAATCGACAAATTATGTAGGAACATAGTTGTTTCATATTTATTTGTTCATGCTTTTGCTCCATTCACTCTGAAAGAGTCACAAGGGAGAGAGGTTAACTGCTTCAAGTTTTACTTCCAGGCTTCAAGAAAAGTGCAAACTGAGAATGAATGCATGGCAATGGGTTTCTATCGAAAACATGCACTTGAAGAACACCTACAATGAAAATAGGCAAGATCCTGAAGTGTAAATATGTATATATTGCTACATACATATTTACACTTCAGTATCTTGTCTATTTCCATTGTAGCCAAATTTGTTTGTTTTTGTTTTGTTTTTGTTTTTTTGTCTAGTAGGCCTGGTCCCCCTCACACTAATAGACAACTTTCAGACAAAATGAAAAACCATGCTACAGGAAAAGTTGAGAAGCTTGGGGTTTACACCTCGAGTGTTAATAACAGTTGGATACGACAAAGCCAAATCCATGATTAAGCACTGTACCTGGGATGTGGAACTGCAAAGCATCTGGGAGAAATGGGCAGATACTCAGAAATTACAGGCACACCATACCAGGAATGAGTATGCCCACACAGTATGGAGAAAGTAGAAACTGCCAGGCATGTCCTTCTATACTGTGACTTTTATAGAGATATTTGAGCTGTTTTTATTACTCTCATTGCACAGAAGACACTTGGTAGAACTGATGACTACTACCTAGAACATCTCATCGATAATAGGGAGACATCGATCACTCTTAGGGCCTTTCCACACTTCATATAATCCAGAATATCAAGGCAGATAATCCACAATATCTGCTTTGAACTGGGTTTTCGGAGAGTCTCTCCACAGCTATTTAACTCAGAACATCAAGCCAGAAAATCCTACAATACCTGATTTGAACTGGATTATCCGAGTCCACATTGCCATATATTCCAGTTCAAAACCAATAATGTGGCACAACCTGGGGATCACAACCATACACGGTGAAGACATCTGCCCTTGCGCTATGCTACTCTGCTGCTGAGTATGCATGCCCAGTGTGGAACACATCTCACCACACTAAAACAGTGAATGTGGTTCTTAATGAGACATGCCGCATTATCACAGGGTGTCTGCGCCCTACACCACTGGAGAAATTACACTGCTTAACCGTTATTGCACCACCTGACATCCGCCGGGAAGTAGTAGCCAATAGTGAAAGGACCAAGGCAGTGACATCCCCAGCTCATCCCTTGTTTGGGTATCAGCCAGCATGTCAACGACTTAAATCAAGAAATAGTTTTCTTAGATCTACAGAGACACTCGCTGGAACACCTCAGCAAGCGAGAGTCCAAAAGTGGCAGGCTCAAACCCACCACAATCCGTGGGTGATACCAGATGAGACTCCCTCCTGGGCACACAGAAGACTGGGCGACTTGGAAGACACTGAACAGACTGTGCTCTGGCACCACGAGATGCAGAGCCAATCTTAAGAAATGGGGCTACAAAGTGGAATCCGCAACATGCGGGTGCGGAGAAGAGCAAACCACTGACCACCTGCTGCAATGCAACCTGAGCCCTGCTACATGCACAATGGAGGACCTTCTTGCGGCAACACCAGAGGCACTCCAAGTGGCCAGATACTGGTCTAAGGACATTTAATCAACTACCATGTTTGCAAAATTTGTTTTTTGTATCTGCTTGTTTGTTTTGTTCTGTTAGAAATGTAATATAATGGTATGGTTGCTGATGACGTGATAAATAAATAAATACCCTGTACTTTGGCCACATCATGAGAAGACAGGAAAGCTTAGAGAAGACAATGATGCTGGGGAAAATGGAAGGAAAAAGGAAAAGGGGCCAACCAAGGGCAACATGGATGGCTTTATTTATTTATCGTATCATCAGCAACCATACCATTGTATTACATTTCTAACAGAATGAAACAAACACACAGATTAAAAAAACACACACACAGAGATTTTGCAAACTTGGTAGTTGATTAAATGTCCTTTGACCAGTATCTGGCCACTTGGAGTGCTTCTGGTGTTGCTGCAAGAAGGTCCTCCATGGTGCATGTGGCAGGGCTCAGGGTGCATTGCAGCAGGTGGTCAGTGGTTTGTTCTTCTCCACACTCGCATGCCGTGGATTCCACTTTGTAGCCCCATTTCTTAAAATTGGCTCTGCATCTCGAGGTGCCAGAGTGTAGTCTGTTCAGCGCCTTCCAAGTCGCCCAGTCTTCTGTGTGCCCAGGGGGGAGTCTCTCATCTGGTATCACCCACGGATTGAGGTGCTGGGTTTGGGCCTGCCACTTTTGGACTCTCGCTTGCTGAAGTGTTCCAGCGAGTGTCTTTGTAGATCTATGAAAACTATGTCTTGATTTAACGTTGACGATGGACGGATGGATGGTATCATTGAAATGACTGGCTTGATTCTGAAGGAGCTGGGGTGGTGACGGCCGACAGGGAGCTCTGGCGTGGACTGGTCCATGAAGTCACAAAGAGTTGGAAGCGACTAAACCAGTGTTTCTCAACCTTCCTAATGCCGCGGCCCCTTAATACAGTTCCTCATGTTGTGGTGACCACCAACCATAAAATTATTTTTGTTGCTACTTTGTAACTGTAATGTTGCTATTGTTATGAATCATAATGTAAATATCTGATATGCAGGATGTATTTTCATTCTCTGGACCAAATTTGGCACAAATACCTGATACACCCACATTAGAATACTGGTGGGTTTAGGGGGGATTGATTGATTTTGTCATTTCAGAGTTGTAGTCGCTGGGATTTATAGTTAACCTACAATCAAAGAGCATTCTGAACTTCAGCAATGATTGAATTGAATTTGGAACACAGAACTCCCATGACCAACAGAAAATACTGGAAAGATTTGGTGGGTATAGACCTTGAGTTTGGGAGTTGTAGTTCACCTACATCCAGAGAACACAAACAATGATGGATCTGGACCAAATCCGGCACAGATGCTCAATATGCCCATATGTGAACACTGGTGGAGTTTGGGGAAAGTAGACCTTGACATTTGGGAGTTGTAGTTGCAGGGATTTATAATTCACTTAAACCAAAGAGCATTCTGAACATCACCAACGATAGAATTGGGACAAACCTCCCACACAGAACCCCCATGACTAACAGAAAATACTATGTTTTCTCATTGTTTTTGGTGACCCCTCTGATACCCCCTCACGACCCCCAGGTTGAGAACCACTGGACTAAACGAATAAATAACATAAAATGCATTGCTTGGAACATAGAAGTCAGTCAGTAGGAAAAGTGGAAGGCCATATTCGAAATGAGGGAAGCCATGGCCCTGAGTCTGCAAGAGGATAGGGTGGCCTGGGGGGGGGGGGGGGGGGCGGGGGGCTCTCACTGACAGGGTGGCCTTGAGTCCAAGGCAGCCTGAAGGCCCTTCCCAACAGAGCCTCCTCCTCCTCCAGCCCCTCCCAAGCAGGAGCCCATTCACAGCCCCGCTCCCTTCCAAACCAGCGCCTGAGGGGCCCATTCCAAGCAGGAAAGCCATCCCCTTGCTATTCTCCATGGCAGGCCCTGAGGAAAGACAGACCTGGAGGGAGGGGCCTCCCGCCCACAGAGACTCCCTTCTCGCCCCTCCCCTTGTGCTTCCGCGTGCCTTTCAACAGCTGAGGGAGCAAAGAGAGAGGGAGAGACTCACCATAGTCAAAGGCAAGACTGACGCTGAGGCCAAGGGACGGCGAGGGAGGGGAAGCGCGCGCTGGTCGTCGCGGTAACGACGCAACCGCTCCAAGGCCCGACCAGCCAACCAGGTGCCAGACCTGCGGCTCACGCGCCACCCACTCAGCGAAGAGGCAAAAGCCCAGAGAGGAAGCGAGGAAGCGGGCGGCGTCTTCTTTGGCGCGTGACAGGAGAAAGCGCCCGCCCATTGGGTTTCCTGCGAGGATATGCAAATCCGAGGGACACTGGCGCGCGAGACGCTTCAAAGGAGGAGGGAGGATACCTCAGTTCTGTTTCATTTGGCCTAGGATCTGGTCCCAGGTTTTCTGCTTTAACCTGGATTATATTATTTTTATTTACTTATTTACTTTGTTGGCAATGGACATTTTGGGACAGCTTTAAAAAAAAAAAAAAGATAAATAGATCAGAATTTTTTTATTCTTTTCTTTCTGTCTCCTGCAATAACGTAGAGGGAAATCTATATAAATAAAAATGTAATGTTCTAGGTTCTTGTAGGTTTTTTCGGGCTATAGGGCCATGTTCTAGAGGCTTTCTCCTGACGTTTCGCCTGCATCTATGGCAAGCATCCTCAGAGGTAGTGAGGTCTGTTGGAAATAGGAAATGGGTTTATATATCTGTGGAATGGCTGGGGTGGGGCAAAGAGCTATTCTCTGCTGGAGCTAGGTGTGAATGTTTCAACTGACCACCTTCATTAGCATTTGAAGGCCTGGCTGAGCCTGGGAAAATCTTTTGTTGAGAGGTGTTAAGATGTGCCTGGTTGTTTCCTCTCTCCTGTTTTGCTGTTGTAATTTTAGAGTTTTAAATACTGGTAGCCAGATTTTGTTCATTTTCATGGTTTCCTCCTTTCTGAAATTGTCCACATGCTTGTGGATTTCAATGGCTTCTCTGTGTAGTCTGACGTGGTGGTTGATGGAGTGGTCCAGCATTTCTGTGTTCTCAAATAATATGCTGTGTCCAGGCTGGTTCATCAGGAGTCTACCGTATACCATGCAGCTGTGGACAAGTCTACATAGGGACCACCAAACGCAGCGCCCAAACACGAATCAAGGAACATGAAAAGCACTGCAGACTACTTCAACCAGAGAAGTCAGCCATAGCAGAGCACCTGATGAACCAACCTGGACACAGCATATTATTTGAGAACACAGAAATGCTGGACCACTCTAACAACCACCATGTCAGACTACACAGAGAAGCCAATGAAATCCACAAGCATGTGGACAATTTCAACAGAAAGGAGGAGACCATGAAAATGAACAAAATCTGGCTACCAGTATTAAAAAACTCTAAAATTACAACAGCAAAACAGCAGAGAGGAAACAAGCAGGCACATCTTAACACCTCTCAACAAAAGATTTTCCCAGGCTCAGCCAGGCCTTCAAATGCTAATGAAGGTGGTCAGCTGAAACACCTAGCTTCAGCAGAGAGCTCTTTGCCCCACCCCAGTCATTCCACAGATATATAAACCCATTTTCCTATTTCCAACAGACCTCACTACCTCTGAGGATGCTCGCCATAGATGCAGGCGAAACGTCAGGAGAAATGCCTCTAGAACATGGCCCTATAGGCTGAAAAAACCTACAAGAACCTAGTGATTCCAGCCATGAAAGCCTTCGACAATATATTATTTTTATTTACTTATTTACTTTGTTGGCAATGGACATTTTGGGACAGCTTTTTAAAAACAAGATAAATAGATCAGAATTTTTTTATTCTTTTCTTTCTGTCTCCTGCAATAACGTAGAGGAAAATCTATATAAATAAAAAATGTAATGTTCGTTGATGGGATTTTCTTTTTGTTTCTGAATGAATTTCCACTCAAAAGGGCCCTTCCACACAGCTGTATAATATCCACATTGAACTGGATTATATGGCAATGTGGACTCAAGGCCCTTCCAGACAGACCCTATATCCCAGGATCTGATCCCAGGTTTTCTGCTTTAACTTGGATTATATTTATTTTTATTTACTAATTTACTTTATTTATTTTATTTATTTTGAACATTTTTACCCCACCCTTCTCAACCCCTAGGGGGACTCAGGGCGGCTTTCAATTGGCAATAATTCAATGTCGCATCATAAAATACAAAATTGCAAATATAACAATTAAAAACTTGGACATTAATAAATAAAGATTAATAAATAAAGATTAAACTTACGATCCATTTAGCTATTGCCTATCTGGTGGCTATTTATCTAGCCATATACTAATGATTACTCTGCTTAACTTATCCAAATCCACTTCCAAGCCATAGTCAAACATTATCAATTGTCCTTTAACCTAATTCCCCGAAGGCCTGGTCCCACAACCACGTTTTTACCTTCTTTCTAAAGGTGAGGAGGGATGACGATGACCTAATTTCCCCGGGAATCAAATTCCACAGGTGGGGGGCTACCACCGAGAAGGCCCTGACCTTCGTTCCTGCCAAACATGTTTGAGACAAAGGCGGGCCGAGAGCAGGGCCTCCTCAGAAGATCTTAAGCTCTGAGGTGGGACGTAGAAAGAGATACGTTCGGACAGGTATGCTGGACCAGAGCCATATATGTTTTATATCCCGCCCTCTCGCCCTCATTGAGGGACTCAGAGTGGTTTATGAGTCCCCACTGCCAGAAAAACTGGGATAAACAGAAAACCTGGGATCAGATCCTGGGATATAGATCCTATCTAGAAGGGCCCTCACATAATCCAGTTCAAAGCAGATATTGTGGATTATCTGCCTTGATACTCTGGGTTATATGGCTGTGTGGAAAGGCCCATAGCAAAACGTTAGTATTTTACTTTTTTTCTTTCCTTTTCTCTCCATATGATGTTGGTTATTCCTTCACTAATACCACAATTTTTAAATGAAATTGTATCTGTTGAACACAATAACAAGTATTTCCGCAATGTATCACAGTAAAGGGGTAATCTAGAAATTGACCTGTTCTAAAAAAAAAAAGTTGTCCTTAATACAGTGCATATGTGAAATAAATAATACGGCGGAACACAGATGTCAAATATTTATTTAGCATTTTAGTTCTTAGAATGCTTTTGCCAATCAGATAAGATTCGCCTTGAATTCTTTTCCTCTGACATCATACTCTTAGTCTGGAAATTCATTTCTAGACACAGAAATAGCCATTGTGTTAGCATTGGCTTCTTCTGAACAGAACAGATGTTAAGGGATTTTCATAGACAATTTAATATGTCCATGAAAAGTCATAGTTTAGTTTTATCTGGCAGCGGCTAAATGTACATACTTGACATATGTCACTATTTATTATTTAACCTAAGTCTTAACATTTGTTGAGTTCAGGGATTTTGAACAACTTATCAAAACTTAGGACGTTTCACCACTCAGTTCCCGACCTGTTTCAGAAGTGTTAAGAAACTGTTTTTAGAAGTGTTAAGAAATGGGGGTGGGAGATGGGGAGAAATCGTCTTGTGAGTTCATTATTTTATTAGAAAGCGGGGGGAAACACATGGGATGGGATCTGTCAAATTTGCCAGTGTTGAATCACTTCAGTGACATGGAATAAGGGGCATTCCTGTGGGTGGTCTCCTACCAAGCATTGACATTTGTCTCCCAAAATCCTGCTTCCCAAAACCCTCTTGGCATGGACATTTTTAAAATTAACTTTTAAAATGCCAAAATTTTAAGATATCATCACTTTGTTTTTCCTGTCATTTCTCTTTCATAATAATCTTGGCTTTTGAAACTTGCATTACTGATAGCTTTCAAACTTTCACGATTGAGAGCAATGAGATTGGGAGGAAAGGAGAAAAGCCCAGAGAAAGGGGTACTGCCTTATGAGCAATGTCTCCTGTCTCCTCGAGAGTAATCGGAATGGGAAGGAGGGCAGAGGAGCCTGTGGAGAGAAAGGTGTCTGTTTTCTAAGTGGATGGTTGAGGTGATCCTGTGTGATGGGAGTAAGTAAATTCTTTGTCTTCTTTAAAGACAGAATCCCATGCAAAGAAGATGATTCTACGTGCAAGAAGATGACTTCTCCCGCTTTCCCCTGATTTCCCTAGTTCCGTCTGATGAAGTCCTAAATCTTTCCAAACCCAGAACTCTCATCTATTAATTGTCAAAGCTATGTGATAGCCAATAGTGTATCCCTACTATTTATTTATTTATGATACTTATAGCTCGCCTTTCTCAGCCATATGGCGACTCAAGGCAGGTTACAGATTGGCACAATTTGATGTCAGGCATTCATAAAAATGCCATTAAAAACAATGAACATTACAATATAAAACTGAAATAAAAACCGTTAAAGCATATAATCATCGGTGTCATTTTGTTAAAAACATTATCCTGTAACTAGAGGCATTCTCTCCTGACGTTTGGCCATATAGCCCAAAAAAACCTACAACAACCCAGTGATTCCGGCTATGAAAGCCCTCGACAAAACGTTATCCAGTAACATCGTCTTGCCATTCCATGTTCATCGTTCATAGTTCTGTGTTATCTATTCCATTGCATTTTCAAAAGCTTGCTCAAAGAGCCAGTTTTTTTTGTTTTTTTGGAAAGTGAGGAAGGAGGGGGCCGATCTAATAACCTTGGGGAGGGAGTTCCATAGTCGGGGGGCCACCACTGAGAAGACCCTGTCCTTCATCTCTGCCAATCACACTTGCGAGGCAGACGGGATTGAGAGCAGGGCCTCCCCAGACAATCTTAAGCTCCTAGGTGATTCATAGGAGATACGTTCGGACAAGTAAGCTGGGCCGGAATTGTTTAGGGCTTTATATGCTAAAGCCAGCACTTTGAATTGCGCTAGGTAGCAAATGGGCAGCCAGTGGAGCTGACGTAACAGAGAAGTAGTGTGTTTCCTGAGCGCCGCTCCTGTTAGTAACCTGGCTGCCCCCTTTGGACCATTTGAAGCTTCCGAACAGTCTTCAAAGGCAATCCCACGTAGAACGCATTGCAGTAATCTATTCAGGATGTAACAAGAGCGTGGACCACCATGGCTTTGACCCTCTTATCATATGTGTAATTTGATTTGCTATGACTTTCTCACCCCCATATTACTATGATGTGCTAGAATCCTAATGTATCCTTCCCTACATTTCCCCAAAACAAAAAGATATACTTTTTCTCATTGAAGAACAAGCAATTATGGATTTCCAGATGTAGCACCCATAATCCTTCACAATTGCTGTGCTCTCTAGAGCTAATGATACCTGCAATCCTACGATTGCTGGCATCTTCAGAGGATTGTCAGCCACAGGTGCAAGTGAAACGTCAGGAGAAAATGCGGCTAGAACAGCTTGGAAACCACACAACATCCCAGTGATTCCAGCCGTGAAAGCCTTCAGTAATACAATGTCTGATGAGACACAATTTCCCATCTCTGCACTAGTTCTGCCTACAACATGGAAATTTTGTTTTTGTAGACTTGTGTGCTTTCAAGTTGCTTCCAACATATGGCGACCCTAAAGTGAACCTATCATAGGGATTTCTTGACAAGATTTCTTCAGATGGAGCTTGGCTTTGCCTTCTTCTTAAGCTGAGTGAGTGTGACTTGTTCTGAGCCATCCAATGGGTTTCCAGAGCCAAGCGAGGATTCAGACTGTGTTCTCTAGCCAGAATCTCCCCACCAGCAGGGCCATGAAATTAATAATAATAATAATAATAATAATAATAATAATAATAATAATAAAGCCTTTCAGAACTCTAATAGTTCTGTTACCAAAAACCGCTTAAATTCAATGCCATTCTGTTAAGTCCCATGGGTCTCACTCCCAGGTCAGTATTTGTATTATCGCAGTCCTATTTTTTAAAAGCGTTCTAATATATTATTCCTTGCTTAATCTTATTACTGGGTCATCCTTAAACATCTATTATGTTTGCCAAACTTAAATCTCATTTGCCGACTGCAATGCAGCCTTCCAACTTTTAATCCTACGCCTAGAGAAACCCAAGTTCAAGTCTCAGGGTCTTCCTGTATATCAGTGTTTCTCAACCTTCCTGATGCCGCGACCCCTTAATCCAGTTCCTAATGTTGTGGTGACCCCCAACCATGACATTATTTTCATTGCTACTTCATAACTGTAATTTTGCTACTGTTATGTATTGTAATGTAAATATCCAACATGCAGCATGTATTTTCATTCACTGGACCAAATTGGGCACAAATACCTGATACATGGGGTTGGGGTAGGGGATTGATTTTGTCATTTGGGAGTTGTCGTTGCTGGGATTTATAGTTTACCTACAATCAAAGAGCATTCTGAACTCCACAAACGATTGAATTTAACCAACCTTGGCACACATGACCTACAGAAAATACTGGAAGGGTTTGGTGGGCATTGACCTTGAGTTTGGGAGTTATAGTTCACCAACCTCCAGAGAGCACTGTGGGCTCAAACAATAATGGATCTGGTCCAAATATTGGCACAAATACTCAGTATACCCAAATGTGAACAGTGGTAGAATTTGGGGAAAATAGAGTTTGGCATTTGGGAGTTGTCATTGCTGGGATTTATAGTTCACCTACAATCACAGATTATTCTGAACACCAACAGAGAGAATTGGGCCAAGCTTCCCACAAAGAACCCCCCCCCCCACCAACAGAAAAGTACTGTGTTTTCTGATGGTCTTTGGCGACCCCTCTGACATTCCTTCGCGACCCCCCCAGGGGTCCCGACCCCCAGGTTGAGAAACGCTGCTGTATATAAATTATATCCGCAACACAAGAAATGGTGCCCCCCTACCCAATATGATCTCTTGAAGAGCCTTAACAACCTCTCATGAAACCTTACAGTTCCAGGAAACCCTGGTGGAGAAACCCTATCATAATATTTAAAACACTGGTTCACAGATGTTGGTCCTCTGGTTATTTGAACATCAGTTCCCTGAAGCCCCAGGCATCTTGGCTAACATTCAGAAATTATGGGAACTGAAATCCAAAATACCTGAAAGCCCAAAATGTGATCTAAATCTTCAGCCCCAATTGAAATAGACCTGGGACCCAAACCAAGTTTTTGCTATAATTTTCCATGTCCAGTCTTGTTAATGGATTTTACAGGAAGGTTCATAAATATTGTGACTTCCCTTTCCAACCTTCCAATGTTTTCCCATTGTGTCCTCTATCTTTTTTTTTCTTACCACATAAAATCCATCAATGAAAATAAAAAGAAAGGCTCTTTCATCTGAGTTTTTTTTTCATATATTGGGAGTTGTAGTCTACCCCAGTATAAAGGTATTATTATTATTATTATTATTATTATTATTATTATTATTATTATTATTATTATAATAAATAAAAATGTAATGTTCGTTTGTGGGATTAACAGAACTCAAAAACCACTGGACGAATTGACACCAAATTTGGACACAAGACACCTAACAACCCAATGTATGTCCTTTACTCAAAAAAAATTAATTTTGTCATTTGGGAGTTGTAGTTGCTGGGATTTATAGTTCACCTACAATCAAATAACATTCTGAACCCCACCAACGATGGAATTGAACCAAACTTGGCACACAGTTCTCCCATGACTAACAGAAAATACTGGAAGAGTTTGGTGGGCAGTGTCCTTTGGTTTTGGAGTTGTAGTTCACCTATATCCAGAGATCACTGTGGACTCAAACAATGATGGATCTGGATCAAACTTGGCACAAATCCTCACTATGCCCAAATGTGAATACTGGTGGAGTTTGGGGAAAATAGAATCTTGATATCTGGGAGTTGTAGTTGCTGGGATTTATAGTTCACCTACAATCACAGAGCATTCTGAACCCCACCAATGATAGAATTGGGCCAAACCACCTGGAAGTCAGGTCTATGAACCTGGGATTATATCTGAATGGACATATGTGGAATAGGAATTGTCAAAGCAGCAAAGTATGTGACATGCAGTGTCTGAAATTCAGGGTTGAAATAATAACTATTATTATTATTATTATTATTATTATTATTATTATTCTTTTTACCCCGCTTTATCTCTCCTGAAGTGGCTTAACATAAAAGCATTTCCATAGTATTTTAAATATACAAATATGCAAACATTAAAACAAAATTAAATATAAATAGTATTAAAAATTCACAGTTAATATCAATTAAAACACATTCAAAGTTAAAAAAACCCACAGCACCATTAAAACATCGTAGTAATCTTTTATCTGCTGCATACAAATAGAACTATAGTCCAGGAAACAGACTTCACTAGCAATTCAAAAGGATTTGGTGTGTTGGCAGCATGGAAAAAAGTTTATGCATTTTATATTTGTATAACTTTCATTGAAAATATGTCTAGGGCTTATGAGAGGCCTTCCAGACAGCCTTGGTTTTCTTTTCTTGAGGCTATATTTCCTTGTCCATTATGAGTGGGTTGTTTTTTTTACAGTCAATGATGCATATCTGTGATTTATATGGGAATCATAGCCTGTCACATGACGCAGTGGGCCCCATACAACACAGATATCAAAACACACTCTACACCTCACTGTTGATGAGACCACAACACAGCCACTAGTGTTTCCTGTGCCACCCACAAATTGATGCAGATGCTTTAAAAATTATTATTTTTCTTATTATGCTGCTTTTTAAACCTTCTTCTAACCAGTTCCCCAATTTTTTTTCAGGTAACTCTGCTTGTTATTACTTTTCATTTAATTGGGTGAATACACTCATATAAATAAAATAAAAAGTTCCCTGCAGAGACCAGACTATGCTGACTGCCAGACGTTTTTTAAAAAGCACATTTCCTTTTATCCCCACAGTATAGGTATATAATTCAGCTGTTATAAACAAAGACACCTTTGATTTCCTACCTCGTCCTCTAACTTCTGAGGCAGGGGGATATGAAGCTGGGAGAGCACCATTAGAAGCTTCAGGAGAACAGCAAACAATTTCATATCACAGTTTATAGAAGGTGTATGAAACATTTGCACAATAAAAGTAGTGTTGAGAGGGTTGTTTTTTAAAAGAACTTTAGTCCCAGGTTCCCTGTTTTTTAGTGTTGCGAGTAAGCTGAGTTTGCTCTTGTGTGGTCTATTTGTTGCTCTCTGAGATTCCTTGGAAATCCATGAGTGTGTTTTGCATTAATAAAGCAACAGCGAGAACTTAGGTACTCTTAGCGGTTAAGGCATAATGGATCTTCTGTTAAAGGATTCTCTGAATGGCATCTTGTTTGGGCCTCAGTTAAGGGCAACTTTCATTGAACTCAATGAGATGTCTGGGTTGACATCAGGAGGACGGTACTGAGAAGAAGTGCTATCTTTGATTTCTAAGAATCCCAGCAAAAAGCTTTCAGTTTCACTAAGCCTCTGCAAGACTATATGTAAATATTTCATGTCTCCTTGGCTCTTACTTTTCCCTTTATATAAAATTTGTAATTCCTGGATACAATTATACGTGTGCCAAGATTGCTAACTCATATATGCTAAGGTAGAACCAGATATTTTTGAACTATCAAAGAGGGGAAAATCCACAGAACTGCAGCACTTGTTTTGCAGTTCTCTGTTATGGTCTGTAATACCCATGTGTTGAAAAATATTATGATCAAAATACAATGGTTGAGAAATGCAGGGGAAGCATGTTAGTAGAGCAACTCTGCAGTTCTTTCAGTGCAAATCAAGGGTGTTGAAAAATTCCAGTGTTGTAGTTTGTGTGCAATATCTGCCCAATATTTACTGGATGCACAGTAATGTCTGTTATCAGATATGTGGCCTAGATCCAGCAGGATGCCAGCAGAACACAAAATGATCAATTTACAGTTTTGCAGGATACCTGTTATTTATTTTATTTTATTTATTTCAAATATTTGTACCCCACCCTTCTCAACCGCCTTGGGGGGACTCAGGGCAGCTTCCAGTCGGCAACAATTCAATACCTCTATATTGTTGTTGTTCATTCGTTCAGTTGTCTCTGACTCTTCGTGACCTCATGGACCAGCCCATGCCTGAGCTCCCTGTCGGCCGTCACCACCCCCAGCTCCTTCAAGGTCAGTCCAGTCACTTCAAGGATGCCATCCATCCATCTTGCCCTTGGTCAGCCCCTCTTCCTTTTACCTTCCACTTTCCCCAGCATAATTGTCTTCTCTAGGCTTTGCTGTCTCCTCATGATGTGGCCAAAGTACTTCAACTTTGACTATATACACATAATAAAATACATAACAACCAATAATTATATATAGTTAAAAATATTAAGTCAATACAATTAAAATCTACCAACAAATACCAGTCTGGTGGACGTTATCTAGCCGACTTCTGTGGTTGGATACTCCATCAAAGTTATCTATTGTCCATTTCCAAGCCATTGTCAACATTGTCACTGTCATTGTCAGCAAGATTACCCAAAGGCCTGGTCCCACATCCACATTTTTAACTTCTTTCTAAAGGAAAGGAGGGATGTCGACAATCTAATTTCACCAGGGAGTGAATTCCACAGGCTAGGGGTCACCACCGAGAGGCCCTGTCCCTTGTCCCCACCAAGCGTGTTTGTGACAGAGGCAGGGCCGAGAGCAGGGCCTCCCCAGAAGATCTTAAACTCCGAGGTGGGACATAGAAGGAGATACATTCGGACAGGTACGCTGGGCCGTATGCTGAATACATGAAGTTTGTAGGTAAACCAACTATGTTACTTTTAACATTTTTTTGTCTCTTGAGAGCATGATTTAGAAACAATATATTTTATGGGAAAGTAGATGTTTTTGGTGAACTGAAATAAGAGTCAACTGAAATAACACTTCTGAAGATCAGCTATATATATATTTGTGCATTGGCACAATCTTTGTTCCTAAAAGTTCAAAGAGATAACTAGGTATATCAATCTAACAACTGAGAAACCTAATTTGCCTTGCATGAATACTATTGGATTATATACCACTAAAGAGAAGATTCACTCAAATAAGTTTTTAGCCCTTCTCAGGAAGATCAGGGTTATGATTTTCCAAATGGTACTGAATGCTATTTTACCCCAAAAGGTTATGGAGATTCTGGTTTTCCAAAAGGTTATGATCTCAAATAGCATCCTTTTCCAAAACATTTTTAAAACTATGTTTATGCCAGCTTGTAGCCAAGATTACAAGAAACTTTACCCAAAATAATAAAAAATGATTTTAAAATACAAGTCCCAGAAGCAATGGAGCAGGTATAAGTGCAGTAACAAAATAAGAAAGTTGGGTTCAAGGAATGCTGGATCCTTTGACAGAGCTGACTCAGTAAAATCAATGCAAACTAAGTTGGTCATGACTTACACAGTCCCATTTCTTTCATGAGATTTTTCTAGATATTTAGGATGTTTTTCATAAGTTTGAAATATGAACAATAACCTATATAGCTGCTTTGAGTCCCCTTCAGGGGAGATAAAGTGGGGTATAAATAAATATAATAATATAAATATGATATTTTAAAGTTGTAAAAACATTCCTGGGTTAATAAAAAATTAATGCCTGCCACCTAAAAGACAGTAAAATTTGTGGCATAATGAAAATCACGTGTAGCTCACGTTTTACCAATCCACATACTGTCTTGCCAGAGAAAGAAAATATGCCACACAGATGATCAGTAAAGAACAAGTCTTTGTAATGCAAAGTAACATATATACAATTATGTCAACCGTTGTATTGACTCACACAATGTTGTTTGAGAGAGATTCAAATGGTCTTTAGATGTCCATGTGGAAAATCTCCTTCCAGCAGCTCATGAAACAAGAACTGCCTCTCTCTGCTAGCTTCTGCATAGCTCAAGCCTAAATATGTAACTGTTGCCAAAACTCCCAGGCTCAGTTAGCTCCGCGAGCATGGCCCAACCAATCAGCTTTGTGTTTTGCATTTTTAGTTATCACACTTAACCAACTGAATTTGACATGCTCCAATAGAATTGACATCAGGTAGGCTGCTCTATAAAGGAAATCCCACTACTAGGTCGCTACTCCATCCCCACCTCAAGATTCTGCTGTGTTGAGAGACATGTCTCATATAAATATGATATTTGAAACAGGGAATCCACTAGAAATCTGAAGCAGATGGGAACATAGCCATAGATGTATGATGTTAGTGCTCTATAGGCAGGGTCACTGGAGGATTAGATAGTACAAGACCAACATCACATTAAGGATATTGACATTATTTCTGAAGTGCAAATTAGAGGTTTTCCAGAATGCCTTCCCCACCTTCCCATCATATCCTTAGCCACCGCATCCCACCAGATACCCACATGAATTGCTGAATAAAACCAAGGATGCTGAAAATAAGCGTCTGCATATTCAAGAGTAGCAATTAACTTTCTTCAAATCAAAAGAGACATACATGACCTGGAATTCTGAAAGGAGGACAGAAAATAGAGATTTCATTTAATGGTTGTTTTTGCTCCTATGTTGGGTTTTTATTCATTTTCCAGCATGTTTTCCTAGAAGGCTCACAGTTCTTGCCAACTTCAGATTTCTATGGGGAAGAAGCATCAGAAAATGTCGGGAGGAGATTACAACAAAGTAGGACAAAAATGTTTTAGTTCCAACAGAAATCTCAACATATTTTACCTGTTTCAAACAAAGATTCTGTCAACAGATTAAAATTTCCAGAGTTTCCTGCATTTTGGAAGTTGCAGTCCAAAAATACCGAAAAGATGAGTGTTTTCAGTTCTGCAGAGGGGATGAAAATTGTAAAGAAATGGATATACAAGTCCTCGAATTAAAAACATCCAACTTAAAAGTGACTCAGCTAAGAACGGAGGTGAGACGACAGAAAGTGAGAGAAATCTGCCCCAAGGAAGGGAAATTCACTCCTAAAAGAGTTGTCATAGGGAAAAGGTGTCTCAGCTGAAGCTTTATCACCAATCTTTGTTTCCACAACAAGACAAATTTTTCAAAATCCGATTATCACAGGAATAGAAAGTGAGGTGAAATTTTCTGGACAGGGATGTGACAAAATGAAAATCAATGCATAGTCCATGTTTGACCAGTCCACACACTGCCTTGCCAGAAAAAAAAATTATGTTGTGCAGATGATCAACAAAAAACAAGTAGTTTGCTTTTCATAATTCAGAACAACATATTTAAAAGCATGTGATCAGTTGCATCGACTTGCATAATGTCCTTTCATGAGAGTGTTAAAATGGTATTTCTTTGTCCATATGGATAATCTCCTTTAGCAGCTCATGAAGCAAGAGCACACTCCAAACTTTCTCTCTGTCTGCTTCTCTGCAAGTACCTGCATAGCTCAAGCCTGATAAATGTAACAGTATCCAAAAGTCCCAGGTTCAGCCATCTCCCTGGGCAAAGCTCAACCAATCAGCTTAATGCATCTTACTCTACAGTTGGCACACACACACACACACACTAATTAATTTCTTACATGTTCAAACAAGGGGCACACACAGCAAAGCAAACATCACAGGGGTGTTATGCAATCTAAAGCTAGCAACGCACACACATACTTGACTGGGTTTACACTTTAAAATGTGCCTGTTCCGACTTACATACAAATTCAATTTAAGAACAAACCTACAGTACCTATCTTGTTTATAACTTGGGGACTGCCTGTATATCCCATTAATTCCCTTCTTCTTAACAAACATATGCCTGAATATGAGTAA
The DNA here is from genome assembly GCF_025583915.1 of Anolis sagrei ordinatus. Classification (NCBI taxonomy): domain Eukaryota; kingdom Metazoa; phylum Chordata; class Lepidosauria; order Squamata; family Anolidae; genus Anolis; species Anolis sagrei. The sequence goes on from NW_026847660.1 coordinate 74,835,177, forward strand.
CTAAATTCATGTCTTACAGGCAGGATTCTCCAAGGCATTTGTTAGCTAATGTGTGAACAGAATGCTGGAATAGGTAGATCATTAGTCCACCATGGCTGTGATGATTTTGTAAGAAGGTATAACAAAAACCTTTGTTAAGGTGTCCAAAGATACAGCAGTTTTCCTTCTAACAATGTTTGAAGCTTTGCTTAAATTTGTCCTCCCACTTCACCAAAACCTTATGCCACCTCTAGAGGTGAGACATCAGGAAGACTCTTGTGAGCATATTCATGTAAACATGGACAGAATTCTGTGTGTCTCTCTAGCTGCTCCATGTGGCGAGCAGCTTATTTCTGTATTGTTTAAACAGACTTTATATGCAGGAGTCTTTTCCCTAATGTATTTGTATGCAAAATATGCATGTTTAGGACCATTCTCATATCTGAGAAGCTATCATTAGCTTACCTTCAGCCACTCACAAAGGGGTGCAACCATATGAGCAAAAATTCACATAAAGTAGATTTATGGTTGTGTGCAGGAGCCCCCGGTGGCACAGTGGATTAAATCCCTGTGCCGGCAGGACTGAAGACCGACAAGTCGCAGGTTCAAATCCAGGGAGAGCGTGGATGAGCTCCCTCTATCAGCTCCAGCTCCTCATGCAGGGACATGAGAGAAGCCTCCCTCAAGGTTGGTAAAAACATCAAAAAATGCGGGTGTCCCCCGGGTAAGGTCCTTGCAGACGGCCAATTCTCTCACACCAGAAGCGACTTGCAGCTTCTCAAGTCGCTCCTGACACGACAAAAAAAAATTGTTTGTGTGCATATATAATATTGAGAGTGCCACATCAGTTACCATGGCCCTTTTTATCATGTGAGAAGCAACTTGAGAAACTGCAAGTCGCTTCTGGTAAGAGAGAATTGGTCGTATGCAGAGACGTTGCCCAGGGGACGCCTGAATGTGTTACCATCCTGTGGGAGGCTTCCCTCATGTCCCTGCATGAGAAGCTGGAGCTGACAGATGGGAGGTCACCCCATCTCGGAGATTCGAACTGCCGATCTTCAGGTCATCACAAGGGTTTAACCCAGTGTTTCTCAACCTTCCTAGTGCTGCGACCTCTTAATCCAGTTCCTCATGTTGTGGTGACCCCCAACCATAAACATTATTTTCATTGCTACTTTATAACTGTAATTTGGCTACTGTTATGTATTGTAATGTAAATATCCGACTTGCAGAATGCATTTTCATTCACTGGACCAAACTGGGCACAAATACTCGATACGTGGGGTTCGGGAGATTGATTTTGTCACTTGGGAGTTGTAGTTGCTGGGATTTATAGTTCGCCTACAATGAAAGAGCATTCTGAACTCCACCAATGATGGAATTGAACCAACTTTGGCACACATGACCTACAGAAAATACTGGAAGGGTTCAGTGGGCATTGACCTTGAGTTTGGGAGTTATAGTTCACCGATCTCCAGAGAGCACTGTAGGCTCAAACAATTATGGATCTGGACCAAATATTGGCACAAATACTCAATATGACCAAATCTGGACAGTGGTGGAATTTGGGGGAAATCGAGCTTGACATTTGGGAGTTGTAGTTGCTGGGATTTATAGTTCACCTACAATCACAGAGCATTCCGAACCACACCATCGAGAAAATTGGGCCAAGCTTCCCACGCAGAACCCCCACAACCAACAGAAAAATACTGAGTTTTCTGATGGTCTTTGGCGACTCCTCTGACACCCCCTCGCGACCCCCCAGGGGTCCCAACCCCCAGGTTGGGAAACACTGGTTTAACCCATTGCACCACCGTGGCTCAACACCATGACCCTTATCTGGTTGACTTTTTCCACAATATGTGCACTATGGAAACATTAATCTCTCTATCTCTCTCACATTTTTTCTTGCTAGAGTTTCAACTCACATGTGAACTGGACAGAAAGGCAATCATACTAGAAAGGTTCTTTTGAAAGCAGAACAAGTTCTTTCTAAGTAAACCTGATTTCTCTGGCTATTTTTTTGGCCCTCCCTTTTCTCCCCTTCCTCTTCCCTTGTATGTTTTGAGGGTTAATGTCTCTGATGCATTAACTGACAGAGCAATGTGACTTTTCGCACGGGTTCTCCATGTGCACAACCAGGCTGGATAAAACTTTTCAACCAGAGCAGACGGGACAGCTCCCCCTCCCCTTCTTCCCTCAGGGAAATCCTGGGAAGATTGCATCCCCCTCCCTCTCTCCCTCCCTCCCTCTCTCCTTCCTTCCCTCTTTCCATGACTCCCTTCTCTCTCCCTCTCTCCTTCATCCAGATCAGTGCATGCCCAAGGCAGCAGGGTCCCACTGCGGTGCTCTGTGCTCACATATTCCTCCAGCCCACTGCCTCCTCCTTCAAGCCCAGAGGAAACTCTTTCCGGGCATCTCAAGCTCATTGCCATGGCTGCAGCTTCCAAGAAGTCGCCTGTCACCTTTGTCCAGAGGGTGGGATCTGTCCTCTTCTTCCTTCACTTTGCTTCGGTCAAAGCTGACGGTGAGTTGTGCTCTTCAGTCTTGTATTGTTACTGGAATCCACCAGAGCCGCAGTCTTAAGGTATAACACACCGCAGAAAACTGTGGAAAGGAAGTCAGTTATGCGCAGCTATTTGAGGTTGAAAACTATGTTGGAAGTCAAAACTTTCATATTGCTCAAAAGGCTGGGCTGAGAAGGAAAAACAAAGTCTAAGAAAAGGCTTCAGGTTATGTTACTGAAACAGCAGAAGGCAGACCCCTACCTCTCCTCCGATATTCTTGGGTGAAATAAATTGAATTTATAACCATACAGTATAAGTGTGCAACATGCGTAATAAAAAAACAAAAATATTTCCCCCAAATACTGTTCTGCTCATAGTTCTGCCGTTTGGATTTCTCTTAAGATTTGAAAGCAACAAGGTATGTCTCATCATATTTTGTTCTTGTTTATTCTGTAACTAGAGCCTCCTCAATGACCATAATAAAGTCATTTATGTTTGTACTAGCTGTCCCCTGCCACGCGTTGCTGTGGCCCAGTCTGGTGATCTGGAAAATAATGAGAAGGTGTTGATTTCTAATATATGTAATTTCTTTATGCATGTAGGTAAACAGTATTTCTTGCTGTTTCTCTGTCAGTGTTGATGTGGAGATTGTCTGGTTTGCCCACTCTGGAACATGCAACATATAATTGTCCTTCTTTAGGGGTCCCTTTCAAATCTATGATACTATATCCATGTGTGTGTAAATCATATCTATCTATCTATATCTACGGCTGGATGGGTCTTTCTCAGGAGGGGTTTGATTACATTTTCTTGCCCTGGTGAAGTGAGTTGGACTGGATGGTCTTAAGGTAGTGTTTCTCAACCTGGGAATCAGGACCCCGGGGGGGGGGGGGGGGGGGGGGGGTGTCGCGAGGGGGTGTAAGAAGGGCCGCCAAAGATCACCAGAAAACTGTATTTTCTGTTGGTCATTGGGATTCTGTATGGGAAGTTTGGCCCAACTCTGTTGTTGATGAGGTTCAGCATGCTCTTTGATTGTAGGTAAACTATAAATCCTAGCAACTACAACTCCCAAATGTCAGGGTCTATTTCCCCCAAACTCTTTCTGTGTTTGTATTTGGGCATATGGAGTATTCATGCCAAGTTTGGTCCAGATCCATCACTGTTTGAGTCCACAGTGCTCTCTGGATGTAGGTGAACTACAACTCCCAAACTCAAGGTCAATGCCCATCAAACCCTTGTGTTTTCTGTTGGTCATGGGAGTCTTGTGTGCCACATTTGGTTCAATTCCATCATTGGTGGAGTTCAGAGTGCTCTTTGATTGAAGGAGTACTATAAAGCCCAGTCACTACAACTCCCAAATGACAAAATCAATTTTTGAGTGAAGGGCATACATTGGGATGTTAGGTGTCTGGTGTCCAAATTTGGTGCCAATTTGTCCAGTGGTTTTTGAGTTCTGTTAATCCCACAAATGAACATTACATTTTTATTTATATAGACTAGCCGTCCCCTGCCACGCGTTGCTGTGGCTCACATGGGGGTTCTGTGTGGGAGGTTTGGCCCAATTCTATCGTTGGTGGGGTTCAGAATGCTCTGTGATTGTAGGTGAACTATAAATCCCAGCAACTACAACTCCCAAATGACAAAAATCATTTTTTTTTGAGTGAAGGACATACATTGAGATGTTAGGTGTCTGGTGTCCAAATTTGGTGTCAATTCGTCCAGTGGTTTTTGAGTTCTGTTAATCCCACAAACGAGCATTGCATTTTTATTTGTATATATGGACATCACCACCACCACTACTGCTATTAACATTTTCATTAGTATTATTGATATTTGAGAGGGGAGTAACAAATCAATGTGTTGCACTTTTTATATAAAGTATTCAAAGATATTAACTTCTATTGGGTATTGATAATAAGCATTTATATCAGGATTTAATAAATATGAATGTCATGTTCCTGTTCTCTCCTTGATGAGTTTCTCAAAGAGAGTATAATAGGCTGAAAACCCAGTTCTCAGTCTTTCTCCTCAACGGTATGAACATGTGTCATTAAAACGAATGTTCATTTTTCAGCATCCAGCCTTTGCTGGAATTTGAAAACACAGGAGGGAAGGGAAAATACCAACCCTGAAGCCCTTCTGATGTCCTGGCATGTTTCCCATTCATGATACCTACCCCCCTCCTTTTTTAACGGTTTCAGAACATTTTTTTCCATATATTCAAACTGTCCAGTTGATTTTATTCTGGTAGTTTTATAGAGTGGAAGAAGGAGAAGGAAAAGAAAAGAACTAGGGATATCTAGGGTCAGAGCAAAGTTAATTTTGCCAAGCATCCAGGAAGGTAGCTAAAATCTATATAAATAAAAATGTAATGTGAGAGATATGTAATGTGAGAGAAATGTAATTTTGAGATATGGGATTAACATATCTCAAAAACCGCTGGGTGAATTGACACCAAATTTGGACACAATATACCAATCAGGCCAACGAATGACCATCACTCATAAAAACACTGAAAAACACAGCGGAAGGCACTTAAAAAGCAAAGATGCAAAAGGATGCTACAGCGCATATGCAAAAATGCCTTCCCCTGGCAAACAACACACACAATAGCATATCCACACTCTCTTCTAGACTACAGCTCCCAACATCCCCTACACCAGGCCCTTTAGGAGAGGAGGATGATCCAAATGCACTGCTTCCAAGATTCAAGCTCTTTTCTCCTTGGATTTCTTTGAGAGCATATTTCCAATTTCCTATTCCTGGACTGCAACTCCCACCAATCCTCCAGATAGATAAGATAGATAGTTTAGATGGAGATAGATAGTAGGTAGATAGATCAATCAGGAGGACTGCTGGGAGTTGCAGGCCAAGAATAGGTAGAGAAGGAAGAAAGGGAAGAGGAAGAGAAGGAAGGAAGAAGGAAAGAGAAAAAAGGGAAGAAAGGAAAGAGGGAGGGAAAGAAGGTAGGAGAAAAAGAAAGAAGGAGGGAAAGAGGGAGGGAAGGTTGGTCACAGCAATGTGTGGCGGGTACAGCTAGTCCATATTATCACATACTGTTGTATTGAAACATAGGTTGACACTAATTTCTCTTTTTAATATTATCCACTGTGACTGGGACATTCAGGATCACCATCTTAACCAACAATCTAGAAATCCCATTATCCTCTTCACGATTTATGGTGCAATCTCATTTTTTGACACCAAAATGTCAACATCTCAGCATTATACTATTTTCCTTATAGTGTTTTTATTTGAAGGAAACATTATGATTTAGTTTTTGGTTCCCACAGACTTGCAACACAAGCTTGGACAGAAGTAAATCACATTCTTTTCAATGGAGATTACTCCCAAGTGAGTATGTATATGATTGCAGCCTTAGTCTGGTTCCAGAAGGGGCAAATTTCCAGGTTTTACAGAATCCTTCTTTGGTAAAATGCAGACATGTATTTTCCACAGTAGAACAAATAGCAGCCTAGGCCTTTCATGCAGTGGGCCAGATCCAAGTTAGTCATGTTTTACCTTATATTGGATAGGGAAAGGAAAGTATCTGCAGATCAATTTACCATAGTTTAAAAAATAATAACTACAGGTGTTGCGTTGTGCGGGTTTTTTTGGGCCGTATGGCCATGTTCCAGAAGCATTCCCTCCTGACGTTTCACCCACATCTATGACAGGCATCCTGAGAGGTTGTGAGATCTGTTGGAAACTAGGCAAGTGGGGTTTATGTATCAGGGTGGAGGAAAGAACTCTTGTCTGCCTGAGGCAAGTGTGTATGTTGCAGTTGGCCAGCTTGATTAGCATTGAATAGGCTTGCACCTTCAAAGCCTGAACATTCCACAGATATATAAACCTCACTTGCCTACTTTCCAACAGACCTCACAACCTCTGAGGATGCTTGCCATAGATGTGGGTTAGGAGAGAATAATTCTGGAACATGGCCATAGAGCCTGAAAACTCACAGCAACCCAGTGATTCTGGCCATGAAAACCTTCGACTACAGGTGTCAATTCAAAGTAAAACCCTGGAGATTATATAGTGGCCCTTTGATCATCTACCATTTTCCAGGTCTAACTCACACCTCACTGTCATTTGTTTAGTCGGGAAAATTATTGCAACCTTCTCACTATGATATTTATGGTGCTGTGAAGGCTGATCTGGCTGGGGTGGCCCATGCCTTGGTCACCTCCAGATTGGACTACTGTAATGCTCTCTACGTGGGGCTGCCCTTGAAAACGGCTCGGAAATTCCAACTGGTCCAGCGGACGGCAGCCAGGTTGTTAACTGGTGCTCCTTACAGAAAGAGGTCAACCCTCCTGTTTAAAGAGCTCCATTGGCTGCCGTTCATTTTCCGGTCCCAATTCAAGGTGCAGGTGCTTACCTACAAAGCCCTAAATGGTTTGGGACCCGCCTACCTGCGTGACCGCATCTCCGTATATGAACCCACACGATCCCTCCGATCATCAGGAGAGGCCCTGCTCACGATCCCACCTGCGTCGCAAGCGTGTTTGGTGGGGATGAGGGACAGGGCCTTCTCTGTGGTAGCCCCCTGACTCTGGAACTCTCTTCCCAAGGACATCAGACAAGCCCCAATGTTGGCAGTCTTTAGGAAGAGTTTGAAGACCTGGCTGTTCCAGTGTGCCTTTCCAGAATAGGAAACTCCTAGCATCATGTCCCAGTTGCACTTTATTAGAGATTTAAGATTGTCTGCACACCGCACCTACCTCTAAAAACCTATACATTCCACCTGTCATGTCCAGCACTTTTAAATTTTATTCATTACATTTGGCCCGGCCTTTAGTTTTAACTGTGTCATGGTGTTATTGTTTTAATGTTTATTGTTATTGCTTTAATGTTTATTGTTTTGCTTTATGAGTTTTATTGTTGTATTTGTTATGCTGTTGTTTTCTTGAGTTCCTTGGCCTTTGTAAGCCGCACCGAGTCCTTCGGGAGATGTTAGTGGGGTATAAATAAAGATAATAATAATAATAATCTTGTTGACCAAGGGCAAGATGGATGCATGTTATCCTTGAAGTGACTGGCTTGACTCTGAAGGAGCTGGGGGTGGTGACGGACGACAGAGAGCTCTGGCGTGGGCTGGTCCATGAGGTCACGAAGAGTCAGAAGCGACTGAACGAATAAACAACAACTATCCTCTCCCAGTGCTATGATCCTAGTATGGATTGGGGCTTTTGATAGCCATTGTGGTGTAGTGGCCTGAGTATTAGTCAATTACTGGAGACCAAGGTTTGAATTTTTGCTTGTCCTGGAAATCTACTAGGTGAGCCTTGAGCAAGTCACACTTTCCCAACTTCAGAGGAAGGAAGACCTCCTCTCAACAAATCCTACCAAGAAACTTCCATGATAAGTTCTCCATACCAAACGTTAGAAACGACTTGAACGTATGCAACAACAACAAAGATGTTGCAGGGCTTGTAAGAGCTATATCTTGTGACCTCATCTCCCAGATCTCATAACTAGCCTAACATAATTGAGGGCATTACCCATATGAACAGAAATTCTGCTCTTCCTTTATATTTTGCTTCAGTCTCCAATTTTCTAGTTTTGTAGTAACATCACATTTTCATTGAGCATTTAGAAACACAGTCTATGCATCCAAAGAAAGGGACTGGCAACTTTATGAAGGAATCTGAATGTAATAATTCTTGGTGGCAATGATATTCCCTCTCTTCATTATTAGAAATTGAGAGACTAGGGACACATTTTGGCAAGGGAGGGAAATAATTCTTATCTGAGAAGCAATGTCCTCAAAGTTTCCCTTTAGCTACACCAGTAGAAAGTCAGAGGCAAACTGAATTGAATTAGTAACTTCCATTGATTTCAATTGCATTTGTTTTGCAGGTAGGTGTGGTTGGGATTGTCATCTTCAATTGGAATCCTAACCACAGCTATTAAAGCATAATTTCCCTTGTGTTCAATGTAACTGATATGCTTACATACTACATACTACATGGATATCCCCTTATGGGGGATCTTAGCCAAAAGGCCGAGAAGAGATGTGGCCGTATGTGTTACGGCTGTATGTATTTTCAAGTTGCCTGTCAATGTATGGGCACATCAACACTGACCATTTAATGCAGTTGATTGCAAACTGCAGGGGCTACAAAACTCATGGTGGCAAAACATGCTGCAGAATTAATCAAGGACAGTAAAGTGCATTGAGCAAAATTGGAGGAAAGACCGAGTTAAGCCCCTTAATGCACATTAGTAAACCCCAAATCTAAACCGACATATCTCTGGTTGTACTGATCCATTTAGCACAATTCCAGAAGTTAGACAGAAGAAATAAGGAATTATTTTTAAACAAGCAATGCATGGAAGTGGAAGAAGACAATCGAATAGGAAGGACAAGAGACCTCTTCCAGAAAATTAGAAACATAGGAGGTAAATTTGAGGCAAAAATTGGCATGATCAAAAATAAAGATGGCAAGGACCTAACAGAAGCTGAAGAGATCAAGAGAAGGTGGCGAGACTATACAGAAGATCTGTATAGGAAGGATAATAATATTGAGGATAGTTTTGATGGTGGAGTGAGTGAATTAGAAGCAGACATCCTGAGGAGTGAGGTTGAATGGGCCTTAAGAAGCATTGCTAATAACAAAGCAGCAGCAACAACAACCACTTGACCATGGACCACTTTGACCAGGGATCACTCTCCAACATTAGTACCAAAAAGGTTCCGAATCGGTTTTTGGTCAAATTTAGATTTGGTTTGGGTTATTTGGGGTGCTGATTCAGAAAATTGCATTGGATAGACCACATCAACTCTAGTTTCTGATACAGAACATATGCCATCTAGTAGTTGCCATCTGCTCACCCACAGAAAACCATATTTAATAAGCCTCGGCACTGTAAGAGGGCCATGGACCATATTTTAGTCCTTGAGGACCACTGGTGGTCCATGGACCACAGGTAGGGAACCACTGATCTACATAGTGAAATCAGTTCATCCAAACCAATTCCAAACTGACCTAAGTGGTCAGTGTAAATCTGTTCTAGCATAACCCCATGGATTTCGCAGGGTTTTCTTAGACAAGGACTATTCAGAGGTGGTTTTGCCACTTCTTTCTTCTGAAATATAGTCCACAACACCTGATATTAATTGTTGTTTTCCTAGCCAAGTATTAACCAAGGCTGACTCTTCTTAGCTTCCAAGATCAAACAACATCTGGTGTCTGTAACTCCCTAATACAGGCATAAGAACATTTCAAAGGTCTTCTGTCCTTATGAGAGTATATCTATTTTCAGGCAAAGCTTTATTCTCATATTAATAAAGTGCTAGTTTTAAAAAGTGCAAAGAGACAGATAAAACATTTTAACATATCCTCTTCTGATGCCATCACAGCATATGTTCTTCTGTTGCAGCTGAAATACTTAAGGATGGATTAAGAACCTCAAGTGCCTTCTTTAAACTAACAGATCATTCCAAGGTTTAAATTTTAGCACCAGGTCTTAGGTTTTATAAGCAGGATATGCATTTGTTAATGGTGTTGGAAGAATGGAACGGATACATGGGTTCTCTAAAGACTTGTTTCTTCATTCGCTTTTCCTGTATAAAAGTTTTATTGTAAGCATTAGTGGAGTCACTAAAGGTTATTTCAGAATCACTCTGTGAGACCAACAAAGATGAAATCAAATTGTTAAAATATAAATTCTGTTCTCTTAAGGCATTTACCATTAAATGCCAGACTTTTTATGTGGATGGAGTTTATTTCTTATATCTGTTCTGGGAGTTTGCCCAGACGCCATGCAATAAAGACAAGCACTAAGTTTTTTAACAGTTCTCAAGTTATTCTATTTCCATTATAGTGGTGGTAGGCTTTGAATAATAATAACAATTCCTAACAGCTGGTAAACTGGCTGGGATTTCTGGGAGTTGAAGTCCAAAACACCTGGGGAAGCACTATCTGAGAAACACTGTATTAGTCTATACCAGTGGTTCCCAACCTGTGGTCCATGGCCGCTAGTGGTCCGCAAGAACTAAAATATGGTCTGCAGCCTCATCATTACAGCAAGAGCAAAACCCTCTTATAGTGCCAAAGCTTATTAAATATGGTTTTCTGTGCGTGAGCAGATGGCGACTACTGGATGGCTTATGTTCTGTATCAGAAACTAGAGCTGATGTGGTCTATCCAATGCAATTTTCTGAATTGGCACCCCAAATAACCAAACTGAATCTAAAGTTGACCAAAAACTGATTCACAACCCTTTTGGTACTAATGTTGGGGAGTGGTCCCTGGTCAAGTGGTCCCTATTCAAATGGTCCCTGGTCAAGTGCTCCCTGGTCAAAAAAAGGTTGGGAACCACTGGTCTATACCCTTTTCTTTTCTTCTCCCCATGTTCCTTCTTCTTGACTTTCCTCTTCCTCCACCTGGTACCAGTATTCATTTAGTTTGTACATGTTCTTTTTCTTGCTGTGTGCCTTCAAGTTATTTTTTTACTTATGGCGATCCTACAGTGAACCTATCACAGGGCTTTTTTTGGGGGGGGGGGAATTGTTCAGAGGCGGTTTGCCTTTGCCTTGTTCTCAGGTTGAGGCTCCTTCACTGTCCTTATATTCTAGTATCTGATCCCAGATTATATGCTTATACCACTTTATATGACAGTGGAGACTCATATAACCCAGTTCAAAGCAGATAACCAGGGATCAGATCCTGGGATAGAAGAACAGTGTAGAAGGGGCCTGAGTGACTAGCCCACAGTCACCCAGTGATATCCAGAGTTACTGTTCAGTGCTCAAACCCAATGCTATGCTGACTCTCTTCTAAACAATACATTTTCTGCCTCCACACAAGTACTTTTCCTCTTTCCCCAACTTCTTTCATTTTTATTTCATTTTCTTTCATCTTTTAACTTGAGCTTCTCCTACGTTTATGGACTTACATGTAAACTTGTTTATTTTCCTGAAACTGTTAAAATCCTTAGGTGTTTCAATAGGTGGTTAGATTAGTGATCAGTATATCTATTTTTATTACATTAGTTATCTTAACACAGGAGAGGACATCTGCCTCTTTCTTGATTATACTGTTGATATTGCTATAGTTTCTGATAGGATTCTAGGAGCTGTAGCCCCCCAAAAGTAATTTTTCCACTCTGTGGTAAAGATTGCAGCCTCACAGAGGTAGGTTTTCCAAAACCAATAGTGTTGACTGTGCGTATGATGCATTTGGTTGGTTTTCTCTTGCCTTATAGGGAAGTTGTTTGCCGTTGGACCCAGGAACGGCACCCAGAGTCTGGACCTTGCCATGGCTCAGCAATCATGTGCTGCCTTTGGAGCTTATTTAGCCAGTGCAGAAGAATTGAAGAAAGCCATTAGAGACTGTTCCTTTGCTGTCTGCACTACAGGCTGGCTAACGGATGGCACTATTGGGTAAGAGAGAAAATAAACCATGAAAATACCCTCTGTTTAAAACAAATATTCTTCTCAAAATAGTATTATTTTGGTGGCACAGGCTCATACGATAATACAGACAGAGTGGTTATTTATTTATTTATTTATTTATTTCGAGTACTTCTACCCCGCCCTTCTCAACCCCCGAGGGGGGACTCAGGGCGGCTTACAAAAGGCACAATTCAATGCCTACACAATAATACAGATAAACATATATAAACAACAATTAAACCATTATAACAGTTAAAAACAATCAATTATATATCACAGTCAATAAAATCAATCTCATGCTCAACGTTCGCCAGCTCAGAATCCATAAATTCATTCCACATTGTCCATTCCTATCATTCGTTGTTGTCCTTTATTTATCTGCCAGATTACCCAAATGCCTGGTCCCAAATCCAATTTGTAATTTCCTTCTAAAGGAAAGGAGGGATGTCGATGATCTAATTTCCCCGGGGAGTGAATTCCACAGGTGAGGGGGCCAGCACCGAGAAGGCCCTGCTCCTCGTCCCCACCAATCTCACTCGTGATAGAGGCGGGGCCAAGAGCAGGGCCTCCCCAGAAGATCTTAAACAGTCAGTTTTCCTGTGAAAGCAAGGATGGCCTCGGAGTTTGCTTAGATTACTCTGATAACTTACAACTTTCAGAATCTTTGGCTGGGAGATTATTGGTGTTACAGTCCCAAAATATAGCTTTTCTAGATTTCGATGGCCCACTTTGGATCATGGGTCCATTAAGAACAATTGCTATAGAGCTACCATGAGTCTCAGTTGATGGAAAGTTTGGTATGTTCACTATCTCCAATCTTATGGTAAGCAATGATGTAGACAAGGGGAGGGAATTATGGTCCTGGGGGTGCATCCCAGGGCCACATTTTTTATAAACCCTTCTTAGATAAAGCTGCCATGCCACAACATCTGAAAGTTAGAGCAAATTTTGAACTATGGTCCCTTGTATGTGATATGTTTATTCCAAGTTGAGCATTCATATTGGACTTCCACCATGACACATGTGGGATATCTGTTGGATAGTGATGTCTATATCAACAGCAGCTAATGCCTTCCATGTCAGTAGATTGGTGAATCCATATTGGGTTTTAGTCTGAAAGAGTTATCCCATATACCAGTGGTTCTCAACTTGTGGGTCCCCAGGTGTTTTGGCCTACAACTCCCAGAAACCCCAGCTAGTTTACCAGCTGTTAGGATTTCTGGGTGTTGAAGGGCAGAACATCTGGGGACCCACAGGTTGAGAACCACTGCCATATACTAATCCTATCTGGCAAACAACATTCAGCACGTTGGATAGCTCCTTTAAAGTTTGAGAGGAAACCAGAGCAATTTAAATATGTAAGATATTATGGCAGACTTTAGTAGTACTTTGAAGAAATAAAGTTCACAGAACCAGAATAGTCATTATTAATAGAATAGTCATGGATTTCTGCCCGCCTCTGGATGTCCCCAAAATATTTTAACTGATTTCTACTACTGGACAGTTCATACTATTTACTCCAATAGGTATCACTCATCTAAGCCACTTCTAGGGGTCCAATACAGCCACCGCAACTACCTTTCACAGCTTGTCACCCCATGCAGAGACCTTTTTACCAGATGACTATGAAACACCAATCTTTGCTCCTCCAGCTATTTTGGCAAGCTGGTTGGGATTTCTGGGAGTTAAAGTCCAAACAATTGGAGGACCAAAAGTTGGAAACCACTAATCTAAGCAGTGAGGCAGTGAATCCATTGCATGTCTTAGTCTGAGTGTCAAAGGAGCTAGACAAAATATTGAATCTAAAATTCAGCACCATGACTAGCTCTATTAAGGTTAGACTAAAATCTGCAGTGGATTCACTGCCTTGCTGACATGGAAGTTTATTATTTATTTAATTTATTTACCATATTTCTATCCTGACTTTCTCACACCAAGGGGGACTCAGAGCTGCTTACCTCTTGGCACAATTCGATACCACATCAAAGCACATTTATAACAATTTATAAACACATTAAACAGTAAATCATTAAACATAAAACCATAATATATAAATACAATTAAAACAAGATTTAAAACAACAATTAAAAAAATCTCACATACTCCATAATCAGAGTTCATGAGCCATTCCAGTTATAGTCACATTAAATCCCAGCTGTCTGTTGTATTGTAGCTAGTCTCCAAACGTCTCGTTCCAAAGCCAGGACTGATCTCACATCACTATGAAAGGAGTTCCATAATTGAGGGGCCATTATTGAGAAGGCCCTGTCCCTCATCCCCGCTAGCCACATCTGTGCAGGAGATGGAAACGAGAGCAGGGCCTCCCCAGAAGATCTTAACGCCCATCCTGGTTCATAGGGGAAGATGTGTTTGGGCAGATAAGCTGGACCAGAACCATTCAGGGCTTGATAGGCTAAAGTCACTACTTTGAATTGTGCTTGGAAGCAAAATTGGCAGCCAGTGGAGCTGACGTAGCAAGGTGGTTGTATGCTCCCTGTACTCAGCTCCAGTTAACAATCTGGCTGCCGTCCGTTGGACTACTTGAAGCTTCCGAACAGTCTTTAAAGGCATCCCCACACAGAGTGCGTTGCAGTCGTCTATACGAGCTGTAGCAAGAGTGTGAACCACCATGGCCAAGTCTGGCTTCTCAAGGTATGGGCACAGTTGGCGCAAAAGTTTTAATTGTGCAAAAGCTCCCCTGGCCAACACTGAAACCTGGGGTTCTAGGCTCAGTGATAAATCCAGGAAGACTCCCAAGCTGTGAGCCTGTGATTTCAGGGGGAGTGTAACCCCATCCAGCATAGGCTGTAACTCTATACCCTGTTCGGCCTTTCGATTGAGCAGGAGTACCTATGTCTTGTCTGGATTCAATTTCAATTTGTTCACCCTCATCCAGACCGTCACAGCTGCCAGGTTGTCAGCTGAGAACAAGGCCATAAAATATGTAGACAGAGATGTGGAAAAGTAATTCTGCCTAAAATTTATTCAGCTACTGGGTATTGACTTGTTTTCATCCAAAGCAGCACTACATCCAAAGTTTCTTGTAATGAAACATACAAGAAATTGTAGAACTAGCTAATCTTGAGTCAATGCTGAATGTGTTAAAGGCAGTAAGGATAAGATATATTACCAACTAGATTAAAAGGATAAGGAACAACATTGCATTATTAAGGAAACGTACATAGTTTCTACATTTCATGTTATTTAAGGAATTAGATAAGTTTATTTAGACATAACGTCACTGAGTTTTGGATGATATTTTTTCAGACTAAATTAGATTTAATTTCTAAATTTGTTTTCCTGTTTATAATATGTGCAAGAAAAATAAAATATGAACTTTTATTACATAAAACATGGACTTCCTTTCTTCAGTTCTAGGGAATATGATCCTATTTAGTCTTTGTGATTCTCTTGAGCCAGGTGCTTTATGAATTCAACTGTGAGATGTTAAAAATGAAACTAAATGCTAGTGTTCAAAGTGTATCCATCCTTCAAAAGGAAATGTGTTCATTTTAAAGGAGGGCATAATTTCAGCATGACCCTGAGAATTTTCACTTACTTGAGTATCCTTTCTTCCACTTAAAAGCTCAATATGCAAAGAGATATATTTCCCCTTACCCACAGAGTTTTTGCACATGGATTTACTTTATTATTATTATTATTATTATTATTATTATCATCATCATCATCATCATCATCATCATCATCATCATTATTATTATTATTATTATTATTATTATTTATGACATTTATATGCCGCCCTTCTCACCCCAAAGGGGACTCAGAGCGGCTTACAAGGTATATAATAATAATAATAATAATAATAATAATAATAATAATAATACTTTATTTATACCCCGCTACCATTTCCCCAAGGGACTCAGTGCGGCTTACACGAGGCCGAGCTCACAATACATCAGCAAAAAACAACAGCAGTAATACAAAACAATAAAATAAAGCTCATAAACAAAAATAGGCAGTAAACATCGACAATAACACAGTAACATTTAAAAACTAATGGCTGGGCCAAATGTAATAGTTAAAATTTTTAAAATAATGCTGGACAAGACCAGGTGAAATATAACTAGGATAGAATTTTGGAAAAGAATGGGGCGTACAGACTGTTCTAGATCACTAATAAGGTGCAATTAGGGACATATTGCTGGGAATTTCCTTATTCTGGGAAGGCACACTGGAACAACCACGTTTTCAAGCTCCTCCTAAAAATTGCCAAAGTTGGGGCGTGTCTGATATCCTTGGGGAGTGAGTTCCAGAGTCGGGGGGCCACCACCGAGAAGGCCCTCTCCCTCGTCCCCAACAATCGCGCCTGTGATGGAGGTGGGAGCGCGAGTAGGGCCTCTCCAGATGATCAAAGAGATCGTGTGGGTTCATATACAGAAATGCGGTCATGCAGGTAGGCAGGTCCCAAACCATTCAGGGCTTTATAGGTAAGAACCTGCACCTTGAATTGGGACCGGAAAATGAACGGCAGCCAGTGGAGCTCCTTAAACAGGAGGGTTGACTGCATACAATACATTATACTATTAGCATAGTACAATATCAGCATTAAACACTGCTATATTGTACTATATCAATTATATTGTATATTTTACTATATGTTTAAACTCTCACCCATTTGGCAAAATCCAGCTGTGTTTGAAATATGTATAAAACACATTTCAATAACTAGGACAGTGTAGAGACCACACAAAGAATGGAATTAGTAATCAGTATGCATTTAAAAGACAGATTATTCTGCCTTGTCAAAACATGCTTGCATGTTATCATCTTTTTATGATCTGAAAAGCCATTTGGAAAACATTGATAACGGTGAACTGACCTCATCAAAAGTTAGTTTGGGATGAAAAATGAGAGCAAAGCAAATTGCCTTAATTTGGAAAATGAGAAGGCCTAAGGCAATGTTGTATGTGTTGGAATATTACAGCAACATAAGAAACATATACACACCCCAAATGTGGCACAAGGCACATAATTTAGCACTCTGATGACAAAACCTCAGTTCTCCTAAATAGCAAGTTTTGAATACTTACCTTCATAAAGATTCATTTGAAAATGTATTTATGAAGACTGAAGGTCAGTCTACTGAAATCACTGAGGTCAGTTAAGCAATCAGCAGTCATATTAAGAAAATGCCCATTGTCTTGGTGGCTCTGGTGGCTTTGGTACCCTGAAAAGCTGTTTGCTCCACTTTGTGAATTAAATTAATTCTGCAAAACAAAATAGATCATGCAAAATTATATCTACTGATAGTCTTCACATTCACAAGTAACCTATCACACTGACTCAACTTCAGAGGGAGGCAGCAGCAAACCTTTGAATAAATATAGTGACTCTGTACCAGGGTCACCATAACCTTAGAGATGACCTGAAGACATGTAATAACAATTATTTTATATTATTTATTTATTTAATAATAACTATTATTTTGTATTGATTGATCCTTAAAAGGCTGCTGCTGGGTGGGGGTGGGTAGAAATAGAAAATGTAACTGGATCATCTATTTCCCAGACATTCCTACCCATTTGATGCATTTTCATTCACAACTTCTGATCATCTTTTTGTCCTTTCCCCCTGTTTTAGGACAACTGTGTGCAATAGGACAGGCAGCAAACCACAAAGCGTGAAAGTGGTTGATGTTCAGATTGAAACGGATCCCTCTCCAAGTGGCAGATACAATGCTATTTGTGTGAAGGCTGAAGGTCAGCACTGATTCACTTTTAAATTCAGCTTAGCAAAGTTAGATTTGTAGACTGCGCTGCTTTGAATCCTCCAGTCAGCCTGGCCACTGGTACACACAGTCCAAAAGTTACGAACACGATAGCTTCTGTTGGTTTGTTGAGTTTGTATGTAAGTTTGAACAGGTACATTTTTAAGTGTAACTGCAGCCAAAGATAGAGGAATAAAACACACCTCTCATTCTCTCTCTCTCTCTCTCTCTCTCTCTCTCTCTCTCTCTCTATATATATATATATATATATGTATATATATATAAATGTAATGTTTGTTTGTGGGATTAAGATAACGCAAAAACCACTGGACGAATTGACACCAAATTTGGACACAAGACACCTCTCAGGCCAACGAGTGACCATCACTCATAAAAACACTGAAAAACACACCAGAAGAGACTTAAAAAGCAAAAAAAAATAACACATTACAAAGCATGTTCAAAACCACATATATGCACAAACATACATATACACAAATATATACGCATATATGCATATATATGCACACAAAGCACATGTACACAGAAAGGGGGAAGGAACGAAGGAAGGAGAGAAGGAGGGAGAGAAAGAGGGAAAGAAGGAGGAAAGGAGAGAAGGAAGGAAAGAAAGGAAAAGAAGGAAGGAAGGAGATAAGGAAATAAAAAGTGAAAGAAGGAAGGAAAGAGAGAGGGAAGGAAGGAAGTAGAGAAGGAACAAAAGAGGGAGGGAGGGAAGGAAGGAAGGAAGGAATGACACAAGGAAGGGTGGAACCAAAGAGCAAAGGGAGGGAGGAAAGAAACAGGTAGAGAAGAAAGAAAGAAGAAGGGAAAGGAAAAAAAGAGGGAAGGAAAGAGGGAGGGAAGGAAGGAGAGAAAGAGGGAGGGAAGATTGGCCACAGCAATGCGTGGCGAGTACACCTAGTGTGTGTGTATGTGTATATATATATACACACACACACACACACACACATGCACACATGCTTTGGGTAGCATAGGGAAGGCTTAACACACCTGAAGTATTTTGTTTTGCTGTTTGTTCCCCGTTCAGAAGATTTCACCTCACTTTCTGTCCTTCTGATAATAGAATTTTGAAAAAATTGGTTTGTTGTGGAAACAAGGATTGATGAGAAAGCTTCATTGGAGATCCTTTTCTCCATGATAACTCTTCCAGGGGTGAAATTCCCTTCCCTTGTCTCATCCCCATTTGTATAAGCCATTTGTAAGTTGGATGTTTGTAACTTTGGGACTGTATTTATAGTCCAAAACACCAACTTTTCTAAGTTTGCCTATTGGAACAATCACTACCACAAGTCACAAGAAAAAACATGTTTTTTCTCCAAGGTTTTTAAAATTAGCATCATTTATTAAATGAATGAAATACAGTAACTTGGAGCCCCGATGTCATTTCTAAGCTAAATGCTAGTTCTAGCATAAGCCTTCACAGTGTGTCCATTTCAAAACACCAACAAACAGAGGCAAGATTATGGAACTGTAGTGTTGGAAGAAAGCAAAAAGACTAGCCATGCTGGTCTCACAACCTATCAGCCCCTCTCATGTTAGATTATGGAGTCAAGGTCAAAAAATATAGCTCAGGTCTAAGTATCTGAAAAATCATAACCTTTCGTATGAGTCTGCTTTGAAGCTTTCTGCAGAAGGTGTTTTCTCTCTGTACTCAGGGGCGGCTCAACTCATTACGCAAAGTAAGCATTTGCGGTATAGTTGATTTTGCCCAGGGGCGCTCTTGAGGCACTTTTGGGGGAAAATCGACCTTGACATATGTGAGTTGTAGTTACTGGGATGTATAGTTCACCTACAATCAAAGAGTATTCTGAACTCCACCAATGATGGAATTGAACCAAATATGGCACACAGAACTCCCACAACGAACAGTAAATATATATCAGTGATTTGGGGGGGGGGGGGGGGATACTGTTTGCTTACCATTGAAAATTACCTAGGGCCGCCTCTGTCTGTACTACCACTCTAACAGAAATATCAGTTAGGAATGTAGAAGAGGACCTTATTAGTGTTTACTCCTTTCCTAGAAGTTACACTTGTAGTCTCCCTTTTGTCCCTCTGTATAGAGCTGTACAGATCTTCTGCTTTTGGCAGTCATTTACTGGTTGATGGCTCAGGGAGGAACAGTGTTTTCAAAATGACCCGTGCAATTTATTTGTTGTTTTTCTTTCCAATTGTTATGTTTTAGTTGTTTTTATAATTACGTTGTTAGTTTAATTCATTTTTTTATTTCTGTAAGCTATGAATTTTAAAGCTGCTTTAACCTTTGTAAGCTGTCTTGAGTTCCAGACTGAGAAAAAGTTGGGCAATAATAATAATAATAATAATAGGGCAGAGCTTGAAAAAGAAAGTGCATGAGTACTAAGCAGTGAGCAGATGTACAACATGAGATAATTGAGACCCAATTCTATGATTGTAGCTATCTGACCCTTCTTCACCCTCCCAAAAATAATCAATGTCAGAATTATCTTAATATAACATAAAACACAGCTGGAACCTATGCTCAGTTTTAATTATAAACATTAGTTCATGTTTCACAATAGATTTAGTTAACTCTACAAAGAAATCCACAAGGGATTGAAATCCCACCCCATTGCTGATATGTGTCTTAACATTGATGTATGTACAGTGACTCTATCCTAATGTTTTCTTGGCAAGATTTATTCCAAGAAGGTTTGTTTGTCATTGCCTTCCTTTCAGGATGAAAGGCTGCAATTCGTTCAAGATCACCCAGGGGGGTTCCTCAGCTGAACAGAGATTTGAACTAGAGTTATAGTCCCAATCTCGAAATCACTCCTGCAAATAATATAATAATAATAAACTTTATTTGTATCCCACTCCAACTCCCTGATGGGGACTCGGTGCGGCTTACATGAGGCCAAGCCCAAAACAACAATTACATGAAATAAAACAAAACCGAAAACGTAAATAATAAACAATAATAATGCTATTATATAAAACAAAGACAACATAGCAATATAAAATTACCACAATAACATGGGCGAGCTACATGTAATGGTTAAAAGAAAGCTGGGTAGAAACAGATTAAAAACTCAGGCGAGATAAACACGAGATGAACAAGGACAGATTATTTGCGGAGGAGAGCTCGTTTTGGTGGAGGCCGTGAAGCAAAGCTTTCCTATAGGGGGGGATGCACTCCAATAACAGAAACCATTAAAACTAAGCACTAGTATGAGGATGTAAATCTATTCATCAAATGCGCAGCGGAAGAGCCAGGTTTTGAGGTTCTTTTTAAAGGTTTCTAGAGTAGGGGCTTTCCTAATCTCTCCAGGAAGTGAGTTCCAGAGTCGGGGAGCCACAGAGGAAAAAGCTCTCTCCCTTGTACTCACCAGACGAGTCTGGGAGACTGGCAGGGGCATAAGAAGGTCCTCTCCAGAAGAACGGAGGGCCCGAGATGGTTCATGGAGAGAGATACGGTCACGAAGGTAGGCGGGACCCAAACCGTTTAGATCTTTATAGGTCCCAAAGTCCAATTGAATGTGAGGTCTGAGCAGTCTCGGAGCCTAATCATGTGGTCTGCAGCCCCTTCCACAACTTCTCAGGAAACAGAGCAAAGGAAAGAAAGCTGCATATCAGAACAAAGCAACTCAGAAGCTCACTCCTGTTGCTTTTGAGTTTTCTTCAGTACAGCTTTTTTGGAAAATGGCATTCATAACTATTTGAAGATCATAACCTTTTGGAAGAGGCATGATCTTTCAGAGAAGAGCCAAAAACCCATTTGAATAGAATATTCTCAAATAGTACACAACCAGATGTAATTATGCAATTTGGCTTTCAGTTGTTAGACTGACACTGTTGTCTCTAATCTGTTAGGAAACATAGAGAAATGCCAGTGCACAAAATAGAAGTGCATCAGAAGTGTTTTTCAGTTGCCCAAAAATACATTTACTCTCCCATATCACACACTCAAGAGACAAAATGAAGTAGACTTTGGTAAAAAAAAAAAAACCTGGTTCACTCACAACCTTCATGTGTTCAGCATACACAGGCTCAAAACTTATCAGTTCAGTTACAGATATGTTTGAGATAATCTCTGTGTGCAGATGGCACAAGGCATCTTTCTTACAATCAACAGCAGGCATGTGTTTGTCTGTGCAGTCCCAAAGTCCAATTGAATGTGAGGTCTGAGCAGTCTCGGAGCCTAATCATGTGGTCTGCAGCCCCTTCCACAACTTCTCAGGAAACATAGAGCAAAGGAAAAAAAAGCTGCATATCAGAACATACATACAATAAGTAAGCAACAGGATTATATATAAACAAATTACTAGAAAAGGCTTGAAGAAGGTTGTGATTTCCAACAAGTATTGCTTGTATATTTATAAGTTTGTAACCTTCTCTCTTCTCCTTTGCTGTTCCTGGTAATGAGTACTTCAGAGTCTAGTATCCCCCCCCCAAAAAAAAAAAAGATTGTGTCATCTACACAGGCAACTATTTGGTTTCTCATGAACTGGTAGGGTTAGTGTGTAACTATAGACCTCCAAATATTGCTAGGGATCTCACAACAGAAGCGACTTGCGGTTTCTTAAGTCACTCCTGACATGGAAAAAAAATCTAGAATGAAATATAAACAAAAAAAATCTGTCTTCTTCTTTGCCTTGTGTCCTTAACATATTGTTTTAATGTCTGTGTTTGAGCTTCTCAGCCCTTGAAAAAAGATATGCAAGAGACACAAATATCAATACAGTTGGCATCACCCAGTGGTGACACAGATTTGCAGGGATGTGTGGGGATTTTTCGTCCAAAGTTGTATCATTGTTGGTGCTCTGGCACTAACTGAAGTAGCTGGGAGTAGGCATTTTGGTCTAAGTTTAATGATGCTCCTTAAAATGATCATTTATGCTCGACCAAGAAAATGCATCACTAAAAAAGAAGAGAAAAAGGACGTAGAACTGCATAAAATGCCTCTTATAGAACCACTAAAATTTAAGTACAAATATAGTACAAATTTAAGTACAAATATAGTACAAATGAGACATTGAGGACTTGTATTTTATGGCTTTTATTGTTTTATTGCTTTTATAGGGTTTATATTATATGTAATGTTTTTAACTGTATTTTATGTTGCTGGGGGCATTGATTGAGTCCCCTTCGGGCTGAGAAGGGTGGTATATAAATATAGTAAATCTATATAAATAAAAATGTAATGTTCATTTGTGGGATTAACAGAACTCAAAAACCACTGGACGAATTGACACCAAATTTGGACACAAGACACCTAACAACCCAATGTATGTCCTTCACTCAGAAAAATGATTTTGTCATTTGGGAGCTGTAGTTGCTGGGATTTATAGTTCACCTACAATCAAAGAACATTCTGAACCCCACCAACGATGGAATTGAACCAAACTTGGCACACAGTTCTCCCATGAACAACAGAAAATACTGGAAAGGTTTGGTGGGCATTGAAATTGAGTTTTGGAGTTGTAGTTCACCTACATCCAGAGATCACTGTGGACTCAAACAATGATGGATCTGGACCAAACTCTACAAGAATACTCAATATGCCCAAATGAGAACACTGGTGGAGTTTGGGGAAAATAGAATCTTGACATTTGGGAGTTGTAGTTGCTGGGATTTATAGTTCACCTACAATCACAGAGCATTCTGAACCCCACCAACGATAGAATTGGGCCAAATCTCCCACACAAAACCCCCATGTGGGCCACAGCAACACGTGGCAGGGGATAGCTAGTAAAATAATAAATAAATAGTACAACTCTGTTTGATGAGTAAGAATAGGGCCAGGTGAGCTGTGTGCTTACCTGCTCAGTTTTCTGTCTAGATTTCTCACTTTTGATGACTATACTAAGATGAGACTTCCACTCAAGTGGAGGGATACACTATGTAAAGTAGAACACATAGCGACCTGACTGCTTCTTAATCTTTACACACACACACACACATTGGAAAGGATCCTCTGTTGATAGTCTAAGCTTTCCCAGTTCTTTCTCTATTTGAGTAACTCGCTAGTGTGTAAAGATAAGCTTGTCTTTGGTCTGGAAGTTAATTGTAATTGATCACCTTTGCAGAAAATGTGAACAACTCAGCAAGCTGTAGTCACCAGTGGTTCAAACCATAAATGGAAATGAAATTTTGCCAGTCAAAGCTCTGGCATCAATTTAACGTATTTTTTAAAAATGATGAATTGTGAAACACGGCTCTCCCCCACCCCCTACCCCCTGAAAGAAAGTGGTGGTGAGGAAAGTATTGGAGGCCCTTAAATGCAAAGACAAACCACTCTGTGAATGTATGTTAAAATAGCAAACAGAACTAAGATTGTTCTGAATACATTCCAAGACTGTTTTCAAATTTTCCCTATGTCTTCAATATTTCAATTGACTTTTCTCTCTCTCCCTATCTTGAGCTTTGAATCAGCCAACAGTTACTTTGCAATGACCTAATGAAGTCACAGAAACTGGTGAATGACTATTCCAATCTATAAAAATGTAATGTTAGTTTGTGGGATTAACATAACTCAAAAACCACTGGGCGAATTGACACCAAATTTGGACACAAGGCACCTACTAACCCAAGGAGTGACCATCGCTCAAAGAAAATTGGTTTTGTCATTTGGGAGTTGTAGTTGCTGGGATTTATAGTCCACCTACAATCAAATAGCATTGTGAACTCAACCAATGATGCAATTGAACCAAACGTGGCATACAGGACTTCCATGACCAACAGAAAACACTAGAAAGGTTTGGTGGGCATTGACCTTGAGTTTGGGAGTTGTAGTTCACCTACATCCAGAGAGCACTTTCAACTCAAACAATGATGGGTCTGGACCAAACTTGGCACAAATATTCCATATGCCCAAATATGAACACAGATGGAGTTTGGGGAAAATAGACCTTGACATTTGGGAGTTGTAGTTGCTGAGATTTATAGTTCACCTACAATCAAAGAGTGTTCTGAACCCCACAAGGAATAGAATTGGGGCAGACTTTCCACACAGTACCTCGATGACCAACAGAAAATACTTAAGGCCATCCAGTCCAACTCCCTTCACCAGGGCAAGAAAAAGTAATCAAGCTCTCCTGACAAAGAGCCATCCAGCCATATAGATAGATATGATTCACACACACACACACAGATACAGTATCATAGATTTGAAAGGGACTCCCAAAAAAGGACAATTATATGTTGCATGTTCCACAGTAGGCAAACAATCTCCACGTCAACAATGACAAAGAAACATCAAGAAATACTGTTTATCCACAAGCATAAAGAAATTATATATATTAGAAACCAAAATTTTCTCAGTACTTTATTTTCCAGATCACTAGACTGGGCCACAGCAATGCATGGCAGGGGACGGCTAGTCAATCATAAAAAGTAATTGATTTTGACTTGACAAGAATTTACTCTGAAGGCACTTCAGCAACCACCTAACAGCCAGAATTCCATCTTAGTGGAATACATTCATTTCTCAATTGATCATTTCAGGCAATTCCCCATTTAGGATTGTATGCTCCTAAATCCCCACCCCAATCCTACTAATACCTCTCTATTGTGCATGCATGGTACTATATGGAGCTCCTGGTGGCACAGTGGGTTAAACCGCTGAGCTGCTGAACTTGTGGGGAGCAGGGTGAGCTCCCACTGTTAGCCCCAGCTTCTGCCAGCCTAGCAGTTCGAAAACATGCAAATGTGAGTAGATCAATAGGCACGAAGGTAATGGCACTCCATGCAGTCATACTGGCCACATGACTTTGAAGGTGTCTACAGACAACGTTCTTCAGCTTAAAAATGGAGGTGAGCATCATCTCCCAGAGTCGGACACAACTAGAATTAATGTCAAGGGGAAACCCTTACGTTTACTAAGAAATTAAACTCACAAGCTAAACTTCAGATATACTGAGAACAGTAATCAGAATCCTATAGAATACTCTTAACTAGAATAAACTCATTGAATCAATGGAATTTATTTTTGTTGATGCAGTATTCAGCAATGTATTCAATTAAGAGTAGCAATCCAATACAAACCAGTGTATCATAATTCAACAATGGGATAACCCACAGCAGGCTACTGGACTGACCTTCAAAAAGACAGTAAAAAAGTGAAAAGGTCTAGGATATTCTCTGTTTCCCATAATTCATTTTCATCCACACATATATTCAGCAGTGACCTTGTAAAATACTTTGCCAATCCTTATAGTCATGCTTCCAAGGGAATTTCAAACATACAAGCAGATGTGTTGAATCATATCTGTATATTTATTATATATATTGTGTAGAGCACATGTGTCAAACTAAAGGCTCGTGGGCTGAATCCATCCCTCAATGTCATTTTATATGGCCCTCCAGATGCTGGACTACAACTCCTGTATTCCTCATCATTGCACATCATGACTAAAGCTGATGTGAATTGTGATACAGTATCATCTGGAAGGCTCCAGTTTGTTCTGTTCAGTCAGGATAGTGGATTTGAATTTAGATATAAAGCTTGTAGATATGATGCCTGACTTTAAAATGACCTTTAACCTTTCCCCAACTTCAGAGCCACAAGTGATATTAGGTTGCAATTCCCATTATCCCCAGTCCAATGGCAGATAATAAAAAGAGAAGGGAGTTGTCATTCAATAACATCTGGGCATCCAAATGGGTTGAAAACTAAAGATCAACAACCATTATTTTTAAAAATATATAGTTGGCCCTCTGTATCCACAAATTCTCATCCATGGATTCAATACCCTTTGAAGGCAATTATAAGGTTGATAGAGCCCTCAATGGGAATGAATTTGATACTCTTGGTGTAGGGGGTTAGCATGGTGTGTGCTTTGAGGATTGAACTACAACTTCAGAGTTCAAATCCTTGCTCAACAGTGGAAACCCGCTGATCTCTCATCCTCAAAGGGAGGCCAAGGCAATCCCACTCTGAATAAAGTTTGCCAAGAAAGCCCCGAGATACCTTTGCCATTGTCTCACCATAATGGAAAGGATCTGAAGGCACACAACAGCAATGGTGTAGAGCAGAGGTCTTCAAACTACGACCCAAGGGCCGGATACGGCCCTCCAAGGTCATTTACCCAGCCCTCGCTCAGGATCAACTTAAGTCTGAAATGACTTGAAAGCACACAACAACAACAACAACAACAACAACCCTATCTCTTCAGCCAAAAGCAGGCCCACACTTCCCAATGAAATACTAATAAGCTTATATTTGTTAAAATTGTTCTTCATTTTAATTATTGTATTGTTTCTAAGTGTTTTCACACTACGAATAAGATATGTGCAGTGTGCATAGGAATTCATTCATGTGTTTTTTTTCCAAATTATAATCTGGCTCTCCAACAGTTTGAGGGACTGTAACCTGGCCCTCTGTTTAAAAAGTTTGAGGACGCCTGGTGTAGAGACTAGTGTAATGCCCAGCTGATAGTCAAGAAACAGTGAACTAGCAAGGGGCAGTGTAGTAGCAATTTGTGTCACAGCAGAAAAAACCTAGAATTGTATCATTGAACCATAATTCAATACAATAGGTGATCTTATGCCAGGCATTGCTAAGACCAAGCCTACACCACAGAGTTATTACGAGCGTATTATGTGTGTAGGATTGGTAGTAGAACCTTTGCTCAGAAAAAGCAAGGTAGAATAAAAACCTAAAGAACATTAGCATAATATGTAGAATGCAGATTGCAATTGAGGTGGGTAATAAAATTCTAATTCTAATAATAATAATAAGTAGTAGTAGTAGTATTTATTTATTTACGTCACTTTTATCTCACCGTTATCAGCCCGAAGGTGACTCAGTTTGGCAGAGTAGTAGTAGTAGTAGTAGTAGTAGTAGTAGTAATATTTGCTGCTGATGTTATTTTGAACTGCTCGTAACACATCGTAGGGCATTTATATTACTTATTATGAATTTAATATATGTCTATATCATATTTTCAGAGCTGGGGAGAAGAGCTAGATTTCCCCTCCCGTGTGGTATAATTCTCCCCTGGTTATTGTACACATGTGAAAATTACTCTTTATTTAAAATGCTTCCACTGATGCCACAGAATTCTTTCTTGATCTCCCACATTAATGGCCATGTGGGTTCTGTGTGTATTTGTGCTGGATTCACATGAATTCCTGCTTCACATAGAGACCTAGGGAAGGGAAGACTCAGAAATGCCAAGAATGTTGGGAGACAGGATTCTAAATCCAATTGCCAGTCTAAACTAAAGTAGATGTGTTAAATTCATTGGATTCACATAAATGGTGATTTACCATTTAGCAGCTCATTTGGTGGGTTTACATAAGTCAGGACTAGCAATTGAATGTAGATGTGAATCCCATATATCAAACATCAACTCGGGATTTAGGCCTAAGCTCAATTCCCAAACTAGAGCTTGGTAAACACACATTTTTTGCACTACAGCTTCCAGAAACTCACAGCTAGCCTTGCTGATTGTGGTTTCTGGGTACTGTAGTTCAAAAAAGTAAATTTCCCAAATGCAAATCCTTTGTGGTATTTAATTATTGTATTGCTATTTCTTGATAATCTATTGAGTTGATGGAGGTATACAAAAGTGATAGAACCCTTAAGACATTCCTGAATACCACTGCGTGCATTTCCTATCAGAGATCTAGAATAACTTTAGATGGAATTCATAGGCTGGATTAATGTGTGCATGTGCATACATGCTTGCACATGTGTACTCAAACAAACACAAATACTGCCGTTTTGACAAAATTCAGGTTTCACGTATAATGCTCTCAATACAAATAAAACTCAGTAGACCACTCTCATAATAGATTGGAACTAGACAAATCAATTATGAAAGCATTCATGATCTGGACTCCACAGTTGGATCCAGAAAAGAATAGTGGTTTTAGAGTTGAAAAACAAAATAGAAGTGTTATATTATATTCCCCCAGTTATTTCTGGCTATCGATATGGAATCCAAACAAAAATGCAGAGCTTGCAGGAAGATATTCTCGGAGGATTACTTCCTAAGATCCTAGCTGCAATCCAGCCCTTACAGTGTAATGTCTGCAGATCTGATATAGTAAAATACTACTCTATTAGAAGTGCAAAGTAATATCTAGTCAGTTTTTAAAAATATTTATTTGCTTCTCCTTTCTTTTCCATCTAGGCAAACCATGTGGGGATCCTCCATCTTTCCCTCATACTATTCTGCATGGATATACTGGGTTTGAAATGGGAGATGAACTGCACTACGTCTGTGCCCAGGGATATGCCATGAGTAACAAGGACATGGCTTTTACTCTGCTCTGTCACACATGCGGGGAATGGTTTGGTCAAGTACAGGCTTGTGTCAAAGGTGAGCCAATGAATATATCATACACTTTTTTTCTGGAAATAGAACCATTTTCCTTCTGGTGTGGTAGATAGCATTTTAAGTTAGGTTAGTTCTTTAAAACTATCACGGCATTAAATGTACCCATTCAATCGTCTGCTTTGTCCTGCTATGTAGCCATTGCGGAAAACCAGGATGTCAAGCTGAACATGAATGGAAAAGTGACAACTACTTCAAGGACACCAACCAAGACAGATATATCTTTAAAATAATTGGGGGAAAATAAATTCTGGCTGTTGGCCAAGATTTAAACTAGCTAATATGGCAATACAAAACAGGGCTTTCTTATAATGAGTGTATCTTGTGTATTTGTGTATCTTGACATAGGTTGCCTTTTCTGATTTGGATGCAATTCTTTAGGATAGTTAGGAATCTGTGACTCTTCAAATATTGTTGGATGACAACACACATCACTCTTGACTGTTGGCTGCATAGTCTGTAGGTGATAGGAGTTAGAATCCCAAAAATAACTGAAGTGCTGTTCCTACACCTGAAGCAGGGTCTCATATGAGATTTCCTTCCAGATCTATTGCTGAGATTGAAGGGCTAAACCTGGGACTCTTGCGTGTGAAGCATATACCAATGAGTTATGGACTCTATGCTCACTGAGGCATAAATAGAAATCTTTGGGCCATGGGGGGGGGGGGCGACTATAGTATAGAGAACACTATTTATACAGGGGAAGATACACATGCAGATCTCTTCAAGGGTTTAGGCAGCGTAATGCAGATGAATTCAAACAGCCATCTACGAAGATTTTGTAAAAAGTTTGTTACTTTCGTAAGTCACAGTGAGTCAATTTCTTCTTCAGCACAAGCAAATTTTACTGGGTGGCGCAGGCAAATTTGTTATGTCACATGCTCTCCTCAACCTATCAGGGCTGAGGCACAGGGGAAGGTGCTCCTTGTGCCATTGAGAGTGAGCTGGAAGAAAGCAGGAGATCTAGGGTAGCAAGCAGTGACCGACTAGCTAGAAGCTGAATTTTCCCGTTCTTTGGTTTGCCTCTCTCATGCAATGTGGCTGGGGTGGGCTGCACCACTGCAGTCCTTCTCCCTGACCCTATACGCCAGTGGTCCCCAATCTTTGGGCTTCCAGATGTTTTGGACTTCAGCTCCCACAGTTCCTAACAGCTGGTAAGGTGGTTGGGATTTCTGGGAGTTGAAGTTCAAAACACCTTGTGGCCCAAATGCTGAGAACCACTGCTATATGCTTGAACCAGGCAGCCCCTAAGCCAGCCATAGGGGCTTTATTGATATGCCATACAGGAGAAGAACTATGCCAGAGTCTAAGCTCAGGATCTGCAAAGTGTCTTTCCCACCGCTCCCTAGTGTGTTTTGTGGAGTTAGGA
Organism: Anolis sagrei ordinatus; assembly: GCF_025583915.1. Lineage (NCBI taxonomy): Eukaryota > Metazoa > Chordata > Lepidosauria > Squamata > Anolidae > Anolis > Anolis sagrei. The sequence goes on from NW_026847660.1 coordinate 74,865,487, forward strand.
GAGAGAGAAAGAGAGAGAGAGAGAACAAAACTTTAAAAATCAGTGAATGTATGAATATTTCTGAAACTTGGGGGGGGGGGGTGATGCCCTGGTCCTATTGTGTCATTGTAGAGAAAATCAAGGGGATTGCTCTTGCAGTTTTAAAAAAATGTCAATAAAATTTCAAAAAATTCCTAAAAATCAGTGGATGAGTGAAACGTCCTGAAACTTGGGAACCTTACAGTGGTGAATATGTGCTACAATTATAGTTAGTTTCATCCTGATAGCCCTAAAAATGAGGGGGGGAGGAGTCCGGAAGTGTCCCCATTGGCCCGAATAGGTGAATAACATAATGATGGTACTTTTAAATGGTACAGACTGGGTATGTGGTGCACATGGACCCTAAAACTGCTAGTCGGCACCTGCCACCTGAGATGACCGCCTCACTCCATCTAATGGTAGGGCTGACCCTGTGACTAAATATAGCATCATCTGAGAGCCAAATAAACCCACGGGTTAAGGTACAGATCTTGAATAAAAGAAGAACTACACAAATCGTTCACTGCTTTAACGTCACCAGCAGGCAATAATTACATTGCTAAACAAAATTTGAAAAAAAATTCTGTTCCTGGTTTGAAAGTATTATTTCCTGTTATGCGGTACTTGCTTTGAGAGTAGTTGTTATCCTCCAGAAACTTCATTTTCGTGACTGCCACAAACTATGTTGAATTGGTTGGGATTCGATGAGATATCCATTGAAAAACTATAGCAAAATGTGCGGCAGGATGACAGAACCAATTAGGAAATGGCATTTATAACCCAGGAACAAAAATCATGTTACATAGTGTTATTGGCACAGACATACTCTGTGGAATGAAGTCGATGACTATAGTTTAGACAAGTTATCTGTTATTTTAGATATTGGTCTCCAACATTACTGTACAGTCTCTCCAGCTATTTGGGCAATAGATTGTTTCCAGAAAGCAGTGGTTCAAGCCAAAAGTCTCATGCGTCACAAGCTTTGAAGCATGAATACAGGTTCTTGGAGCCATTCCCTTGATAAATGATGACAAGAGGTTACCCTGAACATTTCTATGTTAGGTAGCAGAAAACAGACTGCTCCAAGAAAAAAAAAGAAATTTAAAAATACAGCAGGAGAGGACTGAGAAAAGGGTAAAAAATAGACTGCATAAACTACATAAAAGAAAACATGGATGGTCAAATAAATATGTTGATATACCACCTTGAATCTACAATATCATCCTTGTATACATATCTACATGATTTCAGATAGCAAACTAACATTTACAGTAATTTAGTAAAGTTAGGATTTGGGTTACAAGTTTGATAATGACATTGAAACCTACATCTGAGAGTACAAACTAGTATAGATCTCATGGAGTGTAATGTAATGTACAAGATTGCTTCCTCTAAAATCGCTAATCTCGTGTAGCTGTTATATGATCTAAAAGTTAGTGAATTTACTAATTCCTTTAGTTATAATGCTTTTCTAAAAGTTTCTTTGGATAGATTTAAAGTTTCAGGGCTTTGTCCAGAAAGCACAATTCAAATTAAATCTGGTCCCCAAGTTTCAAACATCCAACGTAGAAATGACTCATAGTAAAGAATGGTGGTAAGACAACAGGAAGTGAGAGAAATCTGCCCCTTGGGAAATTCACTCCTGGAAGAGCTATCATGGGGCAACGGGGGAGGGGGGGGGTGTCTCCATTGAAACTTTATCACCAATCCTTGTTTCCACAAGAAGCCAAATGGCCAATGGGACAGAAAGTGAGGTGAAGTATTGTCCAGAAAGCACAATTTGAATTAAATCTAATGTGTTTTTGTACATAAACATTTAAACCATTTTCCCAAGTAATTCAAATTTTTACAAAAGAGTAAATCTGTAAAATGGAACATATAGGCTATAAGAAGGTTTCACAAGACCAGTCATTCCCGTTGCAACGGTGTAGTAATGGTGAGGCCACGGACCATATTTTCGTTCTTGGGAACTATTGGTAGTCCACAGACCACAGGCTGGGAACCATTGCACTAAAGGCGCCAATTCCTATCTGATCATGAAAGCTAAGCAGGATCAGTCCTGGTTCGAACTTTGATGGAAGACCACCAATGAATAACAGTTGTTGTAGGTTATATTTCATAGGAAAGAACTTGAACAAGTACTTCTTAATATTCGTTGTCTAAGTAAACGCTATGAATTTCATGGGATCACCATAAGTTGCCAGGCATTTTGAAAGCACATACATACAAAAATCTACCATACCTTCCATCTATTCCCAAAACCCTCATATAAATTCTAATTTAGACCACATGGAATAGAAAAAGGCTGACACTGATTCTGTCATCCACTGTTTGAAATACTCTCCTCCCAAAAACCTTGATTTTACAATTTTATGTAAGGGACACCATTTTACTATACAATGGAACTTGAGCATCTATCGATGTTGGTATTGATGGGGATTCTGCAACCAAACCTCAGCAGATACCAAGGACCCACTGTATGTTAATAAGATTCTACTTACTTACTTACTTGGAGACTAGGACGCAATGGAACAATGGCTTCAAACTACAAGAAAGGAGATTCACCTGAACATTAGGAAGAACTTCCTGACTGAGAGCCGTTCAGCAGTGGAACTCTCTGCCCCGGAGTGTGGTGGAGGTTCCTTCTTTGGAGGTTTTTAAACAGAGGCTGGATGGCCATCTGTTGGGGGTGCTTTAAATGTGATTTTCCTGCTTCTTGGCAGGGGGTTGGACTTGATGGCCCATGAGATCTCCTTCAACTCTACGGTTCTATGATACTATATCATGCTGCATCTTGTAGAGTCCCAGGATTTGTTGTATAGAGAGGATATTGAGCTTTCTTAGCTAGCCAGACAGCTCTAGTGCCTTACCGAATTACAAATCCCAAGAGCCTCTACAATGAAGCCATAGCAGTTAAAGTGGAAACATAACATTGCAACTTTGTTGTATGAAAGTGCTCAGTCTGAAATGTTTCACCTTTTAAAAAAGTACTCATACCAGAGATTGTGGGTGAAGAAAACACATTATGTTTACAATGCAGTTGCTTTAAAAAAATTTAGTGTGTTTTAGCAGGATTTTTGGGTTTTATGGTGTTTTTATTTTTGTTAAAAATGTTTGCTAAGTTAAATTAGGTTGTTTTATATTGTCTAATGTGCTTATCTTGATGTAATTTGTCTGCATGGTTTTCTTTTAGACAATACAATCCTTTCCTTATATGTTGGAAACTACTCTGAGTCTCTTCGGGGATTTAGGGTAGTATATAAATAAATTTTATTATTATTTATTATTATTTAGATCTGCTGTTTTCAGACTAAGGCTGGATCTACACTGCCGTATAATCCAGTGTAAGAATGCAGATTACCTGCATTGAACTGGATTATATGAGTCTAAACTACCATATAATCCAGTTCAATTCAGGCAATCTGTATTCTGGAGCTGAATTATATGGCGGTGTAGATGCAGCCTATGACATCCACCTGAGCCCTTCAAGGCAGGTGCTGTTTTCAAAGAGTTAAACATTCCTCCAAACTTAGAAGGTGGCCTAATTGTCAATTCAATTAGATTTATGTAGTTATGAAAGCCGTTTTGGGTCCAGTATCCTGTCTTTTGCTCTGGAAGTTTGTGGCTTCAAAAATAGTAGGCTGAGTTCTTAAATCAGTGTAGTTTTTGGCCTTGGTATAACCAAATCAACACATGCTAGCTAAGAACTGACCTTATAAAGCCACATCCTGATACCAACATTTATTTCTAAGAAAAGTAAAAATAACCTCACTGAAATGGCACAGTAACTAGACTTTCAGACATAATAATATTTTTTTCTCGTAACTGTACCTTTCCTTTTCGCTTCCTTTTTTCTGTGCACAATGCTGTTCAATAACTAAAGTCCAGGATTGAGAGAGTATTTCAGTATTTCCTTGTCAACATGTCAAATGTGAAAAAAATCAGACATAAAAGTATCAGACATTGAAAAAGTTATTTCTGGCAGGACTTTCTGTCTTCTTCAGAGGGGAAAAAAATAGGGTAGCCATGAAATGAGCACGACAAGTAAAACAGAACAAGTCTCTCAACGTTTGGAAAGAAATGAAAATGTGCCCTAGCTGAAATTGTTGACTTTCATGTATAGTTGCCAGGTCCCAGGGTGCTGGTGACAATCTCAGGGAATCGCCTTGCTTCTCCAAGTGGGGAGACAAATCTCAGGCTGTGGGGAAGAAGCAGGAAGTTTAGTTTTAGTTTTAGTTTTTTATAAGCGTGAAGGACTTTGAAGCCTGGATGCCCACCATGACCCTTTTCCAGCTCATGTCATTGTACTCTGGTATGACACTCTGGCATTTCCATGTGTGTTACATTTTTTGTTGTTCATTCGTTCAGTCTTTTCTGACTCTTCGTGACTTCATGGACCTGTCTGTAAAGATCCCTTACCTTTCCAGCCTGGATGGCAGGGCCTAGGAACAGCAGGCCAGTTAGTTGCAGCTTTAGTAGGCCTGGCAGAGGGCAGCAGTAGCCATTTTAGTTCAGGGAAAACACCATTTTAGAGAGGGGGAGTGTCCTAGGCCTGAGTTAGCATTAGAACAGCCAGGATTGGTTCAGAAAAGGGGGCGGAGTTTAGCAAGGTTTGGAGGGAAAGAAAGAGGGCTTTTTCAGTCAGTCTGTTGTTGTTAGAGATTAGAGTAGGAAGGTAGTTTAGGAGTTCGTGTTTAAGATTAGTTAAGAGAAGGCAGTTTACCTTAGGTTTGCCAGCAAAAGAAACTGTAGCAAACTGGGACAGCTATCAGGGAAAGATAGCTGGTTTGTAGTTAGCTAGGCCACAGTTCAGGGTAGCTAGGCTACAGTTGTATCTTGACAGAGATTCAGTTCATGTCAAGTGTGCTTGGTTTTAAAGAGAAGAAAATCTCTGTTTTTTGTAACAAAGAAAGAGCCATTTACATGTAACCATTACGCTTTAAAGACAAGAACTAACATTTCTCTGTAACAGCAAGATTCTTAACAGCACTTACTTTCTCTTATATGTTATCAATAAACTTTCCTTGATATTTTAAAACTTAAGAAGCCTGAGTCCAGTGTGCCTTTGTGGCTATAGTCCCTTTTCCAGTCAACCTCAACTAGTTTTCCTTTAAAGAAACAAATAATAAAATACAGTGATTGGTGGTCTCAAAAGCCTTTTTAATATTTGAACAGCCAGGGTGTTCCTGTACCTTTTCAGTGTTGGTGGCAGCGGACGTTAACTAGAGAGACATCCCCTCATCACATTTATATTGGTGCCAGTGAATTCTTTATATTGCTGGGACAGTTGGTGGGATCTGTTTGCCCCCTGTCAAGATATATTAGTGGTGACATATACGAGCCTTTATACTGTCCATGCCAGAGCTCCCTGTTGGTCGTCACCACCCCCAGCTCCTTCAAGGTCAATCAAGTCACTTCAAGGATACCATCCATCTTGCCCTTGGCCGGCCCCTCTTCCTTTTTCCTTCCATTTTCCCCAGCATCATTGTCTTCTCTAAGCTTTCCTTTCTTCTCATGATGTGGCCAAAGTACTTCATCTTGGCCTCTACTATTCTTCCCTCCAATGAGCAGTCAGGCTTTATTTCTTGAAGTATGGACTGATTGGATCTTCTCGCTGTCCAAGGCACTCTCAGAACTTTCCTCTAGCACCACAGTTCAAAAGCATCTATCTTCCTTCGCTCAGCCTTCCCTATGGTCCAGCTCTCACATCCGTAGGTGACTACGGGGAATACCATTGCTTTGACTATGCGGATCTTTGTTGCCAGTGTGATGTCTCTACTCACTATTTCATCAAGATTTGTCATTGCTCTCCTCCCAAGAAGTAAGTGTCTCCTGATTTCCTGGCTGCACTCTGTGTCTGCAGTAATCTTTGCTCCTAGAAATACAAAGTCTGTCACTGCCTCCATGTTTTCTCCCTCTATTTCCCAGTTGTCAATCATTCTTGTTGCCATAATCTTGGTTTTTTTTAATGTTTAACTGCAACCCAGCTTTTGCGCTTTCTTCTTTCACCTTGATTAGAAGGCTCCTCAGCTCCTCCTCACTTTCGGCCATCAAAGTGGTGTCATCTACATATCTAAGGTTGTTAATGTTTCTTCCAGCAATTTTCATCCCAGCCTTGCATTCGTCAAGCCCTGCATATCGCATGATGTGCTCTGCATACAAGTTGAATAAGTTGGGGGAGAGTATACAACCCTGCCGTATGCCTTTCCCAATCTTGAACCAGTCTGTTGTTCCATGGTCAGTTCTTACTGTTGCTACTTGGTCCTTATACAGATTCCTCAAGAGAGATACAAGGTGATTTGGTATGCCCATACCACCAAGAACTTGCCACAATTTATTATGATCCACACAGTCAAAGGCTTAAGAATAGTAAATAAAACAGAAATAGATGTTTTTCTGAAACTCCCTGCCTTTCTCCATTATCCAACGGATATTGGCAATTTGGTCTCTCGTTCCTCTGCCTTTAGTGTGTTACATTAGTGTCCCCAAAAGACAGCAATGAGGGGAGGAAAGTTGGGACCAAGATGTACGTATGCATGTACGTAAGCCCTTTGTTCCATGCAGACCAATCCCAAGGAATTAAATACCAACATTGTTACTTGAGAGCCATTTTGTTGTACAAACCTGGTAATATGGTAGGACCTAGGAAAACCCACAGGGTATCCTATAGGCTATAGGTAAAGTTACATGGTATGCAAGACTTAGGTTCTCATCCCATGCATTTTGGGATCTGTTTTCTTGTATTGAACAGTCAATATATGTAATGGTTTGAAATAACTTGTCAGGCTTTATTTCCTATAGAGGATGGTACTTATATCTTGAGTTTCTTAAAACTAAGTTCTACATACAGCAATCCAAACAGGATCTTCAAAACCTTTTGACTCTCCCTTCCTCCCACAGCACTCTAATCCCTATAGAGGCCTATTAACTATTATCCTCAAAGAGGTATATTGTAAACCACAAACAGTTCCTAAACTCTTCCTTCCCCCTTCAAACTCCTGACTGTCTTCTTCCCACCAAACTCCGCCCATCCCAGTTAGTTTTTTGAGCTGTACGGCCATGTTCCAGAAGCATTTTCTTTTGAACTTTCGCTTGCATCTATGGCAGGCATCCTCAATTTTTTGCTTTTGTCTGAGACTGAGATAATGTGACCTACCCCAGATCAGCCAGTGGATTTACATGGCCAAGTGGGGATTTGAACCCTGGTTTTCAAATGTAGTCCAGTGTTCAAACTTTTACACCATGTTGCTCCCTAAACTACAAATCCCCAAACTCCATGGGGTGGAATGATGGCAGTTAAAGTAGAATCCTAGTGCTATAACTGTATGTAGTGTGAAAGTGACTAATTGGACAGTAAGTTCTGAGATTAATTGGCAATGAAAATGTTATTTTAAATATGCTACCTAAATAAATACCTGTCTCTTATGATGTGTGTGTGGTGGATGGTTTAGGTAGAGGCAGTGAGCTGGCAAAAGATGCTTGACTTTCAAGAAAGAGTGCAACAGCCACAGAGACTTTTGTGATGTTCTGGTTCCAGAAAGAAAATTATAAATAAAATTATAAATTAAAAATAAAATTATATTATTATTATTATTATTATTATTATTATTATTATTATTATTATATTTCTCCTTTTCAGATGAAACCGAGGGGCATATTGATTATGAAGATAATTTCCCTGATGACCGATCTATGCCAACGGAAGATCATGAGCATAATGTTAAAGAGACAGAAGAAAAAGAACAGGAGCCAGAGAAAGCCATGGATGGTATTACCAGGACTTACGTTGCTGATGGTGACAACCACATTGGTATCACATTTATGTTGAATGAGCAGGACACCAAGATGATATATGAAAGTGAAGACTTCCCTGCTGGACCTGTTATTGTGAATAATGATACAAAAGCAGCAAAACGGATAGAATCCAATGTAGATGAGTCCTGGCTAGATGGCTACCCTGTTACTCAAGAAGCCATAGAAGAAGAGGAAGATGAAGAAGGGGATAAAATGGATGGTTCTATGGGGAGAGAAGATGACTTTGCCACTGATCAAAGGAGTTATGATGGAATGATGAGAACAGGGGGCAGCAACGTGGGCAAGGATTTGGTACCGACTGAGTCAGCCTTGCCATTGACATATAGTGATGGGATTGAAAGAATATTAGTAAGGCTACTTCCAACAAGTGGCCCAGAGACTGGAATTGTAAGTTCTGAGGATGTCCTCCTTTATGCCACGGGATTAGTCACTCAGGAGCTCGCACCCATAAGTACAGTCACTACCTTGGACCTGGAGATGGTGGACACTTCAGCAGTGCTCCGTGTCACTGACCACGTACCATTACCAGAAGAAGAATATGAAACTGTGACCTTCCCAATACAAACAATTACTACTGTATCTTCTCAAAACACGTTTACCACTATAGCAAGAGAAGCTCTTACCTATGGACTAGATGGAAAGTCCGTGACCACTTTTGAACCATGTGCTGGGGCTGATTGTTCCACCCCAAATAAAGGCCCCATAGTAGCTATTGGTGTGACTGTTGTGTGTTTGCTTTTTCTTGCTACAATCCTGGCCGTCTGGTGCTTCAAGAAACGGCAACAGAAGACCTCTGTCTATAAACTGAATGGGAAAGATCATGCTGGGCACCAGCCGCAACAGATTGAAATGCAAAAAGTCTAATCCAGAGAACTATATTCAAATGTAAAAGAAGAGGGGAAAGAGACGCTGAATGAAAAAAGGATACTGTAATGCACATGTTCTCAGAAAGCAAGAAGAAAAAAGCTGTTCGCGGATCAGCAGGATTTATAGCTATCTGAAATCACAAAGATTTGATATCAGTATTAATTAACTAGCGGAACAGTAGACTTTTTAAACACCCACTTGCTTGAAGACATCAAGATGGGATAGCTTTCTGAAACAGGTGTTCAATTATAGACATAATGGCTAGAGAACTATGTGTATCGTGGGTATCATGGATGCAGCCTGTAAAGCGTGGGAAACCATACCAAGATGCAAATAATTTTGCTGAAGTCTCTTTTGTCCTTTTTGAACCAGGATCAAGTTGTAGAGACATTTGTCAGTTGTTGTGTTTAACAGAACTTCAAAAATGCATGCTACCATGCTTACTGCCCCTTCAGTGACTTTGTACTGGAGATGCCCCACCCTTTAATGGATACCATTATGGGAGGTGTTCGTCATGAGCTCTATAAGAAATTTGGCCTTCAAACTTTAAAAAAAGTTTTTTTATATATATTTGCATGAGAGCATGTACCTAGAGAGGATCTTCTATGAATGGCCTTGAACGGATGGTATACCATTAAGTTTCATTATTTTTTTAAAAATAAACCAACCATTTCCAACCTACCTCCCAGTCCTTTGGAATTCTATTGAATATATTCCTGAAGGTTATTTATCAAGTCTTTTTTCTGATACAGTTCTCTAATTGGTTTGGGATCCACTTGTACTCAGAAATCACTGAAACCAAGAGTATTCATCATAACTAACTTAAGTCCAATAGGTCTGCTCTAGATATGACTACATGTGGATCCAACTTTTTTAGAGATCATAACCTTTTGGAAGACCAGAATCTCCATAAACTTTTGGAGAAAAATGACACTCACAACCATTTGAAAATCATAACTTTTTGTAAAATATGATCTTCCAGAGAAAGAGTAAAGTCTTCTCTTCAGTGATATATAGAATCATATAATCATAGAGTTGGAAGAGACCTCGTGGGCCATCCAGTCCAACACCCTGCCAAGAAGCAGGAATATTGCATTCAAAGCACCCCAGACCGATGGCCATCCAGCCTCTATTGAAAAGCTTCCAAAGAAGGAGCCTCCACCACACTCTGGGGCGGAGAGTTCCACTGCTGAACGGCTCTCACAGTCAGGAAGTTCTTCCTGATGTTCAGATGGAATCTCCTTTCTTTTAGTTTGAAGCCATTGTTCCGTGTCCTAGTCTCCAGGGAAGCAGAAAACAAGCTTGCTCTCTCCTCTCTGTAACTTCCTCTCACATATTTATACACATGTACTTATAACCACATGTACTTATGTAAGGTAATTTGTTTTTCAGTTGTTAGATTGGTAGGTAACCTGATTGTTTCTGATCTGTTAGGAACAGAGATTATGCCAATGCACAAATATAGTTCTTCAGAAATGTTATTTTCAGTGCCCAAAAACATCTACTCTCCCATAAAACATCTTGTTTCAATAGCATACTCTCAAGAGACAAAAATAAAGTAGACTTTGTTAAAAGTAACATATTCGGTTTATTCACAACCTTCAGGTATTCAGCGTACATGTACATCTAGGTTTGAAGTAGTTTCTCCGTGCAAATAACACAGGACATCTTTCTTATAATCAACAGTAACATGAGTTTGCTCTTAACAGTCCAAAGTCAAATGGCATCTCTGTGTTACAAAATGGAGTCTGAGCTCTCAGCAGTCCCAGATCTGATCATGTGCTTTGCAGCCCCTCCCACAACCTCAAGAAACATAAAGGGAAAGCTGCATACCAAAACATACATATACAATACAGTAAGCAAACAAACAGAATAATATATAAACAAATTACTAGTGGAGGCTTGAAGACGGTTGCTATTTCCAACAAGTTGCTTTTTGGGATTACAATTCTGCAAATAAAATGCCTCTGCTGGCCAGAGGATTCTGAGAGTTGCAGTCCCAAAAGTAACTTTCATGAGTGTTATATAACTAAGTTCCAGGGAATTAAAAGAAATAAGTGGGTACAAACTGTAGTGTTAGGTTACAGTTCTGTTGTTACATATAATTGACTATTAACTGGCAGAAAGTTCCTGCAGAATTTTGGTTATAGTCTAATGAAATACAATCTGAGGAGCAACCAATGGCATTCACAAAAGAAATAAGAAAAATATCTAAAGATACTGTAAATATGGTTGTTTATTACTAGGAAAGCCTGGTGCATTTAGGTCTTCTTCAAGAGCAGTGGTTCCCAACCTGTGGTCCATGGACCACCAGTGGTCTCCAAGAACCAAAATATGGTCTGCGGCTTTACTGTAATGGTGAGGCTGTTGCAACGAGAGCAACTGGTCTCGCGAAACCCTTTTATAATGCTGAGGCAACAGGGATGTCGGGAGGGGGGACGCTGACTACCCACGAAAGGTGCAACCCTTCTCCTCCCTCCCCCAAGCGGAGCTGTTCCATGTAGTGCCTGGAAGCAGGGGTGCCACGGTGTCTTCATTTTTAGGCCCTTTCCTGTGGTCTTTTGAGGTGCTGATTCAGAAAATTGCATTGGATAGATGACATCAGTTCTAGATTATTTTCTGTGGTTTTCTGTGGGCGAGCAGACTAATGGATGGCATATGTTCTGTATCAGAAACTAGAGCTGATGTGATCTATCCAATGCAATTTTCTGAATCAGCACCCCACATAACCAAACTGAATCTAAAGTTGATCAAAAACTGATTTGTAACCCTTTTAGTACTAATGATGGAGAGTGGTCCCTGGTCAAAGTGGTCCCTGGTCAAAAAAAGGTTGGGAACCACTGTTCAAGAGTATATTTAGAACCCAACTTCAAAACTTTCTGACCAAGGAACTCTTGTACTATTTACTTGGAAATCTATCCAGGTTCAGTCAGGGTGCAATGAAAGAACAACAAATCCCTAGCTGACTAGTATGTTATTATATATTTTTTTTTACAAGATTGGAGAGAAAAAGTGGGGTTTTCTGTCCCATGTGTCAGACTAACTCTGCTGTCTTTAATGAATGTTGTAGGAAGGAAGGGTCATTTTTCTGCAATTTCTCAGGGCAGTAAAATATTTTGGGTTGCTCTTGATCACTACATATTTCACAACATATCTGGTTTCACTTTATAAATCTTGTTGCAATGATATAGCTGTGTTTCGGCTTTCGGTTTTCCATTGGCACTTTGTTTTTGGCAGCAAATCTTTCACCATTTGTGAATAACTGTACTGCGATCCTTTAAAGCACTGCTGAATGTCATGATCATCAGTATGTACATTCCTCTCATAGGAATATAAAAAAGTGTCTAGGATTAAGGATAAATTAAATACTGTCAAAACATGTACATTTTAAATATAAATAATAATTTCATTGTTTTGTTAAGAGTGAAAAGTTAACGGATATGAACGCAACACTAACAATTTGCTGATGTCGACAAAGGTTTACTCAAAAAGTACAAGTAAGTAAATGTTGTAGTAGAGTCACATTGTGGAAGAACGTGAGCAAATTAACATTTAAACATAAATATATCCTAATCTAACAAACAGATTTATATTTAAACACTAGAAAGTATACATTTGGGCTGTGTAAAAGGACTCCAAACAGGGGAAAGGCTATAAAGGGAATATAAAATGAAGAGGAAGGGAATAAATAACTTGCTTTAATATTTTGACTTCAGGCACTAAAAACGGTTGAGAGACAGAATGCTGATTTGCTGGAATGTGAGCCGTGATTTACAAAACTCTTTAGGTGATTTCTCCTTTTAGCCTTTTTAAAAAAGTGTAGCATAAATTCCCCACACTAGGTCATTCAGCCCAGAAGCAACCAGAAAAATGAAGTTGCTGTTTAAAGGATGGCAGACAACCAAGAGTTCAGACAGTTGCTATGAAGGATTAGTTGTGGGTTTTTCTCAGTGCCCTGCTACAAACTGCATCACAGCTCGATGTTCAAACATTATTAAACGAGAATGTTTTCTCTGGCACCAACGCGTTCTCCCTACGGCTTATGTACCGAGTTTTAAAAAAAACACCATGAAGTAACTACACTTTGCAGTGTACAGTCAGACTTAAAACATAGTTCCATGATAATAGAACTTTTACTCTTCTGACTGACTTGCAGCCACAAAAAATGTCATGGATTTACTACTGCATTTTCATTCCTTTTTACAACAACAGACACAGAATTGTGGGATGATTAATCACAGTTCTTTACTTAGGTTCCCAGACATCACTCCCAGTCTTTGATGGAGTAATTGGACACACAATCCTTAAACTGACACAAGCTAAATATGTAACTCTAGGCTGACATTGGGTTTTAAGATCCCAACAGTTTTGTGGACCAGCATTACATATTTTAAACTTTACATATTTTAAAAATAGCTTTTCAAACAAGCATCTTGGTATCTCTACAAATGTTCCTCAAACTCTCTACGCTTTATTTTAAAAAAATGCTGCACTCATAGAGCTCAAACTGTGTATTTTGGTGTCAATGTTGACTTGTGTGGAGAGGTGGCTGCCTAGATAGTGGAAATTGTCAATATTTTCTAGTGTTACATCACTAAGCTTTATTGCAGAAGGATTGGTTAGTGCCTGCTGATATAATACTTTGGTCTTCGTGATGTTAAGTGAGATGCCAAGCTTTTCATATTCTTCTGCAAATGTCGCTTATAAGTCTTCCTCTAAATGAGCACAAACTATATTATCATCAGCATACTGGAGTTCTATAACAGTTTTTGGTTTTCTATTGTGTCTATTGTAATATATTATGTATTTACATGTTTTATTTTATTATGATGTTGTTGTTTACTGTTTGCATTTTTGGTTGTGTTTTGGTTTTATTTTATTGTAATTTGTTGTTCTGGCTTGGCCTCATGTAAGCCACTCCGAAAATAATGTTGGGGCAATAATGTATCCCTGTTTGACACCTGATCCCACAAAAGACAATGGGTTCCCAGAATCGTATTATATAAGTTGGTTATACGTTTAATATTGTACAGGATGAGGTAGCATAATTTCCTTTTTTCAAAACTTAATAAAACCCATTATATTAATCAGAATTTTTATTATTTTATAATGTAGGTGCATACCTAAAGTTTTGTTTTACATTGTTTTGAAGATCAAATTAGGTAGGTGACATCCCCCATTATCCATACACTGAGTAAACCGATTTCTGGCGTTTGTCATGACTCTTGCCAGCATAGCAGGCATTATGTTGGCCATTTCTTCCTGGATGTTGGTCTTCAAATCTTGTAGGTCCTTGGACGGTTCACAGAAACACGGGATTTCCAAAAACCCYATAGAAAAAAAATCACAARGGGCCAAATTTGGAGAGCAGGCCGGCCACTCCAAATCCAGTTGAAAAGTAGGCCTCAACGGCAAAAGCACGCTCCTCACTGTTCCTACACATGATGGCGACTGAACTGTGTCAGGACAAACCTTTATACTCCCGCCTCTCAAATGAGACCACTAGCGCTCCACTATATCTTCAACCGACTGAATGGCGCGCATTTTAAAAAAGGAAGTTATGCTGCCTCATCCTGTATTATATAAGCTGCAAAAAAAAACAAACATTTACCTTTGTGATTTATATTCTACTACTTGTAGTGGATTTGTGTTTGTTGTGACACCTGATCCCATCATAAATGGATCACTTTGAGAGTAATTGCTGTCCAAGACTGTTGCCATCATGTCATCATGGAGAAGCCACAGGGTGTTCACAAATTCTTCTTTATACAACCCTAGGTGGATGAAGAAATAGCATGGGAAAAGGATGCCATATATTATGTTTCTAGTCAATGTAGCCTGGGAGGCAGTCAATGGATCCCACCTTTGCTCTCTTGTTCTGTGAAGAACATCTTCATGAAAGACATATGCTCACCCATCATGGCCCTTCCAAAAAGGAGAACCCACTGTGTATGTTCTGTTAGATATGAGACCATGGTTGTTAGTACCTTGTAATTCCAGTATTATTTTCAATGAGAATACAGACAAACTAAATGCAAAAAGAGTACATGCGTCATATCCAACCATTAATTTCTATGCTGGAAAAAACACGACTACTGAAGAGTTCTTTAAGGCACTTTATTGTTACAGACATTGGCGCTTGAAATGTCAGGCACAAAAATATAGCACCAATCTTGCCATAAACAATGACAAAAAATACAGCAACATTCCTGCTTCACAGAACTCATAGTCTAGAGCAGTGATGGCGAACCTTTTAGAGACCGAGTGCTCAAACCCAGGGGGAGGGGGGTTGGGTACTTTGGGGGGGGGGAGGTGAGCAGTGTAGACAAGTGAGCAAGTGGGAAGGGGGGCAAACAAGTGGGGGCAGGGATATGAGTGATGGCACGCATACCATGAGAGAGGGTGGTGCATGCCATAGGTTTGCCACCACTGATCTAGAGATTACAGATTAAACAACAGGGTCAAAAAAAGACGAGTGGCCCACTTCTTTGCTACAATAGCCAAATTTTCACAAGACAGCAAGAAAAGCTTTCCAAAAATTCTTATATAAACATTATCACCTGGTAATGACTGCGTATCAAGCTGTGGTTGAGGGTGCAGAAATAAGAGTCAGTACAAATGTTGGCAGTGAAACAGAAGTTGGTCTTGTCAACAATTGCCTGTGTAACTAATAGGAAAACTCACACACAGAATTACAATAAATAACTGTTTGTACCGTAACAATCACAACCATGTATTCCATGCTAAAACATCAAAATCTGCTATCCTGCAAGGAAGCTGCTCTGGCATACCTGAGTATAGACTCTGGTCTACTAACTCATTTTTATTACATGAGTAATAAAAATTAATACTGAAATAAATGAAAATACTTGAATAACAGGAATCAGTCAGGCAACTGAAGATATGCTTACAGGGCTGGTGTTGCAATCCTACATAGGCTTATCTGGAAATAAGTATCACTGAAGTTAGTGAGGCTGACTGCAGATCTTAAAAAAATAAAATAAAACCTACAGACATGTAAAAGACACACTTCCACTTCAAATAAGACCAGGTTGAAGGTAAGGGTGGATTATTTGCAGCTGTTGGATTCAGCCCAAATATTCTGTGACCTGAATGGGACAGGAATGGCCAATTGTGGCTGTCCAGATGTTGGAATGCAACTCCTATCGACCTAAGACAATATTGATCATGTTGATGGAATATGCAAGTGCAATCCCAAAATATCTGAAGCATTACATATTCCTCTCCTGCACCTGAAAGTTGTTCAGGCCATACGAAACCACCATGCCCAAATAGCTGTTGTTTAAGGAAACAAATATAGAATTGCTGTACGTCTGATCAATGAATTACAAGCTAGTTTAACATATCCTCAACCGAAGCAGACTGCTAACAGGACCCATATATGAACAGTAGATTCTCAGTTAACTGTAACTGAAGTAAAAAAGAACTCTCAAGTAACTGGCAAAAAAATCAGAGAAATAATACTGCATTTACAAACCTGTTTTTGTAATACTGAGTGACATTACGTTAAGACTGTCTTTATTTGTTTCTACTGTATTTCAATACTAATATCAAACCAATACAGAGTTCATGGTATGATATAGTATTGGGCCTATTTTGTTTGTTTGGTTGCATACTGCATTTACACTTACACAAATGATCAGCCACTGCCAGAAGGGACAAAGAGTTTCATCTATGCTGATGATCATGCCATCACAGCTCAAGCAGGGAGCTTTGAAATGGCTGAACAGAAGCTCTCAGAAGCTTTAGGTGCTCTTACTGGCTATTATGGAGCTCCCGGTGGCACAGTGGATTAAAATGCAGAGCTGCTGAACTTTGCCGACCAAAAGGTCGCAGGTTTGAATCCGGAGAGCAGCATGAGCTCCAGCTGTTAGCTCCAGCTTCTGCCAACTTAGCAGTTCGAAAACATGCAAATGTGAGGAGATGAATAGGTACTGCTCCAGCAGGAAGGTAACAGCACTCCATGAAGTCATGCTGGCCACATGACCTTGGAGGTGTCTATGGACAGCGCTGATTCTTTGGCTTAGAAATGGAGATAAGCACCAACCCCCAGAGTTGGACACGACTGGACTTAATGTCAGGGGAAAACCTTTACCTTTACCGCCTATTACAGGGAAAACCACTTGATTCCTAATCCATCTAAAATGCAGACAAGCATGTCAAGCTCTGAGGATTAGCTGGGAAGGAACTCCACTGGAGCATTCAAACTCACCAAAATACCTAGGAGTTGCTCTGACTTACAGGAAGCACTGCTTGAATACCAAGCAAAAACGTGAGTGCTAGAAACAATATCATACGGTCTGACTGGCACAACCTGGGGATCACAACCAGACACAGTGAAGACATCTTCTGCTTTGCTACTCTGCTGAATAAGCATGTGACACACATCTCATGAAGCTAAAACAGTGGGTGTGGTTCTTAATGAGACATGCCGTATTATCACAGGATGTCTATGCCCTAAACCAATGGAGAAATTATACTGTTACCACCTGACATCCGTTGGGAAGTAGCAGCCAGTAATGATAGGACCAAGGCATTGACACATCTGGCCTATCTCTGTTCGGATATCAGTCAGCAAGCCAACACCTTAAATCAAAAAACAGCTTTCTAAGACCTACAGAGAAACTCACAAGAACACCTCGGCAAGCGAGAGTCCAAAAGTGGCAGGCTAAAACCTGGAACCTCAATCAGTGGCTGATACCACATGAGAAATTCCCCCTGGGCACACAGAAGACTGGGTGACTTGGAGGGCGCTGAACGGACTGCGCTATGGCACCATGAGATGCAAAGCTAATCTTAAGAAATGTGGCTACAAACTGGAGTCCACGACATGCGATTGTGGAGAAGAGCAAATCACAGATCATCTACTACAATGCAGTCTGAGCCCTGCCACATGCACAATGGAGGATCTTCTTACAGAGACATCAGGGGCACTCCGAGTGGTCAACTTCTGGTCATTTAGTACAATGTCAAGTTTTTAAACTTTGTTTGTGGTTTTTAAATATATATTAACTGTATTCTCAATTTGCTTCTGACACAATAAACAAATAAGGCCTATTTTGAATAGTAGCTCTCAAGCAACCAGAAACTGAATTTACCTGGCATTTACCAATTCCCATGGCTGAGAGTCTTAGGTATGTATTTCTTATTGCTACTGTTCTAAACTAGCGAAAGTTGGAGGGATACGGATTATTACAGATCCATTGGTTGGTAGATGAATAAATTGATTACAGCATTACTCATAGTACTTGTCAGAGGCAAGATTCATGTGTCTGGATTCTGGACGTTTTGTGAAACAAGAAACCACAAATTAGCTTCTCCAAGAGCCATTCCTGGCAAACAGACAAATTGTTTTTGAGTTAGCCAGTTTTCTAAAATTCAACTCCATTGCATTTTCTTTCAATAGTGAATGCAGAAAACAAGCAACTTGCCAGTTTTCTCTCAACATATCCCAATGTATCACTCGCTCCCCTAATCTTATTGTGGACATGCAATCAAGGCCTCGGCAAAGTACTAAAAAAAATCTTGATCTGTTGGTATCAGATATATTAGAATCACAAATGTCTATGTTTTATCTAGGGAATTTCTTTCCAAAGTTTGCAGTGCAATTCTGTATGCGTCTGCCCAGAAATATGTCCCAACAAGTTCAATGACACTTACTCTGAGCCAAGAAAACATAGGGATTGTAACCTCAATATTAAATGCTAGCAGCTGAAATGTTTATTTTTAATCCAAGTATTTTTTAATAAAAATATATTGCTTATAAATAATAGAGCAGCCTTCCAAAATTGTATAAGAATAGTTATCATTTTCATTTACTTTGTTCGTTTTTTTGTAGGATTTTTTTTGTCCACTTATTTGTCAAAGAACGTTTTCAGAGTGTCTTGCAAAAATCTATTTATTCTGTTCTATTCACATGTTTGTGTTTTACCTACACCAGTGGTTCTCAACTTGTGGGCCCCCAGATGTTTTGGCCTTCAGCTCCCATAAATCCTAACAGCTGGTAAACTGGCTGGGATTTCTGGGAGTTGAAGGCCAAACACCTGGGGACCCACAGGTTGAGAACCACTGGCCTAGAAGGTCTCCTTTGAAAGAGAGAGAGAAGGAGGCCCTGCCTCATTTCCTAACAATCCAAAAACCTAGAGCAATGGTTCTCAACCTGGGTTCCCCAGATGTTTTGGCCTTCAACTCCCAGAAATCCTAACAGCTGGTAAACTGGCTGGGATTTCTGGGAGTTGAAGGCCAAACACCTGGGGACACACAGGTTGAGAACCACCGAACTAGAATCTGACACATTTGGCTGCTGCCTATATGAAGCTGGGTAAGATGTTTCATTACAAAATGGTTTCATTACAAAAAAAAAAGCAGGTTTAAGTTGTGGGGATAACTCACAGGTTAGTTCAGGTGTCTTCTGAGCAAGCGGAAGAAAGATCTGAGGTATTTCTAACACCTGAGCTAAAAGTGACACATGAGGCCCCTTCTACACTGCCATATAAAATCCAGATTATCTGCTTTGAACTGGATTATATGGCAGTGTATATAATCCAGTTCAAAGCTTTATCTGCTTTGATAACCTAGATTATTTGGCAGTGTAAAAGGGGCCTGAGATAAAAAGGAACAATGTTGGGTAATTCGTTTTAAAAACTTATATTTTTCAATTGTTCAGTCACTGTGTTCCACCATCCACTGCCAGGAGGTCATCAAGGTATTCTATTACTTCGCCCTAAAACAAAATACAACAGAAAATAGGTTAATTCTCATTTTTAAAGGAGAAAAAGTAAAACTATCTGGTAAAGTCTTAAATCTAGATAGATGTATCTGCATTATATACAACTTTGTTTACTAAATACCTGATTTATAAATTTATTGGTTTAAAGTACTTATAATCCGCCCTTCTCACCCTGAAGGGGACTCAGAGCAGATCACAAAACACATATACAGCAAACATTTAATGCCAATTATACAATGACAAGACAGACAACAGATAGAGGTATATTTAGGCTTTTTCTCATAATTTCTCATAATTCGGCATCTTTTGAAGTCTGTGCTCGGTCCCCTATTCATTGCTCGATCCAAAGATATAAGCAGAAGGCAATGCTTATTTTCATGCTGTGAAAAGCCCCAACAATTCATTTCTGGTTGTTTTCCATTCAGTTGGCAACTATAGCAACCGTTTTCTCCCTGAAGTCCGCATTTATTTGAATGTGGACCTGGAAGGGATCTGAGATTTTGTTACAATTAAAACCCTGACAAAAAGCAGATATGGGTAGCAGAATTGGCCCGGGGCATCTTGATGCCCATGGCAAAAATGGTGCCCCATGCCTTATTGAGAAGTCCAATGTATTAGAGACAGCAAGGAATATAATGGACAGATTCTGTGGAACACACTATTGTAGTCTCCAATGAAGGAAAACAATCAGGGCATTCAGGAGGAACAGTTTGGGCCCCTTCTACACTGCCATACAATATCCAGATTATCGTCTTTGGACTGGATTATATGGCAGTGTGGACTCTATAATATAATATATTGTATATACATATAATATTTACAATATTATAATGTAATGCAAAATACTACTACTAATAATAATAATAATATGATATTATAATTATATATTTATATTATATGTAATATTACTAATAATATTACAATATAATGGTATAGTACAATATAGTAATATTTAATACTGATATTGTGCTATGCTAATAATATAATATATTGTGTGTATATATACCTTGTAAGCCGCTCTGAGTCCCCTTCAAGGTGAGAAGGGCGACATATAAATGTCGTAAATAAATAAATAAACAAACAAACAAATATGTATAATCCGGTGAATATCGACTTTGATAATCTCGATTACATCGCAGTGTAGAAGGGGCTTCAGTTTCACAATCTGAGCTTCCTCAGATCTACTCTTTTTCATGGAGAACTCAGGCACCATCTACACTGCCACATAAAATCCAGATTATCTGTTTTGAAATAGATTATCTGGCAGTGTAGATTCATATAATCCAGTTCAAAGCAGATAATGTGAGTTATCTGATAATCTGGATTATATGGCATTGTAGAAGGGTCCAAAATATAGTGGCATTATTCACCTAATTCTGTGGTTGTACTAGTAACAGAATTCCTATGACTGATTATGATCTAAAAGTAATCTTTTAGTAATTCAATTACTACTAGTTAGAGAAGATGAATGGGATGACAGCCTATTGGAGAGGGGCTTGTTGGAGTTTCTACATAACTGGGAAGTGGTTTCAACAGCTCTAAAGGAAAGCTGTTTGCTTTGCTTTTAGGTTAACTGAAGTCTTTCAACTTATTGGACAAACAAACAGACTTACTGTCAAATATTATTTACTTTCCTGGTAAGCACACAGTTTGCTGTAACAGAAATTACCTTCAAAACACTGTAGATTTCAGCAAGTGGAATGAATGATAATCAGGATCCTTTCCAAATGAGTGAAAAAACACTCATGTTCTTATTTAATAGTGGATTTATTGTTTCCTCATATCACAAAACAAACACCAAAAAATCACCAATATTTCTGTATGTTTCCAGGAATTTTACTGCAATTGAGTGACCTACTTCTGCTTGAAGTTACACACCATAAGACACTCTTGTATCTCCACATCAGTAATGCTGTTTTCTCCAATGTAGTTGACTACAATAATTGTTGCTTTAACTGGAAATTCAGGGGGCAACTGAATGTTTTTTAGGATTAACTCCTTCCCAACCCTATTCTATGAAGAAAAACCATTGACATAGGGATACTGTTGAAAACAGTAGTCCCCCCTCCCCTCTGATGTAGTAATCATTTTGTAGTAATCATTACAAAAGAGAGCAACTGATTGATTATACAAAATTAATTATTCACAACTAATTGATTTAGCTAATCACAAAGAAAAGTGCTGCTTATCCATTACTGTAAATTAGAACTGAGGGGCAATGCAGCAACTCTACTAACTCATCACAACTAACTTCTACTGTCTTCTAACATCCATTACTTTTGATTTAGACAATGACATCTGTCTGTTTTACTTACTTCGTCATCATCCATCACATGCTCTTTGGAAAATTCATACATTTCTTTCTGGAGTGTTGTTACGTTGTAGTACCGAACTGCTTCCTTGAAAAACAGCAACACGAAAATAAAATTATTATTATTATTGTTATTATTATTATTAAATGGATACAATGACTCAGCAAGGCTGCAGTTCAATGTAAGCAGGCATGCCTGTTGCTTATTAACATCTCAGTCTGAGAGAGCTATCAGTGTGAGTGAAGCCTCTCTGTGTGAGAGAACATCTCAGTGGGAGAAAAGGCCTCTGTGTTAGTTTGCCTCAGTGGGAGAAAGGTCTCAGTCTGTGATAAGGTTCTCAGTGTGAGGTAGGCCTTAGTCCGTGAGGTAGGCACAGCAACCGTAATGTACACCTTTTTGGAACACATAACAGAGAGTGCACTTATTGCTGCTATGCATTACATTAGCCAGCAAATACTTTTTTTGTTTCAGGGTTTTGAACATTGGGCTAAATAGGCGAGCCAAGTATATGCACGTAAGCCTCAGAAAGAGCTGACCTCAACCCATCTTTCCCATGCAAATGAGCTTTGCTTCATTTGTTTGCAGATTCAGCCCAAATGTATCAAGGGAATTTCCAACTGGGTTTGTATAGATTAGCTGATAACAGATAAATCCTGAATGGAAGGAGGAATCTATGCACATTGGGCTGACAGTGCTTTGAAGCCTTCTTCTAACCTTCATGCCGAAGAGCACTGTTCAGGAATGTCTGCTTCTTTTCTAACTGTGAGAGCTGTTCAGCAGTGGAACTCTCTGCCCTGGAGTGTGGTAGAGGCTCCTTCTTTGGAGGCTTTTAAACAGAGGCTGGATGGCCCTCTGTCGGGAGTGCTTTGAATGTGATTTTCCTGCTTCTTTTATGGTTTTAACAGTTAATTGTTTATTGTTTTTATACTGTTTATATTATATGTAATTGTTTTTGACTGTATTTTATCTTGTACGGCATTGAATGCCAAATGTAAACCGCCTTGAACCGCCTCTGGGCTGAGAGGGGTAGTATATAAGTATAGTAAATAAATAAATAAATAAATTCTTGGCAGGGTGTTGGATTGGCTGGCCCACAAGGTCTCTTCCAACTCTATGATTCTATGATCCTGCCCACATTTAACCCTTGTGTATATAATAAGCAGCGAAACAGGGCTCTTGGGTCCGAATGTGCAACTTAGTGCTACAAACACGATATATCACGATATACAGATGATATACATTTCACTTACAGGCCGTGGCTGGAAGTCTTCATCTGTGAGTCCCCACTTGTCTTTGTGATATTGATAATAGACTAGATTTTGTTTCATCACTTCATCTTTCTGGTCGAAGAGCATATAGCTGGCAACGCATGGTGCTGCATTCTTCAAATCATTCACTGGATTGACATTAAATAAAATGATATTACAATCTCTGGAGGAGGTTATAAAAGCAGAGAACCTGAACTCCAGAATTTGAAATTGTAGACCACGCTTGGAATGCATGGCATGCAAGGCACCTATTCATGCAGGCCCCTCATACACATTTATAAGTTTTAGCCTTGACAGGGATGGACAGCCTTTCCATGTCTGGAGCCTGTGTGCATATTCCACCAGACTTATAGGGCCACATATTCCCTTCGTGCTCCCTAAGATAAGCATTCTAATAACTATTATCTTTCTCACAGTCCTTAGTAGGCACAAGTCTTTTTTATTTTTTGAAAAATCAGGGTGACATTCACAATAAATTCCACATATGAACCTCACTTTCTTTCTTATATCTCTCTGCATCTTTCCAATTTTTATGCAATTGTGTTGATACTACTTCAACACAAGATTTAGCTGGTGGTCCTTCTTGGTAACTACTGCTTACTGTTGTTTGTGTGACTGTTAAAATGGAAATAGAAGAGATTTTGGGATGATACAAATCAGACATTTGTCATTGTTATCATGTCACTACTACTATAATTTTAAAGAACCAGTATGTTGTAACTCAGCGTGTGCCTCATGTATCTACTAGTGCTAGTAGGAGGAAACGAGGCTTGGAAGAGGAAGACGCTCAGCAGCAGCTGAAGCGCATTAGGGACATGTTCCTAGAATCTAGTGATGGGGAAGAGTGTCAGGGGTTTACTCATGAGGAGATGGAGATGGAGGATTACCGTGGTGTAAAGCGAGTAGCACGCAGTTCAGATAGCGATGAGGAATCCATTTCCAAGCGTCTTAAAGACATAGCAGATAGCTACGGGTCTGAAAGTAATGATGAAGAGCTGGACTGGACTAGGGTCCAGGAGGTTCAGGATGTGATTAATGCTCCAACCTCCAGTGGGGAGTTCCAAGGGTTCACAGACTCATGAGTTTCGGATACTGCTTCTCAGGATGCAGCCCGGAGTGCAGATTGGCAGCAATGGAGGGAACGCAGTTCACCTGTGGAACTGGATGCACCTGGAAGCAAATCTAGTGATTCTGATGGGATTTAAGGAGTAGCCTTGGGTCCATCATGTTGCAGAGTTCAAAGTGTTGTGTACCTGTGTATTCTGCTGTTAACTCTTGCCTTGAGTCCTTGCATCCAGAATTGTGTTTCCGTGACCGTGCTGACTACTTTGCCTGCCTTGGAACTGTGAGTCTTGTCTCCTGCCCTGACCTTGGACCGTCTTGACTATTCTGCGATTCTGCCTGTCTCCTGCGTTGACTTCGGACCGTTCCTCATACTGCTTTTTGCTTTGTGATTTTTGAACTGCCTGTATTCCATTCTAACCATGAACTGTTTGTCTGTTTTACTTCAGTTTCCTTTTTTCTGCCCAGACTGCCTGGGTTGCTGCCTTGTTTACATTCCTGCAAGCAGCAGGCTCTTTTGTTTACACGCTCTGCTAATAAGAGTCATTTGACTTGTTAATTTGCCATTAAACACCTTTTGTTAACCCTTAAGCTGCTGTTTCGCCTCGTTGGTTCGCCTGGGTCTTGACACAGTATATGGGACATGTTTTAATATTTATATTGGAAAGGGCTTATTGTAGTTTTAAAGGTGATATATTATGTCATGGCCTATGGCTAGTACAATAAACAATTCAATTAAACTACTGCTTACTATTGTTTGTGTGACTGTTAATATTTTCTGCATCCAGCCAAAGAATAAAATGGACGTGTTCATGCATGGCAGTGATTTATTTGTTTGGTGTTTGCAAAATCAAGAGAAAATTATAGTAAATGATAGTACAGACGGGGGACATGAGAGAAGCCTCCCTGCAGGATCGTAACACATCTGGGTGTCCCCTGGGCAACGTCTTTATAGACAACCAGAAGTGACTTGCAGCATGCAACTCTATAGAGATACTTGCAGGAACACCTCAGCAAGCAAGAGTCCAAAAGTGGCAGGTTAAAACCCAGAACCTCAAGCCATGGCTGATACCAAATGAGGGACTCCCTCCTGGGCACACAGAAAACTGGGCGACTTGGAAGGCGCTGAACAAACTGCGCTCTGGCACCACGAGATGCATAGCTAACCTTACGAAATGGGGCCACAAAGTGGAGTCCACAAAACGTGAGTGTGGAGAAGAGAAAAACCACAGATCACCTATTGCAATGCAGTCTGAGCCCTGCCACATGCACAGTGCAGGACTTTCTTACAGCAACACCAGAGGTACTCAAAGTGACCAGCTTCTGCTCAAAGAACATTTAGTCTAATGCCAAATTTTAAAATTTTGTTTATGTTTTTAAATACATTACAACTCTATCCTTGGTTTGCTTCTGACATCTATATAAATAAAAATGTAATGTTCGTTTGTGGGATTAACTTAACTCAAAAACCACTGGACGAATTGACACCAAATTTGGACACAATACACTTATCAGGCCAATGAGTGACCATCACTCATAAAAACACTGAAAAACACAGCAGAAGAGACTTAAAAGCAAAAAAAAAAAAACCATAACAACACATGCGCCATATCACATATATAAAAGACACATATATACACATATACACAAATATACACACACACAAAGCACATATACACAGACTGGCCCACTGCAACACATGGCCAGGGACAGCTAGTGATAAATAAGTAAAAATAAATAGTACAGACAGGACATTTTAGAATAAAGCTTATTACTTACACTTATAATAGGCAAACTGCAAGTAGTGGTACATTGTGGCCACAAATTTCTCCACAACATAGCCTCCTATGATGGGTGTCAGGTCGATTTCACACTTCAGTTTGCACTCAAGAACTTCAGTGTAATGATCTTTAAAAACAACAACAACAAAACATTTTCAGTATTATGCCACTACGTCTTAAATTCGGTTCAATGTGTGACACTTGTATAAACCATGACCCTAAATTTCAAAAGGGTTCATACTTGTGGCTCTAAACCAGGCATACAAAAAACTTAAGTCCTCCAGGTATTTCGGACTTCAACTTTCACAATTATGGGAGTTGAAGACCAAAACACCTGGAGGGCCGAAGTTTGCCATACCTGCTTTAAACTGCAATCAGTGACTAATCTATGGCCCTCAAACATTGCTGGACTTTAATTCCCACCAGTGTAGCCAATAGTGAAGAAAATAGTGGGACTTGCAGTCTAACAAGCTACACATTCTTGCTTGTTCAGTATCTGAATGGAGAAAACTTTCAAGGTAAAATACTGCATGTGCAATGACTGTGTAATATTCTCAACAAAATTACACTTGTTTGTAGTGCCACCTACAGGTACTGAGAATTCAAACCTCTGAATTTATGGATTCAAGTAAACCTTGATTTTAACTGTGTTACTGTAAGTTTTTCGGGCTGTATGGCCATGTTCCAGAAGCATTTTCTCCTGATGTTTCACCCGCATCTATGGCAGGCATCCTCAGAGATGCCATAGATGTGGGTGAAACATCAGGAGAGAATGCTTCTGGAACATGGCCATACAGCCAGAAAACTCGCAGCAAACAAGTGATTCTGGCCATGAAAGCCTTCAACAACACATATAATTTCAGTTTTAGTGGGAAATACCAACAGGTTATCCATCTATTCACCTAAATAAGCAGCAGATATATTTGATACTGTCATATATGTTGTGAGCTCTCTTCTATTTCCAGGTTATATTTCTACTGTGTAATTCTGCATCTTTCCCATTTACAAGTGTTAGTCGAAAACAAATCTCTAAATAGCACATATCAATTAGATAGTTTTAGGAGATCAAAAGTAATCTTTGAAAAGAAAACTCCTTTCCATCTTTAGAATAAAGCTGATCACTCACCTGCTATGGAGAGGTAAAACTCTTTAAAGTCCTTGATCTCTCGGGGGCCTTCACAGGCAGCTATGCAATCGTAATAGGCTTTGTAGAAATCTGGGAGCGCCAGTTCCATATCTGTGATGGAAGTCTTCCAATTCTCTCCATTGTACGCTCTTACTGCCCTGACAAAGAGTGTCTGAAGGGACAAGAAGAGATCACCATAAGTCATATGAGTTGAATGACATTATAAGACTCATGTGTCTTCTAACAACAGGGTGCTGAAGGACTTGCTTTCAACCACCACATTGCTAAGTGTCATTAGACATGAACAAGTTCTTGATCAGGGTTGGGCATCTCAGGCCCGAGGGCTTAATCTTGTGTTCTTGGTGTGCCAAATTCAGTTGCTGGCTGTTCCCCAGAGAGCTACACCACCTTCCAAATATAAATAATGAAACATCTCTCCTAAGTGGCTTGTTGTGGTGTGCTTATGGTAACTCTATCATGGGGTTTTCTGAGGCAACAAGTTTGGGACTTGTTAAAAATTAAAAATTAACTAGGTAGTTTTAATTACAAAAATGTGAGTCAAGCACTGAAAGGGTTAAATTGATGCAAAGACTCAGAAATATAATCGGGTGTGCCTGTAGCTTAGTAGCCCTCAGTCTGTGAGAGGTATTTGACGTAGAAGGGCCTCAGTGTGTTAGTAGYCCTCAGTATGAGAAGGCCTCAGTGTTAGTTRGCCTCAGTGTATGATGTCATGTATCATGTTCTGCAGCTGATGGTGGTTTGTAGTGGTAGGCCTAACAGTTGGTGATGGAAGAGTTAATGTAAG
Source organism: Anolis sagrei ordinatus (assembly GCF_025583915.1). Lineage (NCBI taxonomy): Eukaryota > Metazoa > Chordata > Lepidosauria > Squamata > Anolidae > Anolis > Anolis sagrei. Next base: position 74,893,291 of record NW_026847660.1, read on the forward strand.
TCTTAGTTCTAAAGGGTTGAGTAATCTGTAAGAGTTCATGGGTGAAAGCAATTAAGGGTAGAGGTATGCAAGAGATAGGTTGCAGCTGGGTGTTTCTGAATATAATGAGCTAGCTTTGGGGCTGATCTTTGGGAGAAAAYTATTTGTCTTATTTTGGTGGTAGATGCTGCTGGTTTTCCCTCAGGTTTGTGGAATTTGGGTATCTTGACCTGTCTCCTGTACTCTTGGAACCTTGAATCTCTAGACCGGCTTCTGACTACGGTATAGAATCTTGATCCCTGGACTTGCTCATTGAACTCTCGGCATTTGACCACTCGACTTTACCCTTTGACTACAGTGTAGCTTTTGCTATCAGTTTTTGTTTATTCTGTGGCTGAGTGCTATCTTTATGTTTTATATTTTGGACTATTAAAACAGCCAGAAAGTAAATGCTGCTTTAATTAAACTGTTTGATACAAACTGGGTGTTTGGTTCATCTCTACCTGAATAAGGTGCTAGACCTATTATTATTATTATTATTATTATTATTATTATTATTATCTTTATTTGTACCCCGCTAACATCTCCCGCAGGACTCGATGCGGCTTACAAAGGCCAAGGTCTCAATAAAAACAACAGCATAACAATACACATAACATTTCATGCAAATCAAAATGTTAAGCAATAACAGTAAACAATAAGACAATACACCACCACCAACCACCATCAACTGCAGAACAAACCGCCTTGAGTCGCCGATAAGGCTGAGAAAGGCAGTATACAAGTATAGTAAATAAATAAATAAATAAACATGATACATGACATATGAGAGACATCAGTTCTGAGAAAGCCCTCAGTGTGATGTGTGACAGGGCCTCAGTGGGAGAAAGGCCTCAGTGTTAGTAGGCCTCAGTATGAGAAGGCCTGCTGCAAGAAGCTTCTGTGAGAGAAGCCTCAGGTTGAAGGCCTTGAGTGTAAAGCTCCAGTGTGAAGGCTGCTGCGTATGAAAAGGTCTTGTGTGAGGTTCCTATGTAAGTTTGGTGTGAGAGGAAGCTCAGTGAGAGCAAAGCTGTTTATCTGCATGAGAAAGAAGCCCAGTGTGGAAGCACAGAAGGAAGTATAAAGAACTGTATTTGTGTTAAAAAACCTTGATCTTGTAAATAGTTTTTTTTTTTTTTTGTCGTGTCAGGAGTGATTGCAAGTCACCTCTGGTTGCCCAGGGGACGCCTGGATGATTTGATGTTTTTATCATCCTTGTGGGAGGCTTCTCTCATGTCCCCGCATGAGGAGCTGGAGCTGATAGAGGTTCGAATCCGGGGAGAGGTGGATGAGCTCCCTCTATCAGCTTGTAAATAGTGCAACCACATTATTTTGCTATAAAGAAAAGCCTCCTATAGAAGAGATAGCATTGGTCTCTGTGTTTTTGTTCTTTTTATCACTTTGGGCTACTGGTGCTGGATCACACTGCTGTAGATAAGTTACTTTGTTGTACATTCATAAGCCCACTCGCCCAACAGGACTTGCCCAAGATTGCTGCCGTTCATGGCTGAAAGGGAATTCAGACCCTGTTCTCAAGAGTCTAGTCCAATGCTCACATCACTATGCCACACTAGCAATTGTTACACTAAAATATCCTGGGATTTTGGGTTTCTGCCCACCAGTGAAATCCAACCCCTAAGAATTTCTCCAAAATTTAAATCAGCCCTCAGACTGAAATAATTTCTCCACCATTGACTCAGGCACATGGAGTTCCTCTTCAGGAGATGGTGAACTATGGCAGCTTCTTTTGAGGGAGCATACGGTTCTGACAAAATGAGGTATTTATTGCCCACTGGATCCACTCAAGCAACCCACCTCTGCTAGATTTTATCAGACAAGATGGGAAAGAGTTAAGATTCCATGTAGTGGGATGGACTAAGCATTTCGTCCATCTAATCAGATCACAAGGACTGAAACAGATCTCAGGAAACCTGACCAGATTGGGCACTAGACTCGTGATCAGACACTATGGTAATGGTAGCATCGGGTTCTGGGTGAATATGACTCATTACGCTCATTAAGTGCGTCATGATGTTGGAGTTCAGTCTGTGATTGTATTTCAGGATCAGGGTGCTTTGGATGTGGGAAGTGATGCCAATGAATTTCACTAAGGCAATGGTTTGGTCAATGATACTGATGCAGAGAAGGACCAGGAGACCCCTATGCAAAGTGTAGTTTCTCATGAGAATGTCCCTGAAGGGTGTGGGGATGATAGTGTATTCCATGAATTGCTACCAGAGGGTTCCCAGGATTTGGGGCTTGAAAACAACTGGGCACCTGGCCCAGCTGCGAGACTTAATGAGCAAATAGATAGGCGAGAGGAAATTAGTCAAAACAGATAGGCCGAACAGTGCCTTCGGCGTTCTGCCAGGCTTCGACAGAAAAAGATAGGGGGTTCTCAAGTAAAACGAAACCAATTCCTGAGTGCGTCGTATAGCTTAACGAGGGGATAAAAGTTCCAAGTATGGGAAATATAGTCAGATGAAGCATTGTTAGATTCAAGTATAGTTCTCGTCCTTTCTTTCATGGAAGGTTTGCTTGGAAGATTCTTGTCTAAGTATTTCTTTTTCATGGAATGTATGAATGCGTACTCATGCCTTGGATTAATGTTTCCTGTTTTCCTGAATTATATTAGAGAAGTGTGGACTTTGTTTTTATGGACTTTGCTGAACTTTACCCTGGACTATTTTGCTCCTGCTTATCTTCTTACCTAATTGGATTTACCTATTTCTTTAAAGTGCTTTTTACTTGCTGCTTTTTAATTATCTTCAATAAAAGGATTGTTTTCCAATCAACGGTGTGGTGTTTACAGTCAGAGGGCTTTTCCTGTCCTGGAGTGCAACACATGAAGTGAATTAGGGGAAAAAGTAACAGAGCAGAAAGAGTGTTTGTTCCCCCCCAAGAATATGATAAATCAGATAAGAAATGTAAACAAGATGAGACAGATACCTCATACGATTTTGCTTCTAAATCCTTAATATAGTCTTCAGCATCAGGCATGGTTTTGTAGTATGCCATATTCCTTTTCATCATCTCGTCATCGGGATGCTTCAGAAGATACGTGTGGGCTGCTGCAATGGCTTTAGGAAGGTTATTCGCCTAGTCGAAAGGATTGGAGAAAAAGTTAAAAAACCCACATTTGAAAATATTACTTATGTTTTAAACATTTTCCCCCAGAAATACACATAGATGGACAAATATCTAAATATCTTTTGACCGAAAACGGGCAACAGCAACGGCATTGTCTGTAGCTTCCAACAATTACTCCTCTGTACATGGGCACAGTCACACAAGGTGTGGGGATTCTTTTAGGTAGTGCCATTTTGTCTTTGGATTTGCCCACTCTGCTTCTGAGTCTATTCAGGGACTACTAAACCACACTGGTTCTTTTAGTCAAGAACAACATTGCCAAATACAGACACACACATACATTTATGGTTAGTCTTAGTAAAACAAACATTTTGCCACGTTAAGGATCTGAGTGAGGGCAAGAAAGGAGTAAAGGAGACAGTGTGAGATATGGATGCTCAGAAAACCTAGACTGGTTCAAGAGTGGGCAGTTCTAGAACAAGAGAACCTATGGCTCTCTGTATTTTTTTATTCAATTCTATATCCCATCAGTACTAATCAAACTGGCCAGTGATGGGGGAAATAGTTCAGCAACAGCTCAAAACTCAAGATTTACCATCCTGGAAGTATATACAAGTATTTATTTATCATGTCAGAAGCAAATTGAGAGCAGTTATAATGCATTTAAAAATACAAACAACGTTTTAAATAACTTTAATTGTGCATCCCTGCTTGGCAAAGGGTTTATGGTCTATTCCAACTCTGGGATTCTATGAGTAAGGGCTGCCCAGCAGTGCTGCCTCAGAGCATGCTGGCGTCTCCTCCTCTGGATGTTTTTAAGCTGAATGGCCATCTGTCGGGAGTGATTTAATTGTGTATCCCTGCTTGGCAAGGGGGTTGGACTGGATGGCCCTTGGGGTCTCTTCCAACTCTGGGATTCTATGAGTACGAGGTTTCTAACAGTACTGCGCCAGGGCCTTTCCAGATAGGCTCTATATCCCAGGATCTGATACTATGTTTTCTGTTTATCCCAGATTATCTGGCAGTGAGGACTCATATAATCCAATTAAAAGCAGAAGACCTGGGATCAGATCCTGGAATATAGGGCCTGTCTGGAAGGGCCCTCTCAGAGCATGCTGGCGTCTCCTCCTTTAGAGGTTTCAAGCTGGGTGGGCATCTGTTGGGAGTGCTTGGATTGTGTGTATCACAGGGGATTGGCCTGGATGGCCCTTGTGGTTCATTCCAAAGTTATGATGCTATTAAAAAACACTTATTTTTCCAAAGGTTTTCATGGCCAGAATCACTGGATTTCTGTGAGTTTTCTGGGCTGTATGGCCATGCTCCAGAAACATTCTCTCCTGACGTTTCACCCATCCAGGGCCAGCTATCACCCCCAACAAAGGATTCCCCCAGGTAGGAAGTAGCCAGGCTTTGAAGATGCAAAGCCATTCAATGCTAATCAAGGTGGCCAATTGCAACAGTCACACATGCCTCCAGCAGAGAAGAGTTCTTTCTCCTACCTTGGACATTCCACAAATATGTAAAACCCACTTGCCTAGTTACCAACAGACGTCACAACCTCTGAGGATGCCTGCCATAGATGTGGGCAAAACATCAGGAGAGAATGCTTCTGGAACATGGCCATACAGCCCAGAAAACTCACAGCAACCCAGTTATTTTTCCAATGGGTGCCCTCCCTAGGGGCTGGGACTCCTGTATTTTATTTCTCTACCATGTTATTTTGCATTTGTTTATTTTATATTCTGTAATTTTGTGTATTTTATTTTGATATTATTTGCTTGTTTGTATTTTATTTTGCTGTATTGTAATTTTGGGCTTGGTCTCATGTTAGCCGCCCAGAGTCTCCTTTGGGGAGATGGTGGCGGGGTATCAATAATAATAATTATTAGCTCTGCAAAAAAGATCAGAAAGACAGAGTTAGGTAAAATTGCTATCAACTGCCAAGGAGATTCTAAGGGTTAACTGGATCCTCTCCTAAAATGTATTTTAACTATTATTAACTTTCATTGTTTTTGTTGTGGGAGCAAATTATGGTTCTGTTTAGCATCTTTGGTGCCTGTACTCTGAGGGTACTATTGTGTGCATGTGGTGCTTTTTGTCATGGCCTCTTGGGCCCGTACAATAAACTATTTTGAATTGAATTGAATTGAATTATTATTAAGGTAGGTAAAGGTTGTCCCCTGACATTAAGTCCAGCCATGTCTGGACTTGTCTCCATTTCTAAGCCGAAGAGCCGGCGTTGTCCATAGACACCTCCAAGGTCATGTGGCCAGCATGACTGCACGGAGCACCGTTATCTTCCCGTCGGAGCGGTACCTATTGATCTACTCACATTTGCATGTTTTCGAACTGCTAGGTTGGCAGAAGCTAGAGCTGACAGCAGAAGCTCACGCCGCTCCCCGGAATCGAACCTGTGACCTTTCGGTCAACAAGTTCAGCAGCTCAGCGTTTTAACCCACTGCGTCACCAGGGGCTCCTTATTATTATTAAAGCCAGCCTTGGCAAAGATACCAAGAGCTAGGAATTCCTGGCCCTTGAGTGCTCTAACTGGAAGTCAGCTGTGTCTAGCAGTGCTGTAGAATTTGAAGAGGCACAAATGGAGGGCTGAAGGGAGAACCCTGCCAAGAGGAAGGCGCAGGGCTGCCTTCCAACTGGAAACCTATATCCTCACTGCGGGAGAACATGCGGATCAAGAACAGGGCTCCACAGCCACCTATATATCCAAAACCAAGACACCAGACTTGACGTCACCAGGGGCTCCTTATTATTATTAAAGCCAACCTTAAAAACTGTGGCAAAGATACCAAGAACTAGGAATTCCTAGCCCTTGAGTGCTCTAACTGGAAGTCAGCTGTGTCTAGCAGTGCTGTAGAATTTGAAGAGGCACAAATGGAGGGCTGAAGGGAGAACCCTGCCAAGAGGAAGGCGCAGGGCTGCCTTCCAACTGGAAACCTATGTCCTCACTGCGGGAGAACATGCGGATCCAGAACAGGGCTCCACAGCCACCTATACATCCAAAACCAAGACACCAGACTTGAAGGCCCATCATCCCGGGGGTAGGAGGGCTAGCCTAAGTAACCTGCAGCCCAGGAGTGCCTTCCCCCTAAGGGTGGGCTGCGAGGAGGGCGCTACCTTGAAGTAGGCGAACTGGAGGAACTTGTAGGGCTCGCGGTTGTGGAACTCCTGCAGCACCTCCCGGCTGGGCTGCGACTGGCGGAAGGCGGGCAGGCCCTGCTTGCAGCGCTTGAGGCACTGCGCGCGCCGGAGCAGGTCGCCGTAGTAGCGCAGCTCGGGGAAGCCCTGGAAGCGGCGCGGGGAGAGGACGCCATCGCGGGTTCGATCCCCGCCGCCGCCCATTCCCTCCTCTCCCTCTCCTTCTCTTTCTTCTCCCAGGTCCATGCGGGCGGAGCTGCAGTTGAGGTGGCAGAAGGCCTCGCTGTCGCGCAGGAGGCGGTGGAGCCTGAGGCTGACCTCCAAGTAGCTGACGCTCTCGGCCCAGTGCTCGCCGGTGTACTGGTCCAGGCCGTAGCGGTAGGCGGACTCCAGGGGCATCAGCTCGTCCCGGGGGAAGCTGCGGAAGCTGTAGCGCTCGTACTGCGCCCGGATCGGGAGGAAGAAGGAGGAGAAGCAGGAGCAGAGGAAGAGCAGCACCGGCAGACCCATCCCTGCCTCTCTCTCTCTCGGCGTCCGCACGGAGAGGGCAAGCCAAGACTGACACGCGGCAGAGATCCCTCCTCCGCTTCCTCCCTCCCAAAGTAGGAGGGGAACTTTGGGGGGAAGAAAAGTTTCCAGAGAGACAAAAAAGAAGCTGCTCATTCGGAGAAGCAGATTGGTGGGAGATCAACTGAGTTTAGGACACAAATATGCCAACAAAGGATTCCCCCAGGCAGAAACCAGATAGGTTTTGAAACTGCAGGCCATTAAGTGCTAATAAAGTTTCCTGAGAGAGAGAAAAAGAAGCTGCTCATTCGGAGAAGCAGATTGGTGGGAGATCATCTGGATTTTGGACACAAATCAAACAACAAAGGATTCCCCTAGGCAGAAACTAGCCAGGTTTTGAAACTGCATGCCATTAAGTGCTAATAAAGTTTCCTGAGAGACAAAAAAGAAGCTGCTCATTCGGAGAAGCAGTTTGGTGGGAGATCATCTGGATTTTGGGCACAAATAGGCCAACAAAGGATTCCTCCAGGCAGCAACCAGACAGACTTTGAAACTGCAGGCCATTAAATGCTAATCAAGTTTTCGGAGAGACAAAAAAGAAGCTGCTCATTCAGAGAAGCAGATTGGTGGGAGATCATCTGAGTTTTGGACACAAATAGGCCAACAAAGGATTTCCCCAGGCAGCAACCAGCGAGGCCTTGAAACTTCCGGCCATTAAATGCAAATCAAGGTGGTTTAAAGAAAATCAGTCTCATTACGTTTCTGCCATGCCTCATATCTATTCAAAACAAAGTACCAAAATAAGAGCAACATTAAAAAAAACCAGTGGGAATTCTAGACAAGAATCAATCAGGGCCAGCTAACACCTCCCAATGAAGGATTCCTCCAGACAGCAATCAGCCATGCTTTGAAACTACAAGGGCATTCAATGCTAATCAAGATGGTAAATTGCAACATTCACCCTTGCCTCAAGCAGACAAGAGTTATTTCTCCCACCATGGACATTCCAACGACATATAAACCTCACTTGCCTAGTTTCGAACAGACCTCACAATATCTGAGGATGTCTGCCATAGATGTGGGCAAAACACCAGGAGAGAATGCTTCTGGAACATGACCATACAGCCCGGAAAACTCATAGTGAGCTGTGCTTAAATACATCATCATCATCATTGTTATTATCCAGGAATATAAAATAAAAATTCAACACCACATCTTGCCACTTTCAAGATCTATCATGCAGCAGTTTTATTCTACTCCAGTTGACATGGAAATATGTCATGGAATGTTGGGGTTTGTAGTTTAGTGAGGCTGAGAATTCCAAATGTTCCCCCTTAAACTACAAATCCCCAGAGTCCATATCCTGCTGCCCTGGCAGTGAAAGCTGAACCACAGTTCCCTGGATCTAGACATTACACTCCTATTTACGCAGGCCAAAATCCCATTGGCTTTGTTAGCCGCTGCATCACATTACTGGCTCATGTTTAACTTGTTGTCAACAAGGATTCCAAGATTTTTTTTCACACGTACTGCTCTCGAGCCAGGTGTCCCCCATTCTGTATCTCTGAATTTAATTTTTTCTGCCTAAGTGGAGTATCTTTCATTTGTCCTTGTTGAACTTCATTTTATTAGTTTTGGCCCAGCTCTCTAATCTGTGAACATAATTTTGAATTCTGCTTCTGTCCTAATGCTGTGACCCCTTAATACAGTTCCTCATAATGTGGTGACCCCCAACCATAAAATTATTTTCGTTGCTACTTCATAACGGTAATGTTGCTACTGTTATGAATCGTAATGTAAATATCTGATTTGCAGGATGTATTTTCATTCACTGGACCAAATTTGGCACAAATACCTGATACACCCAAATTTGACTACTGTTGCGGTTGGGGCAGGGATTGATTTTGAAATTTGGAAGTTGTCATTGCTGGGATTTATAGTTCACCTACAGTCAAAGAGCATTCTGAACTCCACTAACGATGGAATTGAACTGATCTTGGCACACATAACTCCTATGACCAACAGAAAATAGTGTTTGGTGGACATTGACCTTGAGTTTTGGAGTTGTAGTTCACCTATATCCAGAGAGCACTGTGGACTCAAACAATGATGGATCTGGAGCAAACTTGGCACAAATACTCAATATGTCCAAATGTGAACACTGGTGGAGTTTGGGGGAAAATAGACCTTGACATTTGGGAGTTGTAGCTGCTGGGATTTATAGTTTACCTACAACCAAAGAGCATTCTGAACAGGTGGAGAAATCTTCAGCCTTCTCTGCCAAAGGGGTGCCTAAGACCATCAGAAATATGTGTTTTCTGATGGTCTTTGGCGACGTCTCTGAACCCCCCCCCCCCAAGAGAAATGCTGGCTTAAGTGATTGCAGAACATCTGCAGAAGAGATGCAAGCCAAGGATCAAGATGCCACTACAGGAAGTGTTCCCAAAGCTCATCCTGTTTTGGAAAATGGCATTCATAATCTCTTGGAAAAACACCATTTTGGGCACCGTATTTATTTAGAAAAGCATTACCTTTCAGAAAAGAGCAAAAACCCTTGAGAGTAGAATCTTCTCTTGTGGTGTATAACCAGATATAATTATGCAAGGCAATAGTTTCAGTTGTTAGACTGAATAACCTGTTATCTTTGATCTGTTAGGAAAACAGAGATTTTGCCAGTGCATTAAAACAGAAGAACTTCAGAAGTGTTTTTCAGTTGCTCAAAAGTATATAAGTAAAGGTAAAGGTTTCCCCTTGACATTATGTCTGACTCTGGGGGGTGGTGCTCATCTCCATTTCTAAGCCGAAGAGCCGACATTGTCCGTAAATGCCTCCAAGGGCATGTGGCCGGCATGACCGCATAGAGTGCTGTTACCTCTCGCCAAGGGGCTACCTATTGATCTACTCACATTTGCATGTTTTCAAACTGCTAGGTTGGCAGAAGCTGGAAGTAATAGTGGGAGCTCGCATCGCTCCCCGTATTTGAACCGCCAGCCTTTCGGTCAACAAGTTCAGCAGCTCAGCGGTTCAACCTGCTGCACCACCAAGGGGCCCAACATATATATATATATATATATACACATACATACATACATATAAGTAAAGATAAATGTTTACCCCTGACATTAAGTCCAGTCGTATCTAAAGTCTGGGGATTGGTGCTCATCTCCATTTCTAAGCCAAAGAGCTGCCCGTTGTCCGTAGACACCTCCAAGGTCATGTGCCCAGCATGACTTCATGGCACACCGTTACCTTCCCACCAGAGCGGTACCTATTGATCTACTCACATTTGCATGTTTTCAAACTGCTAGGTTGGCAGAAGCTAGGGCTGACAGCGGGAACTCATGCCACTCCCCGGATTCGAACCTGCGACCTTTTGGTCAACAAGTTCAGCAGCTCAGCGGTTTAACCTGCTGGGCCACCAGGGCCCCCTACCTATATATATATACTCTCCCATAAAATAACTTGTTTTATGTCATGCACTCAAGAGACAAAATGAAGTAGACTTTGATAATAATAATAATAATAATAATAATAATAACTTTTTTTATATATCGCTCTATCCCCGGGGGGACTCAGGGTGGTTTCCAAACAACATTAAAACATACAGAGTCACAACATGATCAAATAAAAATAACACTAACAGGTCGTGTCCGGACAGTGTCTGGGCTGAGCTAACACTGGTCACTCTCGAAGATTTGTTGAAACCACCAAGTCTTCAAACTCTTACGAAAAGAGGGGAGGGATGGGGCCTGTCTTATTTCCTTTGGAAGGCCATTCCAGAGGCACGGGGCCACCACCGAGAAGGCCCTCTCTCTCGTCCCCACCAACCGTGCTTGTGATGGCGGTGGGAACGAGAGGACCTCCCCGGAGGATCTTAGAGTTTATTTATTTATTTATTTATTTATTTGATTCATTTATTGACCGCCATTCTCAGCCTATACAGGCGACTCATGGCGGTGTACAATACACATATAAAAGACAGATTACAAAACC
>NW_026847660.1:74912711-74928245 GCF_025583915.1 Anolis sagrei ordinatus
GTCCGCAGTTTGGGAGTCCTCCTGGATTCATCGCTTACGTTTGAGGCTCAGGCGTCGGCGGTGTCCGGGAGGGCCTTTGCACAACTGAGACTCGTGCGCCAACTGCGACCGTACCTCGCAAAGGCTGATCTGGCTGGGGTGGTCCATGTCTTGGTCACCTCTAGATTGGATTACTGTAATGTGCTCTACGTGGGGCTGCCCTTGAAAATGGCCCAGAAATTTCAATTGGTCCAACGGGCAGCGGCCAGGATGTTAACTGGTGCTCCTTTCAGAGAGAGGTCAACTCTCCTGTTCAAGGAGCTCCACTGGCTGCCGTTTATATTCTGAGCCCAATTTAAGGTGCAGGTGCTTACCTACAAAGCCCTAAACTGTTTGGGACCATCCTACCTGCGTGACCGCCTCTCCGTGTACAAACCCACGTGTTCACTTCGTTCACCCAGAGAGGCCCTGCTCGTGATTCCGCCTGCATTGCAGGTGCGTTTCGTGGGGACACGAGACAGGGCCTTTTCTGTGGTGGCCCCCGACTCTGGAACACCCTCCCCAAAGATCTTAGACAGGCCCCTACGTTGGCAGTCTTTAGAAAGAACTTGAAGACCTGGCTGTTCCGATGTGCCTTTCCAGAATAGGAAAACTCCAATAACAAGTCCCAGAAGCACTTCATTAGAATTAAGATTGCTGCACACCGCACACTGCACTTACCCTTTAATCCTTACATATCACCTGTCACATCAGCACTTTTAATCTGTACCCATTACTCTGGCCCGGCCCAGTTTTATTGTGTCTTGGTGTATTGTTTATTGCTCGTTGTTTAATTTTGCTTTAACTGTTTTTAATTTGCTTTAGGTTATGTATTGTTATGTTGTGTTTTGAGGCCTTGGCCTTTGTAAGCCGCATCCAGTCCTTCGGGAGATGCAAGCGGAGTACAAATAAAGATAATAATAATAATAATAATAATAATAATAATAATAATAATATAACCAGAATATAAAGGCAGAAAATCCCACAATATCTGCTTTGGACTCATTTGAGTCCACCCTGCCATATATCCTGGTTCAAAGCAGAAAATGTGGGATTTTATTCCACTGTGTGGAAGGGGCCTTACAATTACCACATGATGCTGTGTCGAACCACAATAATGGACAGTGTAGAACCATATAATGCACTTCAATGCATTATATATGGTCAGTATAGAAGTAGCATTAGCAAAGCAAACTTGACTCTTGAGCACTTCCTAAAAACCAAGATGCAAAACAAAACAAAAAGAAGGAAGGGGAAGGAAAAGGCTGAAAAGGAAAGGGCCCGAGGCTGTTAGGAATGGTGGGAGTTGAAGTCCAAAACACCTGGAGGGCCTAATTTGGCCCCCGCCTACTTTAATTACTTCCCTATAACGCACCACGTCGACACAGTGAAATTAATGTACTTTGACACCACTTTGATTGCCATGACTGGGTGTCATGGGGAGTTTGAGGAAACACCAGCACTCATGGCCGAGAGGGTAACAAGACCTTGCAAAGCTACAATTTGTGCGATTCCATTGCACTTGCAAGTGGTATCAAACTGCGTCAATTCGACTGTGTAGATCAGTGTTTCTCAACCTGGATGTCGGGACCCCTGGAGGGTCATGAGGGGGTGTCAGACAAGTCGCAAAGACCATCAGAAAACACAGTATTTTTGTGTTGGTTGTGGGGGTTCTGCATGGGAAGCTTGGCCCAATTTTCTCATTGGTGGGGTTCCGAATGCTCTGTGATTGTAGGTGGACTATAAATCCCAGCAACTACAACTCCCAAATGTCAAGCTCTATTCCCCCCAAATTCCACCACTGTCCACATTTGGTCATATTGAGTATTTGTGCCAATATTTGGTCCAGATCCATCAGTGTTTGAGCCCACAGTGCTCTCTGGAGATTGGTGAACTATAACTCCCAAACTCAAGGTCAATGCCCACTGAACCCTTCCGGTATTTTCTGTAGGTCATGTGTGCCACAGTTGGTTCAATTCCATCATTGGCGGAGTTCAGAATGCGCTTGGATTGTAGGCGAACTATAAATCCCAGCAACTACAACTCCCAAACGTCAAGCTCTATTTTCCCCAAATTCCACCACTGTCCACATTTGGTCATATTGAGTATTTGTGCCAATATTTGGTCCAGATCCATCATTGTTTGAGCCCACAGTGCTCTCTGGAGATTGGTGAACTATAACTGCCGAACTCAAGGTCAATGCCCACTGAACCCTTCCGGTATTTTCTGTAGGTCATGTGTGCCAAGGTTGGTTCAATGCCATCATTGGCGGAGTTCAGAATGCGCTTTGATTGTAGGTGAACTATAAATCCCAGCAACTACAACTCCCAAGTGACAAAATCAATCTATTGAGTATTTGGCCCCATGTAAGCTGCTCCGAGTCCCCATCGGGGAGATGGTGGCGGGCAGGCATGTAGCCGGGGAGGGGGCTTGAGGGGCTTCAGCCCCCCCCAAATTCTCATGGTGGTTCACGAAAAGGCCTTACTGGTGCATTATTTAAACTGTTATGTTTATTCATATCATGATCTGATCACCAAACTCAATATATCCCATATGCATGGGGGTATTGGGGTAATGATACAAAAGGTTTGCTAGGCTAGACCCTCTTTCACTCAGACTCAGCCCCCCCCCCAAACTCAGCCCCCCCGAACCCCCCCCCCCCCCCGAAACAAAATCCTGGCTACGGGCCTGGTGGCGGGGTAGAAATAAAGTTTATTTATTTATTAATTTATTTGTGCCCAGTTTGGTCCAGTGAATGAAAATACATTCTGCATGTCAGATATGTAGATTTAGATTACAATACGGAGGAGCAGCCAAATTACAGTGATAAAGTAGCAATGAAAATAATGTTATGGTTGGGGGTCACCCCAACATGTGGAACTGGATTATGGGGTGGCAGCACTAAGGAGGTTGAGAAACACTGGTGGAGATGCAGCCTGGGCATCTCCTTCTTTGCTGGGATTGGAAAGGGAGGGAATCAAACAGCAATAAGGCTCAGTCGTGGGAGAAAGGAGGGATGGCAAAGCGACTTACAGAGGAGGAGGATGATGATGCCAAAGCCGGGCAAAGGAGAGGGAGCAGGAAGAGGGCGAACATCTCAAGGCGGCTGGAAAGGAAAGTAGAAGCCGCTTTCTCTTTGGGAGAGCTAGCCCACGCCTCAGCCGATGACTCGGGAGTCAGCTGACCCGAGTGGGAAGGAGGGGAGCCTCCCTCCCACGCCATTGGGCGCCCTCTCCCCTCCTTGGAAGAGGCAAAGAGGAAGTACAGGCTATATCCTTTCCCCACCTGATACTCCTCTCCATGAGCTGTCTCTGCTGGCAGGGACATTCAACAGAAGAGGGCAGGAGACTCAGTCTGGGGCTTGTTAGGGTTGTAACATTGGTATCTTGCAAACAAAGAAAATGTTACATTTTTAACCCTAGAGAACAGTTCTCTAGGAATTTCTAGATCTTCCAGCACAACTCTATGGCCAATGTAGACTGGAAGTGAACACAGAATCTATCGATCTATCTATCTATAAATGCTCTGTGTGTAACGAGTACCTTAAAAACAAAAGAACCAATGAACGAAATTACACCAAATTTGGCAACAAAATGTCTCACAACACAAGGAGTGACCATCACTCAAAAATTATGATTTTGTCATTTGGGAGCTGTAGTTGCTGGGATTCATACTTCACCCACAATCAAAGAGCATTCTGAACTTGGCACACAGTTCTCCCATGACCAAAAGAAAATACTGGAAGGGTTTGGTGGGCCAAAATTGGCCCAAACCTCCCACACTGAACCCCCATGTGGGCCACAGCAACGCGTGGCAGGGGATGGCTAGTTTATCTATATATTAGCTGCACCCGCCACACATTGCTGTGGCCAACCTTCCCTCTTTTTCTCCTTCTTTTCCTCCTCCCTTCCCTCCCTCCTCCCTTCCTTCCCTCCCTCCTCCCTTCCTTCCCGTCTTTCCTTCTCTTCTTCCTTCCTTCTCTATCCCTTTCCTTCCTTCCCCGTTTCTTTCTCTTCTGCTGTCTTTCTTTTCTTCCTTCTCTTTCCTTCCCTCCCTCTTTCTCTACATCTTCCCCCCTCCTTCGCTCCCTCTTTCCTTCCTTCTTTCCCTTTTTTCTTTCCTTCTCCCCTTCCTTCCTTCTCTAACTTTCCTTCCTTCCCCCTTTTTCTTTCCCTCCCTCTTTCTCTCCTTTCTTCCTTATCTACCTCTTTCCTTCCTTTCTTCTCTCTTTGCATCCATGCTTCCTTCTCCCTTTCCTTCTTTCTTTCCCTCCCTCCCTCCCTCTTTTCTTTCTTTCTTTCTTTTCTCCCCTCCCTCTTTCTTCCCGTTTTTCTGTATTGTCATTGTCATTTAGCATTTCGTCATTTAGCTTTTTGGGGCTTTTTAAGTCCCTTCTGCTGTTTTTTTCAGTGTTTTTATGAGTGAAAGACATACATTCAGTTGTTAAGTGTATTGTGTCCAAATTTGGTGTCAATTCCCCCAGTGGTTTTTGAGTTCTCTTAATCCCACAAACAAACATTACATTTTTATTTATATAGATATAAAAACTAGCCGTCCCCTGCCACACGTTGCTGTGGCCCAGTCTGGTGACCTGGAAAATAAAGTAATGAGAAAGTGTTGGTTTCTAATATATGTAATTTCTTTAAGCTTGTGGGTAAACAGTATTTCTTGCTGTTTCTTTGTCAGTGTTGATGTGGAGAGTGTCTGGTTTGCCCACTCTGGAACATGCAACATATAATTGTCCTTCTTTAGGGGTCCCTTCTCAAATCTATGATACCATATGTCATATACATATGTGTGTGAATCATATTTATCTATATATATCTATCTATGGCTAGAAAGCTGTTTGTCAGGAGGGCTTTGGTTATGTTTTCTCGCCCTTGTGAAAGGAGTTGGACTGGATGGCCTATAAGCAGCATTTCTCAACCTGGGAGTTGGGACCCTTGCAGAGGTCTTAAAGGTGTGTCAGAGGGGTCACCAAAACCATCAGAAAACACATTATTTTCTGTTGGTCATGGGGGTTCTGTGTGGAAAGTTTGGTTCAATTCTATCGTTGGTGGGGTTCAGAATGCTCTTTGATTGTAGGTAAACTATAAATCCCAGCAACTACAACTCCCAAATGTCCAGATCTATTTTCCCCAAACTCCTTCTGTGTTCATATTTGCCAAGTTTGGTCCAGATCAATCATTGTTTGAGTCAACAGTGTTCTCTGTGTGTAGGTATACTATAACTCTAAAACTCAAGGTCAATGCCCACCAAACCCTTGTACAGTTTTCTGTTGGTCTTGGAAGTCCTGTGTGCCAAGGTTGGTGCAATTCCATCGTTGTTGGTGTTCAGAGTGCTCTTTGATTGTAGGTGAACTATAAATCTCAGTAACTACAACTCCCAAATGACAAAATCCATTTTTGAGTGATGGTCACTCCTGGGTTAGTAGGTGTCTTGTGTCCAGATTTGGCGGCAATTTTTCCAATGGTTTTTGAGTTATGTTAATCCCACAAACGAACATTACATTTTTTATTTATATAGATGCACTGTTCATTTTGATTGACATCATAAGTCAAAAACTGCTGGACTAATTGCCACCAAATTTGGCCACAAGGCACCTACTAACCCAAGGCGTGAACTGCGCTTCAGGTTTTGCTATCCCTGGTTAAGATCTCATTTTCTGCAGTCATTTAAAATGGCTCTATTTCAATCCTCTCAACCTTTTCTTCTGCAGGCTAAACATACCCAGTTCTTTAAGACACTCCTCGTGGGGATTCATGGTCTCCAGACCTTTGATCATTTTAGTCACCTTCCTCTGGACACCTTCCATCTTGTTAATATCTCTTTTGAACAGTGGTGCCCAGAATTGGACATAGCTTCTCATTTCAGAGGCAAAGGAAGGGACACTATTTATTTATTTATTTATTTAGAACATTTATATCCCGTTCTTCTCTACCTCCGTGTTGGGAACAGCTAACAACAGGAAAAAAATTCAATGCTACACAATACATAACATTTTAAAAACAACATACATAATAAATAAATTATAAAATACATATAAAAAGACAGTTCACTGAGTTAAAAACATCACCCAACTCAATCCAAACATTGTGATCCAATAACTCTTAGTATTTACCGGTTCAATCAATCAATCTGCAAATGCCTGATTCCAAAGCCAGGAT
The DNA here is from genome assembly GCF_025583915.1 of Anolis sagrei ordinatus. NCBI lineage: Eukaryota > Metazoa > Chordata > Lepidosauria > Squamata > Anolidae > Anolis > Anolis sagrei. The sequence goes on from NW_026847660.1 coordinate 74,918,897, forward strand.
TTCAGTTTCTTGGTGAAGGTCAGGAGGGAGGGGGGCAGACCTAACCTTATTGGGGAGAGAGTTCCATAGCTGGGGGGCCACCACAGAGAAGGCCCTAACTCTCGTCCCCACCAAGCGCAACTGCAAAGGTGGTGGGACATAGAGCAGGGCCTCTCCGGAAGATCTTAAAGTCCTTGATGGTTTATAGGGGAAGATAAGTTCGGACAGGTAAACTGGGCCAGAACCGTGTAGGGTTTTTATAAGTTAAAACCAGCACTTTGAATTGTGCTCAGAAGTTAATCGGCAGCCAGTGGAGCCGGTGTAACAGGGGAGTTGTGTCCCGCTCCTGTGAGCAACCTGGCTGCTGAGCCTTGGACTAGTTGGAGATCCAGCAGTCTTCTGCGGCAACTCCATGTAGAATGTGTTGCAGTCATCTATTCAGGATGTAACCAGAGCGTGGACCACTGTGGCCAAGTCAGACTTCCCAAGATACTGGTTCAGCTGGCACAAAAGTTTTAACTGTGTGCCACCGCCGAAACATAGGGTTCCAGGCTCCGCGATGAGTCCAGGATAACTCACAATCCATGACCCTAGGAAGGCAAAGCATCCCAGCAAGAGACCCAAGGGGCACCTCTCCCTTGAGCCCAGACACTTTGGTTTTGGAGTCAAATCCCTCCAAACTACCCTTGTTACTGCAGTCACATTCCTCAGGCATTTCTTTGAAATTTCACCAAAGCCAAGATCATTTTGCCTGCCCTGAGTTGGCATGAACCTGCAGAAAATTTTAACCTTGTGGTACTCTATGGGGTATTGGCATGAGTTGGGTTTCTCTTTTGTTCTGCTTTAAATAAAATGTGAGTCGTATTGTCGAAGGCTTTCATGGCCGGAATCCATGGGTTGTTGTAGGTTTTTCCGGGCTATATGCCCATGTTCTGGAGGCAATTTTTCTCCTGACGTTTCGCCTGCATCTATGGCAAGCATCCTCAGAGGTAGTGAGGTCTGTTGGAACTAGGAAAAATGGGTTTATATATCTGTGGAATGACCAGGGTGGGACAAAGGACTTTTCTTGGTGGGTCTGTAAGTGGTTTGTATGTTGTGTTTCCTCATCAGTTTCCCTATGCGATCAGTGGGAAACTGATGAGGAAACACAACATACAAACCACTTACAGACCCACCAAGAAAATCCAACAAATGCTACGTTCAGCAAAGGACAAGAGGGATCCTCTCACCTCTGCAAGAGTCTACTGTGTACCATGCAGCTGTGGACAAGTCTACATAGGGACCACCAAACGCAGCGCCCAGACACGCATCAAGGAACATGAAAGGCACTGCAGACTACTTCAACCAGAGAAATCAGCCATAGCAGAGCACCTGATGAACCAACCTGGACACAGCATATTATTTGAGAACACAGAAGTGCTGGACCACTCTCACACCACCATGTCAGACTACACAGAGAAGCCATTGAAATCCACAAGCATGTGGACAATTTCAACAGAAAGGAAGAAACCATGAAAATGAACAAAATCTGGCTACCAGTATTAAAAAACTCTAAAATTACAACAGCAAAACAACAGAGAGGAAACAAACAGGCACATAAAATCATTCTCAACAAAAGATTCCCCCCAGGCGCTGCCAAGCCATTGAATGCAAATCAAGGTGATCAGCTGAAACATTCACCTAGCCCCAGCAGACAAAAGTCCTTTGTCTCACCCTGGGCATTCCACAGATATATAAACCCATTTTTCCTACTTCCAACAGACCTCACTACCTCTGAGGATGCTTGCCATAGATGCAGGCGAAACGTCAGGAGAAAAATTGCTTCCAGAACATGGCCATATAGCCCGGAAAAACCTACAACAACCCAAAATGTGAGTCCTTTGAGACAAGTTGCTGTAATGCAGGTGTAAAGGATGAAAATTAGGCCAAAAAAAAAAAGCCTACAGCACCCGGTATTCCCAGGCGGTCTCCCATCCAAGTACTAACCAGGCCCGACCCTGCTTAGCTTCCGAGATCAGACGAGATCGGGCGTGTTCAGGGTGGTATGGCCGTAGGCAGACATGCTTCCTTTTCCCCTCTTCAATCCCAGGCAGCTCCGTCACCGTGACGTAAGACAATGTTTCCTATTGGTTACTGTCACCAAGGCCCGCCCTCCTCAGAAACAATCCCTACAATCCCTACAGGCAGCCCAACCTATCTGTCTCCATTCTTTTGGCTTAGGCCCTCCCACCTCGCTGCCCTTTCCATCACGCAGGCCTTTCAAACTCAGCACTCAGCTGCTGCTTTGCATTCAAGCTCTGCCTCTGCCAGGCTGCCTGCGCATGCGTGTAAAGGGCGGAATCCTGGAAAGGAGAAACACATCAGGAAGGGACCAAAGGATATAAGAATTGGAAAAATCGCATGCTCAAGCTTCTGCCAAGATGCTTTTGAGATCAGACTAGAGCTGGCTTGCTCACAGTGCTTGGGCCACAGGTGCCATTTAGATCAAAGCAGCCCTGCAAGACCCTTCAGCCCTTGTGACTGTCAGGATGCATGCCCCATTCAGAAGAAATTGTCAATCAGGGAGAATTGTGGGGCTTGTAGTTTAGTGAGGCCCAGGACCTCTCTGCAGAGCATTTAAAGGCCTCTTCCTCAACTCTCCCTACGGCTAGCCCAACCTATCTCTCTTTTGAGATCAGACTAGAGCAGGCTTACTCAGGGTGCTTGGGACACAGGTACCACTAAACCTTTGTCTTGTGGGGTTCCTCAGGGTTCAATACTGTCTCCCATGTTGTTTAACATCTACATGAAGCCGCTGGGCGAGATCATCCGGAGTTTCGGAGTGCGATGTCAGCTGTACGCAGATGATGTCCAACTCTGTCACTCCTTTCACCTGCTACTAAGGAGGCTGTCGAGGTCCTGAACCGGTGCTTGGCCGCTGTGACAGTCTGGATGGGGGCGAACAAATTGAAATTGAATCCAGACAAGACAGAGGTACTCCTGGTTAGTCGTAAGGCTGAACAGGGTATAGGGTTACAGCCTGTGTTAGACGGGGTCGCACTCCCCCTGAAGACGCAGGTTCGCAGTTTGGGTGTGATCCTGGACTCATCGCTGAGCCTGGAACCCCAGGTTTCGGCGGTGACCAGGGGAGCATTCGCACAGTTAAAACTTGTGCGCCAACTGCGACCGTACCTTGGGAAGTCTGACTTAGCCACGGTAGTCCACGCTCTGGTTACATCCCGCCTTGATTACTGCAACGCTCTCTACGTGGGGTTGCCTTTGAAGACAGTCCGGAAGCTCCAACTAGTCCAACGGGCGGCAGCCATGATTCTAACAGGAGCGGGGCGCAGGGAGCATACAACTCCTCTGCTGCACCAGCTCCACTGGCTGCCGATATGCTACCGGGCTCAATTCAAAGTGCTGGCGTTGGCCTTTAAAGCCCTAAACGGTTCTGGCCCAACTTATCTATCTGAACGTATCTCAGCCTATCAGCCCACCAGGACCCTAAGATCTTCTGGAGAGTCCCTTCTCTCTATCCCTCCAGCTTCAGAAGTGTGGCTGGCGGGAACGAGAGACAGGGCCTTCTCTGTGGTGGCCCCCCGGCTTTGGAACACCCTCCCTATAGAGGTACGATCAGCCTCTTCGCTGATGGTGTTTAGGAAGAGATTGAAAACATGGTTGTTTAAACAAGCATTCGGCTAATCTGTGGCAATCGAATTTTGGTGACTAAGGACAGGAAAATATGGACAACGAATTCTGGATTATGATTTTAATTCGAGATACATGGGATTATTATTGGTGGCCCAATAATCTGTACTGTATGTGTATATGTTTTTAAATTGGAGACTGTTTTTTAATTGCTGTAAACCGCGATGAGTCGCCGATCCAGGCTGAGATATTAGCGGTATACAAGTGTATTAAATAAATAAATAAATAAATAAATAAACTCCAAGGAGCCCTGCAAGAACCCTCAGCCTCTGGGACTGCCAGGATGCCTGCCCCATTCAGAACAAATAGTCATGGAGAATTGTGGGACTTGTAGTTTATTGAGGCCCTGGACCACTCTAGCTGAGCATTTAAAGGCCTCTCCTCTCTCTGAGTGTTCTTTATTTACTGTCCTGGTTTTAGAGTTTTGTTTTTTTTTAAAAACCTGGTAGGCAGATTTTGTTCATTTTCATGGTTTCCTCCTTTCTGTGGTCATTGTCCACATGCTTGTGGATTTCAGTGGCTTCTTTGTGTAGTCTGACATGGGGGTTGTTAGAGTGGTGCAGCATTTCTGTGTTCTCAGATAGTATGCCGTGTCCAGGTTGGTTCAAGTGTTTTGCTGTGGCTGACTTCTCTGGTTGTGTTGGCCATCAAAGGCCATCAAATACTAATCAAGGTGATTAATTACAACACTCACACTTGCCTCCAACAGACAGGAGTTCTTTCTCCCATCCTGGAGCTTTCACAGATATAAACCTCCCTTGCCTAACTTCCAATATACTGTACCTCACAATCTCTTGAGGATGCCTGCCATAGATGTGGGTGAAATATCAGGAGAGAATGCTTCTGGAATATGGCCATACAGCCCGGAAAACTCACAGCAACCCAGTGATTCTGGCCATAAAAACCTTTGGCAACACAATAGTCAATCAGGCAGAATTGTGGGGCTTGTAGTTTAGTGAGGCCCAGGACCTCTCAACTGAGCATTTAAAGGCCTCTCCCTGAACTACAATCCCTAGAAATCTGCTGGGGGCAACCACAGGATTTCAAAGGGGAGGCATTCTTCTCTTTGCTCACTCTTCAAGCTCCACTGTGAGAAGGCCTTTGCCTCGTGGGGAAAAAGCCCACAGCCCCCAGTTGTCCCAGGTGGTCTCCCATCCAAATCCTAACCCGGAGCAGCCCTGCTTAGCAACCCATCAGACAAGATGGAGCTCATTCAAGCTGGTTTCTTGGCAGCCTCTGGACTTCTGGCATTAGACCAATACCCACAGTACGTCCCTGTCGTGCCGGGCCTTGGCATGAATCACTCCGAATCAACCCAGCAGTCATTGCAATCCAGTTCCTCACATTACACTACGCTGATGAAAGTCAAAAGAGAAATACAACAGAGAATATGTTCTCCTCCTTCCGGGACATAAAAAAGGAAAGGGGGCAAAAAAAAGCCTACAGCACCCGGTATTCCCAGGTGGTCTCCCATCCAAGTACTAACCAGGCCCGACCCTGCTTAGCTTCCGAGATCAGACGAGATCGGGCGTGTTCAGGGTGGTATGGCCGTAGGCAGAAGATAGGCTTTCTTTTCCCCTCTTCAATCGCAGACAGTGCTGCTACACCCGAGCATAACAGTACCACCTGGTGGCCATTCATGCCAAGGCCCGCCTCCTCCTCGCTCTCAAACAGAAACCAAGGAAGGGAGGCAAGGGTGGGAGGAGGGACTACTCGACAGGAGACACAGCCAAACAGCCCGCTCAACCTCTCTGCCTCCACACCCGCTTTCGCTCCCGCCACCCCTTCTTTCTTAAGGTCCAGGCCTTCCACACTCAGCCCTCAGCTACAGCTTGCCATGCAAGCCCCACCCCTCCCAGTCTGCGTGCACATGCGTGGAAGGGCAGGGGACACCGGACTGGACGTCCTGCTTGGCTTCGAAGCCTCCCACTCAGGGGCCTTGCGAACCTTTGGAGATGCAAGGCAACCAAAGAGCCAACCAGGGAACATACAAGAGGGAAGCCGTAAGACTCCAACTGCGGATTCCAGAGTTTGCTCCTCCTCATTAGGAAAAGGGTTGCCTATCACATTACCTTCAAGAGAGCTGGATAAGGTGCCTGTGGCATATAAGCGAAGGCAGTGTTTAGATCTGAATCTTATTGTGCCCACGTAGGCAATCAAAGCAATCCCAAATCCCAACCCCTTTTGGTCCCACGTCCTTGAGTTAAGGGATAGCCAACCTGTATTGGGATTGCCTTGTTCTCAGGAAATCTCCCCTTTCTCTAAGGATGTGAGGACGTGGGTTACTGGCTTTGCAGCTTCTGCCTATTCCTGGACTGAAGAACAGTAATCCGAWTGGCCACTAGGTGGTGGTGTTGTGCAGTGGACTGGCGGAGCTGCCTGGGATTGAAGAGGGGGTAAAGGAAGCCTAGCSTCTGCCTACGGCCATACCACCCTGAACACGCCCGATCTCGTCTGATCTCGGAAGCTAAGCAGGGTCGGGCCTGGTTAGTACTTGGATGGGAGACCGCCTGGGAATACCGGGTGCTGTAGGCTTTTTTTTCTCGCCCCCTTTCCTTTTTTTATGTCCCAGAAGGAGGAGGACTCCTCGTTGTATGTCACTTTTGTGTTGCAATAGCAGAGTCCCAGATTAGTTTAGTGTTTACACCTTATCTTATTTTTCTGGTTATTTAATATTTACTGTTTATTTTACTTAAGTCATATTTGTAGCACAAATCCTGTGTAAAATCATACTATGTATTTTTTGACATTAATATTGAAATCTGAAATATATACAGGAAGTCTATTATTTTCTTCACCAGAGTGGATCCAATAATCCACATTTCACAGACTTTGCTAAAGGGGAGCTTTACTGGAAACAAGAATCCAAGGGCAGGTTGAATATCCCTTGTCTGAAAAGTGTTTGGGATTTGGGGTTTGTTTGGGGTTTGTTTGGAGTGCGAAATAACATGAATATGGTCATAATGCAACATCTGGGACCAGAGTTTCAGCACAAAATTCATGTTTATAGCAGACCCTCCGTTTACCAGTACTCATGGGGACCACCCAAGGAAAACCAAGTCTAGTCTGATCAGAAAAGCCTCTTGGAAGAAGCAGGGCATGTCCATCGAGCCCACTGAGCCTGTGATCCTCTAGAGCAATGTTTCTAATGTCAGGAGTCCTGTGGCTGCTATGAAACCAGCTTGAATGGTCTCCATCTTGTCTGATGCGTTGCTAAGCAGGGATGCTCCGGGTTAGTGTTTGGATGGAAAACCGCCTAGGACAACTGGGTGCTGTGACCTTTTTCCCACGAGTCACAGACCTTCTCACAATGGAGCTTAAAGAGTGGGCAAAGAGAAGAATGCCTCCCCTTTGAAATCCTGTGGCTGCCTTCTGCAGATTTCTAGGGTTTGTAGTTCAGGGAGAGGCCTTTAAATGCTCAGCAGAGAGGTCCTGGGCCTCACTAAACTACAAGCCCCACAATTCTGCCTGATTGACTATTGTGTTGCCAAAGGCTTTCATGGCCGGAATCACTGGGTTGCTGTGAGTTTTCCAGGCTGTATGGCCATATTTCAGAAGCATTCTCTCCTGATATTTCACCCACATCTATGGCAGGCATCCTCAAGAGATTGTGAGGTACAGTATATTGGAAACAAGGCATGGAAGGTTTATATATCCGTGAAAGGTCCAGCGTGGGAGAAAGAACTCCTGTCTGTTGGAGGCAAGTGTGAATGGTGTAATTAATCGCCTGATTAGCATTTGATGGCCAACTCAACCAGAGAAGTCAGCCATAGCAAAACACTTGAACCAACCTGGACATGGCATATTATCTGAGAACATGGAAATGCTGCACCACTCTAACAACCACCATGTCAGACTACACAAAGAAGCCACTGACATCCACAATCATGCGGACAACTTCAACAGAACCGCGGAAACTTTGAAAATGAACATAATTTGGCTACCAGTTTTTTTTTAAAAAAACCCTCTAAAACCAGAACACTCAGAGAGAGGAGAGGCCTTTAAATGCTCAGCCAGAGAGGTCCAGGGCCTCAATAAACTACAAGTCCCACAATTCTCCATGACTATTTGTTCTGAATGGGGCAGGCATCCTGGTAGCCCCAGAGGCTGAGGGTTCTTACAGGGCTCCTTGGAGTTTAGTGGTACCTGTGTCCCAAGCACCCTGAGTAAGCCTGCTCTAGTCTGATCTCAAAAGAGAGATAGGTTGGGCTAGCCGTAGGGAGAGTTGAGGAAGAGGCCTTTAAATGCTCTGCAGAGAGGTCCTGGGCCTCACTAAACTACAAGCCCCACAATTCTCCCTGATTGACAATTTCTTCTGAATGGGGCATGCATCCTGACAGTCACAAGGGCTGAAGGGTCTTGCAGGGCTGCTTTGATCTAAATGGCACCTGTGGCCCAAGCACTGTGAGCAAGCCAGCTCTAGTCTGATCTCAAAAGCATCTTGGCAGAAGCTTGGGCATGCGATGTTTCTAGTTCTTATATCCTTTGGTGTTTCTCTTTTCCAGGATTCCGCCCTTTACACGCATGCGCAGGCAGCCTGGCAGAGGAAGAGCTTGAATGCAAAGCAGCAGCTGAGTGCTGAGTTTGAAAGGCCTGCGTGATGGAAAGGGCAGCGAGGTGGGAGGGCCTAAGCCAAAAGAATGGAGACAGATAGGTTGGGCTGCCTGTAGGGATTGTTTCTGAGGAGGGCGGGCCTTGGTGACAGTAACCAATAGGAAACATTGTCTTACGTCACGGTGGTGGAGCTGCCTGGGATTGAAGGGGGGAAAAGGAAGCCTACTGTCTGCCTACGGCCATACCACCCTGAACACGCCCGATCTCGTCTGATCTCGGAAGCTAAGCAGGGTCGGGCCTGGTTAGTACTTGGATGGGAGACCGCCTGGGAATACCGGGTGCTGTAGGCTTTTTTTGGCCTAATTTTCATCTTTTACAGCTGCATTACAGCGACTCGTCTCAAAGGACTCACATTTTATTTAAAGCAGAACAAAACAGAAACCCAACTCATGCCAATACCCCATAGAGTACCACAAGGTTCAAACTTTCTGCAGCTTCATGCCAACTCAGGTCAGGCAAAATGATCTTGGCTTCGGTGAAATTTCAAAGAAATGCCTGAGGAATGTGCCTGCAGTAACAAGGGTAGTTTGGAGGGATTTGACTCCAAATCCAAAATGCCTGGACTCAAGGGAGAGGTGCCCCTTGGGTCTCCTGCTGGGGTGCTTTGCCTTCCTAGGGTCGCAGCTTGGGACTGATCCTGGACTCATCGCTGAGCCTGGAACCCCAGGTTTCGCCGGTGGCACACAGTTAAAACTTGTGTGCCAGCTACACCAGTATCTTGAGAAGTCTGACTTGGCCACAGTGGTCCACACACTGGTTACATCCCGAATAGATTACTGCAATGCACTCTACGTGGAGTTGCCGCTGAAGACTGCCTTGAAGCTCCAACTAGTCCAACACTCGACAGCCAGGTTGCTCAAGGGAGTGGGGTACAGCGCACAACCCCCCTGTTACACCAGCTCCACTGGCTGCTGATTAGCTTCTGAGCACAATTCAAAGTGCTGGTTTTAAACTATAAAACCTTACACGGTTCCAGCCCAGTTTACCTGTCAGAACTTATCTTCCCCTATAAACCATCAAGGACTTTAAGATCTTCCAGAGAGGCCCTGCTCTCAGTCCCACCACCTTC
>NW_026847660.1:74930925-74947705 GCF_025583915.1 Anolis sagrei ordinatus
CCCCCCCCCCCCCCCCCCCCGGCTATGAAGCTCTCTCCCCAATGAGGTTAGGTCTGCCCCCTCCCTCCTGACCTTCAGGAAGAAACTGAAATCTTGGCTTTGGAATCAGGCATTTGCTGATTGATTGATTGATTGATTGAACCGGTAAATACTAAGAGTTATGATGTCACTCAAAATGAACAGAGCATCTATATAAATAAAAATGTAATGTTTGTTTGTGGGATTAACATAACTCAAAAACCACTGGACGAATTGCCACCAAATTTGGACACAAGATACCTACTAACCCAAGGAGTGACCATCACTCAAAAATGGATTTTGTCATTTGGGAGTTGTAGTTGCTGGGATTTATAGTTCACCTAAAATCACAGAGCATTCTGAACCCCACCAATGATGGAATTGAACCAAACTTGGCACACAGTTCTCCCATAACCAACAGAAAATACTGGAAGGGTTTGGTGGGCAGTGTCCTTTGGTTTTGGAGTTGTAGTTCACCTACATCCCAAAGATCACTGTGGACTCAAACAATGATGGATCTGGACCAAACTCTACACGAATACTCAATATGCCCAAATGTGAACACTGGTGGAGTTTGGGAAAATAGAATCTTGACATTTGGGAGTTGTAGTTGCTGGGATTTATAGTTCACCTACAATCACAGAGCATTCTGAACCCCACCAACGATAGAATTGGGCCAAACATCTCACACAGAACCCCCATGTGGGCCACAGCAACGCGTGGCAGGGGACAGCTAGCAGGGCCGTAGCCAGAAAAAAATTTCGGGAGGGGTTGAAATTTTCGGGGGGGGGGGGGTTGAAAATTTCGCGGGAAGGTTTAGAATTGCTCACGCTGAAGCAAAGAGCACAGCAGGGGGCAGAGCAGCCTTCAATAGCCTGCAGCTCCGCCCTGTCAACCACCTCCACCAAGTCTGGCCTCCTTAATGAGAGCATTCAACATCCCCCCCCCCCCCCAACTTGGTTGCTTCACTACTGTTCTGTCGCGCGCTGGGCCTGTAAATAATTGTCTTTAGAACAGGATGTGCAACCTTTGCCCAGTGGGAAGCCAGGGGGCCTAAAGAGAAGTTCTCAGAGGTTTCCACCACAAACAGTCTTTAGATGGCTTGAGAAGTACAACAAAGTCTTTTATTGATGAACAATCAAACAGAAACTTCTCTTGTCTTCAGTAAAGTTAAGCAAATGATTCCAAGCTTTTAGGCAACTGGTGAATTCCTAATCTTGCCCACGAAGGACAGGCAACTGTCTTCAATAACTTCTTCTTTAAAGGAAAATCCCCTTTTTAACTTCTCCCAGGCTGACTGTAATCTAACCCTTACTGATGTGGGCTCCGCTACCGGGTCGAACTGCGTCTCGAACGCCGAGTGGACCTACCAGCAAGGCAGTAGATGTTCCTCAGCTGGAGTTCTTTGGTCTTTAGGGCTGTTTTCCTGGAAATTCTTTGGAGACTCTTAAGACCTTTCTCTCCCGGAAGGTCTTAGGGGTTGAAGCTTTTGTACAGGGGAAGCTTGCACACATCCTATACATAAGCTTACCTTGCTGAGACTAACTAAAAATGGCTCCCTTCCCTTCCCAATTGCCCTGAGCAAGGGGCGGGACCAAAACTTAACAATGATGGACAGGTGACTTGCCCTATGACTGCAACCAAAGAAGCCACCTATCTGCAGAGTCCCTGAAACCTAGGCTGCAAGCAAACATTTAATACAAAGCAAATAAAGTTGGAGCTCCTGGTACAGCTGTACCAGAACAACTACATCGGCTATTGCTGCAAGTAATGACAGTGTGAATAAATTGCTAATATTTGCTTGAGATAGTGCTTGCAGTTCTGGAGGGACTCTTAATTTTTTGCATCTCATAGACTTAGCATGGGGATTTGGTTAACCAGTTAAGATTATTTGCAACAAGCCCCAGACTGAGTCTCTTGTCCTCTTCTGTTGCATTTCCCTGCCAGCAGGGACAACTCATGGAGAGGAGTATCAGGTGGGGAAAAGATAGCCTGTACTTCCTCTTTTCCTCCTCCAAGGAGGGGAGAGGGCGCCCAATGGCGTGGGAGGGAGGCTCCCCTCCTTCCCACTCGGGTCAGCTGACTCCCGAGTCATGCGGCTGAGGCGTGGGCTAGCTCTCCCAAAGAGAAAGCGGCTTCCACTTTCCTTTCCAGCCGCCTTGAGATGTTCGCCCTCTTCCTGCTCCCTCTCCTTTGCCCGGCTTTGGCATCATCATCATCATCCTCTGTAAGTGGCTTTGCCGTCCCTCCTTTCTCCCACGACTGAGCCTTATTGCTGTTTGACTCCCTCCCTTTCCAATCCCAGCAAAGAAGGAGATGCCCAGGCTGCATCTCCACCAGTGTTTCTCAACCTCCTTAGTGCTGCCACCCCTTAATCCAGTTCCACATGTTGGGGTGACCCCCAACCATAACATTATTTTCACTGCTACTTTATCACTGTAATTTGGCTACTGTTCTGTATTGTAATCTACATATCCGACATGCAGAATGTATTTTCATTCACTGGACCAAACTGGGCACAAATAGTAATAATAATTATTAATAAATAATATAAACTTCATTTCTACCCCGCCACCATCTCCCCGATGGGGACTCGGAGCGGCTTACATGGGGCCAAATACTCGATACGTGGGGTGGGTTCGGGAGCTTGATTTTGTCACTTGGAGTTGGAGTTGCTGGGATTTATAGTTCGCCTAGAATTAAAGCGCATTCTGAACTCCACCAATGATGAAATTGAACCAACCTTGGCACACATGACCTACAGAAAATACTGGAAGGGTTCAATGGGCATTGACATTGAGTTTGGGAGTTATAGTTCACCAATATCCAGAGAGCACTGTAGGCTCAAACAATTATGGATCTGAACCAATAATGGAGCCCCTGGTGGTGCAGTGGGTTAAACCCCTGTGCCGGCAGGACTGAAGACCGACAGGTCACAGGTTCGAATCCGGGGAGAGGCGGATGAGCTCCCTCTATCAGCTCCAGCTCCTCATGCTGGGACATGAGAGAAGCCTCCCACAAGGATGATAAAAACATCCAGGCGTCCCCTGAGTAACGTCCTTGCAGATGACCAATTCTCTCACACCAGGAGTCACTCCTGACACGACAAAAAAATTTGGCACAAATACTCAATATGACCAAATGTGGACAGTGGTGGAATTTGGGGAAAATAGAGCTTGACATTTGGGAGTTGTAGTTGCTGGGATTTGTAGTTCGCCTACAATCAAAGCGCATTCTGAACTCCACCAATGATGGAATTGAACCAGCCTTGGCACACATGATCTACAGAAAATACTGGAAGGGTTCAATGGGCATTGACATCGAGTTTGGGAGTTATAGTTCACCAATATCCAGAGAGCACTGTGGGCTCAAACACTTGTGGATCTGGACCAAATATTGGCACAAATACTCAATATGACCAAATGTGGACAGTGGTGGAATTTGGGGAAAATAGAGCTTGACATTTGGGAGTTGTAGTTGCTGGGATTTATAGTTCGCCTACAATCAAAGCGCATTCTGAACTCCACCAATGATGGAATTGAACCAGCCTTGGCACACATGATCTACAGGAAATACTGGAAGGGTTCAATAGGCATTGACCTTGAGTTTGGGAGTTATAGTTCACCAATCTCCAGAGAGCACTGTGGGCTCAAACAATTATGGATCTGGACCAAATATTGGCACAAATACTCAATATGACCAAATGTGGACAGTGGTGGAATTTGGGGGAAATAGAGCTTGACATTTGAGAGTTGTAGTTGCTAGGATTTATAGTTCACTTACAATCACAGAGCATTCTGAACCCCACCAATGATGGAATTGAACCAACCTTGGCACACATGACCTACAGAAAATACTGGAAGGGTTCAGTGGGCATTGACCTTGAGTTTGGGAGTTATAGTTCACCAATCTCCAGAGAGCACTGTGGGCTCAAACAATTATGGATCTGGACCAAATATTGGCACAAATACTCAATATGACCAAATGTGGACAGTGGTGGAATTTGGGGGAAATAGAGCTTGACATTTGGGAGTTGTAGTTGCTGGGATTTATAGTTCGCCTACAATCAAAGAGCATTCTGAACTCCACCAATGATGGAATTGAACCAGCCTTGGCACACATGATCTACAGAAAATACTGGAAGGGTTCAATGGGCATTGACATCGAGTTTGGGAGTTATAGTTCACCAATCTCCAGAGAGCACTGTGGGCTCAAACAATTATGGATCTGGACCAAATATTGGCACAAATACTCAATATGACCAAATGTGGACAGTGGTGGAATTTGGGGGAAATAGAGCTTGACATTTGGGAGTTGTAGTTGCTGGGATTTATAGTCCATCTACAATCACAGAGCATTCTGAACCCCCCACCAATGAGAAAATTGTGCCAAGCTTCCCACGCAGAACCCGCACAACCAACAGAAAAATACTGTGTTTTCTGATGGTCTTTGGCGACCCCTCTGACACCCCCTCGTGACCCACCTCAGGGGTCCCGACCCCCAGGTGAGAAACACTGATCTACACAGTCGAATTGACGCAGCTTGATACCACTTGCAAGTGCAATGGAATCGCACGAATTGTGGCTTTGCAAGGTCTTGTTACCCTCTTGGCCATGAGTGCTGGTGTCCCCTCAAACTCCCCATGACACTCAGTCATGGCAATCAAAGTGGTGTTAAAGTGCATTAATTCCACCGTGTAGACGTGGCCCATTATAGGGAAGTAATTAGAGCAGGCAGGGGCCAACTTGGGCCCTTCAAGTGTTTTGGACTTCAACTCCCACCATTCCTAACAGCCTCAGGCCCCTTCCTTTCCCCCCTCAGCCGCTTAAGTGGATGAGGGGGGAAAGGAAACGACCTGAGGCTGTTAGGAATGGTGGGAGTTGGAGTCCAAAACACCTGGAGGGCCAAATTTGGCCCATGCTTGAATTAGAGTCTCAGCTGTTGAGAGACTTTTGAAGAAAGCTTTGTAATGGGAGGTTAGACGAGGCCACACACGGCTACCCTTGTTTCTGTGCATTCTCATGTGCCCCAAAAGACACGTGTCATGTGGGAGAATGAGGGTCATGTGGCTGGACACAAAGGGCAGCACCATAGGAGTGTGTTTCCCCTTTTTCCTTCCCCTTCCTGTTTTTGTTTTGTTTTGAATTTTGGTTTTTAGGAAGTGCTCAAGAGTCAAGTTTGCTTTGCTAATGCTACTTCTATACTGACCATATATAATGCAGTTTGCCTGGCATTGAAGTGCATTATATGGTTCTTTAATGTGTTGTTGAAGGTTTTCATTGCCAGAATCACTGGGTTTCTGTGCGTTTTCCAGGCTGTATCAGTCCCGGCCTATCCACATGTCGCGGAACGCTATGTCCCTCTCTGACTTTTCGCGCCAAACATTCTTATTGCGGTAGGCAGTCCTCGACCGTGGTTGTCAGGTACGTGTAGCGGGCAAGCGTAGATATTATGACTTTTAGTGGTGTTGTAGAAGACGGAATTTCAGCAGACGTTGCTTGCTATGTGGTCAGATCACAAGTCACATCTGCAGAAATTGCCCCTTCTCTGCAACTTGACCAGAAGAGTCCTTTCCAGTTTTCAATTTGGCAACCTCAGAATCAAATCTGTACAATGGAAACAAACTGCTGTTGGGTGCAATGCATTTGTGAAAGTCAGTAATGTGTTCCCTTTGTAGCTTGAATATTTATCCTCATTATATAAAATATATCACGTCTTCCAAAAACAGATTTTGAATGTCAACATTCACACTTTCCTCAGGCAGACAAGAATTCTTTCTCCCACCCGGAACATTCCACAGATATATAATAAACCCACTTGCCTAGTTTCTAACAGACCCGACAACTTTTGAGAATGCCTGCCATAGATGTGGGAGAAACGTCAGGAGAGAATGCTTCTGGAACATGGTCATATAGCCTGGAAAACTCACATTAACCAATTCCATTTAATATCATAAAATGATAGAATCAGAGTTGGAAGAGACCTCAATGGTCATCCAGTCTAACCCCCTGCCAAGAAGCAGGAAAATTGCATTCAAAGCACCCCTGACAGATGGCCCCCCAGCCTCTGTTTAAAAGCTTCCAAAGAAGGAGTCTCAACCACACTCCGGGGCAGAGAGTTCCACTGCTGTACGGCTCTCACAATCAGGAAGTTCTTCCTAATGTTCAGATGGAATCTCCTTTTTTGTAGTTTGAAGCCATTGTTCTGTGTCCTAGTCTCCAGGGAAGCAGAAAACAAGTTTTCTCCCTCCTCCCTATGACTTCCTCTCACATATTTATACATGGCTGTCATGCCTCCTCTCAGCCTTCTCTTCTTCAGGCTAAACACGCCAGCTCTTTAAGCCGCTTCTCATAGGTCTTGTTCTCCAGACCCTATCTGTGTCTTCAAAAGGTCTGTGAAGTTAAGGGCAACCCTATGCATTTCTTAAAGTTTTCTTAGGCCCTTTCCACACAGTTGAAATAAAATCCCACATTATTTGCTTTGAACTGGGATATATGGCAGTGTGGACTCAGTGGCGCAGAGGGTTAAACCCCTTTGCCGGCAGGACTGAAGACCCACAGGTCACAGGTTCAAATCTGGGGAGAGCGCGGAGAGCTCCCTCTGTCAGCTCCAGCTCCTCATGCGGGGACATGAGGGAAGCCTCCCACAAGGATGGTAAAAGATAAAAAAAATTCCGGGCGTCCCATGGGCAATGTCCTTGCAGACAGCCAATTCTCTCACACCAGAAATGACTTGCAGTTTCTCAAGTCGCTCCTGACACGACAAAACAACAACAACAAAAAAACAAAAACAAAACCCAGTTCAAAACAGATATTGGGGATTATCTGCCTTGATATTCTGGGTTATATGACTGTATGGAAGTGCCCTTAGGCCCCATCTACACTGACCATTTAATGCAATGGATAAAGAACAAACTCCCACCAAAGTGTGCGACAGAATACCCTTAGTGCACACCAGTTCTCTGTGATTTGTGCAATCACTGTCTGGGCCTCTGTAATTTCCTGTGTCGTTATTTGCATGACGAACGCACTCTCTTCAATGCTAGTTTAAAACTGACTCAAATCGTCAGTGTAGGTACTGCTTTAGCCAAGCAATACTCAAGAGGCTGTGTGCCATTATCACCTTCAGAGGGTCCATCTCCATGGTAAAATTAATGCACCGTGATACTACTTCAACTGACAGGGCTCAATGCTATGGAATTGTGGGAGTTGTGGTTTTACAAGGCTGTTACACAAACTGGAATGTGTCCAGAGGAGGGCGACTAAAATGATCAAGGGTCTGGAGAACAAGCCCTATGAGGAGCGGCTTAAGGAGCTGGGCATGTTTAGCCTGAAGAAGAGAAGGCTGAGAGGAGATATGATAGCCATGTATAAATATGTGAGAGGAAGCCACAGGGAGGAGGGAGCAAGCTTGTTTTCTGCTTCCTTGGAGACTAGGACGCGGAACAATGGCTTCAAACTACAGGAGAGGAGATTCCATCTGAACATGAGGAAGAACTTCCTGACTGTGAGAGCCATTCAGCAGTGGAACTCTCTGCCCTGGAGTGTGGTGGAGGCTCCTTCTTTGGAAGCTTTTAAAAAGAGGCTGGATGGCCATCTGTCAGGGGTGATTTGAATGCAATATTCCTGCTTCTTGGCAGGGGGTTGGACTGGATGGCCCAGGAGGTCTCTTCCAACTCTTTGATTCTATGATTCTATGATTCTGCTCTAAAGCTCTGGTGCTTCACCAGACTACAAATCTCCTTAGCATTGAGTTGTGGCAGTCAAAGTGGTATCCAACTGCGTTGATTCTACAATGTAGGTGCATCTTAAAACAGCCTACAGGATCTGTATTGATTGAGTCTCCCATCAAAGTACTAACCAAGACTGATCCTGCTTAGCCAGAAACATTTCAAAGATCAAAGTCAAGATTTTTGAGGCCAAGCATTGTATTTATGTGGTGAAACCATATTCTTGGATATTGCCATACACTTGTGATGGCCGAGGCAGCAGAAAGTGGAAGCTGTCAGTCATTCAGAGGCTTTTGATGCAGAGTTGGCATCTCTTTGTATTCAGTATTGTGTAACTATTTTACTAGAGGCTAGCAGATATTGCAAGCAGTGATTAACATAGGCGCGTAGTATAGACATTTTTTTAATTTAAATGTCACAGTGACCTTGATCTACTTGATAGACTGCGGAATGATCTACTTGATAGACAACTCTTTAATTTGGTTGTTTTCACTACATATGGTATATCTAATGGGAGAGAGAGTGCTGTCCTACCCAGAGGCGGCCCTAGGTAATTTTCAACGTTAAGCAAACAGTATTTTGGTGCGCTCCCCCCCCCCCAACCAATCACTGATATATATTTTCTGTTCATTGTGGGAGTTGTGTGTGCCATATTTGGTTCAGTTCCATCATTGGTGGAGTTCAGAATGCTCTTTGATTGTAGGTGAACTATACATCTCAGTAACTACAAATCGCATATGTCAAGGTCTATTTTTCCCCAAGAGCGCCTCAAGAGCGCCCCTGGGCAAAATCAACTATACAGCAAAGGCTTACTTTGCATAATGGTTGAGTCGCCCCTGGTCCTACCTTAGCTTTAACAACAAGATTGGAATTAACAATGATCTCGCTTTATTAATATGATCAAGTGGTGTTGTGATACTTGCTGTAATGAAAGATATATGGCAATTATGTCTGATTCTAAGGGCTCTTCTACACTGCTATATAATTCAGATTATTATATCAGATAATCCACATTACCTGCTTTGAACTGGATTATATGAGTCTGCACTGCTAGATAATCTAGTTCAAAGCAGACAATCAGAATTTTACATGACAGTGTAGAAGGAGTCCTAAGTCAGAGCTTTCCAAACATTTCATGTTGGTGAAACATGCCATTTTGTGAGACAACAACAATAATAATAATAATAATAATAATAATAATAATAATAATATAGATTTATTTGTGTACCCCGCCTCCATCTTCCCGAAGGGACTCGGGGCAGCTTACATGGGGCCAAGCCAAACACATACAGTTAAAAACATAGCACATAAAATATAAAACAACATAAAACAACATTATAACAATAGTAAGACAAGCATCATAAGCAACAACCAGAAATACTTCATGTGTCATGGGTGTGTGTGTGTGTGTGTGTGATGGAACAACGTACGGATAGAGCAGTTGCTATATGATGCACCTTATTGGCCAGCCTATTTTCTAACTTGTTTGCACACCAGAACCCTTTCACATAATCTGCCAGTGCATGTTGTTGTTGTTGTTGTTGTTGTTGTTGTTGTTGTTATTCCTGGACTAGATGGACCTTGTGGTCTCTTCCAATTTTATGATTCCACTAGCAGTCTCCTGCCACACGTTGCTGTGGCCCAATCTGGTGATCTGGAAAATAAAGTAATGAGAAAGTTGGTTTCTAATATACGGAATGTCTTTCTGCTTGTGGGTAAACAGTATTTCTTGTTGTTTCTTCGTCAGTGTTGATGTAGAGATTGTCTGGTTAGCCTACTCTGGAACATGCAACATATTATTGTCCTTCTTTAGGGGTCCCTTTCAAATCTATGATACTATATCTGTGTGTGTGGGAATCATATCTATCAATCTATATCTATGGCTGGATGGCTGTTTGTCAGTAGGTCTTTGATTACGTTTTCTTGCCCTGGTGAAGGGAGTTGGACTGGATGGCCTTAAGTATTTTCTGTTGGTCACGGGGGTTCTGTGTGGGACATTTGCCCCAATTCTGTCGTTGGTGGGGTTGAGAATGCTCTTTGCAGGCAAACTATAAATCCCAGTAACTACAAATCCCAAATGTCAAGGTCTATTTCCTCCAAACTCCATTTGTGTGCATATTTGGGCTTATGGAATATTCATGCCAAGTTTGGTCCAGATCCATCATTATTTGAGTCCACAGTGCTCTCTGGATGTAGGTGAACTACAACTCCCAAACTCAAGGTCAATGCCCACCAAACCCTTCTAGTGTTTTCTGTTGTTCATGGGAATTTTGTGTTGAATGTTTGGTTCAATTCCATCATTGGTGGAGTTCAGAATGCTCTTTGATTGTAAGTAAACTAAAAATCCCAGCAACTACAACTCCCAAATAACAAAATCACAATGTTTTGAGTGATGGTTACTCCTTGTGTTGTGAGACGTTTTGTTGCCAAATTTGGTGTGATTTCGTTAATTGGTTCTTTTGTTTTTAAGGTACTCATTTCGCACAGAGCATTTATATATATATAGATGTGCTATGTTTTTAACTGTATGTGTTTGACTTGGCCCCATGTAAACTGCCCCTAGTCCCTTCGGGGAGATGGAGGCAGGGTATAAAAATAAAGCTATATTATTATTATTATTATTATTATTATCTCACAAAATGGCATGTTTCACCAACATGAAATGTTTGGAAAGCTCTGCCTTAGGACTCCTGCCATGTATCAAATCAAATCATTTATTTCGGTCATTGACCAGCACAGGAAATAGAAGTCACACTTTCATACAAACTTGGTATGTTTGGTACATTAAAAATATAAACATAACTACTGAAGCACAATATGGGTGAGGGAGCGGAAGGGGAAACAGGGTAAAAACATACTATGCACAGATCCATCACCAAATTGTAGATTCAGGGAAGATTACTGGACACATAGTTAACTTTTGGGACTAGTAATTCCCTGACGGATATTGTATGCTGCTGCACAAAAGTTTGCAACATTGTAGGTTGTAGCTGAATTAGTATCTGCAAGTAGCAGGGAGGTATAAAATTGTCCTGAATGGCCTGGGTGCTTGTATATCAGAGGTAAGATAAGCCTGGCACGGATATACCATGTAAAATTCAGATTATCTGCTTTGAAGTTAAACTCAACCCCTTAGAAGAGATACAGACTCAGACATATTGTTCATGAGATGTATGGAGACACAACATACCTCACGAAAACTTGCCTTTATATATTTGAAAACATCTCATGAAAACATTTCATTTATATTTTTTTGGAATACATGATTTGTAAGATTTTTGACATTTTTAGTAACCATACTTTACTTATACTAATGATTATTACTGTTGCTAATTGGCACCTTTGCTGCATAAAAATGCATGCAAGTTTCAATTGCATGTTTCACATATACTATGAGATTTCTTGTATTTGCACAACTCATGCACAAACTACAACCGACACACTCACACCACACACATTTTTGGAAAGTGTGTTCTAAAGGATGCTGCAAATGTTTACATTTAGGTAAAATGCAGGAATGGGATTACAATGAATATAACCAGCTCTAAACTTTACCAATATAGGCAGTCCCCGAGCTACAAACATCTGACTTAGAAACAGCTCATAGTTAAGAATGGAGTGAGACAACAAGGCCATATAGCTTGGAAAGCTCACAGCAGCCAATTCCCTTTATTATCATAGAATCAAAGAGTTGGAAGAGACCTCATGGGCCATCCAGTCTAACCCCCTGCCAAGAAACAGGAAAATTGCATTCAAAGCACCCCCGACAGATAGCCATCCAACCTCTGTTTAAAAGCTTCCAAAGAAGGAGCCTCTACCACACTACGGGGCAGAGAGTTTCACTGCTGAACGGCTCTCACAGTCAGGAAGTTCTTCCTAATGTTCAGATGGAATCTCTTTTCTTGTAGTTTGAAGCCATTGTTCCGCGTCCTAGTCTCCAAGGAAGCAGAAAACAAGTTTCCTCCTTCCTCCCTATGACTTCCTCTCACATATTTATACATGGCTGTCATCTCTCCTCTCAGCCTTCTCTTCTTCAGGCTAAACATGCCCAGCTCTTTAAGCCGCTCCTCATAGGGCTTGTTCTCCAGACCCTATCTGTGTCTTCAAAAGGTCTGGGAAATTAAGGGCAACCCTATGCATTTCTTAAAGTTTTCTTAGGCCCTTTCCACACAGTTGAATAAAATTCAGTATTCAGTATTGTGTAACTATTTTACTAGAGGCTAGCAGATATTGCAGGCAGTGATTAACATAGGCGGCTAGTATAGACATTTCTTTAATTTAAATGTCACAGTGACCTTGATCTACTTGATAGACTGTGGAATGATTTATTTGATAGACAACTCCTTAATTTGGTTGCTTTCACTACATATGGTATATCTAATGGGGGAGAGAGTGCTGTCCTACCTTAGCTTTAACAACAAGATTGGAATGAGATTTCTTGTATTTGCACAACTCATGCACAAACTACAACTGACACACTCACACAACACACATTTTTGGAAAGTGTGTTCTAAAGGATGGTGCAAATGATTACATTTAGGTAAAATGTAGGAATGGGATTACAATGAATATAACTAGCTCTAAACTTTACCAATATCTCCTCCTATGAACCAGTTAGGACATTAAGATCGTCTGGGGAGGCCCTGTTCTCGATCCCGCCAGCTTCACAAGCACGCCTGGCGGGGACGAGAGACAGGGCCTTCTCAGTGGTGGCCCCTTGGCTGTGGAACGCCCTTCCTACAGAAATTCGATCGGCCCCCTTCCTATTGGCATTCCGGAGGAAAGTGAAGACCTGGCTCTTCGAACAGGCATTCGACTAGGCAGTGTAATTGATTATTGGAACACGGAATAAAGGATAATGAGACTGGATTCTGATTCTATCAATGAGACGTGATGGATTTGTTATATTGATATTTGATGTTTAATTAATTGTTTGCTATTGCTTTTAAATATCCAATGATTTTGTACTGTGTATATTGAAACTGTTGTTGTTAACCGCTCTGAGTCGCCTAAGGCATGAGAAGAGCAGTATACAAATGAAGTAAATAATAATAATAATAATAATATAGGCAGTCCCCGAGCTACAAACATCTGACTTGGAAACAGCTCATAGTTAAGAATGGGGTGAGACTACAAGAAGTAAGAGAAAACTTCTCCTCTGAAGGGAAATTCATTCCTGAAAGAGTTATCATGGGGAAAAGGTGTCTCCGCTGAAGCTTTTTCACCAATCCTTGTTTCCATAACAAGCCAATTTTTTTCAAAACCTATCTTGTTTGTAACTTGGGGACTGCCTATATATTGAATGTTGTTTCTTTAATGGCCAAATTATTGCATGAAATACTTTGAAAAGCTAAGCAATCAAAGCTTCTGATATACAGAGTGAATACACCAGCGTTCTTATAAATGTGGGTGGTGCATTCTTTATGATCATGGGTGGGAACTGAGCTTGAGATTTGCAATTCAAAAAGAGGAAGCATAGAATCAGAATTAGTATATCATGTGCAGCAATGTCTTTCTCCTAACACACAGTTGGAGTCCTGCTGCTCACCAGATCTATGTAAGCATTGTCTAGAATTTTCGTAACTTTAAATTCAGTGTGGCTGCTTATGGAAGAAATGCTTGCCAAGGCTGAGAGATCTTTAGCTTTCCAGATATTCAGAATTTAAAACTCTAAAACTTTCTTACTGTTGACCATGAAGGCCAAAAGAGCTAGATTTCAAAGCCTCAGAAGTTACAAACGTTCTTTGTACCTGATGTTGTCTAAGCAATAAATTTCTGGAGAGACACCCTATTTCTGATACTGAGTTGACTTCGTCTTCTAAAGTTTGAGCTGCATCATCTTTACTATTTCGTAGGTCATGCTTATGTGAATACTAGGCTTGGTTGATCCAGCTCGTTAATTTCTAATATCGTTATGAAATCGTAAATAAAATACCTTTAGAAGCAATATCGACGCGTTTTGGCAACCCGGAAGTGTTTTTGCCATATCGAAGGGAAGGAAAGGTGAGAGATTTTAAAAGTGTTAGTTCTAAAATCTCTCACCTTTCCTTCCCTTCCTGGCAAGCTGTCCGTCATGCAGAAGGGAGAGGTGGGCGTGGCCAAGCACAGCGCTCCTTGGAGGTCGCTGGGGGCGTGGCCTCCAAGGAGGGCTGTGCTTGTCCACGCCCACCTCTCCCTTCTGCATGACTGACAGCTTGCCGGGAAGGGAAGGAAAGGTGAGAGAAGCCCGCCGCAAGGGAAGGAAGGGAAACCACGAGATTTTAATGGTTCTGGAGGGAGGGAAGAGCACCTTCCATTAACGAAACAGAGGAAGCGATTCGTATTTCCTGGTACTTCCGATCTTTTTTTAAAGAAAATTTTGGAAATAATTTCAAAATTGAGCCACCAATGAGTTTAGAACCATTTTTTTCCCTTGATCAACCAAGCCTAGTGAATACGCATACATTCTCAGTTTTGAAATCTTACAAATACATATTATTTCAATCCTTACAACAATCCTATCAAGTACCTACTTATTGAAATTGTAGAGGATGCGGGTGTGTTTGTGTGTGTGTATGTGACAGAGAGAAAGCCAGAGAACAAGTTGCAAGGAGTTGTCTGGTTAGTTTATAGTTGACATTTAATTTAAGATATCATGCTTATCACCATCACAACATATTGATTTGCAGTAAATGCAGTTAGTAAACCTATACAAGAAGCAGGGAATATGAAATATTAATTACTCTATTTCTTCTATCTAAGACGCTCTTGTTTCCTATATAAACATATCTAAAAATGGGGTGCGTCTTAGAATCGCAGGCGTATCTTATGTATTGTTGGTACTGAAATTGAAGTGCCTCTTTCAGTTGTTGGTGTCTTAGAATAGATGAAATACGCTATGTTTCTCTGTAATTCTGAGAAGCTTTATATTTCCTTAACATTGCCACCCACAGTATGACACACTTAAGGGATTGATTATGTACAGATATTGTGGATTTAAATGGTGCAATAGATATTCATATATTAGAGAGTAAAAAGGCTTTGTAGAAAAATGAAAGTGTTTAATACTTTGTTTTAATTGTATTTGGTTGTATATGTTTTTATTTAATCCGGATCTCAATATTTTGTGAAGCTAACTATTTCCATTCTAAAGTAAAGTATTGCTAAGTGATGTGTGTCATTGGTTACATTTGTCTGGTTTCCATACTTGGAAGAGAAATGTATTTAATTTTCCAAAGCTGATAGTAGTTCCTGGTTTCAGGCCAAATTGATCAAGACCTCCATCCATCGCTGCTTTATTGCCTACTGAAGCTCTTGCAGAAAAGACGAATCGGGGACCATTTAAGAGTAGAGATGATCTTCAAGAAATTACCGCTCGAGGCAAAGGTTGCTGGAGTTGCTGGAATTGCCTTCTTCTCCATGGTCATTTCACGGACATGCCTGACTGAAATAATAGAGGCAAAGAGACTGAAGTGGCTGCTCCAACTCCAGATGGTATTATTTATTAATTCCCTGATGTTCATAGGATCCCTTCACATATGGAGAAGCTTGGTGACCGTGTTCCAGAGATCGTCAGCCACCAACACATTCTGTTTCGTTTTGTGGAAGATAGTTGTGCTGATCTTCCTGATTTTGTCACACTCAAGTTCTTTTGCATCGCTCTTTCTTGTTGCAGAGGAGCCTTATTTATTTTCCTTAGTTGCTTTCACCTGCATTGGGAGCTACTTCATCCTTATTTTCTTCCTGTTCAGCCTAGGGTCCCTTGAACAGGTTTATAAAATCATGGCCCAAAGAGATGCAAGGATGGCTATTAAAAATGGCAAATGGGCCATTAAGCCAGCTCTAGCAGTGATGATAACAGTTGCATTGACTTTCCTTGGGCTTCTCAATGCTTCACAACCTCCTGCAGTGAAGTCAGTAGCTATTCCTGTTGACAAATTGCCATTGTCTATGGACAACCTGAAGATAGTGCTACTTTCTGACATCCATCTAGGTCCCACTGTTGGGAAGACCAAACTTGAAATGATAGTAACAATGGTTAGAGCTTTAAAACCAGATATCACTGTCATTATTGGTGACCTAACTGATGCTGAGGTGAAACGCCTTGGAGCTGCTGTGGAACCTCTTGGCAAGCTTGAGTCCCCACTGGGGACTTACTTTGTCACTGGGAACCATGAATACTACACCTCTGATGTCAACAGTTGGTTTGAATTGCTGAAGTCACTCCAGATTCATCCCCTCCACAATGAAAACATCAAAATAAAGTCCCCAAAAGGTAGAGAAACTGACTGGTTTTGTATAGCAGGGGTCGATGACATAGAGGCTAATGCATTGCGTTATTCTGGACATGGGATGAACTTACAAAAGGCTTTAGGAGGCTGTGACACTGATCATGCAATTGTTCTTTTGGCCCACCAGCCGCGTGCTGCCAAACGGGCTCTCCAAGCTCATCCAGAGATAAATGTGATCTTATCTGGGCACACTCATGGAGGGCAGATATTTCCTCTGAACATTGTTGTCTATTTCATGAATCCCTTCTTTGTTGGTTTGTATAAAGTTGGGCAGAGCTCTTTCGTATATGTCAGCGCGGGGACCATGTACTATGGAGTCCCAATGAGATTGGGAAGTAGAGCAGAAATAACAGAGGTAATTCTGCATTCTCCCTCATCAGTGTAACAGCGTTGGGATATGTGCCTCTCCTTGGGCTGAAAGTCAGATCCCAAAGATTTATCATGAAGGTTCCTGAACAAGTATTTAGATCTACAAATCATTGTGCTTTCTCTTATTTAACAGCAAAACCACAATTCCTACTCTTGTCAAATTCTTATCTATGAGATGTACAGAATTACTGTGATAATTGGTTTAATTTATTTGGGCTATGCCACTTCTGAATCACCAAAGCAAAACATTGATGTACTGCAGCGTGTAAATAGCTGTTTTTCCATCCTCTAAAAATAATGATACAGTACATACATTCTCTGTAGGTATGTCATTTCCCCCCAGCTTCAGGTAAACTATCCATCTTTTCGCCTAATACTGGAAGCGGCCAACATT
>NW_026847660.1:74947805-74974066 GCF_025583915.1 Anolis sagrei ordinatus
AGAGCTCTTTCATATATGTCAGCGCAGGGACCATGTACTTTGGAGTCCCAATGAGATTGGGAAGTAGAGCAGAAATAACAGAGATAATTCTGCATTCTCCCTCATCAGTGTAACAGCGTTGGGATATGTGCCTCTCCTTGGGCTGAAAGTCAGATCCCAAAGATTTATCATGAAGGTTCCTGAACAAGTATTTAGATCTACAAATCATTGTGCTTTCTCTTAATTAACAGCAAAACCACAATCCCTTCTCTTACCAAATTCTTATCTATGAGATGTACAGAATTACTGTGATAATTGGTTTAATTTATTTGGGCTATGCCACTTCTGAATCACCAAAGCACAACATTGATGTACTGCAGCGTGTAAATAGCTGTTTTTCTGTCCTCTAAAAATAATGATACAGTACACACATTCTCTGCAGGTATGTCATTTCCCCCCAGCTTCAGGTAAACTATCCATCTTTTCGCCTAATACTGGAAGCGGCCAACATTAATTTTGGCTGAATCTGAACATGTTTTGAAATGATTTCATTTTGTGGAGTCATTCAGCCTGTTTTAGAAAGATCTGTGTGAAGTCAACGCTGTATCATGAGACGGCTGGCTCTGTCTCAAGTACTTCACTTGAAGTTCATACTTAAAAGAGGGAAGAACAGCTTTCAACCCTGATCCAATTAAAGTTAGTCACTCTTAAGTCTCAATGCAATTAGTGAAACAACTTAATCGTGTAAATAGAGCTGTATCGATCTGAGTAGGACTTAACACGATGTCTTGTTTAGCGTTAACATTAAAGTAATATATTTAAACTTGTCTTATTACTAGCCATTGATTTGAATGTCAATCTTCTATTTGTATATCTTGTGCCACACCTCTGGGAGAACTCTGTCTTATTTGTTTCTCGTTGCATTTTCAACAGTGTATAGTTAATCTTTCCCTCATTTATCTGTTTGGCATATGCGATTCATATGCAACCCTTAGCATCTTTACTCAGAATTATTTCCCACTGTATTCACTTGAACTTAATCCAGGTAAGTCCGCATAGGATTGTAGTAGTCTAGTTCGATTACTGGTATATTTTAGGCACTGTACTGAAATAAATATGGAGTAAAATCTCTTTCTCTTCTTCCCAACACCCAGAATATTGAAGAAATTCCCATTTTGGTGATCTGTATATATCTTTATCGACAGCATTGATTTATTTATTTAAAATTAATGTTTCTGTGAATTTTATGTACACATGGAACATTGTTAATTTTACATTTCTGTGCCACCGTTTAATATGGTTGAATAAAACTCCTTCTCTGGGCTAGAGGAAAGCTGCTTTTATAGCCCCCAGCTATAGTAAAATGTCAGGTGAGATGGGTTTATAGATACAAAATGGGGACGGGGGGACGGGACTGTTCATGCTGCACAATTATTGCACTGTAATTCCAGTTTAATCACCATAGCTACATCCTGTTGTTTGCTAAAAATGCTGAACTGTTCTTTTTTATGGTGTAGGAACCTATCTCTGTTTTCCCATATTACTTTTTCCTTTGCTGGTGCCACATTTACTGATAATGAGATATGCCCAGGAGTACATTAGCATTATTAAGCAAGGTATACCTGTAACTTTATTACAGTAGTTGGGTGCCAGCTATCTTGTATAGTACACAAGCTCTCTTAGCAGGAATGAGATGACTATTACTGCGTAATCATGCTCATAACTTTGTCTCAACCCTCGGGGATTCATGGTACTTGTAAGGCCTACCACACTGAGACTTTGGAATAATTTTATTAACTACCTATGATTTTAGTAGATCCAGATCAAAACTGATCTGTCTTGGTGGTAGTTTCAAAAACAGTTCACAAGATCAGGCTCCTGCCACAAAGCCATCTCAAAAGACTTCACGGCATGGCTACAAAATATCTTCAGGGGGTTCTCTGAAGATCATAAAATCTTTGCTTCATGATTTTGGGCTTTCTGGGAACACAGTACTACAATCCTAGGTTTTATATTTCCCTGAACAGAAGACACCAGCCTTTCTTGTTTTAGATTGAACTGAATGGAGAGTATTGTTAGGACTTAGTTTACAAAATAGTGTGTACCTGTCTTTACGATTGGAAGTTAATTAATCTGGGATTCAGCACTACACAACTGTCTTCACTAAAAATGAAACACAGAACAATATCTGACTTTAAGAATGTAAACATTACTATATAGTCCCAAGATTGTCCTGGCCTCTGAGGAATGGTTGTGAGCACAAGCAACTCCTAGTTTCTACTTCACTTGCCAATAAATCTTAAAACTGAAAGCATTTCCTTCTGTTCCTCCTACAAGTCCTGTTGCACAGGGATTTTCTGGATTTACCTGTCAATACAGTCAATCCCTGAGTTATGGACAAGATAGGTTTTGTTTTTCAGTTGTAAGTTGGAACAGGTACATTTTTTAGTGTCACTCCAACCAAATATATACATAGGGTGCCAGCTATCTTGTATAGTATACATAAGGAGCTGTGATGATGCAATGGGTTAAACCCTTGTGCTGGCAGGACTGCTGACCTGAAGGTCAGTGATTTGAATCCATGAGATGGAGTGAGCTCCTGTCTATCAGCTCCAGCTTCCCATGCGGGGACATGAGAGAAGCCTCCCACAGGATGGTAAAACATCCGAACGGCCCCTGGCCAATGTCCTTGCAGACATTCTCTCACACCAGAAGCGACTTGCAGATTCTCGAGTCACTCCTGACACGAAACAAATATAAAATTAACTTGTTGTGGAAACGAGGATTGGTGAAAAAGCTTCAGTGGAGACACCTTTCGCCCATGATAACTCTTTCAGGAGTGATTTCCTCTTACTTCCTGTTGTCTCATCCCTGTTCTTAACTATGAGTTGGATGCCTATAACTCGAGGACTGCCTGTAGAGTACAGCCCCCATATTTGCAGGAATATGCGAAACCATGGTTAATAATAATCATAATAATAATAATAATCTTTATATCCCGCCACCATCTCCCCAACAAGAACTCAGAACAGTTTACATGAGGCCAAGCCCGAACAGCAAATTACAATGCAGTGAGATACAAATTGCAATAAAATAAACAACATAACATTAAAGTATAAAACATGTAAGCATATAAACAATAAACACAAAACATTAAAAAAACAGTAAACCAAACACATAAACCCTGTTGAAATGAAGGACCGCTAGCCCAGGAATACAATGGAGTTATGCTTGAGGGGCGGGGTGGGGGGCTATAAAATGACACATTTTCTCAAATCAAATAGCAGATACTGGTCTGCACATACAGAGGCTGTACTGTTTATAACAGAAAGGGGCCGAATATAGATTAGAATCCGACAAATACCAAAAGTAATTACAGTACAAACTCAGGGTGGAATTGAGCCTAAAGTATTGTTTAAACCAGAATTAATGTGCAGGATGAGAGAAATATTAGATGAATATGAAAAAGTACAAGGAAATGTTCTCGTATTTGGATGTAATTATATTGCTGTTAAAAATGTTTTAATTGGATATTTTATAACTTATTGTTTTTAATTAATGTCAAATTTGTGTTGTTTTGTTGTGTGTATTGGCATTGAATTGTTGCCTGTTGTAAGCCACTCTGAGTCCCCCCCTCGGGGATTGAGAAGGATGGGATGCAAATGTTTGAATTATTAAATAATAATATTTTCTCCATAGTTGAGAAGCCTCCATGCACATATGATGATAGGCATTAGAAGTTCTCAAAAAGCAGACATTAAAAGCAAGACGTATAAATTACTCCAGTTAAAGAGATATTGTCTCATTATTTGAGAGATATTAGTGAAATTTAGTATAAAACAATACTTTGTTTCTCCCTTTACTTTCTGCAAGGCTTAAAATTGACCCAGAAAACAATAAAAAATAAATTGAACTGTGGAGCAAAAACATTTTATATGAAAGGAAAGAAAACTAACTCAGCAAATTATGGTAATATGATAATAGACGTATTATTTCCTCTGTGTGATATGGATCCTTATGAAAATATATAGAACCCTAGTTCTGTGTTATACTATTGCTGCTAATTCTTGTGTTTAAAACATAGTTTTATGAATTGCTTGTTTTTAATTTCTGTATTAAAACTGTGTTGATGCATTAAAGAGTCAAAGTGTCAATAAAAGTAATTTAAAAAATGATCCTCAAAAAGACTGTTGTTGTTTTTTGGTATTAAATGACAGTTCACCAGTAAAACAAAATGAGTATTCGTATAACAGAGAGGCCTAGTATTCTCCTTGGATCATTATTGGTGGAAGCAGATTACTTTAGATGAAGTGTTCTGGATTCTAGAGATAGGTTGAGTGATGTGCCCTATGAACTCTCCAGGTTGTATTATCACAGGTATATTGTTTCTGAATGTGAACCTGTGATTGCTCACTCTTACTTCCCCACCAATATCTGCAGCTCTAAACTCAAAAGACAGTTTCCCCCGGAGAGGGTGTAAAATCCCTCCCCTCTCTTGCACACACACACACGCACACACAGATACACTAAGTTTAGTTGTCTTGCAACCATTGCGTCTTGCATTTAATGCTGATTTCTTTCCATTTTTGCAAGTTCTTCTCCCTTTAGAGTTGCTTCTCCATTTTTTTTGTAGACTCTCGCACTTAATAACTGCATGACAAGCAGAAATTAGTTTTTCACTTTGCTTCTATCCCAGTCTTTCCATGACAAGTTAAAGGAATCCAGGGATTTAACATACTGTTGAAGTTTTGCCTTATCAATGATCAATGACATCCTTAGCTAACATTCTATCTCACCTTAAAATGAAACCATTCTAAATCAAGGATAGAGAACACAGCCCTCCAAATACCTTTTGGACTACATCTCCTAAGTGAGGGATGGTGGGAGCTGTGGTTCAACAACATCTCATGGGTTTCATATTTCCCAGGTCTCTGTGTTGAGTATAGATTTGGCCCATTAGGTAGAGAAACCTTAAAGAAGCCACTGGACTTTGTGATTAAGTTTGGAAGAAGAGGAAGACCTGGGGTTGCCATTCATAGGGCTGCGAAATAGACCATTTAAAAATATAGTTGTATTTTCAATTGTATATTTAAGAGGGAAAGAATCCAACCTGGCATATGACTCCTGAGAGGAGGGTGTGAATCGCTGTTTGGGAAACTCAGCTGAGTGAACTTGGGCAAATCACACACTCTTAGCCTCAGAAAAATCTGTGATAGGTTCACCTTAGCGTCACCATAAAGTAGACAGAACCTAAAGCCACATAACAAAAAATAGGAGTGTAATGTCTTTGTAATGTCATTTGTATAATGCATTTGCTTGTAGTTGGTATTATTTTCTTTAGGGCCTTCAGATTTGCATCCAAATATTGCAGTACAACTAAGCAGCACAGGAAGTTGTGTTCTGTCATCAAACCCTTTACTGGTATCTCATTGGATTCTTGGAATGTTGGGGACAATACAAAGGTGTCTAATTTACGCAACCCTCGTATCCCTCAACAGTCAATATAGCTGACTTCATTATCCATTGTTTCACTTAGAGCTACACCTTCTCTGTATTCCCATCATTTCTCCTGCTGAAAAGTGTAGAGCAGTGGTTTTCAACCTGGGGTCCCCAGATGTTTTTGGCCTTCAACTCCCAGAAATCCTAACAGCTGGTAAACTGGCTGGGATTTCTGGGAGTTGTAGGCCAAAAACATCTGGGGACCCCAGGTTGAGAACCACTGGTGTAGAGTCTGCTATTATCTAGAAGTGGATCAAGAGATTTCATGAGGGCACAGCAGCAAGTAGGCACATGTGGGAATTTTCTAGATCCTTGGGAAACTTGTCATTCAGTTGTAAACTCAACCTGCACCTTTCTCCTTGTTTTTATTTTTCACTCATTAAACCAGATAAGAAGAAAACCACCACTCTTTTCATCTATAGGTGACCTGTTCCCAGTAGCCAAAGGGAGAAGTCAGAACTGGAGAGGAAGGAAGTAGCACAAAAAGCTCCTCATGTCATCTCTGGCACCAGTGCTCCTTTGCCTTGTACTCTCCAGTTGCTTTCCCCATTAGCACGCTATCTTTGTGCCTCTCCTTCCCTTGGTTCTCTTGTTTTGAATACACAACCCTCGTATTCTCACAGCCAGTATAGCTGACTTCATTTTCCATTGTTTCACTTACTTAGAGCTACACCTTCTCTGTATTCCCATCATTTATCCCGCTTGAATAAGGTGTTGGAGCCTTAAGGTTGGATGAGCACATATCTGTAGGCTTTCCTGCTTCTCCGCAGTGGCCTCCGTCATTGTAACATATTGCCTCTTTGTTCTATATTGTTCCATGGGAGTTGTCCCATTGTCTTAATTTTTTGCTTAATCTTTTGTAATAAACTTTGTAGAATTCAAATTTAATTCTGAATCTGCCAATTTTGCCTTTATTTACTCACTACAAATTAATTGAGCATTATGCCCTTAGGGCAAGAATTGATTGATGTTTTGTTGATGACACAATGTCATCAGGCCACAAGTTACATCAATCCTGTCCTGATGTTGCATTGAAAAGAACAGAGTGCTTATCCTTGTGACCATCATATTTAATTGTTTGTTTAGCATAAGAATTAAACACCATCAGAACAACAAGGAGGAGTACAAGTAGAATGGATGCATTATTAACTACAGACATATCCCATTAGCACAGTGTGGTGCATGATTGTATGCATGGCTTGTTTATAACTGAGCTAAGGAATATGTTGTCCTCTAGTTAATATTGAACTACAGTTGCCATTATCACAATTGGCTGTGCTGGCCAGCACTGATGACCAAGTCCAACATGTTCTCCAGACTTGATTAGAGGATTGAAGCTTTGGTCCAAATCCGAAGTGACCTCAACTATTAAAGTAATTCAGTGGACCTCTGCTGTTTCAAGAATCAGGAGGGAAATCCATACTAGCAGATGAATTGTGCTTCAGTTAAAACACATGGGATCTCTGATTGGCTAGGCCAAAATCCACTGCATTATATACTGAGCATTACCTTTCATGGAGGAAGAATGGTTTACAGATCAAATACAAATATCCATGTAGAAATAGAGGATGAGTGGGTCCCTTTGCTGTGTGTTTTGGAGAAGTGTAATGTTGTTGTGTAGGTGAGAATTTGGGATAGAAAGCAACAGGGAAGGAACTGGTAACACTTGCTATGCCACGGTGGTATGCTCTCAATTTTCTGTTTTAAAATGATTGTATTGAGTCCTCTGGAAGAGAATGTGGACCAAAAATTAACATGGGGGAAATATCGATGGATATTTACTTTTCTGGTATTTTAGCACAAGTACTTTGGTTAACCCCTAGTTAGAGCTACAGTGCTTCCAGGTGGAGGGCTTCTAGAGTCTGTGCAGTTATTCCACTACCAATTCCCACTTTTTCTGGAAGGAAAAAGAATGGAAAGAGTGTTGGAACATCACAGAAGGGCTAGAAACTGAAGACATTGATGAGAAGATTCACACAAAGCTTTTATGACATTGTTGTTCTTCAGTCACAGGATTTTTAAGAGAGCTTCACAAGACATCATTCTTCACTTGTAATTCTCCTTTTTCTAAATTGCTTCTTCAATGAGTTCCTTACCATAGAGAATCCACTAAAGGAATAATAGCTCACTGTCCTTTGATTATTACTGTGGAGAACCTTCCTTCTGGAAACATCAGGTACATCTCCCTTACTGTATTCCATGAATATGGCAGTGTAATAATCACACAATAAAATTTTCATGTGGAAATACTGTGAGCTTTTAGTTCCAAATGCACTTACTAGGGAAGAAGCTGAAATGAACATAATTGCTTTTGCTTAGAAAAGTGTAAGATGGCTTCGGACTGTTTTAGGATTGTGGAGATGCTACATTAGTGGAGCTTTGCATAAAAAACAAGGAGATTTATGTTATAAAGTTCTATAACTTATCAAACTAAACCAACAAACCAAACTGAAAACTAGTACCTTGCATTGTTTAAGGATTGTTTTTAAATCTGTTCATAATATTTGGTCTCAAATTTTAATACAACAGCTATTAAGTTTTGTGGGTTTTGTTTTTAAACTATTAGAATTCTTCTGATGAGTCGTGCAGAGCTGTTATTAAACCTGTTTGCAATCTCTGTTGGAGTCATTTATATATATTTGCTTGAGATCAGAGGTTCCCAACCTGTGGTCCTTAGACCACCAGTGGTCCGCAAGAATTAAAATATGGGCTGCAGCCTCACCATTACTACATAGTTGCAACGAGAAGGACAGGTCTCACGAAACCCTATTATAGTGCCAAGGCTTATTAAATATGGATTTCTGAGGGCGAGAAGATGGTGACTACTGCATGGCATATTTTCTGTATCAGAAAATAGAGCTGATGCTGTCTATCCAATGAAATTTTCTGAATTGGCAACCCAAACCAAATCTAAAGTTGACCAAAAACTGATTTGCAACTCTTTTGGTACTAATGTTGGAGAGTGGTCCCTGGTCAATTGGTCCCTAGTCAAGTGGTCCCTGTCAAAAAAAGCTTGAGAAGATGTCTCATAAAGGACACATAAAGGCAGTTTTAATTACTGGAACATATTTGTCAGTATCTTGCTGTATGTTATAGCCACTCTTTTAGCTTTACAATAAAGAACCAAGTAGTGCTCTGTCAGCAATATCAAAGGTGTTATGTGTAAGCAATGTACCTTACTAGCTTGAAGTTGCAATTGCTTGTAAACATTATTGCAATTGTATAATCTGTGACACACAAAACAACATTGTAATTTTGACTCTAGAACTATTCCAGTGTAATAATATAAGAATTCTTTTATAAGCATTTGTTTTTATGGTGTGATGTAGACGCTAGGAGTACTTTGTCATCGAATGTTTGGAATTTTCATATTACATTATAGTGTTATAATCATTGCATCAACTGGGCCACTAGTTCTTTTTTAATTTGCTGTTTTGGAATTAATTTGTTGTTGTTAACTGCAAATGACACAGTTGTTGTGAGTATTGATGTCATGAGACTGGCAGAGAAAATAGAGGAGCCTGTGCTTCTCTCAGATTCTCCAAGAACAGACCTAACTCTTGCTTTTCTACACTCTATCCAGAGAAGGGTATGATTACTTTTTTGATAAAGAGTTAAGGTAGAATACTTACACTGATCTGTGTAAAATACATATACAGTAACTCAGTAAACTATTCCATTAAATGCTGTAATCCGATTGAAAAGCATTTACACGTAATGAAGATAAAAAGACAACAAATCCCCTCCCTAATGAAGGATCCTTTCTAACTATTCTCCAAAAAGCCTTCGACAACACATATTCCGCAAAAAGTCTAAATAATAATGGTCTTTGCTTTCCAGTGAAAAAAGAGCAGAGCAATGATCAGCCTAGATTTCCATGGGAGAGACAGCACCAAAGCCGAGGAGCATCCATCAAGAAGGCAAAATTTTGGATTGCAAAATTTTCGATAAAATATTCTCAACCTGTATCACATTTTCAACAAATATTATGATGATAATATTTGATAAGAGTACTTATCTGATTTTTTTTCTTTTGTGTGCTGATGATTAAGTTAACATTTTGTAGTAATCATAGAGTGCAACTGGGAGGATATGAATTATAAGTGGACGAATAGAAGCGGCAATTTTCTCCCTTTCCCCCATAACGTATCTTCTGAACAAGAACCATGCCCTTGTCATAACAATACACTCCTTTCATTTTTTAAAAAGTTAATCTCTTATCTGACTTCCTTATCTTTACAGACCACATCCCAGAGAACCTTTGGAATTGATTATGGCCGCAACTGTTTCCTCAAAGATGGGCAACCGTTCCGTTACATCTCGGGCAGCATCCATTATTCCCGTATTCCCCGGTACTATTGGAAAGACCGCCTCTTGAAAATGAAAATGGCTGGCCTTGATGCCATTCAGACGTAGGTGACCATGAACATTTTCAAACCACAGCTTCATGGGGTGGGGCAGCCTCTGAATATAAGAAACTATTTTGAGTTTTGCATTGCAGTGACTGGCAAAGAACCAGCTTGTGTTGCAATACATGAACTTGAAGAAGGGCAGGGCATCAGAGACTGGAGCCTATTCAAATGAGACATTTTGTTTGTTAATTCCAGAACAAGTTGATGCTATTAAAGATTAACTGTTTACTCAGCTCAGGGTTTATTGCTACTGTCTACATTGTCTGTGCCCAGTCAGGTGGAATAGAAGCAGATGTATGTTTCCAAATCTAAATCTAAATGGAAAGAGAATCCTTACACACCAGGATTATATAAAAATGGAATACAGAATTTCATTCAAATGTAATGTTTGTTTGTGGGATTAACAGAATTCAAAAACCACTGGATGAATTGACCCCAAATTTGGACACAAAACACCTAACAACCCAATGTATGCCC
This sequence comes from Anolis sagrei ordinatus, assembly GCF_025583915.1. NCBI lineage: Eukaryota > Metazoa > Chordata > Lepidosauria > Squamata > Anolidae > Anolis > Anolis sagrei. Next base: position 74,958,173 of record NW_026847660.1, read on the forward strand.
TTCACTCAAGAAATTTGATTTTGTCATTTGGGAATTGTAGTTGCTGGGATGTATAGTTCCCCTACAAAGAGCATTCTGAACTCCACCAATGATGGAATTGAACCAAACTTGGCATACAGTTCTCCCATGACCAACAGAAAATACTGGAAGGGTTTGGTGGGCATTGACCTTGAGTTTGGGAGTTGTAGTTCACCTACATCCAGAGAACACTGTGGACTCAAACAATGATGGATCTGGACAAAACTTGGCACAAATCCTCAATATGCCCAAATGTGAACACTGGTACAGTTTGGAGGAAATAGAATCTTGACATTTAGGAGTTGTAGTTGCTGAGATTTGATGTTCACCTACAATTACAGAGCTTTTTGAACCGCACCAACGATAGAATTGGGCCAAACCTCCCACACAGACCCCCCATGTGGGCCACAGCAATGCATGGCAGGGGATGGCTAGTATTACATATAGTCATTGATGAAAATTAAGACCTTTTGAATTTGCTGGATCACTCTGCATAGATTTTATCTCTAGCAGTCATTGAAAAGTCAGCAGAGTTATGCAAAACATTTGATAATCTCAATCTTGTTTGTGCTGGAGGATTTTCTACTTACCGGTAATTGTGCCTGCCATCTCTAGTAACCTTATATAATTGTAAGTCATGGTAGGTGGGGTGCTTACATTCAGGATATGTAATGCGTTTCTAGACATAATGAGCTTTTGTTTACAGTGTCACATGTCAAGTATCTAAAAATATCAGTATGTGCCTATATCTGTTCTTCCAGAATAATAGAGTAAAACAATGTAATAATAAAATATAGTAAAATAATAGATGTAATAATAATAAATAGAGAGTAAAATAATAAATATAATAATAACAATAATAAATAGAGTAAAACAATGTCATAATAATAACAATAGAGTAAAATAATAAATAACTTTGACTCGGGTATAAGCCGAGGGGGGCTTTTTCAGTCTAAAAAAGGGCTGAAAAACTTGGCTTATACTCAAGTATATAAGAGGTAAAGATTGTCCCCTGACACTAAATCCAGTCATGTCTGACTGGGGGGTGGTGCTCATCTCCATTTCTAAGCCAAAGAGCCGGCGTTGTCCATAGACACCTCCAAGGTCATGTGGCCAGCATGACTGCAAGGAGTGCCGTATATATAGTACTTAAAACTGACAGTGCTTTTGCAAGTGTCACTAACTTTGCCATTCTATTGCACCTCCTTGCGAATGTTATTAAAGTTGTTGTTCTCTTGCATTGTGTCCTGTTGCATTAGGAGAAAAAGGAGAGTAAATCTTCAAGGCGCACTTGCATCAGTCAGCTTATTAATAAGACCCAATATATTTCAACTCAAGAGATTTCTCCTGAAGGGCAATGCAGAAAGGTTTCTTTCAAAGAACCAACCATTTGAACATGCGGTGGTTGCTCTATGATATTTTGTGTAATGGTCTCAGCTCCAATGAATGCCAACTAGATCACTGCATTCATTAGCATTCTTTTGAAGTTAAATATGTTGGCGTAATTTCAGCATATGTAATTTAAAAATTATGAAAATGAAAATTAATATAATTCAATTGATGAATTGCCAAGCAAAACTACCATATAGAGTTTCACAAAGAAACAGTGCCATGTTCTATATAAGCTATCTGCAGAATCGACACTGTGAAAACAGTGTTGTGTATGGAAAGGGAATTCTTTGAATATTGCTTGACTTTCCTCACATAGAGGAAATAGCAAGCCATTTTTCCCATCCACAAACAGAAGAAGAAAATATATGAATCACAATCACTGGTACTTGCAACTGTTTCTTTTGGGACTCTATATTTGCTATGTTTAGGGACACAAGACCATCATAGAAGTGAATAACAGCAAATAAAGGAATCTTTTTGTTTTTGTTTTTTACCGATGGGAACACTTTTCTAGGAATATCTAGGTCTTCTAGCTTGGCTTTATGACCAACCTCTGCTGCAAGCTGAACACAAAATTACATTGGAGAACTTAGCGATTCCTAGAGATGTTCTGTCCGTAGATATCTGTAGATCCTCTAGCATAGCTGGAGGAAGTGGGCCATAGAGTCGCACTAGTGGACCTAGAGATGCCTAGAAAGAATATGTTTAATTAAATCTGTGAATATTCATATCCACAAAAATTCAAATGTCAAATTCAGAGGGATGATTGTATACGACTTTTGGGGTGTGGTGGCGATTGTTATTTTGTAAGACGATAGCAGTAGTTATGTCTGTTTTTTGCAGATATGTGCCATGGAATTTTCATGAACCTGAGCGAGGCGTGTACAATTTCACAGGCGACCGAGATCTTGAATATTTCCTGCAGCTTGCTCAGGAGGTTGGCTTGTTGGTCATACTACGAGCAGGACCTTATATTTGTGCTGAATGGGACATGGTAAATAATTTCCAACTTGTTCAGTTTGACTTGCTTTTATGAGGTAGATGTTGAATACCGTATGACTAGGCCTGGGTAACAACGGAAAAATTTGTTTCTAAAATCGATTTGTGTTTGGGGGGTTTTTTTGTTTCGATATTTAAAATAATTACAAAATTTTCCTTTTAAAAAGTTCGATATTTACGAAATTTCGTAAATGGTAAAAAATTAACGAATCGATTTCCGAAACAATAACGAATCGATTCGTTAATGTCGGACGCGACCGCGAAATACGCTAAAAAACCTCCAAAACCTTCTGAAGCTTCCCTCTCCCTCTGTTGTTGACTGTTGGTGTGATATTAAAATTTTTTTTCACTAATTAAACCATAAAACTGGCCCAGACATGCGGAAATAATAACGAAACGACCTCAAAACAATAACGAAACGAATACAATATCGAAATACGAAGCATTTACAAAACGTTTTTGAAAATTCGTTTTTTTTAATAATTGCTCCAGAATGGTTCGTTATCGTTTTGTAATTGAAAAAATTAACGAATTATTAACGAATTACGAATTAACGAAACGAAACCGCCCAGCCCTACGTATGACACTCAGTGTGTTAATATATAAGGCAGCTAACTATTCTGTGTTTCTTCATGGACAAAATAACTGAAGAGAATACACAGAAAGGCTACAAATATCGTCTTAACCACCAGTAAACTTCAGCTAGAAGCACCTTAAATTTTGCTGATCTATCATTACTCAGGCTGATTGTGCCATGAAAGACTTGCTAGGAAGTCTCCTAATTCACTCTTGATTTCGGTTTTCTTGGCTGTCATGCACTTGGAAATAGCTAAGAATTGGAAATTTACAGCTGATATCCATTTTTTTTTCTAGGTAAAGAAAATATGGTTCATCACTCTTGTAATAAAACATATCAAATATAAGCCTCAAAAGGAAAAATTGATGGAGATGAAAATGCTTGAATCTGCTATAAATTTATTATATATACAATGCACACGCGCTCACGCGCGCGCACACACATTTATTTATTTACTATATTTTTATCCCTCTCTATCTCAGCCCTGAAGGGGACTCAAAGCAGCTTCCAAATTGGCAATAATTCAATGCCACATTAACACAAGATAAATTAAAAAACAATATACATTGTGCATTAATGAGATATGTGATTTTAATGCTTTTGTATGTGTATGGTATAATATGTTTTGGCATTGGGTGTTTGCCGTTTATATGTTGTGCTCCACTCTGAGTCCGCTTTGGGGTGAGAAGGGCGGAATATAAATGCTTTAAATAAATAAATAAATAAATAAAATAATGAAAATCATAAAACACTAATACACACACATACACACACATATAGACTAAAAATCATAATCCAGAAGCCATTCCAATCACATAGCTATTCACTTCATAGTTGGATATAGCACTGCACTACTCTTCAACTTGTTTTCTAAACGGATAGGAGGAAGGGGGCTAATCTAATTTCACTGGAAAGAGAGTTTCACAGCTGAGGGGCTACCACTGAAAAGGCACTGTCCCTCACCCCATCAGTCACACCTGCGGAGAAGGTGGGACCGAGAGCAAGCCCCCCCCCCAAAGATCTTAGCGCCCAAAATGGCTCATAAGGGAACACACACAAACATAGACTCAAGAAACTTCATCATTTGAACTCCTGGAACAACATTTGCATTGTTGGATTAACCCATTTTAACTGAGAATAAAAAGCAGACACACAGAAAGTATATTTTGATCTGCGGATACCAAATTGATATCTACATCTTGCAATTAAGTTGACCATTGTATGGTTAATTTATTTTCAATTCTTTTCATGACAGTGTTCAACCTGAATTACTTTTATGCAAATATAATTGTATTAAAAGTTAAAACATTGTGTTAAAAAATCCACAGGTATTTTAACATAGGTTCTCACTTCCTTTTTAGGGGGGCTTACCTGCCTGGTTATTAGAAAAGGAATCTATTGTGCTTAGATCTTCTGATCCAGGTAAGGAGGTCACATGAAATTATGTATCTGTGGCTAAGACCATATTGTGTAGAAGTAAACTGTCAAGATAAGAATAGATACTTTAAATACATAATTAATACAAATTATTAAAAAAAAAGAATAGAATTGGGTCAACTGGATGGTCTTGATAGCTTTTGACTACTTTTGGGTAGTCAGAATTTTGTTAGTAAATATAAACATCATAGTTCTCCCTTACCCATGTAAATATGATTGTTCAGTGGGTGAGTAAATAACCTGACTTGAATATTTGAATTAGGAATTCAAATAGGAGGTTGGTGTGGTGTAGAGATTAAGGATGTTGTGATGGGACTGAAGAAGCTATAAAGTTCTATTAAGTGACTTTGGGTCAGTGGCCACTCACATCCAGTACCAGTGATATTAGTAAGGCAGTCAATCTGCTCTAGAGCAGGGCTTCTTAAACTGTGATCCCAACCCCAAATGGGGTCCCCTTGTCTCAATGTTGGGGTCTCAATTTCTTTCTTCTAAAGTCATTTTGTGGCTGTTTTAGTAATTTACACGAATCTGTTGTAAGGTGTTTGTAGTGAAATCTGCAGAAAAGGTTTAAGCTATATTTCAAAAGAAAAGAAAAGAAAATCAACCTGTTTAGCTAGCTTTACAAATGCCATCAAGAAATGTTTGAGGTTTTGTACTTATTTATATATATATAAATGCTCTGTGCGTAATGAGTACCTTAAAAACAAAAGAACCAATGAACAAAATCACACCTAATTTAGCAACAAAACATCTCACAACCTAAGGAATGACCATCTTTTTTAAAAAATGATTCTGTCATTTGGGAGTTGTTGTTGCTGGGATTTATAGTTCTGAACTATAAAGAGCATTCTGAACTCCACCAAAGAGCATTCTGAACTCCACCAACAATGGAATTGAACCAAACTTGGCACACAGGACTCCCCTGACCAACAGACACACTAAAAAGGTTTGGTGGGCATTGACCTTGAGTTTTGGAGTTGTAGTTCACCTACAACTAGAGAGAACTGTGGACTCAAACAATGATGGATCTGGACCAAACTTGGCGTGAATACTCCATATGCCCAAATATAAACACTGATGGAGGTTGGGGGAAATAGACCTTGACATTTGGGAGTTGTAGTTACTGGGATTGAAAGTTCATCTACAATCAAGGAACATTCTGACCAACGACAGAATTGAGGCAAACTTCTCACACAGAACCCTCATGACCAACAGAAAATACTGTGTTTTCTGGTGGTTTTTGGTGACCCTTCTGACACCCTCCCTACTGACCCCCCCCCCCCGGGTCTTGACTTCCCAGGTTGAGAAATTCTATCTTAAGGACATCCAGTTCAACTCCCTTCACCAGAGCAAGAAAACATAATCAAAGCCCTCCTGACAAAGGACCATCCAGCCATTCACACACACACACACATATGTATATGACAGATGCAGTATCAAAGATTTGAAAGGGACCTCTAAAGAAGGACAATGATATGTTGCATATTTCAGAGTAGGCAAACCAGACAATCTCCACATCAACACTGGCAAATAAATAGCAAGAAATACTGTTTACTCACAAGCATAAAGACATTACATATATTAGAAACCAACACTTTCTCATTACTTTATTTTCCAGATCACTAGACTGGGCCACAGCAACGCATGGCAGGCGACCTCTAGTTTTATATATCTGGGGGTCGCATAAACAAAAGGGGTCGCAAGTGGTAAAGGTTTAAGATGCCCTGCTCTAGGGTAGTGAATTTCCATGTACTCTAAAGGAGCTATCCTAAGTGCTGAACCAAAACCTAAAAGTATAAACAGTACTTAATTTAAACTTCTGAGTAAAATCTGAAGCAGATTATTATCTTAGGGATATCAGAGCTATGTGTTGCATTCTCAGTTGCTCTCTATCCACCTAGGCCCTCCTCTACAGCAGTGGTTCCCAACCTTTTTTTGACCAGGGACCACTTGACCAGGGACTACTCTCTAACATTAGTACCAAAAGGGTTACGAATTAGTTTTTGGTCAGCTTTAGATTCGATTTGGTTATTTGGGGTGCTAATTCAGAAAACTGCATTGGATAGACCACATCATTTCTAGCTGATACAAAACATATGCCACCCAGTAGTTGCCATCTGCTTGCCCACAGAAAACCATATTTAATAATCTAGAACTGATGTGGTAGTAGTAACCTTTCCTGGATAGTCAACCTCTCTCTGCCCAGCACCCCGTTGCCTCGGCACTATAAGAGGGTTTTGCGAGACCAGTTGCTCTCATTGCCGCATGGTTTTGAGGCAACAGTGTAGTAATGGTGAGGCCACTGACCATATTTTCATTCTTGTGGACCACTGATGGTCCATGGACCACAGGTTGGGAACCATTGATCTATAGGCTTGATAGCTATAAGGATAATGTTGGGAGCAGAAATAAAGGCACCAGCCATTTTGATTCCTTTGTAGAAAAGGGAGAATATAAACAAACAAACAATATAAAATGACAGGTGAAGCATTTGCTCCTGCTTTCCACTCCTAAATAGAAATCAGGAGCAAATGCTTCCCTTGTCATTTTATATCTTATATATATATATATTTGAAATTCAGTTTCCATAATAATTCCAAAAATATACTTTGAGGCTGGTTATGCTTTTCTTATTCATAAATTATCTGATGTTGAAGTGAGCAATAGAATGGTCAAGTGTGTGGATAATGCCAGATATAATGCAAGAGATTTATGATACACGTAGATCAAAAAGTTCCAGTGTGATATAAGATGTACGTTCTTATTTATAATTGTTCAGATTATTTGACAGCCGTAGGAAGCTGGATGGGGATTTTCCTACCAAAGATGAAGCCTCACCTTTATCAGAATGAAGGTCCAATTATTATGGTGCAGGTAAAATATTTGAGTGACAGTGAGTACTGCCAGTTTCAAGCGGCAAACAAAAAACCTGAATTCTGTTTACAATTTTTTTTGTTGTGTCAGGAGCGACTTGAGAAACTGCAAGTCGCTTCTGGTGTGAGAGAATTGGCCGTCTGCAAGGACGTTGCCCAGGGGACGCCCGGATGAATTGATGTTTTTATCATCCTTGTGGGAGGCTTCTCTCATGTCCCCGCATGAGGAGCTGGAGCTGATAGAGGGAGCTCATCTGCCTCTCCCTGGATTCGAACCTGCGACCTGTCGGTCTTCAGTCCTGCTGGCACAGGGGTTTAACCCACTGTGCCACCGGGGGCTCCAATTGTTTACAATTATTAACCATGATTAACTAGAATTTCCAAAGATTCTCCTATTTGGAAGGTTCACTTGCTTTGGGATATGTCTTTGTATTATATAAATATAAATATATAAATGAATTTTATTATTATCGTTATTTCTAAAGTGTACACACACATTATAACATAACTACGTATATACGAAGCCACCAATCAACAGTAGCAACTTTACACTCTCCAATAGAATTAAAACACATGTGTCTCATTTGAAAGAAAACTTCCCGACTCTACACTGAGATAGCGTCTTACAATAATTTCTCCTATCAAGCAATGTATGTTTATATATATGTAAGTTTTACAAAATATATTCAAAATTGTTCTAATTATATAGAATTATAAAGCTGGAAGAGATCAAGGGCCATCCAGTCCAACCCCTGCCAAGAACAGGAAAATCACATTCAAAGCACCCCCAATAGATGGCCATCCAGCCTCTGTTTAAAAGACTCCAAAGAAGGTGCCTCCACCACACTCTGGGGCAGAGAGTTCCACTGCTGAACAGCTCTCACAGTCAGGAAGTTCTTCCTAATGTTCAGATGGAATCTCCTTTCCTGTAGTTTGAACCCAATGCTTTGAGTCCTAGCTTCCAGGGTGGCAGAAAACAAGCTTGCTCCCTCCTCCCTATGACTTCCCTTCACATATTTATACATGGCTATCATGCCTCCTCTCAGCCTTCTCTTCTTCAGGCTAAACATGCCCAACTCTTTAAGTTGCTCCTCATAGGGCTTGTTCTCCAGACCCTTGATCATTTTAGAACACCCTCCTCTGGACACATTCCAGCTTGTCTACATCTCCCTTAAATTGCAGTGCCCAGAATTGGATACAGTATTCCAGGTGTGGTCCGACCAAGGGCATAATAGAGGAGTAGCATGACTTCCATGGATCTAGACACTATACTTCTATTTTTGCAGGCCAAAATCCAATTGACTTTTTTTTTGCTGGCGCATGACATCGTTGGCTCGTGTTTCACATGTTGTCTACTAGGACTCCAAGATCTTTTTCACACGTACTGCTGTCGAGCCAGACAGTACGTGTGAAAAGGTTTCCAGTTATTTTGAATCGAAACATTGTATCGTTTTATTTCTACATAAGAAGACAAGTTATGTCCCGGCATTGAATGTTTGCCGTATATATGTTGTGCTCCACCCTGAGTCTCCTGCGGGGTGAGAAGGGCGGAATATAAATGTTTTAAATAAATAAATAAGTTAGTTTATCAAATTCTGCAAAATTTAGCAGTTTGGTCAGCCATTCATTTACAGATGGAATAATACTTTCTTTCCCATGCCTGGCATAAACTATCTGAGCAGATGTTATCACGTTTTGAAAGAAAACAATATTTTCCTTGTTGATGATATAAGTTACCAGTTCCAACAAAAATATTTCTGGTGAAAACAATATATTCTGTTGTAAAATTATTTGGATTGTTTCTTTAACAGCTCTCCAATACACATAGGCTTTATGACAGGTTCACCACATGCAGAAAAAAGTCCCTTCTTTCCTCTTACATTTCCCCTGGGCAACGTCTTTTCAGATGGCCAATTCTCTCACACCAGAAGCGACTTGCAGTTTCTCAAGTTGCTCCTGACATGAAAACAAAATCTTACATTTCCAACATTCATTATCCATTATTTTATTTTTATTAATCTTGGCAAGTTTTCCTGGAGTGATGTGCCACCTGTGAAACTTTTTACAAAAGTTTTCTTTCAATTCATTTGCTTTTGTAAATTTAAGGTTTTTGTTCCGCATTCCTTCCCATATGTTCATATTTATTTCATGACCCACGTCTTTTGCCCAATTTACCATGCAGACTTTTACTTGTTTTCTTTGAAGGCTCTGTGTGTGCGCCTTCAAGTCTCTTGTCAATTTATGGTGGCTCCATGAATTTGAGATGGTATTTTTAGACACAGAATATTGAGAGGTGATTTGCATTTGTCTTCCTCTATGACACAGGTGTCAGACCAATTTTCATCAAGGGCCATGTCAGCCTTTTGGTTGCCATCAAAGGGCCATTGAATACATGAATGGCGAATCTGTGGATATAGAGGGCCAACTATAATTTTTTTTAACATAGTAGTCGGCATTCTTTAGTGTTTATCCAGCTTGTGTCCTCAAATGTTATTGAATGACAACTCCTGCCACACATGTGGACAGGGGATAATGGGAATTGCAGTCCAATAGCACTTGTGGCTCTGAGGTTGAGGAAAGATTAAAGGACATTTTAAAATCAGATATCATATACTCAAGTCGTTCTCTAAATCCAAAGCCAACAATCCTGACTAAACAGTACACACTACAGCCTTCCAGATGTTACCGTATCACAACTCCCAGCAGCTGTAGGCATGATGTCTAAATATGAGGAATATAGGAGTTGTAGTCCAGCATCTGGAGGACCACATAAAATGACATGGTAGGCCTTGACACTTGTGCTCCAAGATGTAGACTATATCACCTGATAGTCTTTAGTGGTCTCCCATCCAAGTACTTAGCAGAGTTGACCCTGCTTAGCTTCCAGGATCAGACAGGATCTGATGTCTTGGGCGTATTTAGACCTAGAAACCATATAGGAGTTACGGAAAGATAAAAACAAGAAATCACGTGTTACAAATCTGAAGTATATAATGTGAATACAGTGACCAAGCTGATTGGAAAATTCTGAGCTGTAATACACAAAAATAACTTTTGCAAGCTCTTATACAATCCATGATCAAATGGCTAATATCTCTGAAATCTGATGATGGTAGTGGTCAATTTTTTACAATTTTTGTAAAAAACTTTTTTTTTGCTTTTTGTAGGTTGAAAATGAATATGGAAGTTACTTTGCCTGTGACTTTGATTACCTTCGTTACCTACAAAATCTTTTTCGGCAGTTCCTCGGGGATGAAGTTGTTCTATTTACCACAGACGGTGCAAGCACGATTTTCCTGCGATGTGGAGCTCTTCAAGGTCTTTATTCAACTGTGGATTTTGGACCGGGTGAGTAGTAGTCTTAAGGCTACGTGATTACTTCACAAGAAGCTCCTTGTCAGAGCTTTGGGGAGTTACTTTTTAGACTCCAACTTCCAGAATTCCACAGACAGCTGGAGGATTCTGGAAACTGTACGTTTTGAACTCCTTATCTGCAGACTCGGTAACTACTTTTTCACTTACCCATGTGACAAAAAATATCCCTCCCCTAAGAATGTTTGTGGGTCTCTAGGTCCCTCAGTACTATTCTATTGAATGCTTCTGGCCCGAAAAGAATTGCACCAGGAGATCTAAAGAAGCCCACAGACAGGTGGGGTTTTTTTGGACTCTAGTGCTATTGTATAATATGTTTTCAACTCAAGTATATAAAATATCATGCTGGCCACATGACCAGGGAGGTGTCTACGGACAATGCCAGTTCTTCGGCTTAGAAATGGAGATGAACACCAACCCCCAGAGTCGGACATTATTGGACTTGATGTCAGGGGAAAACCATTACCTTTTTATCTATATAAAATATAGGGTGTGCTATTAGCATGGTTTCAGATAGCTTTGAACATGTCCCCCACAGATGAAAGCTGTGCCGTTATCCAAAAAATATATATTTTCCAAATGCGTTCCTTGAAAAATATAGGAAGATTTGTTTCCAAATAAAGATCAGTCCACTATTTTTTTTCTGAAGGTGCCTTAACATATTTGACTGTCAAACCTTGCTCTTTTTAATCTGGGTGCAATATAAAATGGCAGAGATCATGCATAGCTCTGCCTAGGCTCAATAGTTGTTCTCCATTTAAGCAGAGTCAGTTTCTGTCTCTCCTACAAGAATATTCTCTTACATGTAAAAGAGATATGGTAGTTTAGGAACCAGATTTTACTCTTTCTTTTATTTACAGGTGGAAACGTGACAGCGGCATTTTCAATACAGAGACACAGCGAGCCTAAAGGCCCTTTGGTATGATCCCCCCCCTCCCCCGTATGTTCAAATGTATTGCTGAATGTGCATATGTAACAGGTCAAAAATGGTGATAGTAAACCAGACACTTGGTGCAAATTAAGCCTTGGTTTGAAGGTCTAGCAAGGCATATGCTTGGCATAGCAGGATTACAGTGTCTTAGTATTGTTTTGGACACCTCAAATGAGCATACTATATTGCTGACAAGATAAAGAGCAATAAAAACAATAAATTGTAGGAGCATAAGACAATCAGGAAAGTGTTGAGGGTAGGAAAGAATGACCTGTCTGGAAAAAGCTTGCTTCTACTGAATTAAAAACTCATGATGGTTATGCTGTCTTCATGGTGAGTCACTTTCTCTGTCCAAATACTGGATAATAGTTCTACATTTCTTATGTTTACCTTTGTTGTACAAAGAGGTGGGAAATCACCCATGGAATCTTATTAAGCTGCAAACAGTGAGCACACTATCAAGTATCAAAGTCTACCTTGGTGAAGTCCATTTCCATAACAGCTTGGCATCGGCACTCCCTGATTTACAAAGAGCCTCTTGACATTCCTGTTCTGAGATTATTTTGCTCAACTACTGTGGAAATACATGGTAGAGCAAGTATAACAAGGAGGTAAAATGACTGGAGCCTTGAGATCAACAACAAACAGTGAGAAGAATCTGAATAAAACCTTAAAACAAAGGCATCTCATGCTGTTCTCCCTCTTATTATCCCTACAGTATTTGTTACTGCATATTAACTGATATAAAGAGATGTACAGAAATGTCCATAGCAGTATAGTACTTATGTGTGGATTAGCTTACTGGTTTGCCCTTGTGTTTAGAGGACCCTCGGTGCATCTTCAGTTTGTGCATTTTATCCACTTTAATTCTTACCAATTAAAAGGGCTTTCTAGTTAGTTCACCCATATTCCCCCAGTGGCGCAGTGGGTTAAACCCCTGTGCCGGCAGGACTGAAGACCGACTGGTCGCACGTTCGAATCCGGGTAGAGCTTGGATGAGCTCCCTCTATCAGCTCCAGCTTCTCATGCGGGACATGAGAGAAGCCTCCCACAAGGATGGTAAAACATCAAAACATCCGGGTGTCCCCTGGGCAACGTCCTTGCAGACAGCCAATTCTCTCACACCAGAAGCGACTTGCAGTTTCTCAAGTCGCTCCTGACATGACCAAAAACAAACAAACAAACAAACCATATTCCCAAAACTCTCCATGGGAATACACTTGTTCTGGGTTTCCCAAATGTAAGTGTAGTGCATTGAAAGTGTTTCAAATCTTTACTTAGTCATGAAGCTGACTTTGAGAATCCAGTGTTAGCACAAATTTCCGCCTAACCTGTGTCACAGAAGAAGTGGTTGGGAACATAAATAGAGACATGGACTGAAGTTAATTTCTAAGTTTCAGCTATTTACTATAATATGTAGGTCCACCATCTAGAGCAGTGGCTCCCAACCTGTGGTCAGTGGACCACCAGTGGTTCGCAAGAACTAAAATATGGTCCGCAGCCTCACCATTACTACACCGTTGCAACAAGAGCAACTGGTCTCGCAAAACCCTCTTATAATGATGACCACATCAGAAACGAGCTTATGTAGTCTATCCAATGCAATTTTCTGAATCAGCACTCCAAATAACCAAAACGAATCTAATTTGTAATCCTGATTTGTAATCCTTTGGTGAGAGCCAAAGATGTTCTCATTCATCTAATTAGCTATACACTATGCTAACCTACATATACAAGTAGAAATATACTTCCAGAGTACAATAGATGTTGGAGAGTAGTCCCTGGTCAAAATAGTCCCTAGTCAAAAAAAGGTTGGGAACCACTTATCTATAGTCAAGTACATAAGAATAGATGTGAGTAGCACCAGACCCAAATACAAAATAATGGCTCAGGATGAGAGCCAAAGATGTTCTCATTCATCTAATTAGCTATACACTATGCTAACCTACATATACAAGTAGAAATATACTTCCAGAGTACAATAGATCTGTTGACCAAAACTGATTTGTAATTGCGCAGGAGCAGGGGAGCCTAGGGATGATTATTGTTGTTCCCAATTTGAAAAGGAACCAAATTTACCATCAAGTTAGAAGGGAGGCTGTTCACTCGCACCTCCTCCTTTATTAAGATAGTAATAACTTAGTAGTAATTACACTGTATGTATTGTAGCGTGACTGGAGATAAGAATGTAGATCTATTTGGTCACTTTCCCCTGTGTTTCTGCCACCAATGTGTGATGTGAGGTATTATTGGGAGATATGGCACACTGGACGCAGAATTAATGGAGATGAGGCAGTCTTCAAACAAAAGAGAACAAGTTTATTTTGAACAAAGCGTATGGTTGCAGGCTGTTGATAAACTTGGAAATACTTTGAGAACTTTACATGTAACTTGGTTGCAATACAGTTCACACTTCTGGATGATACAACTTGTAATTGACTTTTACTGTGGTGAAGCACTTTCTTAAACAATGTTTCCTGAGGTGAATAGCCTTCCTGTTTGATCCTTCCGTGATCAAACCCCAGATCTCTAGTTCATTTCTAACTAGTGATCTAAACAAGCTTCTCTTAGTCCTCTCTAACTAATGAAACTAATTAGGTTTCCCCTTCAGCCTTCCTAAACTGAAGAAACCTCTGACTATTCACAAACACTGCTTCTCTACTTCCCACTCTCTCTCTCTCAACTGCTAACTCCGACTCCAAACTTAACTCCTGACTGCTCACTCCTCTAAACCTAAAACCTAACTGAACATTAACTGTCGTTTTTCAAACTCTCCCCTCTAAGCTCCTCCCACCTCTCTCTCTAGCCTACATCGTCTCCATGGCAACGCACTCCTCTCAGTTAGGCCGCTCCAGCATTAGTGCAGCCAATCTAAACACAAATACAGTTAAAATCATACAATTTATAATCAACTTCTGTACACCTTCCCCCCCAGAAAAAATTATTTTTGGACCATTCTCAGTCCCGGAATGGGCAAAAATAATTCCACAAATTATCCAACAATATCTAAATACACAATATTTCTGAAATGCAAACATATTATGGTTAAATACATTATAATTCATACATACAAACCTTATATTGATCAGTTATCTAGTATCATCTATGGATGTGGTATCAAAGTCTCACATTTCTAACATTTTTTATATAAACAATCTATCTAAACATTTCTATATTCATACATATATTTGTAAATATTTATTGCCTATTGCAAAACGTATATACCTACCCCACTTTAATATAATGGGTTTATATCTTATACCTATGGTATGAAACATATACAGTTCACCACTGTAATGACATCATACATTTTACAAGTCTATAATAAAACAGGATACCCATTTTTTAAATATTACACTATACTATATTATACTATATTATACATACATTACCTTTATACATTAACACTTTTATTATTCAATGTGTTATTTGGTCTGTCACTTGTATAAACTCAGTTTGGCTTCTGTTGGACCAAATGTCTAGTCCACTGCTCCTTTTAAAAGTATCCTGGTATTGTGCCAATACATCTTCAAATTGACTTTTGTATTTTCTTATCACCTCTATATAACTTAGATCTATCTGTGATCATCCTCTATCTATTCAATTCTCCATATCAACATCAAATATCTTTGTCCAAATATGTTTCTATCCCATTAACATATACAATTGACCTTCTACCTAGTTTGGTCAATTTATAAGACATTTATCTATATATCATATCACAACTTTTCTCCATACATATGGTCCCAATTTGTTAATAGCCCACACAATAGTTAAACTCCCACATTTGATCGTTGACATAGGTGTCTTAGTGTCCAATGTCCCATGGTTCAAACACAACCTCAGTTGTACTGGACCAACTGTCCACAGCAATGTCTCTTTATGATGATCTTTTAGCTTCTTTCTTCCACTTTTTTGTTTCTTCTTTTTAGGTTTCTTCTTTTGTCTTCTTTGGATGTCTTTTCGATGACCTGGAGATATGGTTTTCTTTCTCACACGACGTCTGCAAGTCTTTTCTGCTCTCTTTTTTGCTGCTGGGGTTTCTTCTTTTAATCTGACCTTCCAATTATCAGGAACAGTTCTGCTTCCATCAAGTTTCAGGGCTTGAACAACGGCTAATGTAGCATCAGATTTTAGTGAAGAATCTGGAATCCCTCGAACATCTCTTCTTGGCACTGAAGAGAATTCACTGTCTTTGGAAGAACAAACATGAATACTGTCCTTCTGACCAGGAGTCCCATCCCGCAGTCAACAAATTTTGAATGCGTCCACCTGAGGGTGGGTGACCGGGACAG
>NW_026847660.1:74974255-75050949 GCF_025583915.1 Anolis sagrei ordinatus
ATTTTTTGTGTTGCTAAATGTATTTCTCTCCAGTACTTCCTGATTCTTTTACATCCCCACCATTGGTGGTAGTATGTCCCTATTTCTTTTTGACACTTCCAGCATTTGTTTGATATTGATTTACTAAACTTTGCAATTTTCTCTGGGGAGTAGTGCCACCTGAAAAACATTTTGTGCCAATTTTCTTTTAGGTCCGTGGCTACCGTATATTTTAACTTTGTATTCCAGATTTCCTCCCATTGTTTTGTAAGTATGTTGTGACCCAAGTCTTTTGCCCATTTTACCTGACAGTCCTTAATTTGCTCTTCTTCGGTTGCCCACCCCAGTAACTGCTTATATATTATTCTGATTAATTTCTTCTCCTTCTGCATTACTATGTCCCAGATATTTTGTTCCTGGCAGAATCCTTGCTTCTCATCGTCTTTAAAACTTCGATATAGTTGGTGATATTGCATCCATGTAAAATTGGTGTGTTGTTGTTTAATCTCCTCTATCGTTTTTATGGTTAAGTGTTTCTCAGCTGTGGTTTTTAAAATTTGTTTGTATGTCAACCAATTATCTCTCCCTAGTTCTCTTTTATGTTTCGCTTCTATTGGCGAGATCCATAGTGGTACTTTAGTAAATAGTCTTGACTTATACTTCTCCCAAGTTTTGATTATGGCCGCCCTTATGTAGTGATTGTTGAAATTTTTTTCTACTTTTCTCTTATCGTACCACAAGTACCCATGCCAGCCAAATCTTAGGTCGAAGCCCTCTAAGGTTAGTAATTTTTCATTTTTTAATGTTGACCACTCTTTTATTGCCAGTAAATTACAGGCTTCATAATATAATTTGAGATCCGGGAGGCCTAATCCTCCCCGCTTTCTTTCATCTGTGAGTATTTTAAAGTTAATGCGTGCTTTTTTGTTTTTCCATATAAATTTAATTAAATCTGTGTTCCATTTTTTGAACATGTAATCATTCCTTATAATTGGTAAGGTTTGAAAAAGAAAAAGGAGCTTAGGTAAAATATCCATCTTAATTGTTGCTATTCTGCCTAGCAAGGAGAGGTTTTGGTGTTTCCACCTGTCTAAATCTTTTTGTACACCTTTCCAGAGTGTCTCGTAATTGTTTTTTAAAAGATTTATGTTGTTTGGGGTTATGATCACCCCCAAGTATTTTACTTTATTTTCTATTTTTAGGCCTGATTTTTCCTGGAGTAGTTCTTTAGATTCCTTATTCATGTTTTTAACTAGCATCTTGGTCTTTTGCTTGTTAAGTTTGATGTCTTTTCGATGACCTGGAGATACGGTTTTCTTTCTCACACGACGTCTGCAAGTCTTTTCTGCTCTCTTTTTTGCTGCTGGGGTTTCTTCTTTTAATCTGACCTTCCAATTATCAGGAACAGTTCTGCTTCCATCGAGTTTCAGGGCTTGAACAACGGCTTGCTTTAATGTAGCATCAGATTTTAGTGAATAATCTGGAATTCCTCGAACATCTTCTCTTGGCACTGAAGAGAATTCACTGTCCTTGGAAGAACGAACACGAATACTGTCCTTCTTCATTGCAATTTTTCCACTGTAGTCTGGATGAACCTCTATAGCTAGAAATTGTAGCTTTTTCTTTTTATCACCACCAATATAGTCTGTGTATATTAGTTTTCTTGTCAGTCTATCAGCTTGGCTTTTATTCTCTCTTTCTTCTTTGTTCAAGGATAAAGGAGATTTCTCTTCCGATATATGGTTAAATCTTGTAGTTATCATTTTGTTGATGCCAGCTCTTTGATAAGTTTCACTTAAACTCTTATCTTCAGCTATAGTTCCATTCTTTAGAACTTCTTTTGTATGATCATCTGGAACTTTTATAGTGGATGAATCATGTCTAGAAGTCATCTTAACTTCAATTAGCCCTTCAGGTGTATGGATCTTTGTTTCACAGAAGACCCCTGGATATTCTGAACTCGCATCAGCTTCTACTGTCACATCCAGAGTTTGTTTTCCTTTAGCTTCCTCTTTCGTGGTTTTCTTCACACCCAGATGTCCACCATGAGGGTTCTCGTGTGCCACCCTCATCAGCTGTTCTCTAAAACTTTGAGGCACTATAATCTGATTATATGTCACTGATCCTTCTGTTGACTTCATGTTTCTGGTTTCTCTATACAAGACACCATTTTTTAACACAAACTTGGAGGGCTGCCCTTTTGCTGATACTGTGGGGTTTTGAGCCAAAGCGAACAAAGGTTTTAGAAATTCATCTGCTCTTTGTTCCTGTTGAATTTCTCTGACTCCTCCTGTCTCCTTAATAAGCTCAGCAACCGTAGCGCTGGATTCTGGATTCTCATCCCCATTCTGTTGTATGGTGAAACACATGGCTTTTTGATCAGGGCTTTTGTTGTTATATTCTTCCTCCTCACACGTCATTCTCCAGTTTTCAATCTTTTTAGCCAGATCATTTCCAATTAAACATCTGTATGGTATGTCTGGACTGACTGCAAAATCCCACATACCCTTCCAACCTCCATATTCTATTGGCAAAGACACTACTGCTGTTGGTATTGCAGGTCCCAAGCCTTTTAATCTTATTTCAGAGGTAGGATGCTGAAATTTCTGAGGTATTATATCTGGATGTATAATACACACTTCGGACCCTGTGTCCCGCAGTCCTCTCATGTCTTTGTTGTCAATGGAAATGGATTCTAAGTAATCCTCAGTTGGGGTGTTTGACAAAATGAACAAACACTGTTTCTCTTGAGGCTCTGTTTCCGAACTCTCCTTTGACACATTATTTGGTTCTGTCTTCTTTGTTTCTTTTACTTTATTAACAAAGAGGGTTGTTTTCTCTTTTCTTAAAAGGGGACATTGATACCTTATATGGTCCCACTTTCCACACTGAAAACACCTCATTTTTCCCTCAGGAGCAGTTTGACTTGTTACACTCTGCCTCCTCCAGGAGGGGTTTTCTATTGCAGAACCTTTTTCTTGCTGTGGGCGCGTTTGATGTTGGTAAAATGGCTGCCTGTTTGTTCTTTTATCACTTGGCAGATCTTCCCTTTGAATCCTTCTTTTAGGGTAATTATTTGATCTACCATAACCGCTGCCTCTACTATAGTGGATGGTTTTCGATCCTGTATCAGCCAGAGAAAATCGGAAGGTACCAATTGGAAGAATTGTTCCAATTTTAAAAGTTCTCTCAGCTGTTGGTAATTTTCCACCTCAGACGTCCTTAGCCAACTATCGAACAGTTGAGACAATCTAGAGGCCACTTGAGCGAAACTTTGGTTCTTATCTCTTTTTAGGGTCCTGAACTTGAATCTGTAAAATTCAGGAGTTAATTGAAATTCCTGTTGAACCTGTTTCTTAAATAAATCATAATCCCCATAGGACTCCTCAGGCATTTCTCCATAAATTTGTAAGAGCTTTCCACTTATCTGAGGCCTTAGGTATGTCATCCATTTTTCCTTAGCAACCCCAAAATCCCTACAACATCGTTCGAATGAGATTAAAAATTTCTCTATATCATCATCCTTAGTAAATTTAGGAAATCTCTTTATCATATCTGGGGTATCCACTCCAGAGCTCCCTTCTTGGATGTTACTGGATGTTTGAGACAAAGCTAATTTTTGCTTTTGCAGTTCAAATTCCATTCTCCTCAATTCTATCTCCTGTTCTCTCTCTTTTTGTCTTTCTTCAAACTCTCTTTCCCTTTGTTTTGCCTCTATCTCCAGTTCTCTCTCCCTTTTTCTTTTGCCTCTATTTCCAATCGTTTCATCTCTAGTTTGTACTTAAAAGCCATTTCTGACACAGGCACTGGCTCCGTTTCTGCTTCAGAGCCCGAACTTTCTTCTTGGTCTCCCTCTGTTTCCTCAACAAGCTTTTTCTGTCGCCTGGTAGCCATATTTCAATAACTTTTACCTCACAACTTATTCTTAAAATAATCTTAAGGCACTTGATCAGTTGTTAAACGGATCCCATCGTCTGCCACCAATTTGTAAAGAGGGAGCGTTCCAATGCTACCGAATATCACCAATTTGTGATAGATTGCCACACCACTGACACCAATTTGTAAAAGTATCCCACTCTCTCCTCTAAGCTCCTCCCACTTCTCTTTCTACTGCATCATCTCCATGGCAACGCACTCCTCTGACTTAGGCCGCTCCAGCATTACTGCAGCCAATCTAAACACAAATACAGTTAAAATCATACAATTTATAATCAACTTCTGTACAGTAATCCTTTGGTACTAATGTTGGAGAGTGGCCCCTGGTCAAGTGATCCCTAATAAAAAAAAAGGTTGGGAATCCTCTGCCTCCACATTTTTTTCTCACCATTACTACACCGTTGCAACAAGAAAATAAAAAAATATAAAAATAAAAAAGGTTGGGAATCCTCTGCCTCCACATTTTTTCCTCAAACTGCTCCCCACACTTTTTTTTTAGTTTTTTCTTTCCCAAAGTTTTATTGTTGAAAAAATTCTTTAATAAAAATCTATATTAAAAAAAAGGTTGGGAACCACTGATCTATAGTCAAGTACATAAGAATAGCCGTGAGTAGTGCCAGACCCAAATACAAAATAGTGGCTCAGGATGAGAGCCAAACATGTTCTTATTCATCTAATTAGCTATACACTATGCTAACCTGCATATGCAAGTAGAAGCATACTTCCAAAGTAAAATAGATCAGTCTGTCCCAATCTCAGTATTATGTGGGATGGCAGGAGAGAGAAAACCCCTTTGTTCTCTTGTTAAATAATTAGAAATAAATTTCCTACTCCATTACTAACTATTCAATGATCAGTTGTTCTTGAATTATCTTCTGCCTTCTTATGATCTCTGATGTTCTGGGACAGGAGGGTTGTAATGTGTGCCCATCCCAGACATTGGACTGAAGCTCTTATCAGCACTAGCAAGCATAATTTCAGAACTCTAATCCAACAGCATTTGGAAGATCATGGCCTTCCCAACACTGTTTTAGCAGGAACTGGATAAGGATGTGTAATGGATAAATGTGAGCCGATGTTCAGAAGGTGTAGGGAGGGCCTCTCTTGCTTCATATATGAACAGGTTCTCTTAACTCATATAAAGTGAACAGGATTTCTTAACTCCTTTCCTTTACTGGAAAAACAATTTTGTGTGCTACCCATAGATGGCACTGCAGCATATGTGGGCACCACCAACCCATGACAGCCAGCACTGAAATACATGACCGTGGAGGGGGAAGAAACACAAATGAAGCTTAGTTATCTTTTTCTGTACCTCCAGCTACATCTTCATTAGCAAAGGGTACGTTATGCCTACTTGAAGTGAATTTAAGAAAATCGATCTGGCAAACATAGAGAATATATAGTCTTCTGAGTCATGAAAATACTTTCCACCTCCATTGTGACCAATGTGTCATACGTATTTCCAAAGTCTTCATAGGGTTTCCCCCCATTCTGCTGGTAACACATTGAGTGACTAAAATAAGATTATTTTTGGGCATAGGAGGCCCAACCATTACATAGAATGGAGCAGGTGTTTCAGGAGGCAAATCCCCAGTTGAAACTTCAAAGCTCTTGACCATTGCCCTTCTCTTGATGAACAGAGATGTGTGCTACCAAGTCTGTCCTGTACCCTATAAACAAACTATTGTTATGGGGATTGGATAAAATCCTATCTCTTTGAAGCAAGTTTCAATTGCTAATCCAGTTGGCTTTTATGATATAGAAGGGAAAGGAATGTCAGTTTGTCTTTTGCCTCAAGCATCAAAATGTCCTGGATGGTCTTGCTTGTGAGGCTGAGATGAGAACTAGAAATTGGGTCCAAAAACTGGATCCGCAAAGACAGTGAGCTTCCACGTGTATTGAGAAGCTTCTCTCCTTTGTATGTTGTTGCTTTAGGTCAATTCAGAGTTCTACACTGGCTGGTTGGATCATTGGGGTCACCGTCACATCACTGTGCCAGCGTCAATTGTAGCTAAAAGTCTTAGCGAGATCCTGGCGAGTGGTGCTAATGTGAACATGTAAGTGCATTAGGATCTGTTTAAATGAGACCATTTGGTGCAGTGTCCACAAGTGTTTATGTGGTTCTTTGTCTTTTCAGGTACATGTTCATAGGAGGGACTAATTTTGGCTATTGGAATGGTAAGTGGCGTGTGGTGTTTGCGCCCAACTTGTATGTACCTTTTAAAAATTAATCTGTATATATATTCAAAATGGAAATAAAACAGGTGAAAAGTAATATGAGGCCCCTTCTATACTGCAGTATCAAAGCAGATAATCCACATTATCTGCTTTGAACGGAATTATATGTATTTACTTCCATATAATCCAGTTCAAAGCAGATAATCTGGATTTTATATAATAATAATAATAATAATAATAATACCCCGCTACCATCTCCCCAAGGGACTCGGTGCGGCTTACATGAGGCCAAGCCCACAATACATCAGTAAACAAAGGCAATAACAAAAACGATAAATACAAAACAATTAATATAAATCACATAAACAAAAAAGCCATAAACAATAACAGTAACATACACACATTAAAAAAACCTATGGCTGGGCCAAATGTAATAATTTAAAATTTAAAAAATAATGCTGGGCATGACCAAGGTAGGATATAACTGGGATAGGGTTTTTCAAAGAGTAATGAGGGAACGCAGTCAGTCCTAAATCAGTGGTAAAGTGCATTTTGAGGGCATATTGCTAAGTTTTCCTTATTCTGGGAAGGCACACTGGAACAACCACGTTTTCAGGCTCCTCCTAAAGGCTGCCAGAGTTGGGGCATGTCTGATGTCCTTGGGAAGTGAGTTCCAGAGTCAGGGGGCCACCACCGAGAAGGCCCTCTCCCTCGTCCCCACAAATCGCACCTGCGAAGGAGGTGGGAGCGCGAGCAGGGCCTCTCCAGATGGCAGAATAGAAGGGGCCTGAGAGGAACAACAAACTACTCGGTGTGTATTCTTTTCTTTCTTGCAGGAGCAAACATGCCTTATATGCCACAGCCTACTAGCTATGATTACGATGCTCCACTGAGTGAAGCAGGAGACCTTACAGAGAAATATTTTGCTATCAGAGAGGTCATTGGTATGGTGAGTTTCTTCTGAAGCTTCGTTGATTCATCTTGTCCAACATTAGTCTATTATAACCAGAGAATTGCTGTGGTAGGAGTCCTCCGAGCTCTCTGAAAGCATGATTGAGTTAAACAAATTAGTGAGGTTTAGTTTGGGAAGTACCAAGTTAAATACAGTGAATTGCTTATAATTCTGAATGATGAAAATAAATCTTACATAATGGCGCCCACCTACAAATGTCATTGTGATCTACAATTGTGTGCAATTTCGTTTCAAATTTTGTGTGCCACCCCCCCCCCCCCTTCTGTTTATGGGAAAGATTCGAAATGAAAACAGAACAGATTTCTGCCATTTCACACACTCCTGGTAGAAATCTCCCTGATGGCACTATCAGGATTCTTACAAACAGATAAACTGATAAAAATCCCAACACAGATATAAGTGAACACATATTAGCTGCCCAATCTCTCCTCTGCCGAAATTAAAAGTGGGGCAAGATAGAAAGCTCTTTTTAGTAAAAAAAAAATGGAAAGCAAGGGGAAAGAAAAGAAAAAAAATCTGCTTTCTGCACAAGGTTTCTCATAGTGTAACAATCTGTCGTAATCAGACAGCGTCCATGGAGTCAGAGCTCACTCCCATAACAATTTGGATAGAGAGATGTACTGTGTTGATTTGAAATATTTGCAATATTTGAGTTAACTCCTCCACCAACTGTCTCTTAAACATTTTTATCGTCACATATTCACATATATTCACTTGTAAAAGCAGCTGATCTTGCAATTGCCATTTCTTATTTCCCTTTCAGAAAACTATTATATCAGTTTAGGCAAAATTAATCTGTAGGAATTACAAAGCAGGGTACAAGCCTAAACCCCTTAAGTGTTGGTCATCCTTATTTGGATATGTGGCAAAATAACCTTGAGAAGCCAGACTTGGCTACGGTGATTCACGCTTTTGTTACATCTCGAATAGACTACTGCAACATGTTCTATGTGGGGTTGCCTTTGAAGACTGTTCGGAAGCTTCAAGTATTTATTTATTTATTTGCGGCATTTGTGTACCGCCCTTCAGGTTCAGGGGACTCAGGTTGGTTCACTGTGTTGGCAACAATTAGTTCAACAAGTAGTCCAATGGGCGGCAGCCAGGTTCCTACTTGGGTGCCAGTCTGCTACCAAGCACATTTCAAAGAGCTGGCTCTATCCTATAAATCCCTAGCCTATAAAGCCCAGCTTATCTGTCTGAGCATATCTCCCTATATGATCTATCTTGGAGGCTGAGATCTTCTGGGTAGGCCCTGCTCTCGGTCCCACCTTCTCAGTGGTGGCTCCTTGGCTGTGGAACTCCTGGTGTTCAGGAAACAACTGAAAACTTGGCTATGCAAGCAGGCATTTGGCAAGTTATAGTATAACTGAAGCAGCTAAATGAGATCTCTGGAACTGGTGCAATGTTTAATATGTTTTATATTCATGTTATGATTTGTCTTTGTATAGTTTTTAATGGTTTTAATTCATATTTATATGTTATTGATTTAGTTAGTTTTGTTATGTATTTCTTTTACATGTATGTTTGGCATTGAATTTTTGCCATTTTGAAATGTTGTACACCACTCTGAGTCCCCCCAGGGGTGAGAAGGGCGGTTTAGAAATGCAGTAAATAAATAAATAAATAAATAAATAAATAAATAAATAAATAAATAAATAAATAGTATTTTCTGCATATAATGGCATTAAAATGAGGGCTGGGGGGAAAACTCCAGGTTGGAAAACAAGGAAACCATATGGCTGAAATAAATTAAATGTAAGAGGTATTAATAGGCAGCCAGAGTGTACTCCCTTGCATTAAGTATATAAAAAGTTACAAGGTGAGACAATTCTCCAACAGCTTTTTGATAATTCGCATAAAGAATTACTCCGTGCAGTTGTCCATTTATCTGAGCAGGTTCTTGCCTCTATTCAGAATTGATATTTTTTGCCAAAAGTGGGGCAGGGTCTGCAAAAACAAAAGCTGGTCTAAGACCTATAAAAGCAGCAAAAAGCAAACAAAGTAAGGGAGGTGTGCATTTCTTAATTATTGTAGTAAAAACCAATAAGGAAGCTTTCTTGGAGCTGTGCATTTACTTCAGTGGGTTTTACTGAGCAGCATCCCAGTGGTTTATATCCCAAACACATCTGACTGCAAATAAAAACTAGGGATTCAACTACTAATGTCACAAACCTTTGTGTAGGATTACAATAACAGCTACAAGCAGCCCACCCTGATCAAAGATTATTACTTTGACTTCATGTATGGATTTAGATCAGATTGAATTAAGTTGGTTTAAGCTCAAACTGTGTTGATTTATATTTTTATGTTGTTTATAGTTCAAGAAATTACCAGAGGGCCCTATTCCTCCAACAACCCCCAAGTTTGCCTATGGCCGTGTTCCACTGGTGAAGGTAAATATATTCCATGTACATAGGATGGATGCTTGAGTTTTACAAAAGTTAGAAGTATTAATTTGCTTTGTCAGCAATCTGTAAACTTGGGAAAAGTTTGTGAGTTTTCTGGGGCTGGATTCTGTAGTTTTCTCAAGCTCATTAAGTTCTTCTTATGGGGAATGTTATAATGTACCATTAAAGAACACTATAGAAGTTACATTTCATGCAACAAAACCTGAGAAATCTCATTCTTAGAAAAAAGATATGCATTCAGATCTTTGAAGGAGAAGATGTGGCTGTAAGGTACCCAAATATTCTTATCTTACACAGTCACCCTCTTGGCTTATTATATACTAGCTGTACCCACCACGCGTTGCTGTGGCCAACCTTCTCTCCCTCTTTCTCTCCTTCTTTCTCTCCTTCCTTCACTCCCACTTTCCTTTCTTTCCTTATTTCCTTCCTTCTCTCCTTCCTTCTTTCTCTACCTCTTTCTTTCCTCCCCCTTTTTATTTTCTTTCCCCTTTCTCTCATTTCTTCCTTCTCTACCTTTCCTTCCTTCTTTAACTCTTTCTTCCATCCTTCCTTCTCTCTTCCCTTCTTTCCTTCCCTCCCTTTTTTTAATGATTCCCTCCTTCCTTCGCTCCCTCTTTCTTTCCTTTTTTCTGTCCTTTTCTCCTTCTTTCCTTCTCTACCTCTTTCTTTCCTTCCTCCTTTTTCTTTTCACYCCTCTTTCTCTCCTTTCTTCCATCTCTCTCTTTCCTTCCTTTGCTTTTCGCTTTCTTCCTTCTCTCTTTCCTTCTTTTATTCCCTCCCTCTTTTTCTGCTTCCTTCCCTCCCTCCCTCCCTCCCTCCCTCCCTCCCTCTTTTCTTCCTTTCCTTTTTTCTGTCCTTTTCTTTTTCCTTCCTTTTCTACCTCTTCCTTTACTTCCCCCTTTTTYRTTTCCTTTCGCTTTCTCTCCTTTCTTCCTTCTCCAATTCTTTCCTTCTTTCACTCTTTGCTTCCATGATTCCTTCTCTCTTTCCTTCTTTCTTTCCCTTCCTCTTTCTCTCCTTCCTTCCATCCATCCATCCTTTCTTTCTTTCTTTCTTTCTTTCTTTCTTTCTTTCTTTCTTTCTTTCTTTTTCTCTCTCTCTCCTTCCTTCCCTCCCTTTTTTCTGTATCGTCATTGAGCTTGTCATCATTTAACTTTTTGGGGTTTTAAAGTCTTTTCCACTGGTTTTTCTTTGGGGGGGGGCAGTTATGAGTGATGGTCACTTGTTGGTCTGTTAGGGGTGTAATGTCCAAATTTTGTGTCAATTCGTCCAGTGGTTTTTGAGTTATGTCAATCCCACAAA
Organism: Anolis sagrei ordinatus; assembly: GCF_025583915.1. NCBI lineage: Eukaryota > Metazoa > Chordata > Lepidosauria > Squamata > Anolidae > Anolis > Anolis sagrei. Next base: position 74,985,035 of record NW_026847660.1, read on the forward strand.
TGAACATTACATTTTTATTTATATAGATTTTTAGCAGCTCTTTTGAGAGCATATGAAAACAGCACCAATAGGTAGAATGGCTACATGTTTCCTTTTCCTGGCCTATACACTATACTACATTTTAGATAACAATACCAAAGAAGATTTTTTGGGGGGGGGGGAGGATATGATTATGATTTCAATGCATAAAAATTGTAGTGTAAGCAATCTTTACAGTCAATGACCAGAATTTGCAAATGTAAACATGAGTTTATACTGCATTTTCATTTTTAACATTCACAGTTTTAATAGTGAATGTATCGCCTGTCATTGCTGCATTGTAGGTGGGTGCAGTGAGGGACCTTCTCAAGGACTTGTCACCATCAGGACCAGTAAAATCCACCTACCCTTTACCATTTGTTCAACTGAAGCAGGTACGCATTAGAAGGTTTGGCTTATTATAAAAGTAATGGTAAAGATTTCCCCCTGACATTAAGTCTAGTCATGTCTGAGTCTGAGGGGTGGTCCTTATCTCCATTTCTAAGCCGAAGAGCTGACATTGTCCATAGAACCTCCAAGGTCATGTGGCCAGCATGACTTCATGGAGTGCTGTTACGTTCCTGCTGGTGGGGTACCTATTGATCTACTAACATTTGCATGTTTGCAAATTTCTTGGTTGGTAGAAGCTGGGGCTAACAGCAGGAGCTCACCCCACTCCCTAGATTCAGACCTCTGACCTTTCGGTCAGCAAGCTTGGCGCAAACATTCAATATGCACAAATGTGAACACTAGGGGAGTTTGGGGAAAATAGACCTTGACATTTGGGAGTTGTAGTTGCTGGGATATATAGTTCACCTGCAATCAAAGAGCATTCTGAACCCCACCAATGATAGAATCGGGCCAAACTTCCCACACAGAATCCCCATGGGCAACAGAAAATACTGTGTTTTCTGATGGTCTTTGGCGACCCCTCTGACACCTCCTCATGACCTCCCCCATGTTGAGAAATGGTTCTCTAAAAGGTGGCACATATTCCTTTCTATGCTGATACAGATGAACATAGCTATATGCATATTTAGTATAAACTGCTTATCTTCTGATATTAAACAGTATTCTTAAAACCCACATGTTTTTACTCTGTGGTGGATAAAAATGAGATACATTGGAATCAAAGTCAAGAACGTCTGTTCTTTATCTTGTAATCTGATTTTGACTTGTTTTGAATGAGTCACGTCTTTTTTCATGACTTTCCCCTTTCTTTTTTCTCCAAGTACTTTGGATATGTATTATACAGGACCAAGTTACCAAGAAACTGTACTGAGGAAGCTCCTCTATCATCAATATTTGATGGAATTCATGACCGTGCCTATGTCTCTGTGGACGGGGTAAGGGGTCAAGATGCCAGAAGTCTCAGTTTTCTTGTTGTGATAACTCCACTTACAGCTATTTTGTTCTGGTTGGTTTTTCTACTTTTCTTCATAGGAGATCAGCCATTTATACCCCATGGTGAGGGCCCTACCTGCTTTTATAACCATGATTAAATTCAAAAAATGGGAAAGCATTTGAATTCTTCCTAGGTCAGGAGTGAGAACTGTGGCCGGCTTGCTCAATATAACCCATGGAGGTTACCCATGCATTGGCTTGATCCTGTCTCATTTCCTCAAAGCCCTGCCTAGGCAAGCTTTTCCCCAGGTCAGTGCTGCAGAGAAATGGTGATGATAACAGTGGTTCTCAACCTGTGGATCCCCAGATGTTTTGGTCTTCCACTCTCAGAAATCCTCACAGCAGGTAAACTGGCTGGGATTTCTGGGAGTTGTAAGCCAAAACACCTGGGGACCCACAGGTTGAGAACCACTGTGATAGCGATTAGGTCTCAAATTCATGGTTGCTCTTTACTACAAAACCTATAGTACTGAGTTGAAGCATGTTGAAAGGATGATGCTTCCAACACAATGATTTGCCCCCTGACATCTTTTGGCAATCTGGGTTAGTCTCAAGGAAATCCACCCCTTAGATTTTTCTCGTCTTAAATCTGTGGCCAGGGCTGGAATAGGGGCAAGGTATTGTCCTAGTGATTCTGTTGTGCTTCAGAAGTGCATTTCAAAATTGCAACTTGACGAGTGCATATCCAAATATTCCTGCCACGTTGAGCTAGAGATCATCCCCATAACTGACTGATAATTCGGGTACGGTAAGGTAAGGGTTTTGCTCTGACATTGCCGTCGTGTCTGACTCTGGGGGTTGGTGCTCATCTCCATTTCTAAGCCAAAGAGCCAGCATTGTCCGTAAACACCACCAAGGTCATGTGGCGAGCATGACTGCATGGAGCACCGTTACCTTCCCACTGGAGTGGTACCTATTGATTTACTCACATTTGCATGTTTTTGAACTGCTAGGTTGGCAGAAGCTAGGGCTGAGAGTGGAAGCTCACACTGCTCCCCGGATTAGAACATGTGACCTTTCGGTCAACAAGTTTAGCAGCTCAGTGACTTTACCCACTGTGCCACTGCTGGCTCCTTAATTTAGAGGTGCTAACAATTTCTGAGATGCATTAGAAGGCATCAGAGACAGTCTATAGCCCTGATTCCCAACATGGAGCACACATCCCACAACATAACTCAATCATAACACCCTCAACATAACTCAAAAACCACTGGACGATTTGACACCAAATTTGGACACAATACACCTATCAGGCCAACAAGTGACCCTCACTCATTAAAACACTGAAAAACACAGCAGAAGAGATTTAAAAAGCAAATAACAAAAATTACATTACAACGCAGGCGCAAAACCACATATATATATACGCAAATACACATATATACACATATACACAAATATATACACACACATATACAATGCGTGGCAGGGGACAACATATATATATATGTGTGTGTGTGTACAAATGTGATTTTTTTATTTCTTATTATTCTGGAGGCCTCATATACAGTATATAAATATATACTGTGACATACACATTTTCAAAATTAAAATCAGAATGTGCATGGCGGTCAGCTGGTGAAAATAGAGAGAGGGAAGGCCCACTAATAGTGAGGAGTGAAGAGTGTATGGAGTTAACTAGAGTGTGCATGAGTACAGAAAATGGAAGACACTTTCATTCCAAACACCCTACTCCTCTCGGGGTTCTGTTAACATTACAAGCGAGACAAAATAGATAAACAATGTCTTTTTCTTATTGCATATGAATGTAACAAGAAATCTGTGAAAAAATCCAAAGCACAATTATTACTTTCATAGGTAAGTCAATATTTTTGTATGAATAAATAAATAAATTTCAGACGCAGGAAATTATTATCAAGGGACAAGATATTCCCACATATTCTCACTAAATAATGAGCAATGAAGTTGGACACTCAAGTTACCCTGAATTTGATGCGGATTACTAGGCATGTACATTTTGGCTGAACCTCAAGCTGTTTCTGCTGGCGAGATATTGGTAGACCCACATATCCATTTTCGCACACCTCCCGATAATGGGTGGATAGTTGGATAGCTGTTTTCAGTTCATAGCCTAAAAATGCGGCGAGATCCGGCCCATTGGCGGCAGTGGGGTACTTATGAGACTCCCCTTTCCATTCCCGGGAGCATTTCCTTTTTTCCTTCAAGGGAATCTCGGTGCCAGTGTCAGCAATGGGGTTAAAAAAGCACCCTGTTCAGCCTATTATGGAGGGAGGGGGGACCTCCCACAGGCTCCCCTTTCACATCCTTCATTAAGACCTGGATTAAAAGCATCAGTTAAGATTCAACTCTTTCTGCAATCCTTTCCTTTCTGTCTGTAGAGGAGACTGGGTTTAATGGTTCTTAAAGCTGTTTCTACTCTAGAGGAGAGGCGGTGCAGGCAGGTGCGTGATTTCTCTCCCGGGCCTGCAGCACGCCACTCGCTCTTTCTGAGACATTTTAGGGAGGCCCAGGGAAGGAAGAGCAATGTCTTGGAGCTATCCTACCTGGACTTCCTTAAAAAAACCCTCTCCTTTTTCTGCTGTGCCTGAAGTGGCAGCTTCAATCTCCTTTCTGCTTCAGGTTTAGTGCTTCCTTAAAGCTGTTTCTACTTTCTACTCTAGAGCAGAGGCAACCAGGTAGTAGTAGTTTCCAGAGAATGAGGGTTTTCTTTTTGTTTGCTGGGATTTATCATCATCATCATCACCATCATCATCATCATCATCTTTTAGAAGTATTTGAAGGAGAAGAAGGGAAGGAGAAAAAAAGCTAAAAGGGGGACTCTCCCAAGCCCTCAAACCCACTCGAGCACCCCACTCACCCATCCCGCATGTCTCCAACTTCCAGTCAATCCCACTAAATAAAAAGAATGAAGAAACTAAAGGAAAATCAAAAAGATTTAGCTGTGATGCTAAATAGGGAAGAAGGAGCCAAAATTGGCCACCACGTGGTCCTATTACAGACAGGAATCTGTGATGGCTGGGCCCTTGCCGTTACAGGCACCCAAACAAACCGAAGAAGCTGGATTGGCTGAAGGGAAACTGCTAAAATGGATCCACGCTCAAGCCTACAGATTACTCAAATCAATTCATTCTTTTTTCACTTTCATACATGCCATGCTCTTTGGAATCTTGTTTAGACCAAGTTAATTCCTACACATGAATAGGAGTTCATGTTTTCAATAATAAGAATTATGTGTCACTGGGGGGTGGAGGTAAGGATCAGAATTTTAGAGATGCTCAGGTGGGCCATGACCAAAAAAAGATTGGGAATCACTGGTCTATAGTTTCAAGTTCAAGCGGCTTATCATTTTCTCACAGTGCTTCTGTGGTATTCAAAGCAGATAAGAAATGCCATGTTGGTGATTCCTTTCCATTGCCCCTCATAGAGAAGGCAAATCTTGAGGAGGGGAAATCTTGACTCTTGTATCAGAAGATCGCAGATAAAGGGAGTTATTTAGGGAAAATCCAAAAAGCAATAGACTATTATGTACACTTTACATAATACGTAGTGTCTGCCAGCAGATCAGGGGCGATTGAATCTGCTATCCATCTTGTGATTCATGTTTTTGTGATTCTGTTTGTTAGGTTCACTTTCCCCCTCTGTTTCAACTGTATTTTGTACTTCCTTTCTAAAAAGAAAGATAAGAGCACCAAGACAGTCATACATTGCTTTCATTACCTGTTTGACTATACCTGTCAAATGTATCAGTTTGATTCAGCCACTTAACTTCCTGAATTTAGTGGGTGGGGAAACTCATATTTTGCCAAAACAAGTTGTTTGGTTTCCACAGCTAAAAACATGAAGATGTTGGACTTCTCAAATGAGTATTATAGTGTGCACTTCTTTCAGACTGCGAGCTGTCCGTGTTTGGTTGGAAGTAAAGTTATTATTAAATCACTATTTTATTAAGTACAGATAACCAAACAATAGAAATGTGCAATGCACCTAAAGCACCTTGTGTTCTACATCCTGGTTCAAATTCTGATGTTAAGTGTTGATTTTAATGCAGGTTCCTCAGGGAATTCTTGAAAGAAGCGGTCAAAAACAGCTGAATATAACAGGGAATGCTGGAGCAGATTTGGATTTGTTGGTGGAAAACATGGGCCGGGTAAATTTTGGAAGATTCAACAATGACTTCAAGGTATATCTTCACCTGTCAGTAACTTCCCCAGAGATGTGTGCTTGCAACATCTCCAGTCACAGAGAAAAGAAGGCAACTTTTGAGAGAAATTGTAGGCGCTTAACTCAGCGTCTACAATTTCTCTCRGAAGTTACCTTCTTTTCTCTGTAACTGGAGATGTTGCAAGGACACATCCAACAGCATTCAACTGTTTTGCACTGTTTTGCACGCTGAGTTTGGAAAYTCAGCAGTCCCCAAACTATGTTTCATGGCACTCTAGGGTTCCACAAAAGCATCATAGGGGTTCCACRAAGAATCTTTATAATCTTTTAAAAAACTTTTGTAAAAGTCCATGTAAGTTGGATTTCTTTTATTTACAAACATACTAACCTTGGGAAACCATTCCAAACCTACTAACCTTCCAAAACTTGGGAAGACAAACTTGGCCACAGTAGTCCAAGCTCTGGTTACATCCCGAATAGGCAACTGCAACACGCTCTATGTGGGGTTGCCTTTGAAGACTGTTCAGAAGCTTCAAATGATCCAACCGGCAGCAGCCAGATTGCTCACCGAAGTGGCGTACAGGGAGCATACAACTTCCCTGTTATGTCATCTCCACTGGCTGCCAGTCTGCTACCAAACACAATTCAAGGTGCTGTCTTTAACCTATAAAGTCCTAAATGGTTCTGGTCCAGCTTACCTGTCCAAACGTATCACCTTCTATGATCCACCTCAGAGGCTAAGATAGTCAGGGGAGGCCCTGCTCTTGGTCCCACCCCCCTCGCAAGCCCAACTAGTGGGGATGAGAGACAGGGAGCCTAACCCCGGAGCCATGTTTTTAGTTTTTTCCCAAAGGCCAGGAGGGAGGGGGCTGATTTAATTTCACTGGAGAGGGAGTTCCACAGACAAGGGGCCACCTTCTTAGTGGTGGCCCCTTGTCTGTGGAACTCCCTCTCCAGTTAAATTAAATCGGCCCCTTCCCTCCTGACCTTCAGAAAAAAAACTAAAAACATGGCTCTGGGGTCAGACTTTTGGTCAATAATGGGACCAGTGCAATCAGAAACTATAAATTAATATAATGATGACCCAGACTGGCCCTGGAATATGACCAGGATTATTTTATTTTAATTGTTGTTTAAATGTTATTTTTAATTGGTTGGTTTTAATGTTTTTGTTTATTCATTGATGTATGTATACATGCAGCATTGAATTGTTGCCTTTGTAAGGCCACCTTGAGTCCCCTTCGGGGTTGAAAAAGGCGGGATACAAGTATGATAAATAAATAAATAATACTATATTATATAAACACCTATGCAATAGGAATAGATGAAAGAAGAATTTTGTGGGTTCGCAGTGCTTATGTACAGAATTAGGGAAAATCAGGGACATGACCAAAAAGGTTTTGGAACTAGTAAAGAAATGTGCCCTACTAATATTCATTTAATGCAGACAGACCTCAGCTCCACAAATCACACCCACCTCTGGTAAATAAATTAATAATAATAATAATAATAATAATAATAATAATAATAATTTATATATAAACTATCCTCTCTCCCCAGGGGAACTCAGTGCAGGAAGAATGTGCAGTGAGTGCTTAGCAGCATATACTTGCATGGTTTGGCTACACTTCAACATGAACATGTAGCATTGTATGTTTTATGTATTTTTGCGTTCAAAACAATCATCTTTTATCTTGTATGAGAAGCTGTATCAAACCATGCTTTCCTTTGGAGGTGGAGCATTTCTTTAGCTGGTGCAAGTTTTACTGTGAACCTTCTAATGCAGAGGCCTCCCTCAACACCCTTCTGTATGTACATAAATCTTGAGAGTAAGCCATGGTTAGCTGATTTCTGTGATCAGCTAATTTCTGCGTCCTTCCCTCCAATTCTAATCATTATAACACTCCTTTTGTTACCACTCCTTTTGTGGAATAATTCTAATTTGGGTGGGAGATGTAATAATTTTCTTCTCTTAAGAATATTATGAGTTCACATTGCCTCTGATGCTCTACATTTCAGTAAATGGTGAGGCTTATGCTGTACCCACAACTCACCTTAGCATCAGTTAACATAGGATCAGTTGTGTGCTTATGTGGCATTATGGAGAATGGCAATGGGGAAACTCTGGCCTCCTGTATATTTCAGGTGATAATTTCTAGTGATTTCTCTTGTTAGCCATGCTTGGTGGTGTGATGACAATTGTCAGTGAAAATATCTGTATGGCTATCGGTAACCCGGCCTCATGTAGAAAAACATTTGCCTAGACTGGCTGTCTATGGATGGGGTCTTGAGGAGCCATTAGCCATAATTGTAATCTGGTGGCAGGACTCTCACCAGTAAACCACAGAAATGATTACTAGATGTCACTGGCTGAATTGTGTTCAACCTGGCTTTCCAAGGGGGTTGTTTGTTTATCTGCAAGGTGTGTTGTCACAGTACCGTAACCACCGGAGGAATGTGATTGAAAAAGTAAGTCTAGGTGAATTAGTCTTTCTGTAAGATCACTGGGGTTTTAAAAAGTTGCAGCTTAATAATTATTATCCAATATATGAAAGCCACCTTAATTAATCATAGGGGTTTTTTTTGGCGGCGGGGGGAGCGGGGAGGTGTTGAGCTTTCAAAAATGTGGAGGTTTTCCACAGGATGTGGAAACTTTTTTCATGTGAAGCATAGCGCATCAAAGCGTTCAAAGGTGAGATCAGTATCCTTGATTAATTTTATCAAACAAAAGATCTCTGAAAAAGGAGCTTCAAAAATTGTGGGCCCAGGTATTAAGCTGCCGGCTTTGTCACGTGAGCAAAGATCTGCTTAGATCTACGAAGGCATCTTCATATGTTAATACTGACATGCCTGCTTGTTCTTCAGATAAAAAACATGGCAGTTTAAATGTCCGTGTTTCAGATTTAAGACTTTGAAATAGGCTCATATAATCACGGCTTGCAAAAAAACAAAAACAAAAACAAAACCCAACTAAAATCTTGCCAGGGTGGCTTTTTATATTTCCTGTTCTTGTTAAATGTGGAAAAAACTGAGATATTTAATGACAAATAGATCTTATACTTTTCTTGCCACCAAATAATAACTCCTGTCAGTTACGTTTTTATGAACATACTAGCCGTCCTCTGCCACGCGTTGCTGTGGCCCACATGAGGATTCTGTGCGGGAGGTTTGGCCCAATTCTATCATTGGTGGGGTTCAGAATGCTCTGTGATTGTAGGTGAACTATAAATGTTCCCCCAACTCCACCAGTGTTCACATTTGGGCATATTGAGTATTCGTGTAGTTTGGTCCAGTCCCATCATTGTTTGAGTCCACAGTTATCTCTGGATGTAGGTGAACTACAACTCCAAAACAAAGGGCACTGCCCACCAAACCCTTCCAGTATTTTCTGTTGGTCATGGGAGAACTGTGTGCCAAGTTTGGTTCAATTCCATCGTTGATGAGGTTCAGAATGCTCTTTGATTGTAGGTGAACTATAAATCCCAGCAACTACAACTCCCAAATGACAAAATCAATTTTTTTGAGTGAAGGACATACATTGGGTTGTTAGGTGTCTTGTGTCCAAATTTGGTGTCAATTCGTCCAGTGGTTTTTGAGTTCTGTTAATCCCACAAACTAACATTACATTTTTATTTATATAGATTTGAAAAGCATATCAGTTTTCTCTACATAAGAACTTGAGTAGTTGATCTTAATCTTGTAGATCAGTGGTTCTCAATCTTCCTACTGCCGCGATCCCTCAATACACTTCGCCATGTTGTGCTGACCCCCAACCATAACATTATTTTCGTTGCTACTTCATAACTGTAATTTTGCTACTGTTATGAATTGTACTGTAAATATCTGATATTCAGGATGTATTTTCATTCACTGGATGAAATTTGGCACAAATACCTGATTTGCCCAAATTTGAATATTGGTGAGGTTGGGGAGTGGGATTGATTTTGTAATTTGGAAGTTGCAGTTGCTGGGATTTATAGTTCACCTACAATCAAAGAGCATTCTGAACTCCAACAATGGAATTGAGACAAAAAATTTCCACATAGAACCTCCATGACCAATAGAAAATACTGAAGGGATTTGGGAGGAATTGACAGTGATTTAGGGGAGATGTCGTTCATGTACCTCTGGAAAGTACTGTGAACCCAAACAGTGATGGATCTGGAGAAAATTTGGCACAAATACCTGATACACAGACATTTGAATACTGGTGGGGTTGGGGGGGATTGATTTTGTCATTTGGGCATTGTAGTTGCTAGGATTTATAGTTAACCTACAATCAAAGAGTACTCTGAACCTAGCCCACAATGGATCTGCACCAAATTTGGCACACTACCTACATGGCCAACATTGGGAATGCGAGGGGATGGGAGGGGCTGTTTTTGAATTCTGGGAGTTGCAGTTCACCAACACTCAGAGAGCACTCTGTCCCAAACTGGCAATAAAGGAGGAAAAGAGCAGGCAGAGAGATTTTCAGCCTTATATGCCAAAAGGGTTCCTAAGACCATTAGAAACAGTATGTTTCTGATGGTCTTTGGCGACCCCTATGAAACCTCCCTCGAGACCCCCCTCAGGGGTCCAGACCCCTAGGTTGAGAAATGCTATTGTAGATGATATTGCAAAAACAATTATTTTCTAGCCGATCATTTATTTACTTGGTGTTCATTATTCTAAAGGTGTTCAATATTGTCATCCTGTAATAATACCAGCCAGCATAGTCTCCAATTACTCACTTATTCTCTATGGCCCCAAATGATATGTTTTTTAAAATATATTCAAGTCCCTAAGAGCTTAATTGACAGGAGTGGTTGTTTGGTGGCAAGAAATAAGATGTATTTGTCATTAAATATCTCAATTTCTGCAAATACCAGTTTGGGTGTCCTCCTGGACTCATCACTGATGCTTGAAGCTCAGGCGTTGGCGGTGGCTGGGAGGGCCTTTGCACAATTAAGACTTGTGTGCCAACTGTGACCATACATCATGAAGGCGGATCTGGCCAGGGTGGTCCATGCCTTAGTCACCTCCAGATTGGATTACTGTAATGCACTCTACATGGGGCTACCCTTGAAAACGGCCTGGAAATTTCAATTGGTCCAACGAGCGGCGGCCAGGTTGTTAACTGGTGTTCCTTACAGGGAGCGGTCAACCCTCCTCTTTAAGGAGCTCCATTGGCTGCTGTTCATTTTCTGGTCCCAATTCAAGGTGCAGGTGCTTACCTACAAAGCCCTAAATGGTTTGGGACCCGCCTACCTGCGTGACTGCATCACTGTGTATGAACCTACACAATCTCTTTGATCATCTGCAGAGGCCCTGCTCTCGCTCCCGCCTCTATCGCAAGCGTGACTGGTGGGGACGAGGGACAGAGCCTTCTCGGTGGTGGCCCCTCGACTCTGGAACTCACTCCCCAGGGACGTCAGACATGCCCCAACTTTAGGAGGAGCCTGAAAATGTGTTTTTTTCCAGTGTGCCTTCCCAGAATAAGGAAACTCCCAGCAATATGTCCCTAAATGCACTTTTTAGTGATCTAGGATTGTCTACATGCACTATCCCTCTCCAAAATTTCTATCCTGTTTATATGTCACCTGGTCACGCCCAGTATTATTTTTTAAATTTTTAATTAGTACATTGGCTCTGCCATAGGTTTTTAAACGCCGCTGTGTTATTGTTAATGTTTATTGCTATTTTCTGTTTACGAGTTTATTTATTGTTTGTATTACTATTGCTATTGTTTTTGTTGTTGTATTGTGGGCTCGGCCTCATGTAAGCCGCACCGAGTCCCTTGGGGAGATGGTAGCGGGGTACAAATAAAGTATTATTATTATTATTATTATTATTATTATTATTATTATTATAAATAGCAAATTCAGAAATGCAATGCTTGAGGACACGATCATCACATATTCAATGTAAAGCAGGTTTCGACAAGACAAATTCCTTCTGAATAAAGTGAGCTCTTCTGTAAATTCCATTTGTGTTAATTTGGTTTTATACCAAAACATAATTAACATCTTTTCATTTTTTTTAATTTTCTGATTTTCTGTCTGTATTTATGCAATTATGATAAATCTGTTTGCAGGGCCTGGTTTATAATGTTACTCTTGGTGACGAAATACTCACTGACTGGGAAATATATCCATTGGACATTGACCGTGCAGTAGCTGAAGGCCTGGAGAATGGCACGTCTGGAGGGAATGCGTCAAGCTATGAAGTGCCTGCTTTTTATATTGGTAGCTTTTCCATTCCTGGTGGAATCCCTGACTTGCCACAAGACACCTACTTAACATTTCCTGGTTGGACGAAGGTGAAGTTATTTTTTATGAAAAGTACAGTTATTTTGCATTGATATTTCTTGTACTTAAATAGAGACTGAGTGCAAAACTGCTCAGTTGGAGATTACTCATAGCTTTGGTTCAGTTGTCTGCAAACTTAGTCATACAAACAATCTCATTGTCTTTAACACTGATGGAATGACTAAATCATTACGAGACGTACAGTTGGAGAAGAACAAGAAACAGGTTGTCTCATCACACAAATTGCAATGATCTCGTGTGCTTTGTGGGGATTCAATACTAAGCACACGAGATAGTTACAATTTTATTTCCTGTTTCTCGTCTCCTCTCAGTAGGAGAGAGAGTATTTTTTTTTAAATTCCTTAAAATTGGTGGATGGGTGGATCTTTTTGACAAATAGCAGGAATGGTGCCCTGCTCCTCTTCTCTCACTGTGGAGAAATTCCAGACGGTAACTCTTTTGTTTTTGTTTTTTTAATTTAAAAATTAGGGCAAAACTTTAAAAATTAGCTGCCAAAGGTTTTCATGGCCAGAATCACTGGTTTGTTGTGAGTTTTCTGGGCTGTATTCACACTTGCCTCCAACAGACAAGAGTTCTTTCTCCCACCCTGGACATTCCACAGATATATAAATCTCACTTGCCTTATTTCCAACTTACCTCACAACCTCTGAGGATGCCTGCTATAGGTGTGGGTGAAATGTCAGGAGAGAATGCTTCAGGAACATGGCTATACAGCCCGGAAAATTCACAGCAACCTTTTAAAAATTCCATAAAAACAAGTGGATGTGCGAATCTTTCTGAAACATGTAGGTAAGGATGCTCTGGTTATGCTGTGTCATTGCAGAGAAATTCAAGCTCATGTATTCATAGCTTAAAAAAATTAGTAAAAGCTTCAAAAATATCCCAAAAATCATTAGATGTGCAAAATCATCTGAAACTTGGGGGACTTAGAGTGGTACATGTGTGTCACAATCCTAGCAAGTTTCATCCCAATAGCCCTAAAACTGAGGGAGGGAGGAGCCCCATTAGTGTCCCCATTGTCATGAATGGGTGAATAACATAATGAAAAACTAATGAAATTTTTGGAACTCCATAATAGATCTGACAAGGATCCCTTATTGATGTTTTTCAAAACCCTTTAGAATCAAAATGGGGATGGCATAAATTTTGTTAAGACAATCAAAGCAGGTTTTTTTTTAGTCATGCACACATCTAGTACATAGCAATGATAACCTTTTTAATCTCCAGAATTATTGAATCCCTTCTAAAGTCATCTAAGTTGTCAAACGCTTTCCTTGCTGGAATAACTGAGTTACTGTGAGTTTTCCAGACTGTATGGCCATGTTCCAGAAGCATTATCTCCTTACGTTTCACCCACATCTATGGCAGGCATCCTCAGAGGATGTGAGGTCTGTTGGAAACTAGGAAAGTGAGGATTGTATATCTGTTGAGTGTTCAGGGTAAGAGAAAGAACTCTTGTCTGTTTGAAACAGGTGTGAATGTTGATCAGCACTGAAAAGCCTTGCAGTTTCAAAGCCTGGCTGCTTCCTGCCTGGGGGAATCCTTTGTTGGGAGGTATGAGCTGGCTCTGCAGGAGTCTACCCTATACCATGAAGCAGTGGACAAGTCTACATAGGGATCACCAAATGCAGCACCCAAACACGAATCAAGGAACATGAAAACCACTGCAGATTAATTCAACCAGAGAAGTCAGCCATAGCAGAGCACCTGATGAACCAACCTGGACACAGCATATTATTTAAGAACACAGAAATGCTGGACCACTCTCACAACCACCATGTCAGACTACACAGAGAAGCCATTGAAATCCACAAGCATGTGGACAATTTCAACAAAAAGGAAACAATGAAAATGAACAAAATCTGGCTACCAGTAATAAAAAAAACTCTAAAATCAGGACAGAATATTTAATAGAACAGCACTCAGGAAACAGGGGAATTCAAGACAAAAAACAATAAGGGCCAAAACTGTCCAAAACTGCAAGTTGCTTCTGATGTGAGAGAATTGGCTGTCTGCAAGGACATTACCCAGGGGACGCCCGGATGTTTTACTATCCTGTTCACATGAGAAGTTGGAGCTGACAGACAGGAGTTCACCCAGCTTCCCAGATTTGAACCACCGACTTTTCAGTCAGCAATTCTGCTGACAGAAGGGTTTAACCCACTGGTCCACCGGGGCCTGTATCAGGGCCATTTGGCCTAGTTTCCAACAAGACCTCACAATCTCTGAGGATGCCTGCCATAGATGTGGGTGAAATGTAAGGAGAGAATGCTTCTGGAACATAGCCATACAGCCCAGAAAACTCACAGTAACAGATCTCACAACCTCTGAGGATGCCTGCCATAGATGTGAGCGAAATGTCAGGAGAGAATGTTTCTGGAACATGGTTATACTGCCCAGAAAACTCACATCAACACAATGACCTAAGTTGTTGCCACCAACATTTCCTGTAGGAGGACATTTCATAGTTCTAACTGTGGATTGTGTGAAAATGCTTTCCCTTGTCTGTGTCATATCTCCCACCATTCATAATCTTCGAAGGACTCCAGGTTCTAGTACTAAGAGAAAGTATGTAGTAATATGGAATACTTTTACTTTTTGATTTGTATGTTTTCATATTTTACATTGAACTAGCTTTTGTGTGCTGCCCCACTTGCAGAGAATGCAGGATGTATTTGCAGCTGAATAGCTGAAGCATTACTATAAAGATCAAACGAAAAAGGGCTCCTCTTCCTCCTGCAGAAGAGAGAGTAGTAAGATGTTCAAACTTTGCCAAAGCCACAGGTAGAGATTATTTTGATAAGGTTGTTTCTGAGGTTGAGGCTTTAGAAACACCTTGTGGAAAACAACTGATATTATCGCTGTCCAAAACTGCATGCAGCAAACTAAATTGCCTTAAGACAAATAAATGTTTAGATAGGGCGTTTCCAAAAACGTTTAAATATGAACCAAAATATAATTTTGAGTTACAGCATAAATTATTACATGGCACTCACAAATTGCCATCGCCTCAATTACTGCATGGTTTTATCAACATTTATAACTGTGGGCCCTTCCAGGCAGCCCTATGGATCTGATCCCAGGTTTTCTGCTTTAAACTGAGTTATATGAGTCCACACTGCCAAATAATGTGGGATCAGATCCTGGGATATAGGCCCATCAGGAAGGGCCCTAAAAGACATAACTTGATCAGTGAATTGAATTCTTCAGTTGTGTCATCAAGAATGTCTCCTGGTTTTGCTTCCCACATCATGTCTTATGTAGACAGATACCAGAGCACACAATACTTTTCAGTCCATCCCTGTCTAAGGACAGAACTTAGAAAAGCTACTTTTTAAAATTACAGCTCCTATACTCCTTTAGTAAGCATGGTGTCCATGGCAGCATGGAGATTCTGGGAGCCGTAGTACAAAAACAAACTTTTCCAGGAGTTGCACCATATTGAAAGCATTGTAGTCATCTGATCAGAGATTTACTTTTAACTTGTGTACGTGCTTCTGGGATTTGAGTGTCCAACTACCTCTGGAGCAGGGCCACATCAACCTTATGGTTGCCTTCAAAGGTCTGGTTGTAATTATAAGACTGTAACTCTGTTGCTCTGACACTGAAAGCCTTGCGGGCCACATAAAATAATGAGGTGAGCCAGATTCAGTCTGTGGGCCCTGCATTTGTGCCCTAGTTTACCTTTTATTTGACCAACTTTTGGCTTTGTTTGGATTTGACTACTCTGGCAGAAATTTTAGAAGGCATGAAAGAAAAAAACTTGATGAAAAGGTTGGATAATATTGCCATATCCCTAACTCAATACATTGAAGAAAGAAATGGGTAGGAGGAAGTACTTGGAGATGCCTACTAAAGTCAAAACGTGGCATTAATCCCTAAAAGCATGTTGGAACAGTATAGTTTTTACTAGATGCCCAAAGGCCAATAATAAGGGAGCCACCCTAACATTGATAGGACATTATTTCCAAAATGACAGTGCAGCTACAGAATAAGTTCCTGCCTAATGAAGCTTCTCCTTTTCCTTGCTCTTCTTATTGGCTTAAGAAAAATAAAGGTCTATAGTTTTTGTCTCCAGCGGGTAAACTTTTGATCACTAATTGTGAATGTAAAGCCTGGTTTAAGGAGCTGAAAGGGGCGAAACTATTCTGTTAACGTGTCTTACAACTATTTTTTTATGCCGCAATTGGGTCACTACTATCTATATAAATAAAAATGTAATGTTAGTTTGTGGGATTAACATAACTCAAAAACCACTGGATGAATTGATACCAAATTTGGTCACAATACACCTATCAGGCTGACGAGTGACCATCACTCAAAAAAACAAATAAAAAATAACACACAGTGGAAAGGACTTTAAAACCCAAAAACCCTAAAAGACATTACAGCGCATGTGCAAAAATGACTCCCTGCAAGGCTCCCTTCCCGCTGATGCCCAGGCAAGAGGTAGAGAAGGAAGAAAGGATAGGAAAAAAAAGGGAAGGAAGGAAAGAGGGATGGAAGAAAGGAGAGAAAGAAAGAGGGAGGCAAAGAAAGAAGGAAGGAAAGAGAGATGGAAGGATGGATGCAAAGAGCGATGGAAGGAAGGAAGGAAAGAGGTAGAGAATGAAGGAAGAAGAAAAAGAAGGGAAATAAAAGGGGGAAGGAAGGAAAGAGGTAGAGAATGAAGGAAGGAGAGAAGGAAAGAAAAAGAAGGAAGGAAGGAAGGAAGGAAGGAAGGAAGGAAGGAAGGAAGGAAGGAAGGAAGGAAGGAGGGAGGGAGGGAAGGTTGGCCACAGCAATGTGTGGCGGGTACAGCTAGTATAGAATATAAGAGCCAGTGTGATGTATGGGATTGCAATTTGGGAGATCCATGTTCTAGTCCTCACCAAAACAGCAAGACCAGGACTAGTAATACATTTCAGCCTGATAAACCTCACAGGATGGTTGCAATGTGGAAATCTGGAAGAGGATACCCCCATGCACTGCCTGGCAATCTTTGGCAGAAAGGCGTGGTAGAAAAGGAACATAATACGTGAATAATTTTGAATTAAGAATTTCATAAAATTTTGAAATAGGTTAAACATCTAAAATGTATTTCCTTCTAATGGTTCTTTCTTTGCAGGGACAAGTCTGGATCAATGGCTTTAACCTGGGACGCTACTGGCCAGTCCGTGGCCCTCAGCTAACACTGTTTGTTCCAAGCAACATTCTTGTTGCGTCGGCTCCAAACAATATCACAGTTTTGGAACTGGAGGAGTCCCCACACGCCAGCCAGAAATATCTGGTTGAGTTTGTAGACAAGCCTGTTCTCAACGCATCTCTTCACTATGACAGTAGCACTGAGAAGCTGTTCACTAGAGAATTATGGATGAATTATGTATGATTATGCTGCAGTACCTCTATATATCTCATTTTTTATTCGATAGACTCTTCTCGTTTTTTTTTACACTCACAGTTGGGATCAGATGGTATCAGTGTTTTCAAAATTAAGTGTGGAGAATTTATCAAATCAGTGTAATGTATCAACTAGTATTATCTATCTTCGATGAAATTTTCTATGAAATATTTGTGTTTGTAATGAGCAAGAAAAGAATATGATTTCCTGAGTGCCAATTAGTTTTCAGCAAAACCATTAAATGAATAGCAGTCTGTTAAAGAGAATCGACTTCTATTTCAGCTTAACTCTGTATTCCTCTTTTTCCGGGTGCTTTCATATTCAGGCCCAGATTGTGAAGATTTATAGCTTGATGGAAGATGTTAAAGTCTGAACAGCTTTTAGTGCATGAAAATTCAGTAAATATTTAAGTCACCAGCTTGTTTAAATCTCAGGGACAAAGGAAGCAGCCAAACTAGCCGTGACGCTAGCAATTTGGCTGCTCACTTCGCAGCGAATCCCACTGTTTGTTCATTCTGTTGTTTACAGGATTGGGCAGGTGGACAAGAGCTACCTGACTGCTCACTAATCTGTAAAGCAGGCCATTGCCTTGCTGTATGAGCAACTAACAGCTTACACAAGGGGCTATTGAACACCTCTTTACAAAAAGTTCTAAAAACAGCAGCCGCCAAAAGCATTTTAACCTACGAGCCATTAAAGAAGCCATTTTAACAGCTGTAAAAATGACATTTCAACTAGTTTGGAAATTTTTGTCATATTTTAAAAGAATTGTCCTTTGTGGCCTTCTATTGTCTGGAAATGAATGCAAAATTGCAACCATTGCAGTATAACGTATGTGAAAACATTCCTTCAATGCAGTGGTTTTCAACCTGTGGATCCCCAGGTGTTTTGGCCTACAACAGTTTACCAGCTGTTGGGATTTCTGGGAGTTGAAGGCCAAAATATCTGGGGACCTACAGGTTGAGAACCACTGCTTTAATGGATGCTAATTTGAAAGTGATTGTGTGGATCTGTTATCATCCTTTGATAGCATCTTTGGCCATGCTTTGAGAATCCTAAATCATAGAATGCAATGTAATGATCTCCCTCTCTCTCCTTCTCTCCCTCTCTTTTCTCTCTCTCTCTCTTTCTGCTTATTCAGTACTGTGATTTGAAGAAGAGAGATTATTCTTCTCTTCTTCTAGAGGCTTATATGTAATGGATGTCTGGAAAAGATATAATTTTGACAGATTTTGGATCTAATGCTGCATGTATGCACAGCGTTAGACTCCAATGCTCTTTGATTCATAGAGTGGGCTTGGTGTTTGCCATAGTTTGGCTCCAGAGTTCCTTGTGGATACCAAAGCCTGTGGATATTAGAGTCCCATTATATATGGTATAGTAAAATGGCATCCCTTATCTAAAACTGCAAAATTAAGGTTTGTTTTTAGGATTTTTAAATAATTTAATCCATGGATGATTGAATCTATGGATGCAGAATCTATGGATTTATTTATTTTTTTTTTGTCGTGTCAGGAGCGACCTGAGAAACTGCAAGTCCCTTCTGGTGTGAAAGAATTGGCCGTCTGCAAGGACGTTGCCCAGGGGACGCCCGGATGATTTGATGTTTTATCATCCTTGTGGGAGGCTTCTCTCATGTCCACGCATGAGGAGCTGGAGCTGATAGGGGGAGCCCATCCGCCTCTCCTCAGATTTGAACCTGCGACCTGTCGGTCTTAACCCACTGCGCCACTGGGGGCTCCAAATCTATGGATATGAAGGACCCACTGTATATTGTTTGATACTTCATCCTTTTGTCAAGGAGCTCATGGAAGCTAACTGGTGTTTACATTATCTTAATCTTTGAATACTGTGATGGAAGAATTGCTCAGAATTACTTAGCTTTTCATACTTTGCACAAAGGCAGGGGAACTCCTTTCTGTCAAGACCTAAAGTTCCTCATTGGCAATCCATGAAGGCTCACCTTGGAGGTCATAACTTTGCATAGAACTATTTTTGTCATTCATTCCTTTTCCCCCAGCTTTCCATTCCTTCTTTTCCCTTTGTTCGTCTCTCCTCCCATTAACACAGGTCAGAACAGGCGACTTGCAGAGTGTTTCCCCTTCATTTCTGTCCTCTCTCTGATTTTTATAGTCTCCCCTTACCCTGGAATCTCCCTCACTCTGCAAGCAACCTAAATGCAATGCTTCTATCTCCATGATTCCCAGAAAGTGGACCTGAGAGTCTGCAGTGTCTGGAGGACTACACAAGATTAGGATGGAGGGCTTTTGCAGCCTCAGATTCCCTGCCATTATTATATGCAATAACTCAGACACACTGTTCCACTAGGGCCAGCCATAGTAAACACAATATTTGAAGGGTGAATTGCATCCTCAAAATTAGAGGAACACGTTTTAGGTAGGGTTAGCCACTATTTGTCTGCAAGGCTACGGATGTAATTGAACTTCTGGATACATTTTGAGATAGATCTAAACTGCAGACTTGAACCCAGGTGCCAATGTTATAATTGAATCACATTAGGGAACCTGTGCCTTAACTGCACTTGCTTTATGAATGAAAGAGACAAAGTTTAATCCATGTCCTCTGCAAGGGAGGTCTAGAAAAAAATTGTGCCTGAACATCTTAAGATTCATAATCACTGTATACATTGTTGAGCTAGATGGACCAATGGAATAAAGCTACTTTTTCTGTCACTTACAAGTATTGTGTTCTGAGTTGGTATGAAAACACTGTCTGTAATATTTGGTCTGGAATAATTATATCACCTATACAAGATAAGATTGGATGTTTCTGCTTTATGGAAACTTGTTATCAGAGAGCTTGTGATTTATTACTCTACTGTGAACCCAGCCTGATGGATTGATTTCAATGAATGTTGTTATATTTTGTCATCTAGTCGGCTTTAGTTTGTGGCACCCCTATGAATGAGAGACCTATATGACATGAAATCAAAGAATTGAATATTAACATATTCTCTGATTCATGTTTGTGGATAATTTGGCTAAACAATAAATGGCAACATTGTGATTATAAAAAGATGAACTGCAAAGATTTAATGGATATGGATCAAGAGGTTGCTTTGATTGAAAAAATGTTTCTTGAACTCTGAACAGACTCATTTTAAGTGCATTCTGGTGCATTTCTCCATTTGCACTCTTGCCTTTCAGATCAGATTTGTGATTTACGAGGGTTGAATGGAAAGTAATGCCTCCACCTTTGTTAACTCCTCAACAGATGGCAGTACTGGCATGTGGCAGGTACTGGCTTGTTCAGTAGACTCTCCTCTACAGTTCCATTTTGCGGGAAGCCTTAGCATTGAACGGTTGTGTTGTTAAAGTGCAAAGTATGGAACCCTGCGCAGACGGTCGGTGGTAGTTAAAGAGCACATTCTAAGGATTATTTCCGCATTTGATTTATTAAAATATTCCCATCCAAACCCAAGTAACGAAGGTGGAGGCATTACTTTTCATTCAGCTCTCGTACTTTTCCCACTTCACACCAGTTGGAGCAGTGCGCACTGGCTAGACAGTTGCTTAGCCTTTCAGCACTCCTGTAGTTTTTATTGCTCTGGGAGTGGACATTGGGTCTGAAAGGAAGCCCACTAATCTCTCTGTTATGGGACAGACTCCATCTGGTTTGTAGGTGTATGTACTTAAGACTGGTGCTGGATCCACACTGCCATATAATTCAGTTTCAGAATGCAGGTTAACTGCTTTGAGTGTACACTGCCATATCATTCAGTTCAATTTACGTAATCTGCATTCAGAAACTTGATTATATGGCAGTTTAGATGGCGCCTGGGAGACCCACCCTCCAGATCAGCTCACTTGATGTCTGAATATGCTTGATTTCCTCTTCCTTTCCTTTCATCTTTTTGCATCATGCCTGATTGCAGAAGTTGCAAGGAGGAAGCATTTGCAGGAAGTTGGTGAAGACATTATTTTTGAGCAAGATCTGGTTCAGCCTTCTAAAGGCATCTTTGCTGTGGGAATGAGCATTGCCAAAGAATGGCCAGCATCATTTTGGGGTCATACACAGGCAGTTAGTTGCAGCACACAAGCAGAATGTTTTTACTGGGCATTGTGCAATGCCATATTCAGTTAACAGGAACAGAAGCGAAAGTGCGCATGCAGGACACATTCAAATGTACATTGGAGGGGGTGTTCGTGATCTACTTTGACCCTTTGCTCAACTCATAATAATGCTTATGACCCTATTGCAAAGTGCTCAGAGGCTCAGTGCGGAACAAGTACTGATACATCGTGTATATGTATAGCAACTGTGCAATACCAATGGGGTATGACTCATTTAGTAGCTATTTGCAGTATACGAGGGGTATTTTTTAAGTAAGGTCCGTTGGAACATAAGTACACAATGAAAGCTTATTTCAAAAAAGTAAATTTATTTTCAGAAAGTACATACTTCACTCTATTTTTTGACATGGTTGCCAAGTTTGTTCAAACTCTTATCATACCTCTGAACCAATTTTAAAATACCCTCTTCATAAAAACTTGCCGCCTCCTCCGATAACCAAATTGTCTTTAATCAAAGAAGGGCGACCAGAGCGGTCCTCATCATGGACGTTGTCACGGCCATCTTTGAATTGTCGTACTCACTTACGTACTTTGCTTTCACTCATAACAGTATCACCGTACACTTCACAAATCTGTTGATGAATTTCTGCAGCAGGCAGGTTCCTTGCTGACAAAAACCGTATCACTGAGCGAACCTCACATGCGGAGGGTGAGTTGATAGTCTTAAACATTTTTAAAGCACAGAACAGAACCATACAGGTTAGCTACAGAGCGGAAACTGAGCACAGTTGTTCCCGAGGCATGCCGGTACACGACACACACACTCGTTGCAGTATGCGCGCAAACTACTAGTGTCTACAACAAAACGGACCTTACTTAAAAAATTCCCCTCGTATTATGATGATGTAGGATCTTGGCCAATACAGCCAAATACTAAGCATGTCATTTTCATTTCTGGCCAACAGCACTGCTGAGGCATTGATTATGTTGGGAAAAAAGTGTGGAATCAACCCCTGTGTTCCAGTTAATATGTAAAGTGCCTTTTATATTGTCCGTGCTGCAAACTTGGAATATCTCTTGTTTCCATCAGTTGCTAGTCCCAGTCAGGACAAAGTATTGAATCAATTGTTGAAGGGTAAATCAGCACTTAAGTGAATATCCAGATTATGAGGATGATTGTTTTTATCCCACCCCTTTCCCATCCTGAGACTCAAGCCACCTTAAAACAATTAAAAGAAACAGCAAAAAATAAAAATGACCTCATTCCTAAGTGGAAAATGTAGTTAAATTATCAATAAAATTGAAACTTAAAAAAAAACATAGCCATTAAAAAAATTACAAATAGACAAAACATCACCTTGTGCAAGGCCCATTCTCTGAGCAGTTGGCTTTCAAAACCCTGGGTTGTTGTAGGTGTTTTGGGGCTATATGGCCATGTTCTAGAGACATTCTCTCCTAACATTTCGCCTGCATCTATGGCAAGCATCCTCAGAGGTAGTGAGGTGAGGATGCTTGCCATAGATGCAGGCGAAACGTCAGGAGAGAATGCCTCTAGAACATGGCCATATAGCCCGAAAAAACCTACAACAACCCAGTGATTTTGGCCATGAAAGTCTTTGACAATACTTTCAAAACCCTGTCAATGTTCTTCTGCTTGTGGAAAAATCAAAGAAGAGAATTTCAGAAAGAAAGCCTGGGAGATGTCCCTATTCCATGTATCCACCTAATGCACTTATAAGGTCGGTGGGATAGTGAGAAGGACCTCTTTCCCCAGAAGATCTCAAAACACAGGCAGGCTCATTTAGTCTTTCGGACTGTATGTGTGTGCGTGTGTGTATGTATTTGTCATGTCATGAGCGAACTGAGAAATTGCAAGTCGCTTCTGGTGTGAGAGAATTGGCCGTCTGCAAGGATGTTGCCCAGGGGATACCCGGATGAATTGATGTTTTTATCATCCTTGTGGGAGGCTTCTCTCATGTCCACGCATGAGGAGCTGGAGCTGATTCAAGGAGCTCATCCGCCTCTCCCCAGATTCGAACTTGTGACCTGTCGGTCTTCAGTCCTGCCGGCACAGGGGTTTAACCCACTGTGCCTCCGGGGGCTCCGGACTGTATATTGATTCAATGGGTATATTCTGGTTAGGACAAGTAGTTTGACTGAACTTATAGAAACTCTTCAATGCAAACTCTTATTTCATGTCTGTGACGGCTGATAGCAAACCATGTAATTTACTGGCTATTTTGCAAAAAGCTTTATGAAGCCAATTTTTACAAATAAAACATGCAACATTAAAATGATTTTGCAATATTCCTTGTCTTGAGTTTGGAATTTAACCAAAGTGGTAACGAAGTGTGTAAGATAAGTAGAATAATCTGTTTCACCAAAACCAATATAGCCTTTTGCATTCTTAAAGATTTGCCACATTTTATTTGGCATTTGGTGTAATAGACCAATGAATGAAATTAATGAAGTGGGCTACGCCTGGGAGACTAGGACTCGGAACAATGGGTTCAAATGACAGGAAAGAAGATACTACTGAACAGTAGGAAAAATATCCTGACTGTGAGAGCTGTCCAACAGTCAAACTCACTGCCTCGGAGTGTGGTGGAATCTCTTTCCTTGGAGGCTTTTAAATAGAGGCTGAATGGCCATCTGTTAGGGATTCTTTGATTGTGCTTTTGCTGCATGGCAGAGGGTTGGATTAGATGGCTCATACAGTCTTTTCCAATGCTATGATTCTATGAGAGCCTGGTTCTCATACACCGGACCGGGACCAGGACATCCGTAGGAATCCATAGGGATACCAAGATTCTTGATTATAAAGCTATTGTCCTCCCAATCCTGCTATATGCCTGCGAAACGTGGACTGTCTACAGACATTACATGCAACTCCTGGAACGATTCTATCAGTGTTGCCTCTGGAAAATCCTGCAAATCTCTTGGGAAAACAAGCGGACAAACGTCAGCGTGTTGGAAGAAGCAAAGACCACCAACACTGAAGCGATGGTCCTCTGCCATCAACTCCGCTGGACCGGCCACGTTGTCCGGATGCCCAACCACCGTCTCCCAAAGCAGTTGCTCTACTCCGAACTCAAGAACAGAAAACGGAATGTTGGTGGACAGGAAAAGAGATTTAAAGATGGGCTCAAAGCCAACCTTAAAAACTCTGGCATAGACACTGAGAACTGGGAAGCCCTGGCCCTTGAGCGCTCCAGCTGGAGGTCAGCTGTGACCAGCAGTGCTGCAGAATTTGAAGAGGCACGAATGGAGGGTGAAAGAGAGAAACATGCCAAGAGGAAGGCGCGTCAAGTCAACCCCGACCGAGACCGCTTTCCACCTGGAAACCAATGCCCTCACTGCAGAAGAAGATGCAGGTCAAGAATGGGGCTCCACAGTCACCTACGGACCCACAAGAATTCTGATCCTGGAAGACTATCCTACTCGGCCAATGAGGGATCGCCTAAGTAAGTAAGTAAGTAAGTAAGTAAGTAAGTCTATGAGATCACAAAAAAATGTTTACAAGACAATCACACCTTACTCAAATATGGATGGCTTTACGAGGCATTCACACCAGACTCTTGTTCAATGTGGATGTTTTGTTTTTGGTATGTGCATGTGCTGCGGTGGATATTGCGGACTCCTGACTCTCTAACTTAGCAAACATTCTAATTATAAAGGAAGGCTTCATCTAAATTGAAACACACTAAAAAAAGGGAGACGCTCCAACTCACCACTTTTTTCTTTTGATGCATAAAAAATAAGAAGCCCCCAAAGTGCTGCTTAAGCACCCTGAATTAGTCAGATTACTAGGCTTTACAGTAAATGTGGGGCCATGACTTCTCTTCTGAGTCAAAATGAATCTCGTCAACAATGACAGATTTCTGTCTGCTCTCCAAGAACCTGAATGACTGATACATAATACAATTTCAGAAAAATATATCAGAGTTATGGTCACTCTGTATCCAGAAAAACAATAATTTTACCAGTTATAATAACCTAGAAACATTGGTTGGGCATCCCGTTGCTTATAAGAGTAAATATAAGAAGCAGAATAATATAGCACCATAATAGTTTGTGCTCATTTCCATTAGAGGGCCCTTCCACACAGCCATATAATGCAGAATAACAAGGCAAAATAACTCACAATAACTGCATTGGGTTATCTGAGTCCACACTGCCATACATCCCAATTCAAAGCAGATAATGTGAGATTTTATTCAGCTGTGTGGCCGGGGCAAAAGTGTTTTCTTTTGTGTTACAATACTTAGAATTACTGCACTGATTTGTGGCATGGAAATATTGCTTCTTGGATAATAATAATACATAATATACATCACACAGTCCTAGACGCTTGGGAAGTGTTCGACTTTTGATTTTATGGTACGAAATCCAGAATATATATCTTATTTGCTGTGACATACTGTGTTTTTGTGTCAGTAAAATAGTAATAGTAATAATTTATTTATATTCTGCCCTATCTCCCCAAGGGCACTCAGGGAGGATTCCAGCATATACAGACACAAAGGCAAACATTCAGTGCCTAGAAACAATGACACACAGATACACAGATAAAGATAAAGTTTTCCCCTTTCATCTCTGAGAGTGGTGCTCATTTCCATTTCTAAGCCGAAGAGCCTGCATTGTCCATAGACACCTAGGTCATGTGGCTGGCATGACTGAATGGAGCATTGTTTACCTTCCCGCCGAGGTGGTACCTATTGATCTCACATTTATATGTTTTTGAACTGCTAGGTTGGCAGAAGCTGAGTCTAACAGTAGGAATTCACCCAGTCCCTGTGGATTCAAACTGACAAACTTCCAGTCAGCAAGTTCAACCACTCAGCGGTTTAACCCATTGTGCCACTGTTTTGTGGCTCAAAGTTCCACTCCCCCCCCCCCTTATTTATCTTAAACCTTTCATACACTTGTAGGTACAAAACCCATTGTGTAACCAGGCTTTCCCCTTTAAATTGAGTCCTCTCTTTTAATGTAAAGTTTCTGTTTTCTTTCATCAATAAATGGTTATAGGTTAACCACTTGCATTGACCTCCTAATTCTCTTATAGAAAAAGATTAAAAGGGTGATATCCACAAAGAAGCTTTAGAATATAATTTTTATTCATCGTGTCAGGAGCAAACCAAACAGTTGTATTGCATTTTTTTAAACAAACAAACAAAGAAAACACCAAGTTTGCAATCTTGGTGGTTGATTAAATGTCCTTTGACCAGTAGCTGGCCACTTGGAGTGCCTCTGGTGTTTCTATAAGAAGGTTCTCCATTGTACATGTAGCAGGGCTCAGGTTGCATTGCCGCAGGTGGTCTGTAGTTTGCTCTTCTCCACACTCGCATGTCGTGGTTTCTAATATATTTAATTTATTAATGCTTGTGGGTAAACAATATGTTACAATACAGTGTGTTACAATTGTAACACACAAAACAGTGTGTTACAATAGGGGTCCTTTTCAAATCTATGATACTATATCTCTCTCTGTGTGAATCATATATACCTATCTATATCTATGGCTCTTTATCAGGAGAGCTTTGATTACATATTCTTGCCCTGGTGAAGGGAGTTGGACTCGGTAGCCTTAAGTATTTACTGTTGGTCATGGAGGTTCTGTGTGGGAAGTTTGTCCCAATTCTGTCGTTGGTGGGGTTCAGAATGCTCTTTGTTTATAGGTGAACTATAAATCCCAGTAATTACAACTCCCAAATGTCAAGGAATATTTTCCCCAAACTCCACCAGTGTTCACATTTGGGCATATTGAGTATAAGTGCCAAGTTTGGTCCAGATCCATCTTTGTTTGGGTCTGCAGGGCTCTCTGGATGTAGGTGAACTACAACTCTCAAACTCAAGGTCAATGSCCACCAACCCCTTCTAGTGTTTTCTGTTGGTCGTGGGAGTCCAGTGTGCCACATTTGGTTCAATTCCATCATTCGTGGAGTTCAGAATGCTCTTTGATTGTAGATTAATTATAAATCCCAGCAACTACAACTCCCAAATGACAAAATCAATTTTTTTGAGTGAGGGTCACTCCTTGAGTTACTCGGTGTCTTGAGGCCAAARTTGGCGGCAATTTGCCCAGTGGTTTTTGAGTTATGTTAATCCCACAAACGAACATTACATTTTTATTTATATAGATAGAGCATCCCAGTGATAAAAGTGGGGCAGTTGAGAAGTTAAATCTGCATGTGGAAATCAGGCATCCCAGGGGTAGATACTAATTTAAGGGCCTTTCCACCACTTTAAATACCAGGTTTGGACATTCACTCATGGTAGGATGGAGCTACCATAGGCATTCTCTCTCCGGTAAGGAGCAAGGCTTTGGAGATGGCCTATTCATCTCATCATTTTTCAACTTTTAGGAATAGGAGTACTGGACAGCTAACAACATAATGGGTATGTGAGAATATTAAATCATTTTGGGCCACACAAAGCACATTATTAATCATGTAATATAGTTACAAATCATTACAGACTGTTCATTTCAGTTTTGTCCTGGGACCCATACAACTAGATGCTTGTCAGTTCTTTTTTAAACCAATACACAACAAACAAGGGATGCTGAACTGATTTGAAGACATTCTTGTCTCCAAAGGTAGAAAAATCTCCTGGCAGGAAAGAAGACCCCAAACAGAGATTAAATGGTGACCTGTAAGATAATTGAAAACCTTATCAGATATTTAAATGTCAATACAGTGCTGATGAGAGGGAATTTAACAGGTCTTGGAAAAATTTCTTGTGACAGCTTTTCCCAAAGATCCGGAGCCTTTATTCTCTTCTTCTGTTCTCAATGCTTTTGATGTAGACTGTGCTTATTTGTCAACATGTGAAGGTTCTGAGTTGAAAGTATACCTATCACTGATCCAGTGTATAAAGTGTGATTTTTGGCCTGTTCTCACCAAATCTCCTTCCTGGATCTTCAGAGCGCATCTTCTTCACTTGTGGATTGTGTGCGGAATGAGCTGGAGGATTCAACGGAAAGAGTATCAGGGAGACCACAGGCTTTGCACAATCTTTTTGTCAAGATGCAATTCTTAAAGAACAGCTTGATGTACTTCTTGAATTTTTGTCCCATAAAGAAGTAGATGACTGGATTGAGGCAGCAGTGAAAAAACGCGAGCGTCTGTGTCACTTGATCGGCATAGTCCAGGTTTTTGCTGAGACTGCATCCTGTAAGAATGTTAACGTCAAACAAGTACTGCAGGAAGAGGACAATGTTGTAAGGAGTCCAGAACACAAAAAACACAATCATTACAGCAAATATCATCTTCACAGCCCTTTTCTTCTTTTCATTTCTGCAGTGCAGTAACGTTTTAACAATGTGTGCATAGCAAAACAGCATGACCATGAAGGGTATAAGAAGGCCCAAAATGTTGGTTTCTAAAGAGGTAAAAAGCTTCCATGTTGTGTCATTCTTGCCGTATACTGACTTACATACAGTATGATTATAGTCACTCACAGTTTTGCTGAATATTAGCTCTGGAAAAGAAGCTGTGATGGCCACTAGCCATACGACAAGACTCGCAAGGGTGCCATAGCTGACGGTCCTTGCTTTCAAAGCAAACACAACATGAACGACGGCAAAATACCGATCAATGCTCATAAGCATTATAAAAAAGATCCCACTGTAGAAGCCAGTCCGGTAAACCCAAGAGATGAATTTACATAAGCCATCTCCAAACACCCATTCGTCAGCCACAAAATATGACCAGAAAGGAAGAGCGAAAACAAAAAGCAAGTCGGAGATGGCAAGATTGAGCAGATAAATATCCGTCATGCTTCTCAACCTCTTGTATTTGAACAGTACCAAAAGGACCAGTGTGTTCCCTGCCAAACCAAGGAAGAATACTAGTGAGTAAAATGTGGGAAGGAACCAAGAGCTAAATCTCTTTACTCCATCTTTGCTGCATGGTTCAGGACCGTCTTCATAGACATCATCATATAAGGAATATGCTGGGAATCCCATGGAGATGGTAGCAACATCTGAAGTAGAGGTCATTTTCTTTTTCTAAAGAGCAGAATTAAATGTGTCAGAATGGAAAAGGAATAGTTTTTTACTCAAAGTTACTTAGACTGCATTCCCATGCACAGTTACCTGACAATAACTGTGCATATAAATCCCCCCACACCCTGTGGTCAGAACCGAGCACAGCTTTCAAAGATGCTAAAAGATGGGTAAGCCTACAGATATCTCTATCTGTTGTCTGTCTTATCATTGTATAATCAGCATTGAATGTTTGCCATATACAGTATTTGTTCTGTGATCAGCTCTGAGTCCCCTTCAGGGTGAGAAAGGCAGAATATAAAGACTGGGTTGTTGTAGGTTTTTTTTCAGGCTATATGGCCATGTTCTAGAGGCACTCTCTCCTGACGTTTCGCCTGCATCTATGGCAAGCACCTCACCACACCTCACTACCTCTGAGGATGCTTGCTATAGATGCAGGTGAAACGTCAGGAGAGAATGCTTCTAGAACAGGGGTCCTCTAATTAAGGCCCGAGGGCTGGATATGGCCCTCCAAGGTCATTTACCCGGCCCTTGCTCGGGGTCAACCTAAGTCTAAAACAACTTGAAAGCACACCACCACCACCACAACAACAACAATCTTAACCAAAAGCAGGCCCACACTTCCCATTGAAATGCTAATAAGTTTATATTTGTTGAAATATTTCTTCATTTTAATTATTGTATTGTTTTTAAGTGGGTATTTGTTTTGCACTACAAATAAGATATTTGCAGTGTTCATAGGAATTTGTTCATTTTTTTTCAACTTATAATCCGGCTCTCCAACAGTTTGAAACACTGTGACCTGACCCTCTGTTCAAAAAGTTTGATGACCCCTGCTCTAGAACATGGCCATATAGCCCGAAAAAACCTACAACAACCCAGTGATTCCGGACATGAAAGCCTTCGACAATACAATATAAATACTGTAAACAAATATTGATCTCAGTAACATTTATTACTGAATAAATATGATGACAATTATATTGTCAACTAAGCATAAAACAAATTATTTTTTAAAATGTATAAATGCAATTCCAGAAATGGAGTATTCTCATGCAGTGTGTGTGTGTGTGTCTGTGTATACACACACATCTGCCTGCATGTGTGTATCACATATGCACACACCCAATGAGACCAGAGAGAATTAAGGTACAGAAAATATAAAGAGAATACACACAATGTCAATACAGTCCGCAGATCTACTTTATCAACTTGATGGGCCCTTTCACATAGCTCTATATCCCAGAATATCAAGGCAGGAAATACCACAATATCTGCTTTGAACTGAGGGCGTATCCAGACAGCTACTTTGTTGCGGAAACTTCTGCAATAAAACTTCTGCAATAAAAAAGAGGCTGTCCAGATGACATTCTGGACAAACCCAAATTAATTCACCACAAACCAGGAAAACCCTGGTTGTGGAAAATTAATTTGATAGTGGGTTTATCCACGTCTTCTTGGAAGGCGTGGGGATAAACCCACTACTTCCGGTGTCTGGATTGCAGAATACTGCAGTCCAGACAGTATTTCCCAGAAAACTGTGGGAATATCAACCCCCTCCCCAAAAACCTCCCAAAACAGAGTAAAAAAACAGAAGAACTCACCTGGCCTCCATAAGATGGCTGTTGGAGTTCTCTGGGTGTGTACAAAGGGGGGGGGGAATCACTCCCCCCCCCGCGTCATTTCTACGTGCCAGGAGAGCTCTGGCAGCCGTCTCATGGAGGCCGGGTGAGCTATTCTGTTTTTTCCTCTGCTTTGGGGGGCTTTTGGGGAGGGACTTGCTGTGTCTCAGTGCTCTCCTGGCAGGGGCGGCTCAACCCATTACGCAAAGTAAGCATTTGCAGTATAGTTGATTTTGCCCAGGGGTGCTCTTGGGGGAAAATAGACCTTGACATATGTGAGTTGTAGTACTGGGATGTATAGTTCACCTACAATCAAAGAGCATTCTGAACTCCACCAATGATGGAATTGAACCAAATATGGCACACAGAACTCCCACGACGAACAGAAAATATATATCAGTGATTGGTTGGGTGTGGGGGGGGGGGGACAAAATATTGTTTGCTTACTGTTGAAAATTACCTAGGGACGCCTCTGTCTACTGGGAAGTCCTGGAAGAACATCTGGACACCCACCCCAGGTTTATATGAGTCTACACTGACAGGTAATCTGAGATAATTTGATAATCTGGGATCACATCCTGGGATATAGGACAGTGCAGATCCAGCCTTTGCTTGTGCTGTTAAGCACAGAAACTGAGCATATTCTACCCTTAACCATTCATGTGACATGCTGGCCTATAATGGCCAACTGAGTTCATAATAAACATTTACTGGTAACAACTTTGTGATTTATAAAAATATTTTCCAGCTACATATTTTATCAGCTTTCCAAAATGCACACTTTAGCTTACATCTTGTGCTTATCTCTGAGTAAACCCACTGAACTCAATTGAAGTTGTTTAGGGAATAGAATTGTATCATACTTTTCTGTTTCCCCCCCTTTAACTGCACATTTTATGTGTATTTGCCTGGTCACACCCACCCTACTGATATATCATCACTTCTAGGCCTTTTGCAATAAATAAGATGCAGGAATCAAAATAATAATCTTTTTGGGGCCTAAAAAATCAACTTTATTGCTAGCTAATATTTGCCTATCAAGTTGCTGTTAAAGATTTGATAACACAAATAAAGGTTGGCTATGCCAAAACCAAAGCAAGCAAACAAAAATCAGTGCCTTCCTCTTTGAGGAGAGATTACATATTATCTACTATGGTGCTATGTTCAAGATTCAGCACTTGTTGGGAAATACCACATTGGGGAAGCCACAAATCAAATGCTGGTGAAACGTGCTGAAATCAAATATTGCTGGTGGCAGTAGATTCGTGTGACGTGGATCACAGCACTGGATCACCAAGGACTGGAAATGCAATGCAGGAGCAAAGATAAATTAAGGGTTTGGTCTCTTGGAAGAAGCACGATCTTAACAGATTAGAGAGATGGGCCAAAACTGACAAAATGAAGTTCAACAGAGACAAATACAAGATACTCCACTTTGGCAGGAAAAATGAAATGCAAAGATACAGAATGGGGGATGCGTAGCTCGAGAGCAGTACATGTGAAAAAGATCTTGGAGTTCTTGTGGACAACAAGTTAAACATGCACCAACAGTGTGATACAGCGGCAAAAAAAGCCAATGGGATTTTGTCCTGCATCAATAGGAGTATAGTGTCTAGATCCAGGGAAGTCATGCTACCCCTCTATTAGTTAGACCCCATCTGGAATATTGTGTCCAATTTTGGGCACCACAACTGAAGGGAGATGTTGACAAGCTGGAATGTGCTCAGAGGAGGTGACTAAAATGATCAAGGGTCTGAAGAACAAGCCCTACGAGGAGCGGCTTAAAGAGCTGGGCATGTTTAGCCTGAAGAAGAGAAGGCTGAGATGAGACATGATAGTCATGTATAATATGTGAGAGAAAGTCATAGGGAGAAGGGAGCAAGCTTGTTTTCTGCTGCCCTGGAGTCTAGGACGCGGAACAATGGCTTCAAACTACAAGAAAGGAGATTCCATCTGAACATGAGGAAGAACTTCCTGACTGTGAGAGCCGTTCAGCAGTGGAACTCTCTGCCCCGGAGTGTGGTGGAGGCTCCTTCTTTGGAGGCTTTTAAACAGAGGCTGGATGGCCATCTGTTGGGGGTGCTTTGAATGTGATTATCCTGCTTCTTGGCAGGGGTTGGACTGGATTGCACATGATTTGTACAGAAGCTCTGCCTAACAAGGCATCTCAAATGTAATATCTGTTCCACATGGTTGCGTTTTCTTCAAAATTAAATCCTATGGATCCTTTTTATGTGCAGTGGTATGCATGCTCTCTAAGCAATTAAACATATGAAATATGACAGGATCTAAGTTGCTGTGAGTTTTCTGGGCTGTATGACCGTGTTCCAGAAGCATTCTCTCCTGACATTTCACTCACATCTATGGCAAGCATCATCATCTATCTACATACCCACTAAGAAAATCCAACAAATGCTATGGTCAGCAAAGGACAGGAGGGATCCTCTCACTTCTGCAGAAGTCTACAGTATACCATGCAGCTGAAGACAAGTCTACATAGGGACCACCAAATGCAGCATTGCCCAAACACGAACCAAGGAACATGAAAGATGCTGCTTCAACCAGAGAAGTCAGCCATAGCAGAGCATCCGATGAACCAACCTAGACACAGCATATTATTTGAGAACACAGAAATGCTGGACCACTCTCACAACCACCACGTCAGACTACACAGAGAAACCACTGAAATCCATAAGCATGTGGACAATTTCAACAGAAAGGAGGAAACTATGAAAATGAACAAAATCTGGCTGCCAGTATTAGAAAAACTCATTGAATTGTTGCCGACTGTAAACTGCCTTGAGTTGCCTTTAGGTTAAGAAGGGCGGTATAGAAATACCGTAAATAAATAAAAATAAATAAATAAATAAATAAAATAGTAAATAAAGAGGAACATTAAAAAAACAGGGTAAATCCTGACATGAAATAATCAGGACCAGCGAATACCTCCCAACAAAGGATTCCCTCAGGCAGGAACCAGCCAGGCTTAGAAGCTGCAAAGCCATTCAATGCTAATTAAGGAGGCCAATTGCAACATTCACATTTGCCTCAGGCTAACAAGAGTTCTTTCTTCCACCCTGGACAATCCACAGATATATAAACCTCCCTTGCCTTGTTTCCAACAGACCTCACAACCTCTGAGGTTGCCTGCCATAGATGTGGGCAAAACGTCAGAAGAGAATGCTTCTGGAACACAGCCATTCCGACAGGAAAACTCACAGCAACCTAGTGATTCTGGCCATGAAAGCCTTTGAAAACACAATGAAAGGACCTACTTTTCAATATACATGCAGTATATGTAGCCAGTATATGTTTGAAGCAGAATAAACTAAAGATCACTTTAGATTTCAGTCTAATTGTCCCTCAAGACAATCACTTTTGCCCCTGTAACAAGGTAGCAAGCTCTCTAGTGCAATAGGATGTATCTTTGAGTAGATCAGTGGTTCTCAACCTGGTGTCCCCAGATGTTTTTTGACCTACAACTCCAAGAAATCCCAACCAGTTTACCAGCTGTTAGGATTTCTGGGAATTGAAGGCCAAAAACATCTGGAGACGCCAGGTTGAGAACCACTGGAGTAGATGAAAATAGGATGCTCCTGAATTTTTTTGGTTAAATTGCAAGGATCAGTGAAAAAGTTTCCTGAATCTATACATTTTTTACACAAACTTTAATTTTACAACCTTGTGGACATGCAGCAATATGTATCATTTAAAATATTTTACAGAAATGATCTGAATCTCCAGCATAAATATCAATTCAGTGTTACTATATCCAGCCTGAAAGTACACACAATACAATAATTATTCATTGAGTTTACCTTCTAATTTACAACATAGGGAGAAATGTCTCACTGAAGGGTGATGAATCTTCTCAGGATGTGGTCTCGATGAGATATCAAGCTGATCTAAGCTGCCAAAAATTAAGGTAATGAGAAAGTATAGCATGAAGGGATTTTTTTTCATGCTATGACATATGCAGTGTGATTCTTTTAACACATACAATTGGTCCTTCTAACATGAATTATGGGAATCCTCTTCTACGTAGCAATGTCTCACATCATGGCCAAGATTGTTCTATAGTATTTAGTCAAAAGATAGGTCTTTCATTGTACTCAATCAAATTGATCCATGAAGTTCATCCCAAAACGTGGAGATATCTAATAGTGATAAGATAGAGATAATAATAATAATAATAATAAGCGAGCTAACTTGTGCCACAAATACTATCTGCCTGCGACAAGTCAAATTATTTTGGGACTTCTGAATTCAGCCTGACAGAGTTTTGGAGCACAATACTCCTGACCTCACAATTATGTTAAAAACCAAGTATGGATTGTCGATGTTGCAATCCCAGGCAATAGCAGGATTGAAGTTAAACAACTGGAAAAGATGACCTGATATGAGGATTTAAGATCGAACTGCAAAGACTCTGGCACAAGCCAGTCAAGGTGGTCCCAGTGGGTGATCGGCACACTGGGTGCAGTGCCTAAAGACCTTGGCCTGCACTTAAACCCAATCGGCACTGACTTACCATCTGCATGCATTATTCGCCGATACATCACACAGTCCTAGACACTTGGGAAGTGTCCGACGTGTAATTCAATACAATAGCCAGCAGAGTGATCTTGTTTGCTGTGGACTCATCTTGTTGTGTTTCGAATAATAATAATAATAATAATAATAATAATAATAATAATAATAATACGGAGCTTCAGTTCCTTGAGTCACGTCACAGGTCAGCTCTGTAAAACAGATCCTTAACACTGAATTTGCAGCAATTTCAGGTGCTGTTGACCTGTGTCAAAGAGGCCAAAAGGTCTAAAAGGTTGCTGTGAGTTTTCCGTGCTGTATGGCCATGTTCCAGAAGCATTCCCTCCTGACGTTTCACTCACATCTATGGCAGGCATCCTCAGAGGTTGTGAGATCTGTTGGAAACTAGGCAAGTGATGTTTATATATCTGTGGAATGTCCAGGGTGGGAGAAAGAACTCTTGTCTGTTTGAGGCAGGTGCGAGTGTTACAATTTGCTACTTTGATTAGTATTTAATTGTCTTGCAGCTTCAAGGTCTGGCTGCTTACTGGCTGCTTACTGCCCAGGGGAATCCTTTGTTGGGATGTGAGCTGGCCCTGATTGTTTTTTGTCTGGAATTCCCCCATTTTTAAGTGATGTTTTTTTATTTACTGTCCTGATTTTAGCGTTCTTTTAATACCAGTGACCAGATTTTGCTCACTTTCATGGTTTCCTCCTTTCTGTTGAAATTGTCTACATACATGCCTGTATGTATTCTTCTTTGCCCACATTTCTATTAGTATAGGTGAGGTTTCACAAACCTTTATCTTAAAATTGCTGTGACAGGGTAAATATCATTACCTTTACATTTATGATCATCTAAAGTCTTTTGTATTTCTCATGCGAACCTGCCAATCATGAACCTACAGAGGGAAGACTCTGATGCTCTGTTTTCTGATGAGCTGACATGAGCATCAGATTCCTCACCACACTAGCTCAGTTCCTCCTACTTGGCTTCAAAATGCCCACTTCTGCTTAATATATGTGATGAGAAAGGAAGTCTTAGGGCAGATAAGGTCAATGTGTGGCCTTTCAGAAGTTGTTAGATTGAAACTCCCATGAACCCCAGCTAATATAGCCAATGGTGATGAATGATGGGAGTCACGTTTGCATGTCAGATGTGCTTATTTAGTTTTCAGTGTCTATGACTGGATCTACACTGCCATATAATCCAATTTCAGATTAACTGCTTTTGATTGGATTATATTTATTTATTTATTTATTTATTTATTTACAACATTTATATACCGCTTTTCYCACCMCGAAGGGGACTCAAAGCAGTTTCCACATAGGTAATTGCAAAATTCAATGCCAGCACAAACAATTACAATGATACAATTACAGTTAGACATAAATCAAATTAAAATACATCCATAAACAGTAAAACAATCRTTAAAACAGTGAAACAGTCTCATCCGTCGAATCACCATTCCAGTCATTGTCTTTCCAAAATGCTGTATAGATTTGTTTCTACTGCCCAAAGGCCTAGTCCCAAAACCATGTTTTTAATTTTTTCTTAAAAGCCAGGAGGGAGGGAGCAGATCTTATCTCATTTGGGAGAGTGTTCCATAGGCRGGGGGCCACAGWCGAGAAGGCCCTGTCTCTCGTCCCCGCCAGGCGCATTTGCGCTGTTGACGGGAGCGAGAGCAGGGCCTGCTTGAATGATYTTAGATTACGAGGTGGGACATATTATTATTATTATTATTATTAGTATTATTATTATTATTATTATTATTATTATTATTTCAGTTASTTCTACCCCGCCCTTCTCACCCCAGAGGGAGACTCAGGGTGACTTACAAAGGCACAATTCGATGCCAGCAACAACGTAACAGTAGAATAAAAACAATATAGCAGCAATTAAACAATTAACAATCAGTTTCTGCACTGCAACAATAAAACCAATAAAACCGATTTCACCTAATTAACGCTCAGCATTCGCCATCTCATAGTCCAAATTCCAATTCCACTTTGTCAGTCCTGTCAGTCCTAGTCGTCCAGTTGTCTTTATCTAGTTGTTAGATTGCCCGAAGGCCTGGTCCCACAACCACGTTTTTAATTTCCTCCTGAAGGAGAGGAGGGATGTTGATGACCTAATTTCCCCGTGAGTGAGTTCCATAGGTGAGGGGCCACCACTGAGAAGGCCCTGCTCCTCGTCCCCACCAACCTCACTTGTGATAGCGGTGGGATCAGCAGGGCCTCCCCAGATGATCTCAAACTCCGAGGTGGGACGTAGAGGGAGATGAGTAGGGGCAGATGCGTTCGGGCAAGTAAGCTGGGCCAGAACCATATAGAGCTTTATAGGTCAAAACCAGCACTTTGAATTGGGCTCGGAGATGGACCGGCAGCCAGTGGAGCTGGCATAACAAGGGGGTGGTATGCTCCCTGTATGCCGCCCCAGTTAGTAATCTGGCTGCTGCCTGTTGGACTAGCTGAAGTTTCCGAACCGTCTTCAAAGGCAGCCCCACGTAGAGTGCGTTGCAGTAATCTATTCAGGATGTATCCGGAGCATGGACTACCATGGCCAGATCAGACTTATATAAATCTACACTGCCATATAATACAGTTAATCTTCATTCAGAAATTGGATCATATGGCAGTGTAGATGAGGCCTATTTTAAGATGAACACTTCACCCATGAATTCTCACTCTCAGACCCATTACACTGCCATAGAATCCAATTGTGGAATGCAGAGTAACTGCATTGAACTGGATTATATGGCAGCGTGGACTTGCTAAACCAATTCCAAGTAGTTAATCTGAATTCTGAAACAGGATTACATGGCAGTGCACATTCAGTCTCAGGCCCCTTCTACATTGCCATATAAAATCCAGATTATCTCATTTGAACTGGATTATATCGCAGTGTAGAATCACATAATCCAGTTCAAAGCAGTTAATCTGAATTCCAAAACTGGATTACATGGCAGTGCACATTCAGTCTCAGCCTCCTTCTACACTGCCATATAAAATCCAGATTATCTACTTTGAACTGGTTTATATGGCAGTGTCGACTCATATAATCCAGTTCAAAGCAGATAATGTGGATTATTTATTAATTATTTATTTATTTACAGCATTTATATTCCACCCTTCTCATCCTGCAAGGGACTCAGGGCGGATTACAGTGTACACATATATGGCAAAC
Source organism: Anolis sagrei ordinatus (assembly GCF_025583915.1). Taxonomy (NCBI): domain Eukaryota; kingdom Metazoa; phylum Chordata; class Lepidosauria; order Squamata; family Anolidae; genus Anolis; species Anolis sagrei. Next base: position 75,023,672 of record NW_026847660.1, read on the forward strand.
ATTCAATGCCAATTTTGACATACAACATATACAGACGTAGACAGAAGCTATTAACTTTTTCTGGCTGCCAGGGGAGCTGTCGCTTTCATCGTCCATCTGCAACACTGATGAAGTACTTCCGCATTCCCTGCATGCTTTTGCTGAAGTCTTTATGGCCTCATAAATTAGTTAATTTAGCCTCCCCACACTTTAAGGTGGTACCTTATTTTCCTACTTGACAGATGCAACTGTCTTTCGGGTTGCAAAGGTCGACAACAGGCTACACAATTGGTTGGAAACCCACTCCAACCCGGGCTGGCTTCGAACTCATGACCTTTTTGCTTTGATACTCTGGATTATATGGCAATGTACAAGAGGCCTCAGTAGGGTATTCCATTTTGGCAATAAACATATGACCAGGAATTTTAAAGGGATGCTACATGAATATTTCTGGACTTTATTGGCATGGTTATTGCAAAATTAATCACAATGAGTATAGGTTTTAAATAGCAGTGTATATTTTAAATGAATCAGTGACTAAATAAAGCACACTAGTGTGTGTGTGTGTGTACACCACAAATTCATAGCGCCTTTGTACCACTTTAACTATCATAGCTTCCTCCTATATAATCCCAGAAATTGTAGTATGGTGAGATAATTAGAATTATCTGCTGGAGAATTTAAGGTCCCTTCCACACTGCCATATAATCCAGGTTATCAATGCAAATAATCCACATTATCTGCTTTGAACTGAATTATATGAGTCTACACTGCTATATAATTCAGTTCAAAGCAGATAATCTGGATTTTAAATGGCAGTGTAGAAAGGGGCCTAGTTTGCTGTGGTGTACTCTAGCACAGTTTACAATACACCTGGATAAACTGAAAATCTCAGTATCCCATAGAATAGAGCCATGCTAGTGAATGCACAACTATTTGCTATAATTGTGCAGTGTGTATATACCCCAGCTGTTCTCTTCCATTTTTTTTTGCAACACATCATAATATATGTGTTATAATCAACTACAATCAATTTTAAAGCAAATAATGTGATAAAAAGGAGGAAACACTGTTGGGTCGGTAGTAGGGTGTTGTTGCACGTCTTCAAATCATTGTTAGCTTCTGGAGCCCCTTTGCCAAACCTTTCCTTGGTTTTCCTTGGCAAGATTTGTCCAGAGGCTGAGAGCTTCCTCTGAGATTGAGAATGACTTTTCTGATGGTTTCCATGGCTGAGCGGGCATCCAAACCTTGGTCTTCACAGTTGTAGTCCTCCAACGCTGAAACCACTAGACCATATTTGCTCATGGATAGGTGACCTTCATCCCTTTGCGGCATATCTCCTTCATATCAACACATACCTTTCAGCTATTAATGGTGAAAAGGATAATGTCCATTATTGCTTAACAATTTGAGGCACTTTTGTCTGCCAGTGCTATCACTTTTTTGTGATGCCACACAAACTCTTAAGAGGCAGATCGAAAACCCAGAAGAGTAACAACCTGGCCCAGCTTACTCATCCGAACGCATCCACCCCTACGTCCCATCTCATAATCTAAGATCATCCGGGGAGGTCCTGCTCTTGCTCCCGTCAAATGCGCAAATGCGTCTGGCGGGGACGAGAGACAGGGCCTTCTAGGCGGTGGCCCCTTGCCTATGGAACACTCCCAAATGAGGTAAGTTCTGCTCCCTCCCTCCTGGCTTTCAGAAATAAATTAAAATCATGGCTTTGAGACCAGGCCTTCGGACAGTAGATGTTTGTAGAGTTTAAAAGATATGGACTAGAATGACAATACTAGTGTATTGAATATAGGAACATGGAACAACGGATAATGAGATTGGATCTTGATTCTACCTATGAGACGCTAATGAGATGTTATAGTTATGTTTAACTGATTGTTTATTATATCATTGCTTTTAACTGTTTTTTAAACTCTTTTTATGATGTTGAGCATTGAATTTTGCTATTGTTAAACGCTTTGAGTCACCCAAGAGCTGAGAGAAGCGGTATAGAAATGAAGTAAATAAATAAATAACATAAATAAATAAACCTATGTGTAAAGAAAGGTGGCAAAACAGCAATGGGACCAAATACCTACCTGCAGAAGAGAAGGATTAGGGAGACTCACCAGATTCTGAAGGATATTCCCATGGTAGTAACTATGGATTATATTGCTATAAAATACCCATGTCAGCTGTTCTCTGCTGCCTCCTGCTGTAACTGGAGCCTGTGGCGTATTGTGATCTATTTCTTTCCTTTTTGGCTTGTGGAAGAGGTTCTTTAGTAGGTTTTTCTCCTCTGTTCTGCTCTTGCCATCCGGCAGAGGGAGAAAGTGCATTGTCTGTGAAGGTTATGGTGTTATGTGTCCTTGCAGAAATGAATTTAGTGGCTCAAATTATTGGACTGATGTTTCTTTATCATTTCTGTATTTCATCGATTCTAAAGCAACTGAGAGAGCTGGCCAGGTGTCCTGGCCAGCCCACCAGTAAGCTTCTCCAACCCAATGCTGCCCCCCTGCTCCCTTTAGTGCAGTGTTTCTCAACCTTCCTAAGGCTGTGACCCCTTAATACAGTTCCTCGTGTTGTGGTGACCCCCAACCATAACATTATTTTCATTGCTACTTCACAACTGTCACTTTGCTACTGTTATGAATCGTCATGTAAATATCTGATCTGCAGGATGTATTTCCATTCACTGGACCAAATTTGGCACAAATACCCAATACGCCCAAATTTGAATACTGGTGGGGTTTGGGGGGGGGGGGATTACTCTTGTCATTGTAGTTGCTGGGATTTATAGTTCACCTACAATCAAAGAGCATTCTGAACTCCACCACCAATGAAAATTGGCCAAAGTTGGCACACAGAACTGCCATGACCAACAGAAAATACTGGGAGGGTTTGGTGAGCCTTTACCTTGAGTTTGGGAGCTGTAGTTCACCTACATTCAGAGAGCACTGGGGACTCAAACAATGATGGATCTGGACCAAACTTGGCACAAATACCCGATATGCTGAAATGTGAACACTGGTGGAGTTTGGAGAAAATAGACATTTGGGAGTTGTAGTTGCTGGGATTTATATTTCCCCTACAACCAAGGAGCATTCTGAACTCCACCAATGATAGAATTGGGCCAAACTTCCCACACAGAGCTCCCATGACCAACAGAAAAAACTGTGTTTTCTAATGGTCTTTCGCAACCCCTTTGACCCCTCTAGAGGTCCCGACCCCCAGGTTAAGAAACACTGCTTTAGTGCCACCATTTCCCACTGCTGGTTCCACAAAGCCAATACACACAGCATCTCCTTTCTGGGCTGCCACAGCCAATACACACAACATCTCCTTTCTAGGCTGCCACTCTTCATCACTGCCGTCACCAAGAAGATCTGCATAGTTAAAACAATGGTATTTCCCATAGCCACCTACGGATGTGAGAGCTGGACCTTAGGGAAGGCTGAGCGAAGGAAGATAGATGCTTTTGAATTGTGGTGCTGGAGGAAAGTTCTGAGAGTGCCTTGGACAGCGAGAAGATCCAACCAGTCCATATTTCAGGAAATAAAGCCCGACTGCTCATTGGAGGGAAGGATAGTAAAGGCCAAGATGAAGTACTTTGGCCACATCATGAGAGGAAAGGAAAGCTTAGAGAAGACAATTATACTGCGGAAAATTGAAGGAAAAAGGAAAAGGGGCCGACCAAGGGCAAGATGGCATCCTTGAAGTGACTGGATTGACCTTGAAGGAGCTTGGAGGTGGTGACGACCGACAGGGAGCTCTGGCATGGACTGGTCCATGAAGTCACGAAGAGTCGGAAATGACTGAACGAATGAACAACAACAACTTCTCTTGCCATCCAGCAGAAGGAGAAAGTGCATTGTCTGTGAAGGTTATGGTGACAGATGTGTCTTTGCAGAAATGGATTTTAGTGGCTCAAATTATTGGACTGATGTTTCTTTATCATTTCTGTATTTCACAACTGAGAGAGCAGGAGGGAAGCCAGCTATCCTGGCCAGCCCACCAGTAAGCTTCCCCAACCTCACACCCAATGCTGCTCCCCTGCTGCCTTTAGTGCCACCGTTTCCCACTGCTGGTTCCACACAGCCAATACACACACACAACATCTCCTTTCTGGGTTGTATACTCTCTCCCAATGTATTCAACTTGTATGCAGAACACATCATGCGATGTGCTGGTTTGATGAATGCAAGGCTGGGGTTAAAACTGCTGGAAGAAACATTAACAACTTTAGTTATGCAGATGATACCACTTTGATTGCCGAAAGCGAGGAGAAGTTGAGGAACCTTCTAATCAAAGTGAAAAAAGAAAGTGCAAAAGCTGGGTTGCAGTTAAACATAAAAAAAACAAGATTCTGGCAACCGGACTGACTGACAGCTGGCAAATAGAGGGAGAAAATGTGGAGGCAGTGACAGACTTTGTATTTCTAGGTGCAAAGATTACTGCAGACTGCAGCCAGGAAATCAGAAGATGTTTACTTCTTGGAAGGAGAGCAATGACCTATCTCAATAAAATAGTGAAGAGTAGAGACATCACACTGGCAATGAAGACCCGTATAGTTAAAGCAATGGTATTCCCCATAGTAACCTATGGATGTGAGTGCTGGACCATAAGGAAGACTGAGCAAAGGAAGATAGATGCTTTTGAACTGTGGTGTTTGAGGAAAATTCTGAGAGTACCTTGGACCACAAGAAGATCCAACCAGTCCACACTTCAGGAAATAAAGCCTGACTGTTCATTGGAGGGAAGGATATTAGAGGCAAAGATGAAGTACTTTGGCCGCATCATGAGAAGCTCAGAGAATACAATGATGCTGGGGAAAATGGAAGGAAAAAGGAAGAGGGGCCGACCAAGGGCAAGATAGATGGATGGTATCCTTGAAGTGACTGGCTTGACTCTGAAGTAGTTGGGGGTGGTGATGGCTGACAGGGAGCTCTGGAGTTGGCTGGTCCATGAAGTCACGAAGAGTTGGAAGCGATTGAACGAATAAACAACAAAAAGCCAGGCGCATGAAGCAATGGCAAAGAGGATAAGCAATTGAGTGTCGCCACCTCATGCTTCTGGCACACATGGGAATCTGAACTACCTAGTGGTCCCAAACCTGGTTTGGCACAGCCAAACATCCATACTCTCCACCCCTTCTCATTTGCCATGTTGTAGTGATCTCTGTGCACGACGTGGGTCCTGCCAGTCAACCACTGGGTGCAGTGATGTTGGACAGGTCAATGAGGCAATGATGAAGGAGAAGTGGGGAAAAGAGGAATCACTCCCTCCTCTCCCCCTTCTCTTTGCTGATTGCCCCATCACCCTGTCTGATGTTACCGCAGCCAACAGTCAACCAGCAAAACCCCTGTAGCACCTGAAGGCTGCCGTAACATGGACATAGGAGTGGGACAATATGTGCCATCCCATGTTCCTGGGCCATCCAAGCCTGGGAAACATGGGATGTCACTGTAAACAGTTGTGCCTGGTTCCATATGACACTTTCTATTTGCAAGTAAACAAATGTGGTTGCGGACATTGCCGGAACTTCTCCTGGGGAAGTGGAAGTCATGAAATAACTTTTTTTATGGCTCCACTTGTGCTTCCTGGAAACACTGGTGGTTTTGAGATAAAGAAATTCTTGTAAAAAGTTGGTGAAACCAAGAACTCTTGGTTTATCGATTTTCAAGAGCTCATTCCTGCAAATTCATTATTGGGTGGATCCTTCTCATTTATACTGCAAAACAGTAACAGAACTTATACTCATTCACGAGACTGATGCTGGATATTTTTTAGTAAAAACAAGCATTGCAACCTGCACTTTGATTTTAACTTGTTCATATTTGCTCTCGAAAAAGTTTGTTGTCTTATTGTCATGCTTATAGGTTTCACAGAGACATTAGGTTCACCATTATTTAAATAGTTTCACTGATCAGGAGAAATACTGTGTCCAGTGCTGGGCATGACCACTCAATAATGATATTGACAAGGTAGAATGTATCCAGAGACAGGTGACCAAAATGGTCAAAACTCTGGAAGCCAAACCCTATGAGGAGTGACTTAGGGAGTTGTGTATATTTAACCTGGAGAAGAGTAGTGTAAGAGGTGTCATGATAGTAATGTTTAAATATTTGAAGTGATATCATCTTGAAGATGAAGTAGGCTTGTTTTCTGCTGCTTTAGAGACTAGGAAATAGAGCAATGGATTAAAACTGCAGGAAAAGAAATTCTACCTGAACGTTAGGAAGAGCTTTCTGATGTTTTTTTTTTTTTGTCATGTCAGGAGCGACTTGAGATGGTAAGAGATGTTTTACAGTGAAATACACTGTCGCAGACTGTGGTAGAGTCTCTTGGAAATTTTGAAACAGAGACACTGCATGGCCTTATATTGAGAATGCTTTGATTGTGTATTCCAAGATGGCAGGTGGTCAAAATGGATGGCCTTTGTGGTTTCTCCAACTCCTTGATTCGATGATCAGTGTTAGAAAATGGTCTGATCCAACAGAGCACAAACCAGGTATCTCTGACTCTCTAAATCAGTGGGTCTCAACCTTCCTAATGCCGCAACCCCTTAATACAGTTTCTCATGTTGTAGTGATCCCCAACCATAACATTATTGTTGCTACTTCAAAACTACATATTTGCTACTGTTATGATGTAAATATCTGATATTCACTGGACCAAATTTGACACAAATACCTGATACGTCCAAATTGGAATACTGGAGGGGTTGGGGGGGGGGGATATTGATTTTGTAATTTGGGAGTTGTAGTTGCTGGAATTTATAGTTCATCTACAATCAAAGAACATTCTGAACTCCACCAACGATGGAATTGAACCAAACTTGGCACACAGGACTCCCATGACCAACAGAAAATACTGGAAGGGTTTGGTGGGCATTGACCTTGATTTAATTGTTGATTGTATGTTTCTACCTACAATCAAGAGCATTCTGAACCACCAATGAATTGGGCCAAACTTCCCACACAGAACCCCCATGACAACAGAAAATACTGTTTTCTGATGGTCTTTGGCGACCCCTCTGATACCCCCTCACAACCCCCCCAGAGTTCCTGACTCCCAGGTTGAGAAACGCTGCTCTACATTTTACTGGATTACAACTTCTATAAGCCCTTCCATGCGATACACTGTTTAGTGGATAAGGAACTTCTCAACACCACCTGGAATGCAAAAAGCATGCAACCCTTGTGAAAGGGCTTTTCTTAAATATCAATTCTGCTCTATAGTGATCATCCCCTTTGTTTATGTGTGCTATTGCAAGCCACCAAAAAAACCAGATGTTTCAGTATACTCTGCCCATCAATAAAGGCAGTTGGTCCTCCATATTTTGTAGATTTGACATTTGTGGATGTGATTATTCATGGATTTGAATACAAAGATCTCTTTAGGAATCTCTAGATCATCCACTGCAACTTTGTGGTCAACCTCTGCGGCTGTTGAGAACATAGAGAGTGTGCTTCCTTAGGAATCTCTAGGTCCTTCCATGTGATGCTATGATCAACCTGCACGAAAAGTTGAATATCACCGTAGAATCAGTTTGAATGACTTAAGTGATTTATAGAGAGGTATTCTCTGAGGTTACACATTTTTTTTTACATCTTTTCACTTTTGTAGGAGCCCTGCACACCTGACTCTAGTGAATCGGCAGGCTGACTGTATTAATAGAAAAGATATTCTGAAGCAAGTTAAGGACACAAATACTTTAAATCACATACATTTATTAGGTATTAATATTAACTCTGTTATCAACTTACAAAAATGTTCCAGTGCCTCAAGTTTGAAAGATAATAATTGAAATATGCTTGCAAACATGTTCTGGGCAATCATTGCTTCTTTTTCCATGGATAGTTAGAACAAACTTTGACTTATTTATACAAAACTATAGCTACTCAGTATATTACATATCATGCTATACAATCCACTATTAAACACTCAGACTAACACAAAGGTATCTTGGTCGCTGGTGTTCTGGGTATGGTTGCTGGTCAAGGCAGTTTCTGGAACAGGAGTGGGCACTGTACCACGATACTTATTACATGGCCCACAGAAACCAACGAATGAGAAGCATTTCAGAACCAAATGACAAAGGAACTTCCTTAATTTTTCACTAGCAAAAGTGTAGATTATTGGATTCAGACAGCAATGGCTGAAAGCTATTGTTTCAGTTACTTGCACAATGTAGTCTAACAGACGTAAGGAGGCACAGGTCTCAAAGTAATCATAGATCCTTAACACCTGCAGGAAAAGTGATACATGGTATGGCGCCCAGAACAGCAAAAACACAATCACCACTGTTAAAATCAGCTTCACGGCTCTTTTTTTCCTGGTGTTTTTGCAGGAGAACAAGGTTTTGATGATGCCCAGATAGCAGAAGCTCATGATACACACTGGGAGAACAAACCCAATGATGTTCATTTCCATGTAGCTGAAAACTGGCCATAATGTCTCAAGATGTGAAGGATACAGAGAAGTGCATCGTTTCTCTGACTCTTGCACGAACACGAAGTGAGGGGCTGCAAATAAGACTGCAAGGGTCCATATTGCGGCGCTAGTGATGTATCCACGGTGGATAGTCCTGGCTTTCATAGCGTACGTTGCGTGGACAATAGCCAGGTATCTATCAATGCTTATGACAGTAATGAAGAACATGCCTCCAAACAATGCCACAGAATACAAAGAGGAAACTATTTGGCATAAAAGGTTTCCGAGTGTCCATTCATGTATGAAGTAAAAGGCCCAGAAAGGAAGGGATAACACAAATAGAAGATCGGAGATGGCCAGGTTCAACAGAAATATGTCAGTGATGCTCCTTTGGCCCCCTGCTTTCAAAATGGTCAAAACCACCAAGAAATTTCCAATTAGTCCAATGGTGAACAACACAATATATAGAACACACAGAAAGACTTTCATCGTGATATGAATATCCACTTTATCACATGGAGCTACCAGCAGCGAATAATCAAACTCAGTGGATGTCATCTCGGTATTTTCTTCAGTCATGGTGAATGCTTGTTTAGGAAAAAAAAGGAAGGAAAAGAAAAAACACGGTAAATATTGTTAGCTACTAAATGGGATACACAAGGAGCTTTCATACTTTTATTGTGACAAGTCGACTGCATTCAAATCCTAGCGTTTATAGTTTGGTGTTCTCTGGCTGAGAATTCTGAGTAACCTTCTCCCATTTGCAAATCCCATGTCCAAGGAGCCCTGCCAGCATAGCCAGTGGTGAGGAATGCTAGGTGCTGCAATCCAACATTTGAGGGTGTTATGATTGTCACTCATAGAATCATAGAATCAAAGAGTTGGAAGAGACCTCATGGGCCATCCAGTCCAACCCCCTGCCAAGAAGCAGGAATATTGCATTCAAATCACCCCTGACAGATTGCCATCCAGCCTCTGCTTAAAAGCTTCCAAAGAAGGAGCCCCCCAGGTAGCGGAATCTCCCGCCTTCAAGTTGGTTTGAGCCGCAGCAGGGAGTTCCGCAGTTCCGTAGAGCAAAGTTGGGTCCGACTGATGAAATGTGCCCCAGCCAGCAGCTCAAAGCAAAGGACTGCATGAAGCTTTCTTTCACTTTCCCCTCTCCCTCTCTTTGTAACCAATCCCTCAATAAAACACTTAAGTTTTGAAACTTTGAATCCTTTCCGCTTGATACTTTGTGTCCTTTACTGACTGCAGCCCTTCTAACTCATCCTAAACCTTTTCCTGAGCTCCGGGGAACCGTGAGCTCACTGGGGACGCCTTCCTGGCCTCCCCAGGCCTCCGAATTTGCGTTGGTTCGAATCGTGGATACGGAGATTTTCCTATTGGCCCCCCTTATCCGCCAAAGCAACAACATGGCGGATCGGGCCCGTTCAAATTTTATATTTTTCTACATTAAATTCTAAGACTAACTGCTATCTTGGTTTTCTCATTTTGGACTCCTGCACTCGTGAAATAATTGTTTTTGTTTAATCATTAAATTCGGCCGAGTCACCAGCTGATTGTCAAAATTCGCCGGCTTTTGCCGCTTGCTTCACTCCCCTCGTCGCTGCTCGCTCCAGCATGGCTCCCGCCGCCTGCCCAAGAGGAAGCCTTGGAAGTGGGGACCGGGCAGGGAAGGCCCGATCCCCGGTTGGGAGCGCTAGTTCCACCAAGGACAGGACAGCGGAACGTAGCTCCCCCTTAGCTCCAGCTCCTGTTTCAATAATGAACTGATCTTCTGATGGCCAGCCTAAGCCATAGGCTGGCCCCTGCCTCCAGAAACCCCTCCGTCTAGGCTTTTGGGATTTCTAGACTTTCTTTTCCTTTTTTATGAAATGAAATAAAAATAAAATACTTTCTTATGGATGGGGATTGGGATGGGTGGTGGGTTGTGGTGTATGAAATGCCTGTATATTAGTGATGCCTGTACTTTATGAATATGAAATATGTACCCCTATGAACTCCACTGTATCTTTTCCTCTTTGTCCCCTTACCCCACAAAGAAGACCAGCGTGACCAGGAACTGCCTGGGGGAAAAGCCCAAGCCTTTTCCCCCTAAATCACCCTTGATTGACTCATTTTGCATGGACAATGCTGCTGGCCCCCGATTTCGCCATCGGAGCAAGACCAACGAAGGAGGGTTTGGCCAGCAGAGCCCCGGAAAGAAAGGACTGATTAACTCAAATCAGATACTGTTGATCCTCCGGGCGGTCCAGTATCGACCCAGCTATTCAAATCCCTTGCCAGACCCATCAAGAACAGGAAAGCCTTTGTTTGGCAAATATCACCCTCTTCCCGCCTTGGACAATGGCCCGCATTCCAGCGGGCAGGAAATCCCAAATCCCATCATCTTTCCCCCATTGTCCACGGCTGTCACGCCTCCTCGCTCCTGATTGGCCAGAACCCGGGAAGCGAGAAGAGGGCGCCCATTGGCCCTCCCCAGGCGAAGAAACGCTCCCATTGGCTCCTGACGGAGGAGGGCGGGATTACCTCCTCCCAGCTGTTCCAGCCTCAGCCAATCAGCAGGAAGCCGGCTGACAGGGGGGCGGGCGGGATTTTCAAACTGCTTTTCTTTGTTCTTCACTGTATAAAAGTGCCTGTAAATTCTTGTGCTGCATGCTCTGCAGTGGAATGATTCCTGTATTGCATCCATTCAGCTGAATCGCAAATAAACGCCTCGGTCGCTGGACTCCTTTCGCCTGGTGAGATTATTTGATTTTAATAACTTTTAGCGCTCTTGGATTGGCTTCCGGAAAAATCTCGCCAAGGTACCCAGGACCCTTTTTGGTGCGGTCCTCGGGCCCTCTTCCCTGGAAGGGCCCCCCAAAAGAGCTCGATATCAGAAGGAGCCTCCATCACACTCCGGGGCAGAGAGTTCCACTGCTGAACAGCTCTCACAGTCAGGAAGTTCTTCCTCATGTTCAGATGGAATATCCGTTCAGATGGAATATCCTTACTACTGAAGAACTTTAGTGGGCCTAATGTCATCATGCCAGGACTTTACAGCAGGCAGCCCTGCATTTCTGCCACCTACAGAATTATGGGAAATGTAGTTTGGGAAGGTGAGGACCTCTGTAGCTGAGAATTCAAAAGGCCCTGCCCTAAACTACATTTCCCAGAATTCTGCAGTCAGCAGAAATGTGGGGCTGCCTGTTTTAAAGCTCTGGTGTGATAACGTGATTAGGGGAGATTAGGGTCAGAAAGCCTTTGACAATACAGTGGTTAGGGTTTTTTTTTTTGTCATGTCAGGAGTGACTTGAGAAACTACAAGTCGCTTCTGGTGTGAGAGAATTGGCTATCTGCAAGGACGTTGCCCAGGGGACGCCCGGATGATTTGATGTTTTTTCATCCTTGTGGGAGGCTTCTCTCATGTCCCCGCATGAGGAGCTGGAGCTGATAGAGGGAGCTCATCCGCCTCTCCCCGGAGTTGAACCTGTGACCTGTCGGTCTTCAGTCCTTCCGGCACAGGGGTTTAACCCACTGCGCCACCAGTGGTTAGGGTACTTTCATAGGATGGCAACATCCTTTGGAATCATGGGCTCTCTAGTCCAATTAGAAATCTCAGTTAGAAAACTCCAGGGGATCACCAGACTACTAACTCCAGAATTCCATAGGATACAGCCATGACTATAAAGGTGGAATTATAGTGCTATACTTCTGTAATGTGGAAGAGCCCCTAGAGTGCATCTACACTATAGCATTAATGTAGATTGATATCACTTTAACTCAATGCTATTGCATCATGGGAGTTGTCATTTTACAAGGTTTTTAACCTATTCTGTTAACTACTTCTGGCTCTCATGATTACACAGCACTGAGCCATGGCAGTTAAAGTGGTTTTAAACTGCATTAATTCTAGAGTGTAGGTACACCCCTACACTAATGGAGGATTAATTAATGGTAGCTACCTCTGATGATTGTTGCACAATCCTCCATTAGTGGTTTTCTCTAAATTTAGTTTAGATTTAGATTGAGCTAGAGATATCTATATCTATAGCTATAGCTATAGCTATGGTCATAGAATGACATCAGCTGGGATGCCACAGTAACGCAGGAAGGGAAATGGAGTGCATTTTTCACAGTTTCCTTTGATTTCCTTGGGTTATTTTAGCATTGCGCGGATTCAATCGTGTTTTGACGACATATTAACGGCGGTCTCTGGGGATGTAACGCGAGCATCTGCTTGTCCAGTTTTGTTGGATTCATTTCAATTGGTTCAGCTTGAGGATGTGGACAGGATCCTTGGAGAGGTGCGACCTACCACATGCATCGTAGACCCCTGCCCATCCTGGCTGATAAAAGAAGCCAGAGGGGGTTTGGCAGAGTGGGTGAAGATGGTGGTTAATGCCTCCTTACAGGAGGGAAAGTTTCCAGCGAGCTTAAAACAAGCTATTATAAAACCGCTGTTGAAGAAACCATCACTGGATCCCACTCAATTCGACAACTATCGGCCAGTTTCCAATCTCCCCTATTTGGGCAAAGTCATGGAACGTGTGGTGGTCTCACAACTCCAGGTATTCTTGGAAGACACGATTATCTGGATCCGGCACAGTCTGGCTTCAGACCGGGACATGGAACTGAGACAGCCTTGGTCGCCTTGGTAGATGATCTCCGCAGGGAACTGGACAGGGGGAGTGTGTCCCTGTTAGTTCTGCTGGACCTCTCAGCGGCCTTCGATACCGTCGATCACGGTATCCTTCTGGGTCGCCTCATGGATATGGGGCTCGGTGGCACTGCTTTGCGGTGGCTCCGATCCTTCCTAGAGGGACGGACCCAGAAGGTGTTATTGGGTGACACCTGTTCGGCCCCACAACCATTGTTGTGTGGAGTCCCACAGGGTTCAATCTTGTCCCCGATGTTATTTAACATCTACATGAAGCCGCTGGGGGAGATCATTCGGAGTTTCGGAATGAGATGTTATCTCTATGCAGATGATGTCCAAATCTGTCACTCCTTCTCACCTGTCACCAAGGAGGCTGTCCAGACCTTGAACCGGTGCTTGGCTGCTGTGTCGGACTGGATGAGAGCTAACAAATTGAAACTGAATCCAGACAAGACAGAGGTCCTACTGGTCAGTCGTAAGGCCGAACAGGGCATAGGGTTACAGCCTGTGTTAGATGGGGTTACACTCCCCTGAAGACGCAGGTTCGCAGCTTGGGAGTGATCCTGGACTCATCCTGAGCCTGGAAGCCCAGGTCTCGGCGGTGGCTGGGAGAGCTTTTGCACAATTAAAACTTGTGCGCCAGCTGTGCCCGTACTTTGGGAAGTCTGACTTGGCCATGGTGGTCCACACTCTGGTTACATCCCGTATTGACTACTGCTCCTTCTATAGTCGGATCTGGCCACAGTGGTCCACGCTCTTGTTACATCCCGATTAGATTACTGCAATGCACTCTACGTGCACAATTCCAAGTTCATGTGCACAGTTCCGAGCACAATTCAAAGTGCTGGTTTTGACCTACAAACCCCTACACGGTTCCGGCCCAGCGTATCTGTCCGAACGGATCTCCCTCTACGTCCCACCTCGGAGTCTAAGATCTTCTGGGGAGGCCCTGCTCTCGGCCCCGCCTCTATCACAAGTGAGATTGGCGGGGACGAGGAGCAGGGCCTTCTCGGTGGTGGCCCCTCACCTATGGAATTCACTCCCCGAGGAAATTAGATTGGCGACATCCCTCCTTTCCTTTAGGAGGAAATTAAAACCATGGATTTGGGACCAGGCGTTTGGATAATCTGGCAGATAAATAAAGGACTACAACAACTGATAAGAATGGGCAAAGTGGAATGAAGTTATGGACTCTGAGTGGCGAACGCTGAGCATGAGATTAGTTTAGTGACTATGTTATATATTGATTGTTTTAACTGCGATAACTGTTTTAACTGCTGTTTTATACGTTTATCTGTATTATTGTGTAGGTATCGAATTGTGCCTTTTGTAAGCCGCCCTGAGTCCCCCCTCGGGGGTTGAGAAGGGCGGGGTAGAAGTACCCGAAATAAAATAAATAAATTATTTTCATTTCTAGAAGCGTATTACTTAATGCCAGGGGACTACCTACCTAACATCTCCCGAAGGACTCGGTGCGGCTTACAAGAGGCCAAGGCCCAACACATCAATAAAACAACAGCATAACAAATACAACAATAAAACTCATAAAACAAGCAATAAACATTAAAACAATAGCAATAAACATTAGACAATAACACCATGACGCATTTAAAACTAAGGCCGGGCCAAATGTAATGATTAAAATTTTTAAAAATGCTGGACATGACAGGTGAAATGGATAGGTTTTTGGAGATAGGTGCGGTGTGCAGACAACCTTGAATCTCTAGTAAAGTGCATTTGGGACATGAAGCTTGGAGTTTCCTATTCTGGGAAGACACACTGGAACAACCACGTCTTCAAGCTCTTCCTAAAGATACTATGTTTTTCTGGCTTCTTAAAAAAGAAATAATTGCTTTGCTTTACTTGATTTTTTTTGGAGGCATTTTGGAGTTAATTGTCCATTTGTAAAGCCTCCAGTCTCAAATATTCTGTAGTGCCAGGGAGAGTTTTTCCCCAAGCCAGTAAACCCAAACATCACTCTTATCAGGTTTATACCTGCACCACCATGGGAGCTAAAACAGTCTTCTGCCTGAGAAAGATTAGCTGTTGATGTCCCCTCCACACCATAGCATACATGAGTTTTTTTTTGGACACAATTTGATAGAAATGTATTTCCTCTTCTCTAATAGTAAAAAAAGGAGCACCTATTCGCTACTCCCCCCCCCCCTAACAACAACAACTCTTCAGGGCTGTTTACACATTTAAAAGATTACAGTTAAAATGTATTAGCAACATTAAAACCTAATTAAATTAACAACCAAATTAAAAGTGTGCAGTGTAGCAAAATGTTATAAGGATATCAACGAGAAATGCTGGAAGTGCAAAAAAAAAAAAAGAGGAACCTTCCATCATAGTTGGTGGAGCTGTGAAAAAGCAAATAAATATTGGAAAGAGATTCAAAAGATGGCTCAAGAGATCCTCCAACTCAAAATCCAATTTAAATCAGAGTATTTTCTATTGGGGATCATAGATTTTGATCTGGATAGGAGTAAAGATGTCCTATTTAATTATATAATATCAGCAGCCAGAATAGTCTATGCCCACTCTTGGAGAGAGAAGGAAATTCCAAGTATTACAGAATGGTTAGTCAAAATGTTGGAAATTAGAAATATAGATAATTTGGCCCATCAATTAAGAAATAAACAACCTAAAACAAAAGCAGATTGGAGTTTATTAGCAAGATTTATGGAAAAAGAAAAAAATTGAAATATGGCTATAAGTACCAAGAAGACAAGAGGATTAAATATAGAAAGAAGAATCAAAACAAAATGAATGGACCCAGTAATGAGAAGACAGGAAGCCAACAACCTACCCCTTTCCTTTCTAAACTTGAAATCATTCCCCTTTACCTTATCCCCATCCCTCACTGTGCTGTTGCATGCTGGGCCTGTGCATAAGACTGTAGACAGGACATAAATTCTGTGTGCCCAACGGGACGCCAGGGCTGCCTCAGATTAAAAGCCCTTGGATTTCCTTAAAACAGAGTCTTTAGATTGCTTAAAGGTTCAACAAAGTTCTTTATTAATGAAAACAAACAGGTACTTTAAGGCTTTCTTATCAGTCTATTGGCTCTCTCTCAATCTTGTCCACAGGGAACAGGCACTATCTTCATAACTGTAACTAATGGGGAAATCCTTAGCTTCTAATCTGGGCAGTCTGTCTTGGCCTCTGTTGGTGTGGAGCCCCTGCACCCGGTACTAACTGCTTCTGGCTTCCGCGAGTGACCCTTACCAAGCAGAGCTTTGTAGACTTCCAGGAAAAAAAGAACTCAGGTTTCCATGATGGCTGACTGAAGTCCTTCAGCAAAGGAACTGTAGGGCTATATAACCCTGGCCAAGCTGTTGGCTGTATATCTCCCCGGCCAAGCTGTAGAAGACGAAGCTTTCTACAGGAGCTCTTGGTATTATGTCCTGCATGAAAGGCTTCTCTGTGTGGACTGAACTCAAAAAGGCTCCTATTCCCTCCAAAAACCCAAAAAGGGGCGGGGCTAGGAAACCTAATTATAATTGACAGGTGGCTTGCCCTATGATTGCAGCCAAAAGAAGCCACCTATCTGCAGAGTCCCTGAAACTTAGGACTACAACAAACATTCAATGCAAAGCAAACAAAATTGGAGCTCCTGGTACAGCTGTACCTGCACACTCACTCTACCCCCCTTCCCACTATACCCCTCCCCATCACTACCACTTTCTACTTCCCTCCTTAACCCTCTAGTTCATTTCCCCCCTTTTTTATGCAAACTGAAAACTCTTCAATAAAGATATATTAAAAATGTGCATTCAAAATGGTTTTAAGAACAAGAATCAGTACAATCTTTAAACAGAGAAAGCACTGTGAGAGGATTGGCCACCTGCAGGGACATTGCCCAGGGGATGCTTGGATGTTTTACCATCCTGTGGGAGGCTTTTCTCGTGTCCCCACATGAGAAGCTGGAGCTGACAGATGGGAGCTCACCCCACTTCCCGGATTTGAAGGGCCATGTTTCGGTCAGCAGTCCTACCCGCACAAGGGTTTAACCCATTGCGCCACTGGGGGCTCCATGGGAAGTTGCATAGTAAGTTGGAAGATTTCGGAAAAGAGATAAACTGCATGACAAGTGGGTTGATTCAATGAAAACCACCATAGTTCAGAGTTTGCAAGACCTGGGCAGGGCAGCTGATGACTGGGGGTCTTTGAGGTCTTGGATTCATAGATTCACCTTAAGAGGAAGATAAATTGATGGCAAATAGCAACAACAAAACTTCAAATCTACCCTGAATAAATCCTCTTTGCAGAAGAAACATTTGCGGCTTCTTTGTGGATTAAGAATCCTGTGATAAAACCAAGACCGCTGATTTTCATGTATCTGAAATCTGTTAGATCAGCATGTGCATCCTGAAATTACCACATAACAGCCTTTGTATGCATTTTAATGCTTTCACGATGTAAATTACAGTATGTTTCCTCTTATGCTATTTCTGGACAGCCCAGACCTTGGTGATATCAGTTGATGTCTAGAAACAGTTTTTCTTAAGTGCTATGTAAATAAAATGTCTGTTTTCTATGCAAAGAAGGTATATAATGATGATGAAGTATTAACCCTAATCTGAAACCTATTGAACACAATGTGTAATTCTTTTTTGTACACGGGCAAAGGAATTTTGTGTGCATTAAGTGGGTTATATTCTTAGGTGATGGGGAATAGGATTACAGGTGGAAGCATATGTTTCATTCTTCCATTCAAATCACTGTATTTTAAAAGGCTTCTATATTTGCATTGTTTGCATGATACTCCTCTATTCCGCCTTGGTTAGACCACACCTGGAATATTGTGTCCAATTCTGGGCACCACAATCGAAGAGAGATATTGACAATCTGGAATGTGTCCAGGGGAAGGCGACTAAAATGATCAAGGATCTGGAGAACAAACCCTATGAGGAGCGGCTTAAGGAGCTGGGCATGCTTAGCTTGAAGAAGAGAAGGCTGAGGGGAGGTATGATAGCCATGTATAAGTATGTGAGAGGAAGCCACAGGGAGGAGGGAGCAAGCTTGTTTTCTGCTTCCCTGGAGACTAGGACATGGAACAATGGCTTCAAACTACAAGAGAGGAGATTCCATCTGAACATGAGGAAGAACTTCCTGACTGTGAGAGCCGTTCAGCAGTGGAACTCTCTGCCCTGGAGTGTGATGAAGGCTCCCTCTTTTGAAGCTTTTAAACAGAGGCTGGATGGCCATCTGTCTGGGGTGCTTTGAATGCAATATTCTTGCTTCTTGGCAGGGGGTTGGACTGGATGGCCCATGAGGTCTCTTCCAACACTATGATTCTATGATTCTAAGATACTGGTCGAAGGCATTTGTGGCATAAGATGTCTGAGCTACCGCATTTATTTATTTCTTATGTGGACATAGGAAATTCTATACATAATAATTAAAAAAGGAGATGCCCCATTGTGTCATAGAGCAGTGGTTCTCAACCTGTGGTTCCCCAGATGTTTTGGCCTACAAATCCCAGAAATCCCAGCCAATTTGCCAGCTGTTAGGATTTCTGGGAGTTGAAGGCCAAAATATCTGGGGACCCACAGGTTGAGAACCACTGCCATAGAGGTAGTGCAACCTCTTGCACATATTCTTCTCTGTTTTTCCTGGTTGGATGGGAAATCAGTAGGATTACTTCCAGATTTAATTCACATTGAAGGCAAATCAACTAATTTCCCACCCCCAATGTTACAGAGAAGGCTAGAAGAAGGGAGGCATTAAAAGTATAGTGCCTGTATGCCTCTGCACTGAATGTAATAACGTGTAAATTCAGACTCGGGTCCCAGAGACCAAAGAAAACACTTCTTAGAAGTTTGTTCAGATTGCAGCTCCCATCCCAACTCCCTGCTGTAATAATGAAACCTCTGTGTTCAGATATTGATGGTGCCATTAGTTTCCGACTTGAAACCAGGCAATATATTGCCCTCTAACCACCTGAACACTAGCCTTTATCTAAAAATGTCAGATTGTTATCTGCTTGGCCAGAACAAATGTTATTTCGGCACATCAAGCACAGGATGTGGCATCCCACCCAGCCCCTAATGTAGCAATGAGAAACTAGCTTCAGGATGGCAATGTGGTAATGCTGCAGAAGCCTGCAATTGCATGACTTTGTGGGAACCTTTGTGGGAAGACCCATGCACGCTCAACTTGCTTTCATCTTACCCATTTCTTCCCCACACCCTTCTTATGGAACAGATGATATTTCTGTTTCTAACCTAGGGATAACCTCTGCATGTGAACGTTGTGTTTTCTCCTTCTCCTTTTCCCTCTCCTTCTCCCTGCTCTTTATATTCTATGATTATTTCATAGGGAGAGGAACACTGACAAGTGAAAGGGATTCTTATTTCAATGGAAGTACCTTAAAGACACTAAATCCCATCTCCGAGACGTGGACTATCTACAGACGTCACATGCTACTCCTAGAATGATTCCATCAGCGTTGCCTCCAAAAACTCCTACAGATCTCTTGGGAGACAAGCGGACAAATGTCAGCATGCTGGAAGAAGCAAAGACCACCAGTACTGAAGCAATGGTCTTCCACCATCAACTCCGCTGAATCGGCCACGTTGTCTGGATGCCCGACCACCGTCCCCCAAAGCAGTTGTTCTACTCCGAACTCAAGAACGGAAAACGGAATGAGATTTAAAGATGGGCTCAAAGCCAAACTTAAAAACTCTGGCATAGACACTGAGAACTGGGAAGCCCTGGCCCTTGAGTGCTCCAACTGGAGGTCAGCTGTGACCAGCAGTGCTGTATAATTTGAAGAGGCACGAACGGAGGGCGAAAGAGAGAAATGCGCATCAAGCCAACCCCAACCGGGACCACCTTCCACCTGGAAACCAATGCCCTCACTGTGGGAGAACATACAGGTCAAGAATAGGGCTCCACAGTCACCTATGGACCAACTGCCAGTATACCGATCTTGGAAAACAATCCTATTTGGACAACGAAGGATCGCCTAACTAACACTATCCTACCTGTTCTTGGAAGCAGAGCTAGCCCTAGCTAGCACTTGGATGGGATACTATAAATGAGTTCGAGGTGCTGTGAGCTATATTCAGAAGAAGGAACTATCAAAATTATTTTGGAGTATTCCTTCCCTAAGAAGACCTTTTGAAACTCATAGGGCCACAGTAAACAGAAAGGTCACTTAAAGGCACATACATAAACTCATAGGCTATCCAATAGGATTTGAACCTGCAACCTTTCAGTTAACAAGCTCAGTGGTTTAACCCACTGCGTCACCGGGGGCTCCTATGGGCTTTGGGGCCGTCAAATGTTTGTTGGGCTACAACTTACAGTTGCTGTGCTGCATTGAGGCAATGGAAATTGCAGTCCAATAGCTTCTGGAGGGCCATATGATTCCTACCCTGGATTGTACAAACACATCACTGCTAATTTCATACTCCAAGGTAATCTTTAGTTAAAGTGGCCAGATGTACAAGAAGAGAGGTGCATGTACACAATAGAATCAGTGTGTTTTGATACCACTTTAACTGCTATGGCTCCATGTTATTTATTTTCTGTGTTTAATTATTGTGATTTTATATTGTTTGATGTGCTTATTTATATTGGTTTTTGTATTTTATTGTTATTTTTATATTTTACTGTTGTTGTATGTTCTTTATTTGCATTGCTGTACTTTGGGCTTGGGTTCATGTAAGCTGCCCCGAGTCCCCTTGGGGAGATGGTGGCGGGCAATGAATAAATTATTATTATTATTATTATTATTATTATTATTATTATTATTATTATGTTATGGAATCATAGGAGCCCCCGGTGGCGCAGTGGGTCAAAGCGCTGAGCTGCTGAGCTGCTGAGCTTGTTGACTGAAAGGTTGCAGGTTCGATTCCGGGGAGCGGCGTGAGCTTCCGCTGTCAGCCCTAGCTTCTGCCAACCTAGCAGTTCGAAAACATGTAAATGTGAGTAGATCAAGTAACGACGCTCCATGCAGGTCATGCTGGCCACATGACCTTGGAGGTGTCTATGGACAACGCCAACTCTTCGGCTTAGAAATGGAGATAAGCACCAACCCCCAGACTCAGACATGACTGGACTTAATGCCAGAGGACAATCTTTACCTTTACTTTTATGGAATCATAAGGCCCAGCACTTTCTGGCAGAGTAGATTAAAGACTTTATAATACCACAACTTCCATAATTCCATAGCATTGGTCCATGGCAGTTAAAGTGGTATGAAACTACAATAATACAGTGTAGATGGACTCAACCAATTTTTTCTGTGTGGGAAGTAGCATCAATAATGGAATCCCCTGGTAGTTAAGCCTGACAGCAGCCAAGATTCTCTCTCACGTCCCCATGAATTATGCCTCTGAGCGCAAGAGGACAGAAAGGTTTTCCCTGAAAAAATTTCAAAACTAATGGAGATTAAAGGTACGTATCAGAAAATGGTGAAACAAACGACATCCATTAATAAGCATCTCACACACTTGCTCCTTCCAGTCTTTTAGATTTATGTTACAAATTGTACTATACATGCTGAAATCTGCTCTTTTACAAAAATTCGTAAAGGTCCAAATTTCCCGTACTTTTTTTTTTTTGCATGTAAGCAATTTTACTAAGAGAAATGAAGGCTTCAATCTATGTGACTAGACTAAATGTTGCTTCTACAAGTGATTCTGCCATATCCCTAAAGAAGTGGCAATATGGAAAGTTTGAACTCAGTTTAAGGTATTGTTGATCCTGTCTTGTTCTGCCATTGCTGTATGATTTTTGGCAGTAGCAAAAGAGCAGTGTGTGTGTTTTCATGCAAATAATGGCTTGTGCTTTGCTGCGGCGCTCCAATTGTGGAATGCCTTAGAATCATAGAGTTGGAAGAGACCCTGGGCCATCCAGTCCAACCCCCTGCCAAGAAGCAAGAAAATTGCATTCAAAACACCCCCAACAGATGGCCATCCAGCCTCTGTTTAAAAGCTTCCAAAGAAGGAGCCTCCACCACACTCAGGGGCAGAGAGTACCACTGCTGAATGGCTCTCACAGTCAGGAAGTTATTTCTAATGTTCAGATGGAATCTCCTTTCTTGTAGTTTGAAACCATTGTTCCACGTCCTAGTCTCCCTCTTCCCTATGACTTCATCTCACATACTTACACATGGTTATCATGTCTCCTCTCAGCCTTCTCTACTTCAGGCTAAACATCCACAGCTCTTTAAGCCACTCCTCATAGGGCTTGTTCTCCAGACCCTTGGTAATTTTTGTCACCCTCCTCTGGACACATTCCAGCTTGCCAACATCTCCCTTTTGTTTTTACGGCAAAGTGCTTTTATTATCAAAATGACTAAAACAAAGAGTGAAGGGCCCATTGGTTGAACTGAGGCCCTATTTACATATAAAATTGCATTATATCAGTCTACACTGACAGTGAAGATGAGGCCTATAGGTAGCTTGCAATAGTCAATGGCTGCTTTATAGAATATATGTTTTTTAAAGAGTACATTTAAAATACATTGCAATTACTGTCAGTTTCTGATGTTAAGTGGTTCCCACAACTGATCCACACATTTGTTGTTTTATTACTGAGCAATGCAAACACCTGTCAACAGTGCCAAAAATAGGAAGTTTGTACATACCACAGACCGCAGTATAATATCCTGCGTTTAGAAAAAAAAACAGCTTTTATCTCCTTCCAAAAAGCTTTCACTTAGCTGTCACAAATACAGCAGTTCCTTCTGTATTTCTGGGTTTAAATCCAAATGATGGCATGTCAGCACATCTTTCCTGAAGACTAGGGATAAAGTCTGAAAACGGGAAACAGAAAAACAGATTGTTTTTTGGGAGAATTTTTTTCAAATACACAGTACACCTTTTTTATCAAAAAGACATGGGTTGGTATCCTGTTTACATTAGAATCAACAGCAAAGTGACAAACATGTTTTTTTTATGACCTGGAGAAAATGGTGCTCTTTATTTTGTGGCAATTTGTGGCTTAGAACTTTTTCATGTAGAAACAGTTGTTTACTTATCGGCAACAATTATCCATTATAGCTCTGTATATGAACCCTAGTTCCCAACCGTTTTTTCACCAGGAATCTCTTGACCAGGGACCACTTTGAGTAGGGATCACTATGACCAGGGACCACTTGACCAGGGACCACTTTGACCAGGAATCTCTTGACCAGGGACCACTTTGACCAGGGACCACTTGGACCAGGAACTTCTTGACCAGGGACCACTTTGACCAGGGACCACTTGACCAGGGACCACTTTGACCAGGGATCACTTTGACCAGGGACCACTATGAACAGGGACCACTTTGACCAGGGACCACTTTGACCAGGGACCACTTGACCAGGGACCACTTTGGCCAGGGACCACTTTGACCAGGGACCACTTGATCAGGGACCACTTTGACCAGGGATTGCTTTGACTAGGAACCTCTTGACCAGGGACCACTTTGACCTGGAACCTCTTGACCAGGGACCACTTTGATCAGGAACCTCCTGATCAGGGACCCCTTTGACCAGGGACCACTTGACCAGGGACCGCTTTGACCAGGGACCACTTTGACCAGGAGCCTCTTGATCAGGGACCACTATGCCCAGGTACCACTTGATCAGGGATCACTTTAACCAGGGATCACTTTGACCAGAGACCACTCTCCAACATTAGTACCAAAAGAGTTATGAATCAGTTTTTGGTCAACTTTAGATTCGGTTTGGGGTGCTGATTCAGAAAATTTCATTGGATAGACCACATCAGCTCTAGTTTCAGATCTAGAACATACGTCATGGCCAGCGACAGGGAAGGAGTGACAGGTGGCCTGAAAGGAGCAGAAATAAAATAAATAAATAAATAAATAAACGAAGGCTCGCAGAGCAGATTTTCTTCCTCACGGCCCACTGGTGGTCCGTGGCCCACAGGTTAAGAACCACAGTATTATAGGAACACAATAATTATTCCACTATGAATTTGATAGCGGTTTCCTTTTTTCTCTTAATATTGCATACTCACCAATTTGATTTGTTCGTAGATACGTGCAGCCTTGATTTTCAGCTTTGGAAATAAGTCCTACAGAATTCAGTGGCTGTAGTTCTCAGGAAGGAACTGGCGAAATTTCCTCTTGAGTATTTCTTGTCTAAGAAAACCCTATGAAATTATTGATTTTGTCATTTGGGACAAAATGGGATTTATAGTTCACTTACGATCAAAGAGCATTCTGAACTCCACCAATGATGGAACTCAATCAAACATGGCACACAGAACTCCCATGACCAACAAAAAATACTGGAAGGGTTTGGAGGACATTGACCTTAAGTTTTGGAGTTGTAGTTCATCTACACCCAGAGAGCAATGTGGACTCAAACAATGATGGATCTGGAGCAAACTTGGCACGAATACTCAATATGCCCAAATGTGAACACCAGTGGAGTTTGGGGAAAATAGACCTTGGCATTTGGGAGTTGTAGTTGCTGGGATTTATAGTTCACCTACTATCAAAGAGCATTCTGAACCCCACCAACGACAGAATTGGACCAAACTTCTCACACAGAACCCCAGGACCAGAAAATACTGGAAGGGTTTAGTGGGCATTGACCTTGAGTTTTGGAGTTGTAGTTCACCTACATCCAGAGAGCACTGTGGACTCAAACAATGATGGATCTGGACCAAACTTTGCATGAATACTCAATATGCCCAAATGTGAACACTGGTGGAGTTTGTGGAAAATAGACCTTGACATTTGGGAGTTGTAGTTGCTGGGATTTATAGTTCACCTTCAATCAAAGAGCAATCTGAACTCTACGAAGTATAGAATTGGGCCAAACTTCTCAAACAGAACCCAAGACCAACAGAAAATACTGTGTTTTCTGATGGTCTTTGGCGACCCCCCTGACACCCTCTCGTGACCCCCCCCCAGGGGTCCCGACCCCCAGGTTGAGAAATGCTGCTGTAAGGCATAAACACTGAAAGAAAACACTATATTTTAAATGTCCTTTTATCTTTCTCTCATGTTCATGATTAAAGCTCATCTTGCCAATTGAACAAACTATTATTTCCTACTGAAAATTTCATTTTCCTACTGTACAAAATGTCTCTAGTATATTACACATTAGAATAAGGACCACATTTAAAAAAATCTGCAATGAGCAATAACTCATGAGTTAAAGGAAGTGTTACCATAAGGGAAGTTATCTTCTAAGTCGTCTAACACGCTACTATTTAAACTGTGGGTCCCAAACTCCAAATGGGGTCCCCTTAGCTCAATGCAGGAGGCACAAAGTTTAGCAACAATGAAACGTTTCTGAAAGCCACACATTTATACAAATTGTTAGAAACAAGATACAGTGTTTACAGTAGACTCTGTAGAAAATGCTTCAGCCATTCTCTACAAAAAAGTGAAAATCAGCCTGTTTAGCACGCCTTGCAATTGCTAATTTATTATCCATAAAGTTTGATTTATATATCTCTTTTATACATACCTATGTATTTGGAATAATGTAAAAATTTCACAGACGAAAAGGGGTCGCAGGTGGAAAAAAATGAAAGAAGGTCAGGTCTAGAATACCATTTGCATGTGTTATTTTTAAATTTTTATTATATGCTTTCTGCTGCATAACTATTGCTCTAACTCATTATCAAAGGATGGTAAAACATCTGGCCGTCTCCTGAGCAACGTCCTTGCAGATGGACAATTCTTACACCAGAAGCGACTTGCAGTTTCTCAAGTCGCTCCTGACATGAATAATAATAATAATTAACAAATTTAATCAATCAATTAATTGATCAAAGTTAATAAAATCAATATCCTAAAACCCAGCTTAATTCACTTTTGTAGCTTGTAGTTATATTCGAAATCACACAAAGCTAATGCCCATTGAATAATATACATATGGGGAGGAAGAATTTCCTATTCTTTGTGTAGAGTTGTCCCTCAAAGATTATACAGTTTCTTACCTTGAGTGCACTCCACCTTGTTTCGCTTCCAATCTGGATGGCTGTCTGTCTATCTGCTTTATTTTACAGTCAGCAGAAGATGCTGTTTTGAAATGATTTCATCACTGCAAGCTTAGGAAAGGAAACAAATGCTTCTTCAGAAGATCTTACCAAAGCTAACCACAACTTTCTAGCATAGTACACACACATGTTGTGTTTGCTTGAGAAAATGCAGCAGAGTTATGACATGACTTGACCATCCAATCCTCTGAAGAGTGAATCTTGTGAAAGCAGGACAGAAAATAGGACAATGCTTTTAGTTCTGAAATTAACTGTTATTATTTTAGTATCACCAAATAGATGTCCTTGTGATTTTTTCCTGTTCAAGTACTAAAGCAACCTGACTGAGCTGGGGACCATGCATCCTTATTTCAGGGAGGATTGCTATGAGGGATGCAGCTACATTGTAAAATTAATGCAGTTTGGCACCACTTTAACTGCTAAAAGCTATGGAATCCTGGGAGATATAGTTTGGTGAGGCAACAGCATTCTTTCCCAGAGAAGGCTAAAGACCTGGTAAAACTACAACTGCCAGGATGCCATAAGATTGAGCTGTGGCATTTAAACTGGTGCCAAACTGCATTGTTTTAATGCTGTAGAAACACACTTGATTAAAATTGTAGGAAATGAGATTCCACCTAAATAAATAAATAACTGCAAAAGGCCACCTTACTTGGATCCGGTGGCGCAGTGGGTTAAACCCCTGTTAGTAGTCTGGTGATCCCCTGGAGTTTTCTAACTGAGATTTCTAATTGGACTAGAGAGCCCATGATTCCAAAGGATGTTGCCATCCTATGAAAGTACCCTAACCACTGGTGGCGCAGTGGGTTAAACCCCTGTGCCGGAAGGACTGAAGACCGACAGGTCACAGGTTCGAATCCGGGGAGAGGCGGATGAGCTCCCTCTATCAGCTCCAGCTCCTCATGCGGGGACATGAGAGAAGCCTCCCACAAGGATGATAAAAACATCAAATCATCCAGGCGTCCCCTGGGCAACGTCCTTGCAGACGGCCAATTCTCTCACACCAGAAGCGACTTGCAGTTTCTCAAGTCGCTCCTGACACTACAAAAAAAACCCCAAAACTTGGATCTGCATGGATCATTCAAAATACATCACACAGTCCTAGACACTTGGGAAGTGTTCGACTTGTGATTTTGTGATACGATATCCAGCACATATATCTGGTTTGCTGTGTCGTACTGTGTTTTTGTGTCAGTAAAATAATAATAATAATAATAATAATAATAATAATAATA
>NW_026847660.1:75052151-75103118 GCF_025583915.1 Anolis sagrei ordinatus
CTGTGGACTCAAACAATGATGGATCTGGACCAAATTTGGCATGGATACCCAATATGCCCAAATGTGAACACTGGTGGAGTTTGTGGAAAATAGACATTGAAATTTGGGAGTTGTAGTTGCTGGGATTTATAGTTCACCTACAATCAAAGAGCATTCTGAACCCCAGAAATGATAGAATTGGGACAAACTTCCCACACAGAACCCTCATGACCAACAGAAAATACTCTGTTTACTGATGGTCTTTGGCAACCCCTCTGACACTTCCCTCATGAGCCCCCAGGGGTCTCGACCCCCCAGTTTGAGAAACGCTGTTCTAGTAGCTGTAGTGTAAAAAAAATGCAAGGCCATTCAATTCTAATCAAGATGGCCAACTGCAACATTCACACTTGCCTCAAATAGACAAGAGTTCTTTCTCCCACCCTGGACATTTCACAGATATATAAATCCCATTTTCCTAGTTTCCAAGAGACCTGACAACCTCTGAGGATGCCTGCCATAGATGCAGGTGAAACGTCAGGAGAGATTGCTTCTGGAACATGGCCGTACAGCCCAAAAAACTCCCAGCAAACCATACTCCATATTTCTCGTGTTTCTCATAGCCCCTAGATAGCAATTTGCTGCTTCATATGTAAATGAAAGCTACTGAGGTTTATTTATCTGACTTAAATGTCTTCAAATAAGTTTTGGCTTAACCCATAAAACTGAGGGCGTTCCCTTTGCATACCATACTCGAATGCTCTTCAATAAAATGTTTAGGTTTTGTACAATATGCTTTAGTACTCATTAAAAATCATGAACCCACACAAAATGGGCTGTTGTAGGTTTTTCGGGCTGTATGGCCATGTTCTAGAAGCATTCTCTTCTGATGTTTTGCCTGTTATCTGTCTCAGACCTCACAAACTCTGAGGATGCCTGCCACAGATGCAGGCGAAACGTCAGGCGGGAATGCTTCTAGAACATGGCCATACAATCCGAAAAACCTACAACAATCCAGTTATTCCGACCATGAAAACCCTTGACAATACAAACCCACACAAAGCTTTAGTTACCCCATGTGATACACCCTTCACCTCTATAAGATGGAACTGAAATGTATCAAGGTTAACACTTTTTTTCAGAGGCAGATACCTATACCTAAACTCAAAACTGGATAATGGAGCCCTGAAACAGTCTGAAAAACAGGGGCCTACTGCATGTTAGAGACCCTAAATTGGGTCTTCTTAGGTCCACATCACGGGAACAGGTAAGGAAGGAGACAGTCCCAAAAAAAGATAAAAAAACAAGGTTTATTTTAGTTTCTTTATGAAGAAGATGGACAGCCTGGCAGCATACGCAGATGCTACCCTTCAAGTGACTGCCGCACCCTTCTTCTGTTTTTGCTGACTTTTATACTCAAGTAATAGGTCATGGAAAGTACTCTCTTTCCAGCCCCTCTCCCTTGACCTTTTGATGGAAAATACCTTCTTGTACCTGGAGACTCTGCGCTTAACCACAACTTTTGGCTTAACCACAACACAACTACTTCCTATGTAGGCTTGAACTTTGTATGACCTCTTCATGTCACATCTTGTTTCTTAAAAACATTTTCTTCCGTGTTGCTCTTTTTCTACAGAGAAAGGGTATATTTCTCTTTTGCTGTTAATTTCATTCAAAACCCCTTGCTTAGCATTCACAAATTTCACTCAAAGACCCTTTCACTGTACACATGTGTGAGTTCCTATTTTGGGGAGCCAAATTCAACCTAAACATTAGGAAGAATGTCCTACTGTTCAACAGTGGAGTACACTTCCTTGGAGTGTGGTGGAATCTCCTTCTCTGGAGGTTTTAAAGTAGCGGTTGGATGGCCATATCTCAGGAGTGGTTTGATTGTGAGTTCCTGCACGGCAGACGGTGAGACTGAATAGCCTTTGTGGTCTCTCCCAGCTCTCTGATTCTGTGAATTTAGATGTGTTGCTGAGCTAGCCTCTTTCACACCAGAGGGAAGGGGTGCTGTGGTCCTCCTTCTTGCTTGTGTGGTAGTTGGTAGGACCAAGGCAAGCATTTAACAGCCAACAACACCAATGCCACTCACCTCTTCAGTCATGCTGGACCTGAGAAATGGGCCATGCTAGGTGGTAAGACCTATCAACTTTTGGGGGTATGCACAGAAGATTGTCTGCATGACTCTTCTCCTCAGGAGCATTTTCTTCTTGATAGTAATACGATAGATGGTAAGATAAATGTTGTGTATCTGCACAACACCATCACCTGCATGGGGCTCCTAGCTACAGAGACCCTTAGAGCATTTGGTTATGTAGAACCACTGACAATTCAGTTTTGTCCATATGTTGAGAATGGTGTCCTGAACACAACTGGCTGAAAACTGCATTTGGGTGCGAGATTCTTTCAAGTGAACATGCCCATGCCAAGTATAACCCAAATACCTAGTTAGGAAAATTGATCTAAATGTGTACACCCAATAGTAAGTTCTGGACAATTTGAAATCCTATATGCAGTGCTGGTTTTGACCTATAAAGCTCTATACGATTCTGGCCCAGCTTACTTGTCTGAACGCACCTGCCTCTACGTCCCACCTCGTAATCTAAGATCATCTGGGGAGGCCTTGCTCTTGCTTCTGTCAACATTGCAAATGTGTTTGGCAGGGACGAGAGACAGGGCCTTCTCGGCTGTGGCCCCCCGCCTATGGAACGCACTCCCAAATGAGATAAGATTGACTCCATCCTCCTGGCTTTCAGAAAGAAATTAAAATCATGGTTTTGGGACCAGGCTTTCGGACAACAGACATAATTAGCACTTTAGTTGGACATTGACTGGAATGGCGCTATGGCTGATGATACTGTTTTACTGTTTTTAATTAATGCTGTATGTATTGTTTTTAATGATTGCTTTATGAATTTAATTGTGGTTATACTACTGTAAATGTCATGTAGCAGCATTGTACCGTTACTAAATGTAAGTCGTCTTGAAGAGACGGGGTAGAAATAGCAGAAATGATAAATAATAATAATAATAATAATAATAATAATATGTAGATATGTGCATATGCAAGCACTCAATATAGATGACTCACATTTGGCCCAATGCTTTCTTTAGTCATAAGGCACTGCCAGTTGTGTGTACCCACCCCAACAGTTGCAAAACAACATGTGAAATAATAAGGAACTGGATCCAGTTTACTGACTGGACTGTTTTAAACATTTATACAAATAAGGAACTAGGAAGGAATCATTACTGTTACTTTACTTATTTTTGGCAACTTCCCTCTTTTTAGTGGCTGGTGTGTGCCATCCTAATGTCTATTATTACTTCAGTGCTGGCCATGAATGAGATACACAGTGCGAGTCACACAGCAAAATCCAAAATACAATGGCTTTATAAACAAGCACTTTGGTCTCTGTACAGATGTCCCAGTCCGCAAACACTGTCGGCTTCATTTGGAAAAATGCTGCACTTGCAGAGCTCAGGCGGTGTCAATGTTGACTTTTGTGGAGAGGTGGCTGCCAAGGTAGTGGAAATGATCAACATTTTCTAATGTCAGGTGCACCAAAAGGCACAAAATACATCCCAAGCCCACAGGTTCCCTTATCATAGAAAGATGGTTAAAAACATGTAGAAGAAGTGTCTAGCTTGAGATGTTTGCTTAGAGAGTGTTCTTGTTACCTCAAGTGATCTGTAGTTTTATGACTAATTCTTGAAATAATGTTTTGAAGACATAAAATTTAACCACTATAAAGGCAGGTCCTCAAGCTAGAGGAAGCTTACTCTCTCAAGTGTATACCACAATTGGGTAAAGCAATCTGAATTTGGCCTTAACTGGCATACTTACCGCTTACATTGGCTCCATTCATCTCCAGGGCTGTATCCGCTGTGGAATTATAACAATTCGACACCACACTGGATTTTGGAGATTTGTAGTTCTATGCTATATTTAACTTTCTTTGTCAAAGAGCTCTGGTACCACAAAAAACTATAAATCTCAGGATCCCATAGGATGAAGTTATGATAAATAAAGTGTTAATAATAATAATAATAATAATAATAATAATAATAATAATAATAATAATACACTTTATTTATAACCCGCTACCATCTCCCCAAAGGGGACTCAGTGCGGCTAACATGAGGCCAAGCCCAAAAAAATACAACATAATAAACACACAGTTACAAAATACATCATAACAAAATATAAAATAACAAAATCAACAATATAAAACAGCATATTAAAACCAGACACGGAGGGTGGGCCAAATGTGTGAGGTAAAATGTTAAAAAAGTTAAAACCCTGGGTGAGATAAGGATAAATGTGCATTTGTAGGAAAGGAGCCCAACAGGGAGGAACCATGGGATTTAGTCATTTTAGCTGGGGGGGGGGGGGGGGGGTGAGATGCTTTATTCTGAGGGCAGCTGTAGACTAAGACAACCAGATGAGTTGAGTGGTCATTCTCCAAAAGCACAACGGAAGAGCCAGGTTTTTAGGTCTTTCTTAAAATCGGCTAGGGTGGGAGCTTGCCTGATCTCCTTAGGCAGCGAATTCCAAAAGCGGGGGGCCACAGCGGAAAAGGCCCTCTCCCTTGTTCCCATAAGATGAGTCTGTGATAGAGGAAGGGGCGAGAGAAGGGCCTCTTCAGCGGATCGAAGAGATTGTGCAGGTTTGTGGTAGGAGATGCTGTCACAAAGGTAGGTGGGTCCCAAACCGTTCAGGGCTTTGTAGGTAATAACCTGCACCTTGAATTGGGACCAGAAAATGAATGGCAGTCAATGGAGCTCCTTAAACAGGAGGGTTGACAGCTCTCTGTACTTCGCCCCGGTTAGAAGTCTGGCTGCCGAGCGTTGGACTAATTGAAGTTTCCGGGCCGTCTTCAAGGGCAGCCCCACGTAGAGTGCATTGCAATCATCCAGTCTAGAGGTAACTAAGGCGTGGACCACCGTAGTCAAGTCAGGCTTCGTGAGGTATGGTCGCAACTGGCGCACAAGTTTTAATTGTGCAAAGGCCCTCCTGGCCACCTCCGACACTTGCGCATCAAGCGTCAGCGCTGAGTCCAGGAGGACCACCAAGCTGCGGACCTGCACCTTCAGGGCTAGTGAGACCCTGTCCAGCACAGGTTGCCACCCAATACCCCGGTCAGGCATTCGACTGACCTGGAGGAGCTCT
The DNA here is from genome assembly GCF_025583915.1 of Anolis sagrei ordinatus. Classification (NCBI taxonomy): domain Eukaryota; kingdom Metazoa; phylum Chordata; class Lepidosauria; order Squamata; family Anolidae; genus Anolis; species Anolis sagrei. Next base: position 75,057,304 of record NW_026847660.1, read on the forward strand.
GTCTTCAGCTTGTTTGCCCTCATCCAGGTCGACACAGCAGCCAGGCACCAAACTAATTCCACAATGTGGATGGGAGGTACGTCTAACAATGCAGACACTTCTTCAGAGACATTCTACTCTCGAAAAGTGGCTTTTAGTCTCAAGAGGACAGAGATATCTATTTATGCACACACATCTCAACTTCTGATATATTTAAATGTATTTCGATATCTCTGTGTGTCTCTATATGTATCTACACATATGCATTCATGGTGTACCTCCTAAAATACAGTCTTACAATTACAAGCGGCCCATTGATGGCAACCATACCGCTGAAAATAAGTTTGACACCTCTGATCCAAGTAAGATCAAGATCAAGGGATCAAGATTCTGTGTTGCATTGCCGCCTAGTGGAAAGGAGAAGAAACAAATGGAAAGATGTGACTGACTTGTATTTGGGAAGCAGCAGTGCAGCGATTACCCTAGATTCAAACAATCAAGGGTGATGACCATCTGCCCTGTATTTATTTATTATTTATTTACTGCATTTATATACCGTCCCTCTCAGCCTGCTGGCGACTCGGGACAGTTTACAGTTGGTACCAGGACCATAAAATACAATTTCAATATAATAAAACAATCGAATAATAAAACCATAACAGATTTGATAAAATCAATAAAAACAATAAAAACATGTATCATTAGGGTCTCCTCGTTAAAAACATCATCCAATTACACCATCAAACCATTCCATTTTCCTATGTCTGTTATACTCTATTTGCAAATGCCTAATTAAAAAGCCAAGTTTTACCTCTCTTCCGAATGTTAAACGGGAGGGGGCCGATCTGATGACCTTAGGGAGGGCGTTCCATAGCCGAGAGGCCACCACTGAGAAGGCCCTGTCTCTCATCCCTGCCAGCCATGCTTGTGATGAAGGTGGGACCGAGAGCAGGTTCTCCCCAGATGATCTTAAAGTCCTTAAAGTACTATACCACAATAATGAAATATTATTAGTAACTAGCCATCCCCTGCCACGCGTTGCTGTGGCCCAGCCTGGTGATCTGGAAAATAAAGTAATTAGATAGCGTTGGTTTCTAATGTATGTAATTTCTTTATGCTTGTGGGAAAACAGTATTTCTTGTTGTTTCTTTGTCAGTGTTGATGTGGAGATTGTCTGGTTTGCCTACTCTGGAACATGCAATGTATAATTGCCCTTCTTTAGGGGTCCCTATCAAATCTATGACATTATATCTCTCTGTGTGTAAAACATATCTATGGTTGGATGGCTCTTTGTCAGGAGGGCTTTTGATTACGTTTTCTTGCACTGGTGAAGGGAGTTGGACTGGATGGCCTTAAGTATTTTCTGTTGTGTGGGAAGTTTGCCCCAATTCTGTCATTTGTGGAGTTCAGAATGCTCTTTGATTGTAGGTGAACTGTGAATCCCAGTGACTACAATTCCCAAATATCAAGGTCTATTTCCCCCAAACTCCATCTGTGTTGATATTTGGGCGTATTGAGTGCTTGTGCCAAGTTTGGTCTAGATCCATCATTGTTTGAGTCCACAGTACTACAACTCCAAAACTCAAGGTCAATGCCCACCAAACCCTTCTAGTGTTTTCTGTTGGTCATGGGAGTCCTGTGTGTCATGTTTGGTTCAATGCCATAACTGATGGAGTTCAGAATACTCTTTGATTGTAGGTGAACTCTAAATCCCAGCAACTACAACTCCCAAATGATAAAATCAAAAAAATTTGAGTGAAGGGGATACATTGGGATGTTAGGTGTCTTGTGTCCAAATTTGGTGTCAATTCGTCCAGTGGTTTTTGAGTTCTGTTAATCCCACAAACGAACATTACATTTTTATTTATATAGATTAGCTTAGTGCTATATGATTATAGCACAATATATGATTAGCATAGTACCATATGATTCAAATTCTATTAGCATGACTTCAAGAATCTAATGTCTGATCATTCAGAAAAAATGTAGAAACTGTTCTGTGTTTTATTGGCATGCCATAGTCTGTAAATAAAGGTTCACGGTGCAGGTGTACATTGATATTTCATACAGTTCATTAGTTTTTAGTACCAGATAATGGTTGCTTACACCTACGTTGGCTTCATCTATACAAAAGCACTTCGAAACTAGATTCAAACCATGGTGGCCAGACAACAAACTCCCACAAAAGCATGCAAAACAAAGCCCTTAATATGCACCACTGCTCTGTAGTTTGTGTCATCACCATCCAGAATTCAAACTAGTTCCAGGATTTCCTATGTAATCATTGTCAGTGTAGATGGTATTTAAGGGGTGGGGACAACGGGGAATAAAAGGTACAGCTAAGAGGTCACCACCAGACATCAAGAAGTCAATCTTATCTTCCATTTCTACCTGTTCTCCAGTACAGTCATCTCTTTTCTGGAAGTTGATAAATGATAGAACAATATATAAACTTTTTATTGGAATTATGGATTATAAAGAATACTTTCTATAGATTGCTTTATGGTTATACTTTTATTCTTGAAATTGCATTTTTCTTCACATGTACATTTTCAGTGATTAAAAAGGGTAAACATAAAACATGTCTAGCAATACTCCATTTCATGCATAAAAGTACTGTATTTTTAAGATGACATTGGTTATAAGACACACACAAATTTCAATACCAGCAACAGGACAAAAACTTGATCTATACCTGAAATTCTAAGATTCATCTGGGTTTTAGAGCCGTTTATATGGAGAGAAAAAGTGCCCCTTTGAATCAAAGAATACAGTATATTAACAAATACAAAATGATCATGCACACAAAAATGCTCCACATATGATACTGTAAAGTGGATCTCTGCTGTATAAATTCAGGCGCTGTACTTGTAGCTATGGAATAAAGATGAAAAGGAAAACAGAACATAGGTACTAAACAGGAGCCCCCAGTGGTGCAGTGGGTTAAACCCTTGTGCCAGCAGGACTGAAGAATGAGAGATCGTAGATTCAAATCTGGGGACAGCGCGGATGAGCTCCCTCTGTCAGCTCCAGCTCCCTCTGTGGGGACATGAGAGAAGCCTCCCACAAGGATGATAAAACATCAAAAACATCCAGGCATCCCATGGGCAACGTCCTTGCAGACGGCCAATTCTCCATACCAGAAGCAAGTTGTAGTTTCTCAAGATACTCCTGACATGCTCCATAGCAGTGTTGATGCACCCCTTGCCAAACTACAACTCCTAGGACTCCATAGGAGTGTGGGTGCACCCCTTGTTAAACTACAACTCCCAGGACTACAAAGCAGTGTAGATGCACCCCTTGCCAAACTACAACTCCCAGGACTCCAAAGCAGTGTGGATGCACACCATGCCAAACTATAACTCCCAGGAATCCATAGCAGTGGGGACACACCCCTTGCGAAACTACAACTCCCAGGACTCCATAGGAGTGTGGGTGCACCCCTTGCCAAACGATAACTCTCAGAATTCCACAGCAGTGTGGATGCAGTATTTGTGAAACTGTAACTCCCAGGACTCCACAGCAGTGCGGATGCACCCCTTGCCAAACTACAACTCTCAGAACTCCAAAGCAATGTGGTGCACCCCTTGCTAAACAACAATTCCCAGGACTTTATAACAGTGTGAATGCACCCCTTGCCAAACTTTAACTCCCAGGACTCCACAGCAGTGTGGATGCACTGTTTGCAAAATTATAACTCCCAGAACTTCATAAAAGTGTGGATGCATCCCTTGGGAAACTACAGATTCCAAGGCCCCACAGCAGTGTGGATGCACTGTTTGTGAAACTATAACTCCCAGGACTCCATAGCAGTGTGGATACACACCATGGTAAACTACAACTCCCACGATTCCATAGCAGTGTGGATGCACCGCTCGTGAAACTATAACTCCCAGGACTCCATAGCAGTGTGGATACACACCATGGTAAGCTACAACTCCCACGATGACATAGCAGTGTGGATGCACCACTTGCCAAACTACAACTAACAGGACTCCATTGCATTAAGCAATGAAGACGTTCTTAATTAGTTTCAAGGGTTGCCACTGTTTATTTTCAATCCTGATCATATTTGATGCTATTGTAATGTTTGTATAGATTTTAAATTGCCTTGGGTTGCTTTTTAGTGAGCCGCGTTGAGTCTTTCTTGTTTTTAGAGAGAACAATAAGGATAGAAATAAAGAATAACAATGTAGATGCTCCCCTTTGACAAACTAAAACTCCCTGGATTCCAGAGTGGCCTCCAACTAACTTTAATTGCAGACACTCCTCCCAGCTGTTGCTTGATGGCAAGAAAGGGTTAAATAAGATTCCACACCATGTGGTAACTGCTTCTCAATGATTGGGTAGGAGGCGGGGGCGAGGCTCTGACATCACGCTTACGAAGGCCCGGATGGAAGCCGGCGCGATCCCAGGTGGGAAGAACCAGGAGCCGGAGAGGAAAGGTCTGGCGTTTCCGGGGGGCGGGGCTTCCGTCTCATCTCCGCCAATCCGAAGAGAACCGAGTCCTTCCAGCCTGATCGGGGGGCGTGGCTCAGCAGAGGAAAGGCTGCTTTTCTTGGAGGAGCCGCCGGGATCACTTTTCGGCGGAGGGATCCTTAACCGCGGGGAAAGCCTCCTATAGGAGCCGATGCCCCTGTCTTCTGAGGTATGTATGGCCCGGAAGAGGCGGATAGAGGGAAGGCCCATTGGATCAGGGCAAGATGTGTCCAGGAGGCCTTTCTCTTCTTTGGCATCTACAGCAGACATGGCAAACTTGGGCCCTCCAGGTGTTTTGGACTTCAACTCCCACCATTCCTAACAGTTAGGAATGGTGGGAGTTGAAGTCCAAAACACCTGGAGGGCCCAAGTTTGCCCATGCCTGATCTACACTAATACATCTGCCATGACTCAGTGCTATGGAATCCTGGGAGTTGTAGTTTTACATGTTCTTTGTCCTATGCTGCCCAGGAGGGCTGGTGCCTTACCAAACTACAAATCCCACCATCCCATGGCAATAAAAGCCATGGCAATAAAAGCACTGTCAAACTGCATTCATTCTAAGGTGGGGGATGCTACAGAAACGGCCCGCAGGCCAAATTCAACCCATCCAGGCCATTTCTCCAGCATTGAGGTTATCCGGAGTTTATTATTTATTATTATTATTATCTTTATTTGTCTGGAGCCCCTGTTGGCGCAGTGGGTTAAAGCCCTGTGCCAGCAGGACTGAAGACCGACAGGTCGCAGGTTCAAATCCGGGGAGAGGCGGATGAGCTCCCTCTATCAGCTCCAGCTCCTCCTGCGGGGACATGAGAGAAGCCTCCCACAAGGATGATAAAAACATCAAAATTATCCAGGCGTCCCCTGGGCAACGTCCTTGCAGACGGCCAATTCTCTCACAACAGGACACTCCTGACACAACAACAACAAAAAAAATCTTTATTTGTACCCCGCTAGCATCTTCCGAAGGACTCAATGCGGCTTACAAAGGCCAAGGCCTCAAAACACAACATAACAATACAACATCTAAAGCAAATTAAAAACAGTTAAAGCAATATTAAACAACAAGCAATAAACAATACATCAAGACACTATAAAACTGGGCCGGGCCAGAGTAATGGGTACAGGATTAAAAGTGCTGATGTGACAGGTGATATGTAAGGATTATAGGGTAAGTGCAGTGTGCAGTGTGCAGCAATCTTAGTTCTAATAAAGTGCTTCTGGGACTTGTTATTGGAGATTCCTATTCTGGAAAGGCACATCGGAACAGCCTAGGTCTTCAAGTTCTTTCTAAAGACTGCCAATGTAGGGGCCTGTCTAAGATCTTTGGGGAGGGTGTTCCAGAGTCGGGGGGCCACCACAGAAAAGGCCCTGTCTCGCGTCCCCACCAAACGCGCCTGCAACACAGGCGGAATCACGAGCAGGGCCTCTCCGGATGAACGAAGTGAGCGCGTGGGTTCATAAACGGAGATGCGGTCACAAAGGTAGGCATGGTCCCAAACCGTTCAGGGCTTTGTAGGTAAGCACCTGCAACTTAAATTGGGCTCGGAATAAATGGCAGCCAGTGGAGCTCCTTGAACAGGAGGGTTGACCTCTCTCTGTAAGGAGCCCCAGTTAACATCCTGGCTGCTGCACGTTGGACCAGTTGGAATTTCCGAGCCGTTTTCAAGGGCAGCCCCACGTAGAGCGCATTACAGTAGTCCAATCTAGAGGTGACCAAGGCATGGACCACCCCGGTCAGATCAGCCTTCGCGAGTTTTGGAGTTGGGTGCCATCTCTACGCAGATGACACCCAACTCTACTACTCATTTCCACCGAATTCCAAGGAAGCCTCCCAGATCTTGAACTAGTGTCTGACAGTTGTGATGGACTGGATGAGGGCTAATAGGTTGAAGTTTAATCCAGACAAAACAGAGGTTCTCCAGGCTAGTCGTGATCGGGGTATTGGGTGGCAACCTGTGCTTGATGGGATTACATTCCCCCTGAAGGCGCAGGTCCATAGTGTGGGGGTCCTCCTGAATTCAATGGTGTCACTTGATGCTCAGGTGTTGGCAGTGGTCAGGAGGACCTTTGCACAACACAAATTTGTGTGCCAGCTGCGACCATACCTTGTGAAGTATGACTTGGCCAGGGTGGTCCATACCTTGGTTACATCCAGACTGGACTATTGCAATGTGCTCTACATGGGGCTGCCCTTGAAGACAGCCCGGAAGTTTCAACTGGTACTGGAGCAAAGTATAGGGAGCATACAAGATCCCTATTGAAACAGCTTCATTGGCTGCCGATAAGTTGCCGAGCCAAATTCAAGGTGCAGGTCATGACCTATAAAGCCCTAAATAGTTTGGGCCCCGCCTATCTCATGATTGCTTGTGTGTTACTGTTGATTGTTTATTTTTTGTTTATGTGATTTATATTAATTGTATTGTATTGATTGTTTTGTTATTGCTTTTGTTTATTGATGTGCTGTGGGCTTGGCCTCATGTAAGCCGCACTGAGTCCCTTGGGGAGATGGTAGCGGGGTATAAATAAAGATTATTATTATTATTATTATTATTATTATTATTATTATCTCCTATGAACTGGCATGAACTCTAAGATCTTCTGAGGAGGTTCTCCTTTTGCTCCTACCACTGTCACAGGGACGGTTGGTGGGGATGAGAAAGAGGGCCTTCTCAGTGGTGGCCCCCCGCCTCTGGAACGCCCTCCCCAGGGAAATGAGACAGGCCCCATCTCTTGAAGACCTGGTGGTTTCAACAAGCCTTTGAGAATGACTAGTTCTAGCTCAGCCTTAGACATTGTTGAATATTTACCCAGGTCACTTCCTCTAATAGGCCCCGGAAATGAACAGCCACAGACCCGTACCTATTATTGTTGTTGCCTGCTATAGCACTGCACTTCATTCCCGGGCCCCCTATAATTTTTGAGCTTGCACTAATCTCGGCCCGGCCTTTTAAATTGCCTTGAATAGGCGGGATTACATTTAATATATATGTGTTATGGCGACAATTTTTATGCTTATATTGTTTTGTTAATCTTATGGTTATGTTATTTACTCTGTAGGTATTGATGATGTTACTTGGAAACCGCTCTGAGTCCCCTCGGGGAGATAGAACGATATATAAATAAAGTTTTATTATTATTTATTATTATTATTGAGCCATGACAGTGAAAGTACTATCAAACAGCATTTACCCTAAGGCAGGAGGTTATAGAGAAAAGGCCTGCAGGCCATATTTGGCCCACCAGGGCCATTTCCCTAGCCCCTCCCTTAATTTACAAATTGATATGCTTCTATTTTCAATTTACATATTCATAAATAACAGTGAAACAAACCTATATCCATGTATATATGCACCAACTGAGATAAAACTTCCTAACATTTCTATACAATAGTCGTGTTTGTTTATGCACTCCCCTCCTCCCACCCCATCCAATTTAGTGACTTCCTGTCCCTTGGGTTGGAGACATTAATAGAATAATAGAATTGGAAGAGACCACGTAGGCCATCTAGTCCAACCCCTTGCCATGCAGGAAAAGAGCATTATCAAAGTATCCCTGACAGATGACCATCCAGCTTCTGTTTAGATTAGAAGTTTCCAAGGAAGGAGTTTCCACCACACTCCAAGGCAGAGAGTTCCACTGCTGAACAGCTCCTATAGTCAGGAAGTTCTTCCTAATATTCAGCTGGAATCTCCTTTCTTGCAATTTGAACCCATTGCTCTGAATCCTAGTTTCCAGTGCAGCAGAAAACAAGTCTGCGCCCGCTTCCTTATGACACACTCTCACTTATTTATACATGGTTATCATATCTCCTCTCAACTTTATCTTCTGCAGGGTAAACATAATTCAGTTCTTTAAGATGCTCCTCATAGGGATTCATGGTCTTCAGACCTTTGATCATTTTAGTTACCATCCTCTGGACACCTTCCAGCTTTTCAATATCTCTTTTGATCAGTGGTACCCACAACTGGACACAGTATTCATTTTCATATAGTATGTCAAAATGCTCCAGATTACATGTTTTTGAATGTTGTGATGCTTAAAAACCATTCCAAAATGCAGACATAAATGCAAATCCTGGTATGAAATGTATTTATTCATACATATTTTTTTCAAGAAAATGTGTTTTAAAATAGATTTTTTAAAAAAAAGATCAGAGGCAATCATTATTGGATATATGTATTATATACAAAAATATGATAATCTGAATAAACACATCATTTCTGTAATTAAAAAACCCCCCAAAACTACTTTTTATACCTGAGAGAACAATTCTTTAGGCATCTCTAGATCCTCCAGTGCCGATTTCTGCTGAGCGTCTGGTGGAAGGTGACTATAGAATTGCTTTGGAGGACCTACAAATATCCTAGAGAAGTGTTCTCCTTTGGAATCTATAGGTTGTCTGGCACCGCCTCTGACTGGAGTGGAGTACCTAAAGAGTTTTAGACAGTACATATTGCTCAAATCTGTGAATATGAAATCAGATCCACAAATGTCAAACCCACAAATTTGGAGGGTTGACTATGTATCTCAGGACTGATTGTTGAATATGATATTGACTACTTCTTGTGTGTTCGCTGTGCTTGTACACATTTGTGAGGGTTTTTGTCCCCGTGTTCCATTCTGATTTGGTACAGTAATCCTGCCTACGTAAATACTCTGAAGGCATGAGGCCTTTTTCAGATCTTGCGAAGCTAAGCATGATCAGATCTGGTTAGTATTTGTGTGGGAGACCAGGAACAAATCCCAGGTGCTGTGGGCTATATAGTTCAGAGGAAGGAAATAAGAATTGAGTAAACCTTGCTAAAGTCAATGTTATGAAATAAAAAGATTATTCCAGGTCACACACATGATTCTTATTAATCCAGAGCACAGATCAAGGGCATAACTCCTTGGTTAGAGTGGTAAATTGATGAAAGTAGGCTTCCAATTCAACTTCCAAGCAACTTTTTTTTTTTTTTTTACCATAGTAGCAACAGAAAACCCTTTGTCTCCTTGCTCAGGCTGGTGAAATCCAGAATGCCTGGGGATTGGGGACGTGCAATTGTATGCAAAAGGATTTGTTCTGGCTTTGGAAACAAATTCCTGGGTTGTGCATGTGCCCAGAACAGCCTAATTCTGGGTTTTGAGTCACTATTTCGTACCTGGTTTTTGGTAGTAAATAATACTATAATTAAATAAACTTATAACCACTTCCATTGTAACTAACATTGCTATCAAATGCATGCTGTCTTGGTGTGCTTTGGGATGAGGATTTTACTATGCAGTTGCCTGCTGCATTCATAGGTTTTTTCTAATCTTTTCAATCTGCAACTCTTCTCATTTTTCCTGCTTCTTCTTCAGTCCTTTCATTCACCAGAGACACTACACATTCAGGAAGAAAAGATGACTAGCCCCACAGGTAGAAATAGGTCCCATTAAATGCCCTAAAAGCATCAGATCTAATCCTATCTCATTTTGGTTACTAAGCAGGATCATCCCTAGTTAGTATTTGGATGGGAGACTACCAAGGAATATTAAGTGCTGTATTTCTGTGGAGGGAACTGGCAAAGCCATATCTGAGTATTCCTTGCCTCAGAAACCCTATGAAACGTATGGGATTGCCATAAGTTGACAACCAATTTAAACACACATTTTGATGAGGCTTTTTTTCTTGTTACAGTGTTTGAATTTGCAAACATAATTGAAGAAATCACTGATCTTATCTTTGCAATGGCTAAAGTAGTTAACTAGATAGAGATTTGAGATCTTGTGATATTCAACTATTGCTTTGGTACTGAGTACTAACATTAAATGAATCTGATTCTTTGAGGTTTTCAGCTGCACCTACCTAGGACTAAATCTTATTTAATACAGTGGTGATGTTGACTAAGGGCCCTTGCAGGCAGGCCCTATATTCTATGATATGATCCCAGGTTTTCCGTTTTAAACAGGATTATATGAGTCCGCACTGCTACATAATCTGGGATAAACAGAAAACCTGGGATCAGATCCTGGGATATAGGGATTGTCTGGTTTGGCCCTGTTGATATCTAGACAATTTCACTGGTTATATATTGAAAATAAGGTAATTAATGTAGTCCTGAAGGCACACTATGTGCCTTAAACAAGCACCGCATTTCATGAAGAAATGGGAATCATGTTTCTTTAACTTGTATACAAGTTGTCAAAAGATGTAGTGTAAATTAATACATTTTGCAAAAAGCTGAAATGAGCCTTAATTATCAGAAATCTTCTCACTGTTTAAATATGTGTTCTTTATCACTTACTTTTGTTTTTGTTATTTATTAAAGCTCTCCCCTGCCATGCGTTGCCGTGGCCCACATGGGGGTTCTGTGTGGGAGGTTTGGCCCAATTGTATCATCGGTGGGATTCAGAATGCTCTTTGATTGTAGGTGAACTATAAATCCCAGCAACTACAACTTCCAAGGTCAATTTTCCCCAAACTCCACCAGTGTTCACATTAGGGCATATTGAGTATTTGTGCCAAGTTTGGTCCAGATCCATCATTTGAGTCTCTGGATGTAGGTGAACTACAACTCCAAAACTCAAGATCAATAGCCACCAAACTCCTCCAGTATTTTATGTTGGTCATGGGAGTTATGTGTGCCAAGTTTGGTTCAATTCCATCGTTGGTAGAGTTCAGAATGCACTATGAATCCCAGCAACTACAACTCCCAAATGACAAAATCAATTTTTTTGAGTGATGGTCACTCCTTGGGGGAGTAGGTGTCTTGCGTCCCAATTTGGTGTCAATTCGTCCAGTGGTTTTTGAGTTCTGTTAATCCCATAAACGAACATTACATTTTTATTTATATAGATTTTCCAAACTGTCCACTTGTGAAAGATAAGATATTTGGGTTGGCTATATGAGCAGAATGATATATTACTCTTCTATGCTCATGGATGCCATTTGAAGCCTATTCTTCTTTTTCTCCTCCTTCTTGTGATCTTTTCCTAATCATTCCTGTATTTGTTTTTAAGATGGACCCGGTGCTGAAAGCCTTTGTTTGTGGTTCCATCAGTGGGACGTGCTCTACCCTGCTGTTCCAGCCTCTAGACCTGCTTAAAACTAGATTACAGACCCTTCAACCTGCTGTCAATGGGTAAGTAGCTGCCATTTCCTTTAATGAATTGTATATTCTTGGTCCAGAGGCGACATTTGGATTGGAGACCAAGTGGAGGTGGAAGAGAGTGTAATATTGACCTTTCTATACTAAGGTAAAGACATATATTACAAGATCATGGTAATGAAAGAATATATATATATATATATATATATGCGCCAATCTCAATATTTTAACTAATGCAATTTACTGAGAGTGAGTAGCTAATAGAATTAATGTGTTGTTGAAGGCTTTCATGGCTGGAATAACATGGCTGTATGACAATGTTCCAGTAGCATTATCTCTTGACCTTTCGTCTGCATCTGTGGCTGGCATCTAGATGCTACATAAGGGCCACCAAACACAGTGCTCAGACATGTATCAAAGAACATGAAAGACATTGCAGACTAATTCAGCCAGAGAAGTCAGCTATAGCAGAGCACTTGATAAACCAATCTGGACACGGCATATTATTTGAGAACAAAGAAATGTTGGACCACGCTGACAACCATAATGTTACAGACTACAGAGAAAAGCCATTGAAATCCACAAGCATGTGAACAATTTCAACAGAAAGGAGGAAATTATGAAAATGAACAAAATCTAGTTACCAGTATTAAGAAACACCAGAATCATGGCAGTAAATAAAGAATACCATTCAAAACAGGGGAACTTTAGACAGCAAACAATCCATTTGTTGGTTAACACCTCCCAAACAGAAGACACCTTCAGGCAACAACAGCCAGGGTATCTTTATGCCAGTGGTTCTTAACCTGTGGGTCCCCAGGTGTTTTGGCCTACAATTCCCAGAAATCCCAGCCAGTTTACCAGCTGTTACAATTTCTGAGAGTTGAAGGCCAAAACATCTGGGGTTGAGAACCACTGCTCTATGCAGATTGCCAACTGCAACATTCACACTTGCTTTTCAGTTCTCCCACCCTGGACATTCACAGATACACACACTCCACTTGCCTCACCTCCAACAGACCTCTGAGGATGCTTGCCACAGGTCCAGGCAAAACGTCAGGAGAGAATGCTGCTGGAACATGGCCACACAGTCCGAAAAACTCACATCAACCCAGTAATCAGGATTATACACAATATGCAGGAGATTGTAATAGATTATCTATGTATCTCCTGGCTCTCATTGAAGACCTACAGTAATTGTATATAAATGCATATTTTGGTTGTTAAGTTTGCAATGTTTGGAATATTTACTTGGAGAAGTGGTGAGTAATGGAAGTATATAAACTTTATTCCCGCTGTGAAAAAAGCAGAAAGGGAGAAGTTTGTCCCTCTCTTAGTGCTGGAATTTAGGATCCTCCATTGAAGCTGAATCAGAAGATTCAGGATGAATGAAAGGAAATACATTTCTAAACAGCACATAGTTTCAATATATAATTCATTGTCACAAAATGTAGTGTTGCCTGACAATTTGTTTGGCTTTAGAAAGGGGGCTAAGGACATAAGGCTGTCTCTGATTACTAGTTGGGATGACCATGGCCCCTTCTACACTGCCTTATAAAATCCAGATTATCTGCTTTGAACTGGATTATATAGCAGTGTAGAAGGACCCTATGTCTTGCCTCTGGTGATAGAGGCCATATGTCTCTATATCTCAACTGCTGAGGAACAGGGAACTGATTGGCCTCTCTGTATACAGTCTATACATCTTTGGTCTGATCCAGAATGATTCTGCTTCTGTTCACAGTGTAATTGCTGGAAGAAGAATCCAGATCCTAATTTGAGTCCACTGAGAACCAAGACACAGAAGTGATTCTTAGGACTGTGAATATAACACGTGTCAGAATAGTAGATTTATGAACTTGTCTCTAAAGGGATTTTATTCAAAGATGGAACTAGAATGGCACTAGAATGAATTTCCTGGTTTTGGGTTGATTGAGTTGCCTATTGATTTTGAATCTGTTTTTTATTTCAGGTCAGGTCGAGTTGGGTTGGTAACTCTGCTCTTTAAGGTTGTTCGCACCGAAAGTATACTGGGGTTGTGGAAAGGCGTTTCTCCTGTAAGTTGCTTCAATCACAGTGATTCTTTTATGTTGGACTTGCTAGAAGTAGAGAAGATAGGGATATAAAAGTTTTAAATAAGTAAATAAATACTAAATATTGAAACAATGACATTTTAAAATATTGTTTATAGGGATTCCTTATTGATTTTTGCTTCCTGGCATGGTGTGATTGTTATATTTTGTACACTTTTTTGTGTTCTTCATACAATAGTTAAGAGCTAGCTTTTCTCCCTGACTCCTACCCTGTGACCCTGTAGGAAAGTGCAAGTATAATTTTATATAGGTGCTCTTTTTTCCATAAGATGTAAGCCTAAATATATTGCAAAACCATTGTGGACCTGTCCTCAATACGTACCGTATATCCTCAAGCATAAACTGAGTTTTTCAACCTTTTTTTTAGGCTGGAAAAAGCCCCCCCCCCCCGGTCTTATACTCGAGTCAAAGTTATTTTTCATTTTACTGTGTAATCATTATTATTTTTATTACATTTACTATTTTACTCTATTTATTATTATTATTATTATTATTATTATTATTATTATTACATTTACATTATTTTACTCTATTATTATTATTTTATTATATTTATTGTTTTATTATTACATTTATTATTCTACTCTATTCATTATTATTTTTATTACATTTATTATTTTACTCTATTATTATTATTATTATTATTATTATTATTATTATGTTTCCAATATTTTAATCTATTATTTTTATTACATTTATTATTTTACTCTATTATTATTGGAAGGATATGTACATTTACATTGAAGAAGGTTAGAATAATGATTTAATCAGAGTTGGACAGTCTTATCTTAAATTACAGTTTTATGTAAATACTAGCCATCCCCTTCCATGCATTGCTGTGGCCCAGTCTGTGTATGTTTTTGTGTGTGTGTATATGTGTATATATGTGTGTTTGTGTATATATGTGGTTTTGAGCATGCATTGTAATGTATTTTTTGGGCTTTTATAGTATCTTCTGCTGTGTTTTTCAGTGTTTTTATGAGTGATGGTCACTTATTGGCCTGATATATGTATTGTGTCCAAATTTGGTGTCAATTTGTCCAGTGGTTTTTGAGTTATGTTAATCCCACAAACGAACATTACATTTTTATTTATATAGTCAAAAACATTTAACCTACTGATGCCTCAATTAATGTAATTTTATTGGTATCTATTTTTATTTTGAAATTTACCAGTAGCTGCTGCATTTCCCACCCTTGGCTTATACTCGAGTCAATACGTTTTCCCAGTTTTTTGTGGTAAAATTAGGTGCCTTGGCTTATATTTGGGTCATCTTATACTGGAGTATATACAGTATGTTAAAAAAGCTATATTTGAAAATAGGTGATGTTTTATACCTACTACTGCTCCAATAGCCCTGGTTAGCTTCTATTATCCCTGACTATTGGAAGTTCTGGGCAGCCTTTATGGGAATTGTAATACAAAATTACATTAAATTGCCAATCTTGTAGTTTCTTCTGTTGTCTCTATTGTTCATAATTTCTTCTTTTGCTTGTCATCTTTTCACAGTCCTTTGCAAGATGTATTCCTGGTGTGGGGATTTACTTCAGTACTTTATATATGATAAAACAGCATTTTCTGCTGGATCGCTCCCCTACGGCACTGGAGTCTGTTTTTCTGGGTGGAACCTCGCGCACAGTCGCTGTTGTTTGTATGTTGCCTATCACCGTGGTGAAAACACGGTACGAGGTGAGCCTCTGTTGCCTTTTTAAAATCCCGGATTTTTAATAATACTATGCTTTGAATGCATGCTTAAAGATTACTTTTTGCTGATCTTTTACAAATTATGTCTTAAGTGTATACTATAGCTGTGCAATTTCACATATGTGCTTTGTTCCAGAGCGGACGGTATGGTTATGAAAGCGTACAAGGTGCCCTCCGAAATATCTATCGATCGGAAGGCATTCAGGGCTTGTTTAGTGGCCTGGCAGCAACACTCCTCCGTGATGCACCTTTCTCTGGCATCTATCTGATGTTCTACGTACAGACCAAAAAGATAGCTCCGTATGGTAAGGGCGGTTGCAGTGTTGTCTTCTCAATTGCAAAGTCTGGCTTCAATGAGAAATGTGATGTATTTCAGAGTCTATCATACTGGACTGTGGACCATACTGGATAGGGCTGGTAGGACTTGGAGCTGTATATTCCCCACCCAGAGTTCAAATGAATTACTGAAAGTTTTTTTAAAGGATTAAAATTAGGCTTATGCTTAAAGGGAAATGTAATTTTTTTACAAGTATTTATTTTTATGGTTATTTACATTTTACATGTTACAGAAAACAGTTGAATTTTCCAATGCATTCTATCAAGTATAGTCTAGATTAGGGCTTCTTAAACTTTTCCCATTCATGACCCATCCACTGCTTTTGTGCAGAGTCCACTGAAAACCCTGCATGTTGTTGCTAACAGATTTGTGTAAATAGGTGGCGTTCAGAAGCTTTTCATTGTTGCCAAGTTTTGTGGCCTCAACATTAAGCGAAGGGGACTCTATTGGGGGCCAGGACTCACATTTTATGAAACAATGTTTTAGATTATATACTTAATCTATATCCATAATAAAAGTGAAAATTTGTATGTATGTGTGTGGCTAGGGTGCCCACTTCCACAGACAGGCTCCCACTCCCACAAACAGCTTTAATCCACAGTGCTGAGGGACCAAAAGTCCTCCCTCCAGTGACATTTCAGGTTATAGTGAGCACCATGAATATGTAGCCCAACCCCTGCCAATTTCCTCCTCAAACACCATACTGCTCACCACCCAAGGATTGCTTTCATTCGGGGACAAATTCGTCCTAGATTTTACATGTTTCTTCCACCACAGACATCCCAGTGTTCCTTCCTCTCTCCATTGGGGTGGAATTTGCATGATCCCACCCACTGCCTCTCCCTTAACACTTACTTATTCTTTTCAATTCTGTCTGCACAACAAACTAATCAGCAACCAAACATACTGGAGGAGTTTGGGGGATTGACTCCACATGATGTAAGTTGTAGTTCACCTGCATCATGTCAGAGCACTGTGACCCCCACTGACACCTGGACTGCATTTGGCACACAGAACTCCCATGACCAAAGAAAAATACTAGAGAGGTTAGGGGGGAATTCACCTTGATTTATAGCCATTGTAATTATTGGGATTTATAGTTCACCTGCAATCAAAGAGCACTCTGAACCCCACCAGCCCTGGATCAAAGTTGGGACACAGAACCATCATGGCTAACTGAAAATACTGGAGGGGTTTTGGGGGAACTGACCTTCATTTCTGGAAGTTTCTGGAAGTTGTAGTTCACTTACATCCAGAGACACTTTGACCACCACCAATGACAGATCTGGACCAAACTTAGCACACAGAACCCCCAACTGAACCTGCTGGAGGTATTTGAGGGGACTGACCCACCATGGTGGGAGCTGTAGTTTATCCTGCAGTCAGAGATCACACTGAACCCCACCAATGATGCATCTTGAGCAAACTTGTCCAACATGAGTAGTTTCAGGGGATTAACCTGGCATGATGTGAGTTGTAGTTCACCCACAACCTTATGAATTTAGTAAAATCAAAAAATAACTTTTTCAAATAACCCGGGCAACACTGGGTACCCAAGCTAGTCAGTTAATGAAAATGGAAAAATTGAAATTGGATTCAAAGTGGCTTATAATTTAAAAGGATAACGCAGATTAAAACTTATATGAGCAGTGAGCATTAAAAGGGAGTTAAGTTCTTGATAGTATCAAAACCCTTCAAACTTCAGGGTCAGCCACTGAGAAGGCCCTCTCTTGCATCCTCACCAAATGTACTTGTGATGGTGGTGGAACTGAGAAAAGAATCTCAGGGCTTGGTAGAAGCCAGGCCAGGCCAGTTCATACAGGGAGATGTGGTTTGCTAGACAGTCTGGACCTAAATCAAATAGGGCTTCAAAACTTTTAATTGTGCCTGGGGAAAAAATGACAGCCAGTGAAGCTATTTTAATAGGCTTGTAAAGTACACAACCTGTTTAACAGGGTTTTAACATAGTCTCTGTAATCTACCCCAGTTATCAATCTGGCTGCAGCTCTTTGTGCCAGCTGAAGTTTCTGAATACTCTTCAAATGTAGCCCCAAGTACAATGTGACACAATAATCCAAATGCAATGTCATTAAGACATGTACCACTGTGGCCAATATCTCAAGGAACGGGTGCAAGTGGACCACAAACTT
Organism: Anolis sagrei ordinatus; assembly: GCF_025583915.1. Classification (NCBI taxonomy): domain Eukaryota; kingdom Metazoa; phylum Chordata; class Lepidosauria; order Squamata; family Anolidae; genus Anolis; species Anolis sagrei. The sequence goes on from NW_026847660.1 coordinate 75,075,119, forward strand.
AAAATGTGCAAAGCCGTTTTGACATTGCAGGAATGACTACCACATGAGAGAAGAAGGGATAGATTGATTTTCAGTATTTGTAAGGCAAGAATTTCAATTAGAGGAAATTTGTTAAGGTCACTGGTGTAGATAATTTCAGATCTTTGTGACATCCATGGCTTTATAAGTTCCCTGTGTCTGTAATAGAGACATATGCATGATGGAAAATTAGTATTGTGAACTGCTGTTTTCAAAACACAGATTCTTGGGTTAGGTAGTTTTTCCTGTTTCTCTTCTTGCTATATATTTGTGTTCCTGTCACTTTGGAAACTTTTAGCTCTTGTCTTAGGCATCCTTACTTGTGTGTAAGCTTTAATCAGTGCACGTGGACATATGATTGCAACTTTATTCTGCAGGAGAAAAAAAACTCCCATCTTCAAAGTATATGAATTCACCAGTTGAGTAATTTATTTAGCTTGTTATCTGCTTAGATTATCGTTGGAATAATAAAAGGTCCAAGAGAGTCCAGCACAATGCATTCCCCGAGTCAGCACTGAGATAATGGCATAGTAAAGTTGGATGTCATTGGAGCTGGCTTAATAGGCACATCTTATCTTGTGTGTGTGTGTGATGTAATAATGTCATAATACTCACTAGCTATTAGAAGTTAATTGAAAGGTATGTGCCAGTGTGGAACATTATGTAATATGGAAGCTATGCTGAAACTAGAAAAGCATTAGAATAGAGATAGATGTCAAAAGGTCAGAAGGAGGCCCATTTAGCTTGAAGGAAGATATAAATCTTTGAAAAACTGGGGGTAGAATGCTGCTCTGATGTCCTTTCTTACTTGAAAACATGGCTATGAGGTTAGACTTAACCATGGAAATAATTAAGAAATGTGGTATATGCAAACAGGTATGCAATCTTATTAAATGTACATCAAGGGAATGTTTTCATTTGAATTTTTCAGTTGAGTTTTATATATAAGTCACTGAAATGTCATGGTTCTCCTTTTCTCCTAGCAAAAGCTAATTTTGAAATGCTGGCTCTTATTTTTCTGTTTGCTCACTCATTTCCAGACCAAGTTGATCCATCCCTTGTGCCTCTTGTGAACTTTGGCTGTGGAAGCATTGCTGGGATTCTGGCATCACTAGCTACTCAACCTGCTGACGTTATAAAGACCCATGTGCAACTGTCATCTGAAAAACACCTTCGAACAGGCCAAGCAATGGCCTTAATCTTCAGGGTAAGACTGGATTGGTTAGTTGGTTTCCTAAGACAGGTTTTATCCAGATTTCTTTCAATCCTTGTACTGAATGCAACTTTTTTCAACTTTATGAGATGGGTTAGGTGGGAATCATTTTCTGTAGAACAAGTGGGAAACCTCTCTCCAGATGTTGCTCTCAGTATTTCTCATTATTGCCTCTGTGAATGGGAATTGCACCCCAACAACTTCTAGCCTTCTGCTGTGTGAAAAACTCAGAAGTAAGATATAGTTTGGTTAGAATTTACAGGAATCAGGAAGTAAAACTTCAGTGCTGTCTTTTGTTCTTTCTAATAGTTTCATCCACTGCTTGTAGGCATTTGAGAATGATTGTTATACTAAATCATTCTGTTTCAGCACTATCTACACCAGTGTAGGAAAAATACGCAGTACTCCTGGTAATGTCAGACTAAATACAGGAAGATACTATGTTCTTTTTGTATAAAGTGCTTTGGCTGTTATAGCAGGCAGTTGCCAGAACACAATTCAATGACCAATAGAATTGCATGAGGCAGCAAAATTATAATACTTGTGTGTACAAACTTGTAGTTGTCATACATTTCTGAACAACTTGGTGTTGGGCGAGTGGGCTTATTAACAAAAGACCCTCCTCATGAATGTATAGCAGAATAACTTATTAGCAGCAGCGTGACCCGGCACCAGTAGCCCAAAATGACAAAAAGAGCAAAAACACACAGACCAGTGTTATCTCTTCCATAGGAGGCTGTTTGTAGTAAAATAATATGAGGTTGATGTAAGTTTTTCGGGCTGTATGGCCATGTTCCAGAAGCATTCTCTCCTGACGTTTATCCTGCATCTACGGCAGGCATTTTCAGAGGTTGAGAGACCTCACAACCTCTGAGGATGCTTGCCATAGATGCAGGATAAATGTCAGGAGAGAATGCTTCTGGAACATGAACACACATCCTGCAAAACTTACAGCAACCCAGTGATTCCAGCCATGAAAGCCTTAACAATACATAAAATAACATAGTTGCACTATTTACAATAGCAAGGTTTCCACAACGCAACCTTCACATTGGAGCTTCACACACAAGGCTTCGCTCACACAGAGGTTTACCTCACACTCCTCAGGACAACACTATCTTGGCCCGCTTACTCTAACAGGCTTTGACCAACTAACTCTTTCAGTGCTTGACTCACAGTTTTGTAATCAAAAATACCTAGTTAATTTTTAATATTTCTGACACTTGGATCACATTGAAACAGATCCCCGTCCTTTGGATTCAAAAAGATAATATAATGCTTAAAAACATATGTAGATTTAAAATAATTCCTTTCCTTTTCCTGATAGGTTAGACCTTAAGGTTAGGATGGAAGATAAGGATAATCTCTTAAACAAGAGGAAAAATATGTAGCAATAAGCTTTGAAATGGTTTGATGTTCTTACATCAGGGGTGTTTTGAGGGGACCACCCAAAGAACTAATTTTGAGTTGAGATCAATGGCCTTGATGTGCTATAGAATTATTGAAGAATTTGAATTATTGAAGAATTTGAAAGCTTGCTTCTTTTCCCAACAGGACTATGGATTGACTGGTTTTTTCCGTGGTGCCGTCCCAAGGGCCTTGCGGCGCACACTGATGGCAGCAATGGCATGGACTGTATATGAACAGATGATGTCTAAAATGGGGTTGAAATCCTGAATGGGCGACTTGGACTGGAGGAGTTTGTTTGAAGAAGACTGTTTGCTCTTCTGGTCACTATGATTTCCTGGCATTCACTACCTGGGAGCTGACTTATTCTCATAGATATGGAAACACTATAGATTCCTGAGATGAAGAACCAGGGACTTCAGGTGTGTCAAGATGGGAGAATCATTCCAGGAAAACTTTATCTTAACTGACTTGGAAAAGCACACAACCTGTTGTGTGCAGGTCTAAATGAAGGCTCAACTCCTTCAGAGAAATGTATTTGGGAAGTCCTCCTCATCCAATTGTTCCGAGCAGCTTTTACAAAGAATCCAAAAACAAGAGTGTAGCTGAGACTTTTGATTCTAGCAAAGACATTACTTTCCGTGTGGCTTTCGTCTTCATAACTGTATCTGTCTGGCTATATCTTCAATGTGTATTTATTCTACATCCACAAAAAGGATATATAGGCGAGTCTTGCCAAGGATTACTGAAATGTCACTTTGTGCATTGATTGGTTACTACAGTGGTTTGTACACTGAGCTTTAAGAGTGAGTTAACCTTGTGCCTGACAGCAACACTATGGGAAATGATCACATTCCTTACAGCCGGACTGGGGATTGTGTGGCTCTGTAGATATTGGTGGACTGCATCTCCCATGATTCCGCATCATTTATTGTCCTGACTAGAGAGCTGCATGCTCCCTGTTCCTGTGTTATGGGAAACTATTAGTATGCTAAACACTTTGATATATAGGCACTTGATCTACATAAATGCTCTTTTTAAAGCACTTCTAAAGGTTTTTTGTCCTTTCATTTGTGCTTGAAATATACCTCTTTTTAACCATTTAAGCTGGCACAGATTCTTCTCAAGCTAAGGTATTATCTGTCTAAACCAGAAGAGCAGATGTTATTGGACATCTTTGACCATCAGCCCTGGTCAGCATCACCAATGGTCCTGACCCTTGAAGTTCTACTCCAATGTTTGGAAAGCCTTTCAAATGTCTCATTTCATGGACTATAAAAATGTTGCTGTCAGGCTGCTCATTAGCTGAGCATTGCTTCTTACTGTGCGTTCTTTACTCCAAGGATCAACCTTGGAGATTATGTTGTAGTATTATCGTTGTCTTAGGACAACCTGCAGATGTTCCCATCCTTCTCAGCCAAGCAAACCCATGGGCAAAGTGATGTGTGTGACAGCCTAGCATGTTTGAGGAAGGTTGTTTGAATATGAATGAGGACTATTAACACCTTTTCTGACTGTAAGTCCCAGCTAGCATTCAGTAGTTAACGAATAATGGACTTCACAGTGGAACAGCAGCTGGAGCACCACTCATTGAGCAAGGTTGTTCTAGAAGAATAGCTCGGAGTGGGCAAGAAATATAAAACAGAGGAAGAAAATCATTTGAAGTAATGACATGATTATAATTGTGTAGCAGGGCTTCCATGTTAGTGAGAAGCTTCCTTAATTTTCCCAAAGATGTGAGACTTGATGCCTAATTAGAGAACTTGAATATTTGAACCATGACTCCATTTGATTTCTGAGTGTCTTCAACCATCTCTTTTGTTATTAAAGCAACGGATATTTTTGAAAAAAAATTGCTTCGTTTTTATATCAAAGTTTCTTTCCCTCCTAGTTTTCTTCCTTCTCATTTTGGTTGGTGGTTCTGTAACTTGAAAACAAAATCTGATGTTCATTGTTAGGAGGCTCAAACATCAAAACACACATTGTTGTTTTTTAAATGGCTTTAAACAAATGGTTACAAAAGGTACAGAGTGAGGCAGCATAACTTCCTTTTTAAAAATGCGTGCCATTCAGTCGGTTGAAGACGTAGCGGAGCGCTAGTGGTCTCGTTCGAGAGGCGGGAGTATAAAGTTTTGTCCTGACACAGTTCAGTGCCATCATGCGTTGGAACAGTGAGGAGCGAGCTTTTGCCAATGAGGCCTACTTTTTGAGCGGATTTGGGGTGGCTGGCCCGCTCTCCAGATTTGGCTCCATGTGATTTTTTTCTATGGGGTTTTTTGATATCCCATGTTTATGGAACCCTACAAGATTTGAAGACCAACATCCAGGAAGAAATTGCCAACATAATGCCTGCTATTCGGGCAAGAGTCATGACAAATGCCAGAAATCGGTTTACTCAGTGTATGGAGAATGGGGGACGTCACCTACCTAATTTGATCTTCAAAACTACGTAAAACAAAACTTTAGGTATGCGCCTACATTATAAAAAAATTAAAAATTTCTGATTCATACAATGGGTTTTCTTAAGTTTTGAAAAAAGGAAGTTATGCTGCCTCACCCTGTATATCATTAGTTAGGATGGACATTTTGTTTAAACTTCTTTTAAAAGGCCAGTCCAAGGCCTTCATAAATGCACTTACATAAGTTAAAACTTTACACTTCGGATGGCTGCATCTGAATTATTTTCATATCTAGATGGACCTAAACTGCAGAAAATGTTCTTCGTTGTGGAATTGTGATAGGAATGTTACATTCAAATTGCATACTCAGGGAAGACAGGTGGTATTGCCCACATAGACTGCTGATAATTGGCACAAGAAGGGAGTTTGATAAAAATCACAACTTGTGAAAAAGAAAATGGTGCCAATTTTTCAGTTTTCCTTGAAATTCTTCTAAAGACCTTCAGTAAGACTTCAAACAAAGGAAAACCGAAAAAGCTACGTTCTTATATTCAACTCTTATTCAAAAACTAGAGAGACACACACATGAGGTCTTCTCAAAGGAGAGGATGCATCCTGAGAATTCCCTTCTGTGTCATCAATGGGATGGGAGGAGTGGCTTGTGAGTGAGAGAAGACAGACACAGAGCAATAGGCATTCAGGGATAACAGGAGAAGGGTTTCCCTTAGCCCAATGGTTCCTAAGTTTTGGGTCTCCAGGTGTTTTGGGCTTCAACTCTCAGAAGTCCCAGTCAACTTTCCAGTTGTTAGGAACTGTGGGAGCTAAAGTCCTAAACACTTGGAGGCCCAAAGGTTGGGAACCATTGCCTTAGCCCAACCTCTTTCCTGTTTAATTCACTGAGATTTGGGATACAACATAGAAAGAAAGGAAGGGGACCAACAACAAAGTGCCCTTTGTAGCCCTCTGAGCAGTAAGGCCACAGTCCTGAAAATGAATGTGCAAAGCTTATTGAGAGAGGGAATGACTCCTCATGCAAATAGCTAAAAGATGCAAGATTTTGAACTCCCACCATGAAATAGAGTCAGACACAAGAAAATGGATATAAAGGGCCATTTTCTGACCTATTTATTGAAATAACTTGTAATAACCTGTTGAGGGACAATCTGTAAAAATGCAAAATATAACTCATGGCTTAATGGCCACCTAGTGAGCCTAGTCCCTGGGCCAGGTATCACTCCCTCTGACCACCTCCAAGGACGTGTGTGCACCAAGGATCCCAAAGGCCAACCAAAATTCTTTGTCTACATCTCTCAGCCAATCGTAGTTGGAAGGCCATCCTGAGGGTGTTCCCTCCCAAACCTCAGAGTTTTTCAAGAGTGAGAACCTTCAATCCAGCCCCAAGGGTAACTCCCATTTTATGAAAACTTATGGGGACTTTTGTGGGAATCCAGCTGGCCCAAACCAAGTCTGCCTCCTTCATGGGGTCATTCAAACTGCCCCCCCCCCAACGCATCTTAAGCTTTGCTTGGCTGCGGATGGGGCGAGCCATTAGCAACAGCAACCTCCAGTGGCTACCTGAAGACATGTGTTTGTGGGCCAGCAAGTTGTGGCCCTCCAGCTATTGTCAGATTATAACTAGACAAGAGAATGGATGATGGGAGTTTTGTGCCAAATTCTGAAGGAATATGTCTACCCTGATTCTCACAAAAGACAAGGACAAAGGACGATCTGGATGAGGATGAACAAGCTGAGGATTAATCCCGACAAGACAGAAGTCCTCCAGGTCAGTCGCTCGTCTGACTGGGGTATTGGGTGGCAACCTGTACTGGATGGGGTTACACTCTCCCTGAAGTCACAGGTCTGCAGTTTGGGGGATCTCTTGGACTCAGCGCTGATGCTTGATACGCAGGTGTCGGCAGTGGCTGGGAAGGCCTTTGCACAATTAAAACTCGTGCACCAACTGCGACCATACCTCGTGAAGTCTGATTTGACCACGGTGGCCTTAGTTACCTCTATATTGGACTACTGCAATGCACTCTATGTGGGGCTACCCTTGAAGATGGCCCAGAAACTACAACTCGTACAATGCTCGGCAGACAGATTAATAACCGGGGTGAGTTACAGGGAGGGGTCAACCCCCCTGTTTAAGGAGCTTCACTGGCTGCCATTAATTTCCGCTCCCAATTCAAGGTGCAGGTTATCACTTATAAACCTAAACGGTTTGGGACCCACCTACCTTCGTGGCTGTATCTCTCTCCATGATCCAACCCGAGCTCTTCAATCTTTGAGGGAGTCTCTCCTTTTGCCGCTGCCAGTATCACAGTTCCGTTTTGTGGGCACAAGGGAGAGAGCCTTCTCCTCTGTGGCCCTCCTACTCTGGAACTCATCAGGAAAGCCTCCACCTTAGAAACCTTCAAGAAGGATCTCAAAACCTGGCTTTTCCATTGCGCCTTCAGAGAGTAGCCACACAACCATACACTCTTGCTCCCCTCAATGTTTTTGTTCTTGGAGTACACTTACCCCACTTGTATGAAGGCCTGTTTTTTACAACCCCGTTTCTTTATGAGCTCTCCCTCACAAATAATCTGCTCCTCTTTTATCTCACCCTGAGTTTTAGCATTTTATCTTGCACATGCGGCCCGCTGATTGTCATTGTGATTGTGGATATTGTATTTTAATATTGCTAACTGCATTCATATGTTTTATGTATTTTACTGTGTTGTCATTTGTGTCTTTGGTTTTTATTTTATTGTAATTTGTTAGTTTGGGCTTGGCCTCATCTAAGCTGCCCCGAGTCCCCGTTGGGGGAAATGGTGGTAGGGTATAAATAAAGTTTATTATGTACGCATATCTGGCAAAAACCCATGTCAGCGGTACAAGAAGATTTTTTTCTATCTCCATGCTCTCATGGTAAATTCCTAGTTACTCAACCACACAAGCAGACAGGACATAAGCACTTTGTTTGTCTTCAAGCTGCGAAGCCGTCAGAAGCAAATGTGCTGTATGATATGATGTAATGAAATGGTATTATAACACGCTTGAATTCCAGGATCACCCTTGACTATGTTTTACTGTTGCCTATGTGGATGTGGGAGACATGTTTACCCATCTCCTTTACGAAGTCCATATAGGAACAACTGAGTGAGGAACAACTGTCCTCTGAGATGAGTGGACTCCCTTCCTACCATTTTACCCTCTAGGTTCAAAGGTGATGGATATAGCTGCCTTCTCTGGACAACAATGGAACAAAACATAGTTCCATGTGCAGGTTATGTGCATTACACTTTTTATCATGAGTAGACACGAGCGTATCTTGCAGGGTTCTGGACTAGGGCCAGTGTTATTAATATTTATTTATAAATGACTTGTATGATGGAATAGAGGGCATGCTTATCAAATTAAGAGAGATCAGGATTAAAAATGACTAACAGATTAGAGAACTGGGCCAAAACAAACAAAATATGAAAAAAATCTAGAGTCTTCATAAACTACAATGTGAATATGAGTTAACCATGTGATGCAGCAGATAAAAATACCAATGTATAGTATCTAGATTGAGGGAAGTAATAGTCCCACTCTATTCTGCTTTTGTCAGACCTAATCTGGGCACCACAATTCAAGAAGGATGTTGTCAAGCTGAAAAGCGACCCGAGGAAGGTGATCAAAGTTGTAAAAGTGTCAGGAAACCATGCCCTAGGACAGTGGTTCTCAACCTTCCGAACGCTGCGACCCCGTAATACAGTTCCTCATGTTGTGGTGACCCTCAATCATAAAAATTATTGTTGTTGTTACTTCAGAACTACTATTATGAATTGTAATGTAAATATCTGATATGCAGGATGTATTCTCGTTCACTGGACCAAATTTGGCACAAATACTCAATATGCCTAAATTTGAATACCGGTGGAGTTGGGAAGGGGGATTGATTTTGATATTTGAGAGTTATAGTTGCTAGAATTTATAGTTCGCCTACAATCAAAGAGCATTCTGAGCTCCATCAACAATGGAATTGAACCAATCTTAGCACACAGACCTCCAATGACTCAAGAAACCTTGAGTTTGGGAATTGTAGTTCACATACATCCAGAGAGCATTGTGGACTCAAACAATGATAGATCTGGGCCAAACTTGGCACGAATAATCAATATGCCCAAATGTCAACACTAGTGGAGTTTGGGGAAAATAGGCCTTGACATTTGGGAGTTGTAGTTGCTGGGATTTATAGTTCACCTACAATCAAAGAGCATTCTGAACTCCGCCAATGATAGAATTGGGCCAAACTTCCTACACAGAACCCCCATGACCAACAGAAAATACTGTGGTTTTTGATGGTCTTTGGGGACCCCTCTGACACCCCTTTGTGACCCCCCCAGGGGTCCCGACCCCCAGGTTGAGAAACACTGCGCTAGGATGAGAGGTTTAGGGAGCAGGGGATATTTAACTTAAAGAGGAAGTTAAAAGGTGACATAATAGCAACATTTAAATATGTGAAATGATATCATAATGGAGCTGAAGGTGTCTGCCTTAAAAATGATGCCTTTTGTCTCCTTGAGAGTAAGAAGATTGGGAGGGAAAGGAGAGGAGCCCAGAGAAGTGGTGTCTGCCTTAAATATGATGCTTTCTCTTTCCTCTACAGATGGTTGAGCTAGAGATGGGAGAAGGCGATCCCATGTGATGTGAATTCTCTGGAAATAAGATGATTTCTTCTGCTTTTCCTCACTTTCCCTGTTTTGCCGAGCTCTGTCTGATGAAGTCCAAAGTAAACTTCCTTTTTTGTTGTTCCTCTGACTAGGACACAGAACAATGGTTCCAAGCTAGAGGAAAAGAGATCTCACCTGATCAGTAAGAGCTGTTCAACAGGGGAATATGCTGCCTTGGAGAGCAGTAGAGTCTAATTCTCTAGAACAGTGGTTCTCAACCTGGAGTCCTCAGATGTTTTTGGCCTTCAACTCCTAAAAATCCCAACAGCTAGTAAATTGGCTGGGATTTCTGGAAGTTGTAGGTCAAAAACATCTGGGGATCCCAGGTTGAGAACTATTGCTAGAGGCTTTTAAGCAGAGGTGGGATGACTATCTGTCAGGAGTACTTTGATGGTATTTTTCTTCATGACAGGGGATTGGACAGGATGGCCCTGTAGCCTCTTCTAATTCTATGATTTACAGTGTTACTTCTGAGGAACATGCAGAGAGTCATTGGGAAGGTTTTCTATAGTTTATATACAAAGGACTGTTCTGTGTGATCAGGAGGATATCATCACCATCATGCCTTTCTGACATGTTCAGTTTTGACATGTATGCTTTATATCTCTTTTTACAGCAAGTCGCAACCAATTGCGATTGTTCTCATCCACATTGCATGAGGTCTCCATCACCTATTGCATTCAGAATATTAAAGCCACGTGATGATTTTTGTGCAGTGGGCGTTGGAATGGAAGAAGGCCAACCAGTTTCAGCACTTACTAGTGGAGGCCGAACCAAAGGGGCACCAGAGGCAGGTCAATCTTTTAAATCCAACTCATATCCACAGGAGAAACGATCCTATATAGTCATGTAAATAAGTTAAAAAATCAACCCAAAATGTTGGGCTGATCTATAAGGTCAATATGAGTACTTGACCTTAATTCTTAAATATATAAAGGAACCATTCCCTTCTCTGAGTTGATTGGCAAAAAGCAATAGCTTCTTTTATCCTGGGAGAATTTAAAAGGAGCACTGACTTCCTCTATCCATTACGGAGCGGTTTCTGGCCCTTTTGAGAGTCTGGTTGGGAAAATTGATAACAAAACTAACCAGGCACAGCTTGACTCTTGAAAAAGCCTTTGTGTTTTCCCAACTCCATGAGATGGCCTTTGATTTATGCATGGATCACATCGAAATCTATAATCTTGCCCCCAAAACCTTCCTTTGATTTATACATGAGCATATATGGTTGAATAGATGAACTTTCAGATCATGAGCCACACAAAACCACTTTTTTGGATTCCCCTTCTGCCACGTATAATGTAAGACACAATTTCTTATACATTATATGCAGAGAAGCAGATCAAGCCGTCACTTCCCTGCATTTTGGGATTGTACCCATGATATGCACCTATACTACAGTATTGACTATGACATCGCTGTTGCCAAGTGACAAACAGGCTAGCATTAGAGTTTTATCAAATGACAGCTGGGTGGAGATCCCTTTCCTTATCAGTCCCAAACAGCAAGAAACTGAGGACGCACACATACGAGAGGAAGATATAAGAACCAGGCTTTGACCAGAGTATCTTATGTACACTGAAAACTAGCCCTACTATCCATGTGGTAAAGACTACAACTAGTGGCATATACCAGTGATGGCTTTTCTTCATGTATTATTACAATGACAAGTTGCAGGACACATTCTTATTCCATTTCCACAGGCTGAAGCCCCTCAACGCCCCCCCGCCCCGAAATTCTCAGGGTGGTCCGTGAGAAGGCCTTACTGATACATTATTTAAACTGTTATGTTTATTCATATCATATATTGATCACAGTGCTCAATATATCCCATATGCATGGGGGTATTGGGATAACAATACAAAAGGATTGCTAGGGTACATCCTTACACCTCCACCCCCCACCCCCGAATCAAACTCAGCACCCTCCAAATCAAAATCCTGGCTATGGGCCTGCATTTCCAGATAAACAGAAACCTTGTTTTGCATTGTAGTGCTTCAAATGTTGTTTTTATTTTGTACTAATATGCTTTATTTCATGCGACTGTTAACAGGGAGAAATAGAAGGAAATGTAATATCAGAATTGACCATTGCCAAAGAAGTATATAGTCAAACATTCAGGAGTTTCAGGAAATATTTTTTGTGTGAACTTCACGGAAATCTTGAGTAGAAACCTTTGATTAGAGACGCTAAAGAAAAAAGATGCCAGAAAGGATGGGAGTTTATAAAGGATTGCAAAAAATAAGTCACAAATAATTCAGTGGCAGAAGAAAAATGAGAAACACCTGAAAAAGCCAAAATGGTTGTGCAGCAAACTCAGGGGAAGAATGGTTAAGGGATGGCATTTGCCAGTCTTGCCCTTTATTGCCATGGCAGAAAGGTCCCGGTTGTTGCCAGGAACCTTTGATGATGACATCAATGGAACTCCATGGCGGTTGCCATGACAACCAAGAACAACAACTATAAGGATGGCAGTTAACTTTAGCCCAAATGGACAGTTGGGACTCCATCTTTTTGCAGCAGTGGGATAGAGATGGGCACTTTAGCCACCCCTGGAGTCAGGGCAGAGATTTGTCCTTCTGGATCAGCCCCACATTAAGTGACCCATGGAGATGGGGACCTAGTTAGCTTGAATGAGTTAAACTTTGCATCCGAAACTTTGCATCCATGTCTACTGATGGTGCTTGTTGAAGTTTCCTACCAGTCTCTTGCTGTCATTTTGGAGGAATTTGGGAGAAAAGGTGAGGGAAAAGCAGGAAATATCTGGGTAACTATATATCATTCAGTGGGACCTCAATGCCAGGAAAAATATTTAAATGGAGGATCAAGAAGTGAGTTTGCAAATAGGGCTAAAAGTAGAGCTGAATGAAAAAAAAAAGTTTTTTTAAACCCAGAGAATAGAAGTTAAAGGTAGCAATAAAGAATGGACTGATACTGTCAAATATATAAGATGTTGCCCAAGCAATAGTCCTGGATATGCGCTGGAAGGAGCATAGAAAATAGGAATTAAAAATGGTTCAAATATTTAGCGGAAAATATGCTTCAGGACTGTATTTCTGAAAGGAAAATCAAATAGACGAATCAAAGTACCAATGAGAAGCGGAAAACTCAGTTTGTTCAAGTTGTTGGAGATGGAGGAGATGTTGCAATTGACCAAATCTCTTTGATTGGGGCATTTGAATTTGTGATTTCTTCAAAGAAAAAGCACATACCTGAAGGAATAGACCTCCCTGAATGTACCTGTAAGACACTGGGACAGTGACGACTCTCCATCATGTTTTGAAAGTCCCTGAAAAAAGATTCTTGCAGCTTGACCTCCACTGAAGATCTGAAAAATTCTATGAATTTTTGGGTGTTGGAGGACAAGTTGCCATCGGCCCAATCTGATTGATTGGATAAATTGAATGGATGCTTTCTTCAAAGAAAAAGCACCTAGCTGAAGGAATACACCTCCCTGAATTTACATGTTGTGTATCACGAGCATGTGGTTCCTTTCTTAGGCTGAACAATTGAACAACCATGTTTCTGGGTTCGCCGTTTGTTAAACCAGACAGTGCTGCTTCAACATCCAGCACTTCTGGATCTCTACCAACCTCAGAAAGTCAGTTTGAAGAGGTCTTTGCCTACGGTTAAACCGCCCTGAATACGCCCGATCTTTTACCAACTGAGAAGCTCAGCAGGGACGGGCCCAGTATGTTCCTGGACATGAGACGTTCTGGGAAAACTGGGTGCTCTAGGTTTTTTCTCCTTTGCAGCCGTCAATTATAATATCTTCAAGAACAAAAGTCGAAGCCTTTCATCAAGTATTTCATCAAGAAGAAAATTCCTAGCCTAAACTACTTTTTGCAGCCTGGCCTTCGCTCCCAGCTCAACCGTGCCTTTGGGAAGTGTAGCGGTTCAGCCATGTTCAAGTCCAGGCTGTAGAAACCCTCCCACTCCTTGACTTCTCCCACACCCCACATTCTCTTTCAGATTTGAAGACATTGGGTCGGTGAGGACTTCCCATCATGTCTTTGAGAACCTCCGAAGAAAAGATTCTAGCACCTTAACCTCCACTGGAGATTTGAAAATTGGCTCAAGTTTTGGGAACTGGAGTACAAGTTGCCTTCGGCCCAATCTCATTGATTGGGATATTGGATGGACCCTTTTTGCAAAGAAAAACCACGTACCTGAAGGAATAGGCCTCCCTGAAATTACCTGTAGGTGTATTACGGACGTGTGGTTTCTTTCTAGGGTGAAGAATCAAGCAACGGTGTTTCTTGGGTCGCTGTACGTTAAACCAGACAGTGCTGGTTCAACATCCAGCACTTCTGGATCTCTACCAAATTCAGAAAGTTAGTTTAAAGAGGTCTTTGCCTACGGCCAAACCTCCCTGAATACGCCCGATCTGTTACGATCTCGGAAGCTCAGCAGGGACGGGCCCAGTATGTTCCTGGACGTGAGACTTTCTGGGAATACTGGGTGCTGTAGGCTTTTTCCTCCTTTGCAGCTGTGCGTTAGCTTTTTTTCAAGAAGAAAATGCCCAGCCTAATCTCCTTTCTGCAGCCTGGCCTTAGCTCCCAGCTCAACCGGACCTTTGGGAAGGGTAGCGGTTCAGCCATGTTTAAGTCCAGGCTGTAGAGATCCTCCCCCTCCTTTACTTCTCCCACACCCTCATTCTCTTTCAGATTTGAAGACATTGGGTCGGTGAGGACTTCCCATCATGTCTTTGAGAACCTCCAAAGAAAGGATTCTTGCAGCTTAACCTCCACTGAAGATTTGAAAAATCGGCTCAAGTTTTGGGAGCTAGAGGACAAGTTGCCATCTGCCCAATCTCATTGATTGGTACATTTGAATGGACTCTTTTTTCAAAGAGAAAGCAGATACCTGAAGGAACAGACCTCCCTGAATTTTCCTATAGGTTTATCACGGACGTGTGGTTCGTTAATTAGGCTGAAGGATCAAACAATCATGTTTCTGGGGTCGTCGTTCATTAAACCAGGCAGTGCTGGTTCAACATCCCGCACTTCTGGATCTCTATCAACCTCTGACATTCAGTTCGAAGAGGTCTTTGCCTACGGTCGAACCGCCCTCAATACGCCCGATCTCTAATGATCTCGGAAGCTCAGCAGGGACGGGCCCAGTATGTTCCTGGACGTGAGATATTCTGGGAATACTGGGTACTGTAGGCTTTTTCCTCCTTTGCAGCTGTGCGTTAGCATATTTTCAAGAAGAAAATGCCCAGCCTAATCTCCTTTCTGCAGCCTGACCTTAGCTCCCAGCTCAACCGGACCTTTGGGAAGGGTAGCGGTTCAGCCATGTTTAAGTCCAGGCTGTAGAGCTCCTCCCCCTCCTTTACTTCTCCCACACCCTCATTCTCTTTCAGATTTGAAGACATTGGGTCGGTGAGGACTTCCCATCATGTCTTTGAGAACCTCCGAAGAAAAGATTCTTGCAGCTTAACCTCCACTGAAGATTTGAAAATTGGCTCAAGTTTTGGGAACTGGAGTACAAGTTGCCTTCGGCCCAATCTCATTGATTGGGACATTTGAATGGACCCTTTTTTCAAAGAGAAGCACATACCTGAAGGAATAGACCTCCCTGAAATTACCTGTTGGTGTATTACGGACGTGTGGTTTCTTTCTAGGGTGAAGAATCAAGCAACGGTGTTTCTTGGGTCGCTGTACGTTAAACCAGACAGTGCTGGTTCAACATCCAGCACTTCTGGATCTCTACCAAATTCAGAAAGTTAGTTTAAAGAGGTCTTTGCCTACGGCCAAACCTCCCTGAATACGCCCGATCTGTTACGATCTCGGAAGCTCAGCAGGGACGGGCCCAGTATGTTCCTGGACGTGAGACTTTCTGGGAATACTGGGTGCTGTAGGCTTTTTCCTCCTTTGCAGCTGTGCGTTAGCTTTTTTTCAAGAAGAAAATGCCCAGCCTAATCTCCTTTCTGCAGCCTGGCCTTAGCTCCCAGCTCAACCGGCCCTTTGGGAAGGGTAGCGGTTCAGCCATGTTTAAGTCCAGGCTGTAGAGCTCCTCCCCCTCCTTTACTTCTCCCACACCCTCATTCTCTTTCAGATTTGAAGACATTGGGTCGGTGAGGACTTCCCATCATGTCTTTGAGAACCTCCGAAGAAAAGATTCTTGCAGCTTAACCTCCACTGAAGATTTGAAAAATTGGCTCAAGTTTTGGGAACTGGAGTACAAGTTGCCTTCGGCCCAATCTCATTGATTGGGACATTTGAATGGATCCTTTTTTCAAAGAAAAACCACCTACCTGAAGGAATAGACCTCCCTGAAATTACCTGTTGGTGTATTACGGATGTGTGGTTTCTTTCTAGAGTGAAGAATCAAGCAACGGTGAATCTTGGGTCGCCATACGTTAAGCCAGACGGTGCTGGTTCAACATCCAGCACTTCTGGATCTCTACCAAATTCAGAAAGTTAGTTTAAAGAGGTCTTTGCCTACGGCCAAACCTCCCTGAATACGCCCGATCTGTTACGATCTCGGAAGCTCAGCAGGGACGGGCCCAGTATGTTCCTGGACGTGAGACTTTTTGGGAATACTGGGTGCTGTAGGCTTTTTCCTCCTTTGCAGCTGTGCGTTAGCTTTTTTTCAAAAAGAAAATGCCCAGCCTAATCTCCTTTCTGCAGCCTGGCCTTAGCTCCCAGCTCAACTGGACCTTTGGGAAGGGTAGCGGTTCAGCCATGTTTAAGTCCAGGCTGTAGAGCTCCTCCCCCTCCTTTACTTCTCCCACACCCTCATTCTCTTTCAGATTTGAAGACATTGGGTCGGTGAGGACTTCCCATCATGTCTTTGAGAACCTCCAAAGAAAGGATTCTTGCAGTTTACCTCCACTGAAGATTTGAAAAATCGGCTCAAGTTTTGGGAACTGGAGTACAAGTTGCCTTCGGCCCAATCTCATTGATTGGGACATTTGAATGGACTCTTTTTTCAAAGAAAAACCACCTACCTGAAGGAATAGACCTCCCTGAATTTTCCTGTAGGTGTATCACGGACGTGTGGTTCGTTAATTAGGCTGAAGGATCAAACAATCATGTTTCTGGGGTCGTCGTTCGTTAAACCAGACAGTGCTGGTTCAACATCCCGCACTTCTGGATCTCTACCAACCTCTGACATTCAGTTCAAAGAGGTCTTTGCCTACGGTCGAACCGCCCTCAATACGCCCGATCTCTAATGATCTCGGAAGCTCAGCAGGGACGGGCCCAGTATATTCCTGGACGTGAGATATTCTGGGAATACTGGGTGCTGTAGGCTTTTTCCTCCTTTGCAGCTGTGCGTTAGCTTTTTTTCAAGAAGAAAATGCCCAGCCTAATCTCCTTTCTGCAGCCTGGCCTTAGCTCCCAGCTCAACCGGACCTTTGGGAAGGGTAGCGGTTCAGCCATGTTTAAGTCCAGGCTGTAGAGATCCTCCCCCTCCTTTACTTCTCCCACACCCCACATTCTCCTTCAGATTTGAAGACATTGGGTCGGTGAGGACTTCCCATCATGTCTTTGAGAACCACCGAAGAAAAGATTCTTGCAACTTAACCTCCACTGAAGATTTGAAAATTGGCTCAAGTTTTGGGAACTGGAGTACAAGTTGCCTTCGGCCCAATCTCATTGATTGGGACATTTGAATGGACCCTTTTTTCAAAGAGAAGCACATACCTGAAGGAATAGACCTCCCTGAAATTAGCTGTTGGTGTATTACGGATGTGTGGTTTCTTTCTAGGGTGAAGAATCAAGCAACGGTGTTTCTTGGGTCGCCATACGTTAAACCAGACAGTGCTGGTTCAACATCCAGCACTTCTGGATCTCTACCAAATTCAGAAAGTTAGTTTAAAGAGGTCTTTGCCTACGGCCAAACCTCCCTGAATACGCCCGATCTGTTACGATCTCGGAAGCTCAGCAGGGACGGGCCCAGTATGTTCCTGGACGTGAGACTTTCTGGGAATACTGGGTGCTGTAGGCTTTTTCCTCCTTTGCAGCTGTGCGTTAGCTTTTTTCAAGAAGAAAATGCCCAGCCTAATCTCCTTTCTGCAGCCTGGCCTTAGCTCCCAGCTCAACCGGACCTTTGGGAAGGGTAGCGGTTCAGCCATGTTTAAGTCCAGGCTGTAGAGCTCCTCCCCCTCCTTTACTTCTCCCACACCCTCATTCTCTTTCAGATTTGAAGACATTGGGTCGGTGAGGACTTCCCATCATGTCTTTGAGAACCTCCAAAGAAAGGATTCTTGCAGCTTAACCTCCACTGAAGATTTGAAAAATCGGCTCAAGTTTTGGGAACTGGAGTACAAGTTGCCTTCGGCCCAATCTCATTGATTGGGACATTTGAATGGACTCTTTTTTCAAAGAAAAACCACCTACCTGAAGGAATAGACCTCCCTGAATTTTCCTGTAGGTGTATCACGGACGTGTGGTTCGTTAATTAGGCTGAAGGATCAAACAATCATGTTTCCGGGGTCGTCGTTCGTTAAACCAGACAGTGCTGGTTCAACATCCCGCACTTCTGGATCTCTACCAACCTCTGACATTCAGTTCAAAGAGGTCTTTGCCTACGGTCGAACCGCCCTCAATACGCCCGATCTCTAATGATCTCGGAAGCTCAGCAGGGACGGGCCCAGTATATTCCTGGACGTGAGATATTCTGGGAATACTGGGTGCTGTAGGCTTTTTCCTCCTTTGCAGCTGTGCGTTAGCTTTTTTTCAAGAAGAAAATGCCCAGCCTAATCTCCTTTCTGCAGCCTGGCCTTAGCTCCCAGCTCAACCGGACCTTTGGGAAGGGTAGCGGTTCAGCCATGTTTAAGTCCAGGCTGTAGAGATCCTCCCCCTCCTTTACTTCTCCCACACCCCACATTCTCCTTCAGATTTGAAGACATTGGGTCGGTGAGGACTTCCCATCATGTCTTTGAGAACCACCGAAGAAAAGATTCTTGCAACTTAACCTCCACTGAAGATTTGAAAATTGGCTCAAGTTTTGGGAACTGGAGTACAAGTTGCCTTCGGCCCAATCTCATTGATTGGGACATTTGAATGGACCCTTTTTTCAAAGAGAAGCACATACCTGAAGGAATAGACCTCCCTGAAATTAGCTGTTGGTGTATTACGGATGTTTGGTTTCTTTCTAGGGTGAAGAATCAAGCAACGGTGTTTCTTGGGTCGCCATACGTTAAACCGGACAGTGCTGGTTCAACATCCAGCACTTCTGGATCTCTACCAAATTCAGAAAGTTAGTTTAAAGAGGTCTTTGCCTACGGCCAAACCTCCCTGAATACGCCCGATCTGTTACGATCTCGGAAGCTCAGCAGGGACGGGCCCAGTATGTTCCTGGACGTGAGACTTTCTGGGAATACTGGGTGCTGTAGGCTTTTTCCTCCTTTGCAGCTGTGCGTTAGCTTTTTTTCAAGAAGAAAATGCCCAGCCTAATCTCCTTTCTGCAGCCTGGCCTTAGCTCCCAGCTCAACCGGACCTTTGGGAAGGGTAGCGGTTCAGCCATGTTTAAGTCCAGGCTGTAGAGCTCCTCCCCCTCCTTTACTTCTCCCACACCCTCATTCTCTTTCAGATTTGAAGACATTGGGTCGGTGAGGACTTCCCATCATGTCTTTGAGAACCTCCGAAGAAAAGATTCTTGCAGCTTAACCTCCACTGAAGATTTGAAAAATTGGCTCAAGTTTTGGGAACTGGAGTACAAGTTGCCTTCGGCCCAATCTCATTGATTGGGACATTTGAATGGATCCTTTTTCAAAGAAAAACCACCTACCTGAAGGAATAGACCTCCCTGAAATTACCTGTTGGTGTATTACGGATGTGTGGTTTCTTTCTAGAGTGAAGAATCAAGCAACGGTGAATCTTGGGTCGCCATACGTTAAGCCAGACGGTGCTGGTTCAACATCCCGCACTTCTGGATCTCTACCAAATTCAGAAAGTTAGTTTAAAGAGGTCTTTGCCTACGGCCAAACCTCCCTGAATACGCCCGATCTGTTACGATCTCGGAAGCTCAGCAGGGACGGGCCCAGTATGTTCCTGGACGTGAGACTTTTTGGGAATACTGGGTGCTGTAGGCTTTTTCCTCCTTTGCAGCTGTGCGTTAGCTTTTTTTCAAGAAGAAAATGCCCAGCCTAATCTCCTTTCTGCAGCCTGGCCTTAGCTCCCAGCTCAACTGGACCTTTGGGAAGGGTAGCGGTTCAGCCATGTTTAAGTCCAGGCTGTAGAGCTCCTCCCCCTCCTTTACTTCTCCCACAGCCTCATTCTCTTTCAGATTTGAAGACATTGGGTCAGTGAGGACTTCCCATCATGTCTTTGAGAACCTCCGAAGAAAAGATTCTTGCAGCTTAACCTCCACTGAAGATTTGAAAAATTGGCTCAAGTTTTGGGAACTGGAGTACAAGTTGCCTTCGGCCCAATCTCATTGATTGGGACATTTGAATGGATCCTTTTTTCAAAGAAAAACCACCTACCTGAAGGAACAGACCTCCCTGAAATTACCTCTTTGTGTATTACGGATGTGTGGTTTTTTTCTAGGGTGAAGAATCAAGCAACGGTGAACCTTGGGTCGCCATACGTTAAACCAGACGGTGCTGGTTCAACATCCAGCACTTCTGGATCTCTACCAAATTCAGAAAGTTAGTTTAAAGAGGTCTTTGCCTACAGCCAAACCTCCCTGAATACGCCCGATCTGTTACGATCTCGGAAGCTCAGCAGGGACGGGCCCAGTATGTTCCTGGACGTGAGACTTTCTGGGAATACTGGGTGCTGTAGGCTTTTTCCTCCTTTGCAGCTGTGCGTTAGCTTTTTTTCAAGAAGAAAATGCCCAGCCTAATCTCCTTTCTGCAGCCTGGCCTTAGCTCCCAGCTCAACCGGACCTTTGGGAAGGGTAGCGGTTCAGCCATGTTTAAGTCCAGGCTGTAGAGCTCCTCCCCCTCCTTTACTTCTCCCACACCCTCATTCTCTTTCAGATTTGAAGACATTGGGTCGGTGAGGACTTCCCATCATGTCTTTGAGAACCTCCAAAGAAAGGATTCTTGCAGCTTAACCTCCACTGAAGATTTGAAAAATCGGCTCAAGTTTTGGGAACTGGAGTACAAGTTGCCTTCGGCCCAATCTCATTGATTGGGACATTTGAATGGACTCTTTTTTCAAAGAAAAACCACCTACCTGAAGGAATAGACCTCCCTGAATTTTCCTGTAGGTGTATCACGGACGTGTGGTTCGTTAATTAGGCTGAAGGATCAAACAATCATGTTTCTGGGGTCGTCGTTCGTTAAACCAGACAGTGCTGGTTCAACATCCCGCACTTCTGGATCTCTACCAACCTCTGACATTCAGTTCGAAGAGGTCTTTGCCTACGGTCGAACCGCCCTCAATACGCCCGATCTCTAATGATCTCGGAAGCTCAGCAGGGACGGGCCCAGTATATTCCTGGACGTGAGATATTCTGGGAGTACTGGGTGCTGTAGGCTTTTTCCTCCTTTGCAGCTGTGCGTTAGCTTTTTTTCAAGAAGAAAATGCCCAGCCTAATCTCCTTTCTGCAGCCTGACCTTAGCTCCCTACTCAACCGGACCTTTGGGAAGGGTTGCGGTTCAGCCATGTTTAAGTCCAGGCTGTAGAGATCCTCCCCCTCCAATTGTATATTAACTGATGTATATGCAGGATTGTAACTAATATGCCCAAGGGGCCATCACAGAGATTTATGCTTTTACATTCTCCTTTTCTTTTTATGTCAAGAATTTTACTAATACTTCCCAAGAAAAAACTTTGTCTTTAAAGATTTTCCTAGACACATGGACATAGAAATAATTGCAAATGCTATCACTGGAGATGAAAAATGTTATGTCAGAACTGTATGTTTTCCTCAAACTTTAGATTAGCCTGCTTCAGCCTAGTGTACTCCAGATGTGCTGGAGGGATTCCCAGAAAGTATATGCTCCCATTCCCTCTCTTGTGGGAGTATAAATGCATACCACCTGTCTCCTGAATTTTCCTGTAGGTGTATCACGGACGTGTGGTTCGTTAATTAGGCTGAAGGATCAAACAATCATGTTTCTGGGGTCGTCGTTCATTAAACCAGGCAGTGCTGGTTCAACATCCCGCACTTCTGGATCTCTATCAACCTCTGACATTCAGTTCGAAGAGGTCTTTGCCTACGGTCGAACCGCCCTCAATACGCCCGATCTCTAATGATCTCGGAAGCTCAGCAGGGACGGGCCCAGTATGTTCCTGGACGTGAGATATTCTGGGAATACTGGGTGCTGTAGGCTTTTTCCTCCTTTGCAGCTGTGCGTTAGCTTTTTTCAAGAAGAAAATGCCCAGCCTAATCTCCTTTCTGCAGCCTGGCCTTAGCTCCCAGCTCAACCGGACCTTTGGGAAGGGTAGCGGTTCAGCCATGTTTAAGTCCAGGCTGTAGAGCTCCTCCCCCTCCTTTACTTCTCCCACACCACATATTCTCTTTCAGATTTGAAGACATTGGGTCGGTGAGGACTTACCATCATGTCTTTGAGAACCTCCGAAGAAAAGATTCTAGCACCTTAACCTCCACTGGAGATTTGAAAAATTCGCTCAAGTTTTGGGAGCTGGAGGACAAGTTGCCATCTGCCCAATCTCATTGATTGGTACATTTGAATGGACTCTTTTTTCAAAGAGAAAGCAGCTACCTGAAGGAATAGACCTCCCTGAATTTTCCTGTAGGTATATCATGGACGTGTGGTTCGTTAATTAGGCTGAAGGATCAAACAATCATGTTTCTGGGTTCTTCGTTCATTAAACCAGGCAGTGCTGGTTCAACATCCTGCACTTCTGGATCTCTACCAACCTCTAACATTCAGTTCGAAGAGGTCTTTGCCTACGGTCGAACCGCCCTCAATATGCCCGATCTCTAATGATCTCAGAAGCTCAGCAGGGCTGGGCCCAGTATTTTCCTGGACATGAGACTTTCTGGGAATACTGGGTGCTGTAGGCTTTTTCCTCCTTTGCAGCTGTGCGTTAGCATTTTTTCAAGAAGAAAATGCCCAGCCTAATCTTCTTTCTGCAGCCTGGCCTTAGCTCCCAGCTCAATCGGACCTTTGGGAAGGGTAGCGGTTCAGCCATGTTTAAGTCCAGGCTGTAGAGCTCCTCCCCCTCCTTTACTTCTCCCACACCACATATTCTCTTTCAGATTTGAAGACATTGGGTCGGTGAGGACTTACCATCATGTCTTTGAGAACCTCCGAAGAAAAGATTCTAGCACCTTAACCTCCACTGGAGATTTGAAAAATTCGCTGAAGTTTTGGGAGCTGGAGAACAAGTTGCCATCGGCCCAATCTCATAGATTGGGACATTTGAATGGGAATACTGGGTGCTGTAGGCTTTTTCCTCCTTTGCAGCTGTCTGGTAGCATTTCTTCAAGAAGGAAATGCCCAGTCTAATCTCCTTTCTGCAGCCTGACCTTAGCTCCCAGCTCAACCGGCCCTTTGGGAAGGGTAGAGGTTTAGCCATGTTTAAGTCCAGGCTGTAGAGCTCCTCCCTCTCTTTGACTTTTCCCACACCACACATTATCTTTCAGATTTGACTTTTCCCAAACCACACATTATCTTTCAGATTTGAATCACTGGGTCGGTGAGGATTTTCCTTCATGTTTTTTGTTGCAGCTTGACCGCCCTGAGTCACCTGCGGGGTGATATGGGCGAGATGTAAATAATGTAAATAAAATAAATAAATAACTAAATGTCTTTGAGATCCTCCGAAGAAAAGATTCTTGCAGCTTAACCTCAACTGATGACATCCAGCACTTCTGGACCTCTACCAACCTCAAGAAAGTTTCCCTAAGAATACTGGGTGCTGTAGCCTTTTCCTCCTTCCGAGCTGTCAATTGGCATTTCCTCAGGAAGCAAAGTCAAAGCCTAATCTCCTTCCTGCGTCCTGGCTTTAGCTCCCAGCTCAACCGGACTTTTGAGAATGGTTACGTTGAAGGCATGCATAAGTCCAGGCTGTAGAGCACCTTCCCCTATTTGATTTCTCCCCACATCCCACATTATCTTTCAGATTTGAAGACATTGCAATGATTTCGACACCTCATTATTTTTTGAGAGGCTCTGGAGAAAAAATTGTTGCTGCTTGACCTCCACTGAAGATTTGAAAAATTTGCTCAAGTTTTCAGAGCTGGAGGAGATTTTGCCATCAACCCAGTCTTGATTGGGGAATTTGAACTGATGCTTTTTTTCAAAGGAAGAACAGCTACCTGAAGAAATAGACCTCTATGAATTTCCCTGTCAGTATATCACAGATGTGCGATTCCTTTCTTAGGATGATGGATAGAATATTCATGTTCCTGGGTTCGCCTTTCGTCAACCCAGACAGTGCTGGTTCCACATCCAGCACTTCTGGGTATCTACCAACTTCTAGAACGTCAGTCCGAAGGGTTCATTGCCTATGGTCAAACTGCTCTGAATTTTGCCCGATCTCTTTTGCTCTCGGAAGCTAAGCGGGGGCAGGCCCAGTATGTTCTTGGATGTGAGACTGCCTGGGAATACTGTAGGCGTTTTCCTCCTTTGCCGCTGTCAATTGGCATTTCTTCTAGAAGAAAACTCCAAGCTGACTATCCTTTCTACAGCTTGGCTTTAGCTCCTAGCTCTACCAGCCCTCTGGGAAGGATGGCAGTTCAGGCATGCTTAACTCCAGCTTGCAGACCTCCTTCCCCTCCTTGATTTGTCCCCACGCCCCACTTTCTCTTTCAGATTTGAAGACATTGGGACGGTGACAACTCCTCCGAATTTTTTTTGTGAGCCTCCGAAGAAGAGAGTCTTGTATTGATTGTCCATCCTCAAAACCTCACCCGTAGCCAAGGAAGGCTAAGGGGAATGAAGGGCAGTTTGAAAGACCCCATGAATGCGCCAGACTTGCTGAGGCTGACTGGTCTGCCAGCCTGTACATGTGAAAGGGTGGAGCAACAAGTTTGACGAGGCAGCTCCACTCCCTTCTTTCAGTTTGCCTCATGTCAATGTGACCCACCTTCCCACCCCTATGGACAGTGTGAGTACAAACTGGTCGTGCAAGGGCCGGGTAGGAATTTTTTCCCCCCAAGTTTGCATTGGGGGTTTTTTCGCCTACCCCACACTGTTTCAGATGGGTGTGGTAATTGGCTTTGGGTGGCGTCATTTAAATAGGTTTCCCCAAGTCATTAATAAGATTTCAAGGCACGTTAAAGATTAAATTGTTATTGTAGGCATCGTGGCACCCCCTCCCCTTTAGTGGGTGAAGGATGGACTCCCACAAAAGTCCCCATACATTTTCATAAAATGGGAACTACCTTTGGGGCTGGATTGGCGGTTCTCACTTAAAAAAGAAATGATTTGGGAGGGAGCGCCCTCATGATCGCTTTCCAACTATGGTAGGCTGAGAATTGCTGCCGAAGTATTTTGGTTGGCCCTTGGCATCCTTGGTGCACGCACATCCTTGGCGGTGATCAGAGGGAGTGACACCTGGCCCAGGGATTAGGCTCACTAGGTGGCAATTAACCCATGAGTTACATCTTGCATTTTATAGATTTCCCCTCTGCAGGTTATTTCAAGTTCTTTCAATAAATAGGTCAGAAATTGGCCCTTTTAGATCCATTTTCTTGTGTCTGTGTCTTTATTTCATGGTGAGAGTTCAAAAGGATATATAGGAGAGTCTTGCCAAGTATTATTGAAATGCAGTTTTGTGCATTGATTGGTTACTACAGTGGCTTGGACCTTAAGCTCTCAGAGTGAATTAATCCAGTGCCTGACAGCAACACTAGGGGAAATGGTCACGTGTGTTTCAGCAGGACTGAAAATTGTATGGCTTTTTAGATATTGGTGGACTGTATCTTCTATGACACCTCATCATTTATTGCCCTGGATAGAGGGCTGCATGTTCCCTGCTCCTTATGGGTAACTATTAGTGTGCTAAATACTTGGATACATGGACATTTCATCTACATAAAAGCTATTTTTTCAAGCATTTCTAAAGGTTTTCATCCTTTTTGTGTGCTTGAAATCTCTCTTTTTTACTATTTAAGTTGGAACTAAAAAAGGTTAGCACATATTGCTAAGGCATTATCTGTCTACATAACAAGGGCAGATGTACACTTATGCCCATCAGCCCTGTCCAGCATAGCCAGTGCTCAGGAGTCGGAATGATTGAACTTCTCCTCTAATGATTGGAAAGACTTACAAACGTCTTTGGTCTATGAAAGTCCTGAATTTCTGTGCTGGAGACTATTCAACTGCTTTACATCTGAGATCATAAAAACGTTAGGGTAAGGCAGCTGAAGCCCACTTGTTCTTGTGCTGCAGAGTTTCTCCTAGCTGTGTGTCCCTGGTCTTTCAGGCTTTTCCGTTTCCCACAGAGGGAAATGTTTCCCACAGAGAGGCCAAATTGTAAGGTATTGGTCAGGCAAAGGGTGGGAAATCAGCACAGTGTCTCAGGGCCAGATGAAGGTGGGAGCACAAGTGTAGAGTTATTGCTTGGTATCCATTCAATGCATTATGCCGATCTCGGAAGCTAAGCAGGGTCGGGCCTGGTTAGTACTTGGATGGGAGACTGCCTGGGAATACCAGGTTCTGTAGGCTTATTGTCTCCACCACAGCTCTAGAATCGTTTTGCGTTTCTTCAAGTAAGGGTCCAAGATGACTTTCTTTTCTGCTGCCCGGTCTTAGTGCCTGGCTCTCCGGCCCACTGGAACAAAAGCAGGAAAGGCCTGCTGCAGAACCACTTCTCTTCCCTTGAGTTTTTTCATTCTCTGCTGCCTTCTGCTCAGCAACCACCCTGACAGCAACTCAAGTCCTGCAAATTAGCTTAGATTTCAGAAAGTTAAAGACAGTACTTTCTCCAAACCAAATTCATTAGAGGCCTTTAGATGGCTACATATTCCAAACAAAAAGGTTCAATGAGAAAAGAGAGAGACCGACATGTCCTGCTATCATTATTGCAAACAGACAGGTGAGTTCCCTTGCCCAAAACTTGAGTTCCATGGATTTACCGTATTCAATGCACTTGCTGAGCTATCAAACCTGTAAATGTAGTTCGGGTTCCTAAGCTGTGGATAAAACTGCAATGAAAGGCTTGTATTTCCATGCTCGAGAACTTTTGGAATTTCCTTAGTCTGAGAGTGTAGAGTTGTTGCTCAGCATCCATTCAAGGCATTTGGGGGAATGTGTGTGAAGTCAATAGGAACTTTAGGAGGGTCTTCTCCAGGAGGAGGGACCCTGGGACCCCACCAAAGAGGGATCGCTACTTTGGCGAGCTCAGAGAAGCCTGATTTCAGCAATTTTATTTTCTTAAAAATTCAAAATAAATCTCACCAAAGTTGAAGAAGCGGCACCGAGGTGTTTTTATTAGCGATTCAACTGAAAAGGATGCAATGTAGCAATCATTCGCCTACAGACAATGTGGTTACAGAGATCAGAGACATTTTTATAGGAATAATAGGCTTAGCAGTTTCAAAATTCCCGCCCTCCGCCCTCCTCCCGGCTCGCAGGTGATTGGCTGAAATGATGACATCTGGGAGGAGGCTCGGCTGCCCGCCCTGCGCCAGAGCCAATCACAGAGCTCCTCTGCTGTGCAGGAACCAATTGAAGAGCTCCTACCGCCTCAGTGCTCTGGTGAATCAGGAGAAGGGAGGCGGGATGAAGAAGAAACAATGGGTTTATGAACGGATTAATGGATTTCATGCCTTGGGGGTCCTGAGTCCGAGGATCCAGCCTGCAAAGGATGCCCAGACTATTGTCTTTTGATGGGCCTGTGATAGGCATTGATGGCTTTATCCGAGTCTTCCTGTCGCCATCAGATATGACACAATAAAAAGGCTGGGGTGGATTTTTGCTATGTAGAATCTTGAAACAGTTTCGAAGGGCAAAAGACTTTCCTAGCGTCTCTCGCCCCCCAGTGTGATGTGATCAAAGATGCCAAGTGAAATCCTTTCATCGGGCGGGCCGACTCCAAGACCCAACAAAAGGCTCTCAATTTATGGTTCCATGCAAAAAGTATCAAGATAAAGATTATTTTGTGATCGCTGATTGCCTTCCCAAAACAGCTGGTAGCTTCTTTGTTGATCTTTCCCCGAAGGGAGGGAGGAAAGGGGCAGTGGGCTTGGAGTCAGGGCAAAAATGAGGAAAAGAATACATGGGGAAATATAGCAATCATAAGAAATTCATATCAAGCATCCCCTCCCTCCCCCCACCTGCCAGAGAAATTGATTAAAATAATTGATTAAAATAATGATTTTAATAAAACATGTGTCCATGGTTCATACTGGGGAAGTTCATATGTGCAAATGAGTTCATTAGA
>NW_026847660.1:75104816-75123309 GCF_025583915.1 Anolis sagrei ordinatus
CATCCTCAGAGACTGCAGTTAATGTGGTGTCAAAGCCCGCGCGGATCAAAGCGACTTTGTCCGCAAAGAACTTTGTCCGCAAATGCTTCACAGCGCGCTGCCGAGTCGTCAGGGGACCCACTCGAGGTGGGATTCAACAACCCTCTGACTACTCGGAACAGCTCTGCCGGACGGTTCCTTGCGGACGCAATATTGGTCGAGTAGAAAGCATTTTGCGCTGCCTCTATTGCCGCGCCATACGCCCTTAGATAAAGGCGTAGACGTGTTCGGTTTGGCTCGCTGGGCTTTTTCCTCCACACGCTCTCTAGCCATCTCTTTGTTCGCTTTAGCTCCACCAGTTCCTCATTGAACCAAGGGGCAGGTTTTGCTCGGCGACTTAAGAGAGAGCGCTCCGGAGCAATCGTGTCTA
Organism: Anolis sagrei ordinatus; assembly: GCF_025583915.1. Classification (NCBI taxonomy): domain Eukaryota; kingdom Metazoa; phylum Chordata; class Lepidosauria; order Squamata; family Anolidae; genus Anolis; species Anolis sagrei. Next base: position 75,105,226 of record NW_026847660.1, read on the forward strand.
TTGCCCTAGTCAGCTCCCTATTCCAGTGAGCGACCAGGGCATCGACAGAATCACCATCCAAGGCAGCGGAAACATCCCCAAGAGCCATCAGGAGTCCTTCTGGATCCATAAGCCTCCTGGGGCGGACCATCTTAATGGGTCCACCACCCCTGCGGAGGTTAGAAGTTGCAACGAGTCTAAACCTGATCAGATGGTGGTCGGTCCACGGCAAAGGAGAGATTGACAGCTCCTCCACACCGCCACCTTCTTCCCAGCCCTGACAGAAGACCAGGTCAAGTGTGTGTCCAGCACAGTGGGTAGGGCCAGATACTAGTTGGGACAGCCCCATAGTTGCCATGGTGGCCATCTTTGCTTTCCATCTTTGGAGATCTTTAAACAGTTCTTTTCATATTTCTAGATTTCTGTGGTTGCATATTTCTTTGTTATAGAGAATTTGAATGCTGTAGCTATATATTCCTTCAAGGCAGGGATTTGGACTAGATGTTCCTTGCAATTCCTTCCATCGCTGACATTCCATGATTCTATTTTTCTATTTCTCATAAAGGACAGAAGCTCACAGATTTTAAATGTTAGTCACATGAAATGCCAATGGTCTAGAGGTTGCCATCTGGAGTCTTTACCTCCTGGCTGTTTCCAGTCCTCTTGCTTGAACAGCCAATTGGCATAACATTGATGCTTTTTTGAAGGTGCCAAGTGATGTCCAGATACTGTTTTGAAGGCCCTCTTGGCTGGGTTTTCCTACCCTGGGCAAAGAGAGTGCATCCCTTGAATGTACAGAAAGATAAGGGTGGCTTGATCTCTTCGTGCTCCATGGCAGTTGGGCATTAAAAGTTGAATCCCTAGCAGAACTGAAGAAGTAGACTTTATAAAGGAGTGGGTATAAATCTCCTTCTGATGTCAGATCGTATATAACTCCTACCTCGGATATAATTTAAATACAGCTTACAATAAGCAGAACACGCATTAGTGCATCAGCTGTCAGCGGGAAGAGTCTGATCTTATTAGGTTGCCCCTTTGCTATCCCAATTAGTACAAAATGACATCCCGGGCTGATAATGTTGGGAGTTCAGAGCTTTTCATTATTAGCAGAGACAGCAAAGTATGCCTGAAATACATCTTTTCCAACTCTTTTTTTCCTCTAAGACCCATTAGGAGATCTAACTCTGTTTGAAGAAGCTGCAGAATATTAAAGATTTGTGTGCTTTGGTTTGGAAAGAAAACGAGGCAAAGAAAAGGAGAACCAACTCATTTCTGATCTTTGCTTTCATTGAGAAGATTTGGGGTTATTATCTATTACTTCGAAACAACCTTATTTAATAAAAAATCTGACTGCTACAATGTCAGATTATATTCTCGTTCGCTGGCTGATATTGGATACAGTTGGCCTCGGTATCCGTGGATGGGTTCTATGAGGAAGCAGAGTGACAGACATGTCCTGATATAATTATTTCAAACAGGCAGGTTAGGCCTCCTGCTGAAAACTTAGGGAACTTCGTGGATTTACCAGATTTGGCCATGCCAGCCAATCTGTAAATGCGATACAGGTTTCTAAACTGTGAAGAAAACTGTAATGAAGGGCCCGAATTTATGTGCTCCAGGTCTTTTTGAATTTCTATGTTTGGGGGCTTTAGACCGAGAGCCTAAACAGATTGGGGCAAGGCAACTGAACCTTTTTTGATCTGGTGGTGCAGCGTTTCTCCTTGTTGCGTGTTCTTGGTCTTTCAGGCCCGTCTGTCGCCTGCAGGGGCATTTGCCGGGGAGCCAAATTGTAAGATCTTGGTCCGGCAAAGGGTGGGAAATCGACACAGTGTATCTGGGCCAGATAAAAGTGGGAGGCAAAAGTGTAGAGTCATGGCTCAGCATGCATTTTAGGAATTTGGGTGAATGTGTATGCTGTCTCTTGCAGCACATGGCAGGAGAAGTAGAGAGGAGGAGGAGGAGGAGGAGGAGGAGGAGGAGGAGTGCCTTTGTGTCAACAACCAATAGATGGTGCTGTTTTGTGTTGAAGTGGTGGAGCTCGGTCGAATGTAAGAGAGGAAAAGAAAGCTGCACATCTGCCTACGGCCATACCACCCTGAACACGCCCGATCTCGTCTGATCTCGGAAGCTAAGCAGGGTCGGGCCTGGTTAGTACTTGGATGGGAGACCGCCTGGGAATACCGGGTGCTGTAGGCTTTTTGTCTCCACCGCAGCTCCAGAATCCTTTGCCGTTTCTTCAACCAAGAGGCCAGGCTGACTTTCTTTTTTGCTGCCTGGCCTTAGCGCCCGGCTCTCCGGCCCATTGGAACGAAAGCAGGAAAGGCCTGCTGCAGATGCCCTTCTCTTCCCTAGGGTTTTTTCGTTCTCCAGTGTCTCCTGCTCAGCAAGTGCATTGATGCCGACTCAGGTCCTGCAAATTAGCTCAACTTTCTGAAAATTAGAGAAAATATTTTCTCCAATCCAAATTCAGTGAATCGGGGCCGTTAGACGGCTAAGTTTTCCAAACAAATGGGCTCTACGAGAAAAGAGAGAGATATCCAGCTATCATTATTTCAAACAGGCAGGTTAGGTCTCTTGCCCAAAAACTTAGGGAGCTGATTGGATTTACCGTATTGGGTCATGCCACCAAACCTGCAAATGCAGATCGGTTTCCTAAGCTGTGGAGAAAACAGCAAAGAAAGGCCTAAATCTCTGTGCTTGAGAGCTTCTGAAATTTCTTTGTTTGGAGGCTGTAGTCCGAGAGCGTAAAAACATTGGGTCAAGGCAGCTGAAGTGTTTTTGTTCTGGTGCTGCAGCATTTCTCCTTGAGGAATGTCTATGGACTTTCAGGCTTGTCCCTCTCCCACAGAGAAACTGGCAGAGAGGCCAAACTGTAAGGCCTTGGTCAGGCAAAGTGTGGGAAATCGTCACAGTGTCTCAGGGACAGAGGAAAGTGGGAGGCACAAGTGTAGATTCATGGCTCAGCAGGCATTTTAGGAATTTGAGTGAATGTGTGTGCTGTCTCTTGCAGCACATGGCAGGAGAAGGAGAGAGAGGAGGAGGAGGAGGAGGAGCAGGAACAGGAGGAGTGCCTTTGCGTCAGCAACCAATAGATGGTGCTTTTTTGGGTTGTGGTGGAGCTCGGTCGAATGTAAGAGAGGAAAAGAAAGCAGCATGTCTGCCTACAGCCATACCACCCTGAACACGCCCGATCTCGTCTGATCTCGGAAGCTAAGCAGGGTCGGGCCTGGTTAGTACTTGGATGGGAGACCGCCTGGGAATACCGGGTGCTGTAGGCTTTTTGTCCCCAGCTCCAGAATCCTTTGCCGTTTCTTCAACCAAGAGGCCAGGCTGACTGTCTTTTTTGCTGCCTGGCCTTAGCACCCAGCTCACCGGCCCATTGCAATGAAAGCAGGAAAGGCCTGCTGCAGATGCCCTTCTCTTCCCTAGGGTTTTTTCATTCTCCAGTGTCTCCTGCTCAGCAAGTGCATTGATGTCGACTCAGGTCCTGCAAATTAGCTCAACTTTCTGAAAATTAAAGAAAATATTTTCTCCAACCCAATTTAAATGAATCGGGGCTTTTAGACGGCTAAGTTTTCCAAACAAGTAGGTTCTATGAGGAAGCAGAGTGACGGACATGTCCTGCTATCATTATTTCAAACAGGCAGGTTAGGCCTCTTCCTCAAAACTTAGGGAACTTCATGGATTTACCAGATTTGGCCATGCCAGCCAACCTTTAAATATGGTTCGGATTCCTAAACTGTGAAGAAAACTGTAATGACGGGCCCGAATTTATGTGCTCAAGGTCTTTTTGAATTTCTATGTTTGGGGGCTTTAGTCCGAGAGCCTAAACAGATTGGGGCAAGGCAACTGAAGCCTTTTTGATCTGGTGGTGCAGGGTTTCTCCTTGTTGTGTGTCCTTGGTCTTTCAGGCCTGTCTGTCGCCTGCACGGGCATTTGCCGGGGAGCCAAATTGTAAGATCTTGATCCGGCAAAGGGTGGGAAATCGTCACAGTGTCTCAGATGAAGGTGGGAGGCACAAGTGTAGAGTCATGGCTCAGCATGCATTTTAGGATTTTTTTTTTCTTTCAAATTTGGGTGAACGTGTATGCTGTCTCTTGCAGCACATGGCATGAGAAGGAGAGAGGAGGAGGAGGAGGAGTGCCTTTGCGTCAACAACCAATAGATGGTGCTGTTTTGGGTTGAAGTGGTGGAGCTCGGTCGAATGTAAGAGAGGAAAAGAAAGCAGCACGTCTGCCTACGGCCATACCACCCTGAACACGCCCGATCTCGTCTGATCTCGGAAGCTAAGCAGGGTCGGGCCTGGTTAGTACTTGGATGGGAGACCGCCTGGGAATACCGGGTGCTGTAGGCTTTTTGTCTCCACCGGAGCTCCAGAATCATTTGCCGTTTCTTCAACCAAGAGGCCAGGCTGACTTTCTTTTTTGCTGCCTGGCCTTAGCGCCCGGCTCTCCGGCCCATTGGAACGAAAGCAGGAAAGGCCTGCTGCAGATGCCCTTCTCTTCCCTTGGGTTTTTTTGTTCTCCAGTGTCTCCTGCTTGGCAAATGCATTGATGCTGACTCAGGTCCTGCAAATCAGCTCAACTTTCTGAAAATTAGAGAAAATAATTTCTCCAATCCAAATTCAGGAAATCGGGGCCTTTAGGGGGCTAAGTTTTCCAACCAAAAGGGCTCTACGAGAAAATAGAGAGATGTCCTGCTATCATTATTTCAAACAGGCAGGTTAGTTCTCTTGCCCAAAAACTTAGGGAGCTCCATGGATTTACTGTATTTGGCCATGCAGCCAAAACTGCAAATGCGGTTGGATTCCTGAACTGTGAAGAAAACTGCAATGAAGGGTCCGAATTTCTGTGCTCAAGGGCTTTTGGAATTTCTAATTTTGGGGGCCTAAGTCCGAGAGCCTAAAACCATTGGGGAAAGGTAGCTGAAGTGTTTTGTTGTAGTGCTGCAGCATTTCTCCTTGCTGCGTGTCTCTGGTCTTCCAGGCTTGTCCATCTCCCACAGAGAAACTTGCAGAGAGGCCAAACTGTAAGGTCTTGGTCAGGCATAGGGTGGGAAATCGTCACAGTGTCTCAGGGCCAGATGAAGGTGGGAGGCACAAGTGTAGAGTCATGGCTCAGCATGCATTTTAGGAATTTGGGTGAATGTGTATGCTGTCTCTTGCAGCACATGGCAGGAGAAGGAGAGAGGAGGAGGAGGAGGAGTGCCTTTGCGTCAACAACCAATAGATGGTGCTGTTTTGGGTTGAAGTGGTGGAGCTCGGTCGAATGTAAGAGAGGAAAAGAAAGCAGCACATCTGCCTACGGCCATACCACCCTGAACACGCCCGATCTCGTCTGATCTCGGAAGCTAAGCAGGGTCGGGCCTGGTTAGTACTTGGATGGGAGACCGCCTGGGAATACCGGGTGCTGTAGGCTTTTTGTCTCCACCGCAGCTCCAGAATCCTTTGCCGTTTCTTCAACCAAGAGACCAGGCTGACTTTCTTTTTTGCTGCCTGGCCTTAGCGCCCGCCTCTGGCACATTGGAAGGAAAGCAGGAAAGGCCTGCTGCAGATGCCCTTCTCTTCCCTTGAGTTTTTTCGTTCTCCAGTGTCTCCTGCTCGGCAAGTGCATTGATGCTGACTCAGGCAGTGACAGACTTTGTATTTCTAGGTGCAAAGATTATTGCAGACGAAGACTGCATCAAGGAAATCAGGAGACGCTTATTTCTTGGGAGGAGAGCAATGTCAAATCTCGATAAAATAGTGAAGAATAGAGACATCACACTGGCAACAAAGATCCGCATAGTCAAAGCAATGGTATTCTCCGTAGTCACCTACGGATGTGAGAGCTGGACCATAAGGAAGGCTGAGCAAAGGAAGATAGATGCTTTTCAACTGTGGTGCTGGAGGAAAGTTCTGAGAGTGCCTTGGACTGCGAGAAGATCCAAGCAGTCTATACTGCAGGAAATAAAGCCCGACTGCTCATTGGAGGGAAGGAGAAGAGGCAAAGATGAAGTACTTTGGCCACATGATGACAAGAAAGGAAAGCTTAGAGAAGACAATTATGCTGGGGGAAATGGAAGGAAAAAGGAAGAGGGGCCGACCAAGGGCAAGATGGATGGATGGTATCCTTGAAGTGACTGGATTGACCTTGAAGGAGCTGGGGGTGGTGACGGCCGACAGGGAGCTCTGGCGTGGGCTGGTCCATGAGGTCACAAAGAGTCGGAAACGACTGAACGAATGAACAACAACAACAAACGCTCATCTCTGGAAACCCACTTCGTTACGTTGGGCAAGTCTCGCTCTCTCAGCCTCAGAGGAAGGGAAAGACATCCTGCTTGGAAACAAAATTTGCTAATGTCCCTTCCACACAGTTGTAAAAAATCCACATCGAACCGGATTATATGGCAGAGTGGACTTATAGAATTCAATTCAAAGCAGATATTGTGGATTATCTGCCTTGATATTCTGGGTTAAATGGCTGTGTGGAAGGGCCCTTAGCAAACCCTGTGATGGGAGATAATAATATCAAAGCCATGCTAATGTTGCAGGAAAAACTGTGGAGAGGGTTCTTTTTGAACTACAGCTCCCAACAGGGGCATTGGCAAATGGCAGAGTGGACTCATTGGCAAATACTACTGTGTCTTATGACTCCTCAAAGACTAATATGTGTATTTTGGCATACAGGCTTTTGTGTGCTATAGGTTTTCCTGATGGAATTTTCAGTCAGCTTAGAAATGAAAATGTTCACTCAGACCCCTTCTACACAGCTGAATAAAATCCCACATTTTCTAATTTGAACTGGAGTATATGGCTATGTGGACTCAGATAACCCAGTTCAAAGCAGATATTGTGGGATTTTTTTGCCTTGATATTCTGGGTTAAATGGCTGTGAAAAGGGCCCTAAAATACAGATCAGATGCCTTTATATTTGTGGTTATATGGCTGTGTGGAAGGACCCTAAAATACAGATCAGATGCCTTTATATTCGTGGTTATATGGCTGTGTGGAAGGGCCCTAAAATACAGATCAGATGCCTTTATATTCGGGGTTATATGGCTGTGTGGAAGGGTCCTAAAATACAGATCAGATGCCTTTATATTATAAGTTATATGGCTGTGTGGAAGGGTCCTAAAATACAGATCAGATGCCTTTATATTCGGGGTTATATGGCTGTGTGGAAGGGCCCTAAAATACAGATCAGATGCCTTTATATTCTAGACTAGCTGTTCCCTGCCACGCGTTGCTGTGGCCCAGTCTGTTGATCTGGAAAATAAAGTAATGAGAAAGTGTTGGTTTCTTGTTGTTGTTGTTCATTCGTTCAGTCGTCTCTCTTCGTAACATCATGGACCAGCCCAGGCCAGAGCTCCCTGTCAGCCGTCACCACCCCCCGCTCCTTTAAGGTCAATCCAGTCACTTCAAGGATGCCACCCATCCATCTTGCCCTTGGTCGGCCCCTCTTCCTTTTGCCTTCCACTTTCCCCAGCATAATTGTCTTCTCTAGGCTTTGCTGTCTCCTCATGATGTGGCCAAAGTACTTCAACTTTGTCTCTAGTATCCTTCCCTCCATTGAGCAGCCGGGCTTTATTTCCTGGAGGATGGACTGGTTGGATCTTCTCGCAGTCCAAGGCACTCTCAGAACTTTCCTCCAACACCACAGCTCAAAAGCATCGATCTTCCTTCGCTCAGCCTTCCCTAAGGTCCAGCTCTCACATCCGTAGGTGACTACAGGGAATACCATGGCTTTGGCTAGGCGGATCTTGGTTGCCAGTGTGATGTCTCTACTCTTTACTATTATTCGAAAGTGTTGGTTTCTAATATATGTAATTTCTTTATGCTTGTGGGTAAACAGTATTTCTTGCTGTTTCTTTGTCAGTGTTGATGTGGAGAGTGTCTGGCTTGCCCACCCTGGAACATGCAACATATCATTGTCCTTCTTTAAGGGTCCCTTTCAAATCTATGATACTATATCTGTGTGTGTGAATCATATCTATCTATCTATCTATCTATCTATCTATCTATCTATCTATATCTATGGCTGGATGGCTCTTTGTCAGGAGGGCTTTGATTACGTTTTCTTGCCCTGATGAAGGGAGTTGGACTGGATGGCCTTAAGTATTTTCTGTTGGTCATGGGGGTTCTGTGTGGGAAGTTTGCCCCAATTCTGTTGTTTGTGGGGTTCAGAATGCTCTTTGATTGTAAGTGAACTGTGAATCCCAGTGACTACAACTCCCAAATGTCAAGGTCTATTTCCCCCAAACTCCATCTGTGTTCATATTTGGGCGTATTGAGTGCTTGTGCCAAGTTTGGTCCAGATCCATCATTGTTTGAGTCCACAGTGCTCTCTGGATGTAGGTGAACTACAACTCCAAAACTCAAGGTCAATGCCCACCAAACCCTTCCAGTATTTTGTTGGTCATGGGAGTTCTGTGTGCCAAGTTTGGTTCAATTCCATCGTTGATGGAGTTCAGAATGCTCTTTGATTGTAGGTGAACTATAATCCCAGCAACTACAACTCCCAAATGACAAAATCATAATTTTTTTGAGTTATATTCTGAGTTTACATGGCTGTGTGGAAGGGCCCTCAGTGATGTTGCTTCAGAAGAGTTCAAAATGCCTCGCGCCCCGCCCCTTTTACCTCAGGCTCCGCCCACAATATGGCGCCGCTCGAACAGAATTAGAGGATAAGCCCCGCCCTCTGTTTAGCATTGGGCTCCGCCTCGGAATATCGCGATGGTTGAACTGGAACCGGAATTCAAGAGTCTTCCCGCCTTGCTCAGAAATAGGAGAAGTACATTGGACAGTCGTGCCGTGACGTCACGAAGTTTGGGAAGGCGCTGATTGGCGGACCCGGGAAGTATATATAGACGTCACCGGGACCAGGGCCTTCTTTCTCTCCGACTCCAAGGAGGCCTCCATACGGCGTTGCAACCGCGTGAGTGGCCTCGTCGTCGCTGTTTGTCCAGGCAGCGGAAAGGGGAAACAGATGGGAAGGAGTCCTAGCGGGAGGGGAAGGCCTGTGCTTATGTGCTCTTCCTCTTGGAAGCAGTTTTAACATGTGTCCCAATATCTGCACACTTAGTTGACCCTCCGTATCCACGAATACAGCCAATCACGGCATGAAAAGTTAAACAAGCAATCCTAAAGGCAAACTAAGGCTTTCATGGCTGGAATCACTGGGTTGTTGTAGGTTTTTCGGGCTATATGGCCATGTTCTAGAAGCATTCTCTCCTGATGTTTTGCCTGCATCTATGGCAAACATCCTCAGAGGTTGTGACCTCACAACCTCTGGGGATGCTTGCCATAGATGCAGGCGAAATGTCAGGAGAGAATGCTTCTAGAACATGGCCATAGAGCCCGAAAAACCTACAACAACCCAAAAGGCAAACCTTGATTTGACAATGTTATGAACTTTAGTTTTACTAAAGTTCTATAGGATGGAACTGAAGCATTAGTGGTTGTCCTACAACCAAATTAGTGTATACCAAGGGCCCGCTGTGTGTCTATAACAGGCATGGGCAAACTTTGGACTTCAACTCCTAACCGGCTTTTAGGAATTGTGGGAACTGAAGTCCAAAACACCTGGAAGGCCGAAGTTTGTCAATTCCTGGTCTGTAAACAGGCCCAAGTGTTGAAGAGGGAAAAAAGTACCCAGTTGTCCCAGCACATTTGCAATTTTTTACTTTTTGCCAATAAGCAAACATTACATTGGCCTATAAAGCCCTAAACGGTTCTGGCCCAAGCTACCTATCCGAACGTATCTCTGCTTATGAACCCACCAGGACTCTAAGATCTTCTGGGGAGGCCCTGCTCTCGATCCCACCTGCATCACAGGCACGGCTGGCGGGGACGAGGGACAGGGCCTTTTCTGTGGTGGCCCCTCGGCTGTGGAACGCCCTTCCCATGGACATTAGATCAGCCCCTTCGTTAATGGTGTTTCGAAGAAAACTAAAAACCTGGCTGTTCGAACAGGCGTTCGGTTAAACAATGCAATGTACACGATGGATATAGGAAACGGAATTATGGAAGACGAATTGGATCACGATTCTAGTTACGAGACGTTAATGTGTTGTTATTGATGTGTCATTTTGTATATTATGCTGTTAATGGTTTTTAAATTTTGTATGCTGTTGGATTGACTTTTGCTCTTGTTGTAAACCGCGTTGAGTCGCCTACAAGGCTGAGAAATTGCGGTATACAAGCAAAGTAAATAAATAAAATAAATAAAACATATACACACATATATATACACACAAAACACATACACAGACTGAGCCACAGCAACGCGTGGCAGGGGACACAAATTAACAAAATGTGTTGGAGGATGTATCACAAAGAATTTTTTTGCAGCTTAATAACCCGTTTATGTATTTTTATGATAGAACCAATTAGGAATTGATGTTTATAACTCAGGCAAAAATTGTGTCACTTAGAACCCTTCCATACTGACCCGGTATCCCGGGATGTGATCCCAGATTATCTGCATATCACAGGTTTTCTGGCAGTGCAGACTCACATATTCCATAAAGTATATAGTCTGGGATCATATCTTGAGATAAAGGGCAGTCTGGAAGGACTCCTAGTGATATTTAATATTAGTTAAAATGTCCTCTATGCGTGTCTAGGTCCTCCAATATGACTGCTCAACTTCCTCTATTTACACAGAAGGACCTAGGGCCCTTCCACACAGCCCTATATCCCAGAATATCAAGGCAGAAAATGCCACATCTGCTTTGAACTGGAATATATGGCAGTGTGGAGTCAGATAACCCAGTTCATAGCCGATATTGTGGGAGTTTCTGCCTTGATATCCTGGAATATTGCGGTGTGTGGAAGGCATGAAAAGTTAAACAATCCAAAAGGCAAACCTCGATTTGGCCATATTATGTAAGGTGTGGAGTTTTACTCAAGTTCTATATGTTGGAACTGAAGCATTCGTGGTTGTCCTACCAAAACAGTGTATACCAACGGCCCGCTGTGTGTTTCTAACAGGTATGGGCAAACTTTGGCCCTCCAGGTGTCAACACTGCCATATATTTTAGTTCAAAGCAGAAAATGTGGGGTTTTATTAAGCTGTGTGGAAGGGACCTGAGAGATTTTTGGAGATAACATCCCTCTAGGAATCTTTTGGTCCTCCAGTGCTATGTTCAGCTTGCAGCAGAAGTTGATTATAGTGTCATGTTGGAAGACTTAAGGGCCCTTCCACACTGCCCTTATATCCCAGGATCAGATGCCAGGTTATCTGTTTATCCCAGGTTATCTGGCAGTGGGGACTCTTCTATTCCAGTTTAAAGCAGATAATACCTGGCCCTTCATCCTGGGATGAAGGGCCCTGAGTCCACAGTACTATATAATTCAGTTCAATGTAGATTTTATACAGATGTGTGGAAGGGGCCTTAGAAATTCACAGAAAGGTATTTTACCAGGTCAAGAAACCACAAGTTATTTATTTGTCGTTTTTACTGGGATCCTCTGCCCCCAGCCTCTGTGAATGTGGGGACTGACTGTATCAGAGGCTACATCTACACTTTAATGCAGTTCAAACCTCAGCAGCCAGACAAAAATGAGCAAAATGTACACCTGTGGTCTGTGTAATTACTGTCTGGTTTTGAAGTTGGTTCCTGTATTTCCTATGTAATTTGCACAGTGAAACCACTTTGAAAGTGCATTAAATATGCAGTGTATACAGGACCTGAATTTCTGCTGTTTTGCTGTAATAGAGAGACACATTTCCTAAACAGTCACTGCATCCTGTAATTTGCACATTGAAGTAATTCTGAAAGCTCTGAAGCTCCATTTGAAGCTTTATCTTTTTTTGCAGTAATATTTATGATAAAGTAATAGAATGCCGCCCCTACTTAATGGATGAGGGAAAGAGTCTCACAGTAGTAATTTTCCAATTGATTTTCTAACATAGCTGATCCTGTTTTAGGTTTCCTGTCGTTGCTTTAAAAGGAAACTTTCACAATGTCCGGAGGTCTTGATGTCCTGCAAATGAAGGAGGAAGATGTCCTCAAATTTCTTGCTGCAGGAACCCACTTGGGAGGAACCAACTTAGACTTTCAAATGGAGCAATATATTTATAAAAGAAAAAGTGATGGTAAGATTCTGGTAAACATGAAACCTGGGATTTGGGGGAAGAATTTACCTGGACACTAATGTGTAGATGTCAGAATCAGTGGGCATATAATATTAGAGAAGTTTACAGTTTCTAATCTGTAAACTCCATTTTTTGTGTTTATGACTTTTCTTAGCCTTGCAGAAGATGCAACAAACAAAACCAGCAGGTGCCAGATGTCCCATTCGGTCATTTAGATAGATTATTTTCAGGCCTTAGGGCTTCTGGTGGCGTGGTGGGTAAACCGCTGAGCTGCTGAACTTGCTGACCGAAAGGTTGGTGGTTCAAATCTGGGAGCGGGGTGAACTCCTGCTGTTAGTCCCAGCTTCTGCCAACCTAGCAGTTCAAAAACATGCAAGTATGAGTAGATCGATTGGTACTGCTTTTGCGAGAAGGTAACAGTGTTCCATGCCGTCATTCTAGCCACATGACCTTGGAGGTGTCTGTGGACAACGCAAGCTCTTTGGCTTAGAAAGGGAGATGAGCACCATCCCCCAGAGTCGGACACAGCTAGACTTAATACCAGGGGGAACCTTTACCTTTAAGGCCTTACAGAATTGTAGGGTAAAGCTCTCATCTAGATGTTCATTCTACTTTTTGTGTGTGTGTGTGGTTTTGTTTTGTTTTTTTGCATAATCTGTTGGAACCGTTTTCCATAACTTTCTGTTGTCAAATTTAAGTAGCATTGATGACTTGAATATGAATGTAATATGGTAGGCAGTTTGACATGCTGCAAATTATTTTAACTGCACACTATTAAAGCTCAGAGCTGAGGCCAGTTTCTAGCCAATGAACTCTTGAGTGTCGGAAGTGTGCTACAGTAAATGTTGGCAGGATTTTCGCTAACACCAGGAGAGTTCTGCTCTGTGACTGGAGTTTGATAGTAGTCACTGCCACATTTTAAGCCTGATAAAATGAAGAGAAGTTATTGAAAATTGAAGATTTGGTAAATATGGAACCTTGTATTTACTGATGGGGTATTTTGACTAGAACAATGTTTGCACATCTGACTCCCATTTTTCATACAAGGCATTAATATTGGAGAACACAAGCATTTAAGTCTGGTTATAGTTATCAGGTTTGGAATGGTTCTTCACGTATTCCTTCCTTTCCCCTTTCTCTGTTGTTTTTAATAACACTGAAGGAGCCCCCGGTGGCGCAGTGGGTTAAACCCCTGTGCCGGCAGGACTGAAGACCGACAGGTCGCAGGTTCGAATCCGGGGAGAGGCGGATGAGCTCCCTCTATCAGCTCCAGCTCCTCATGCGGGGACATGAGAGAAGCCTCCCACAAGGATGATAAAAACATCAAAAATCATCCGGGCGTCCCCTGGGCAAAGTCCTTGCAGACGGCCAATTCTCTCACAACAGGATGCTCCTGACATGGCAAATAAAAATAAAAATAACACTGAAGGGACATTGCAAGCAGCTAGTTCAGTAGATGCGCATCCAATTTTAATCTTGAATTTCATGATATTTCGTGTAGGCATTTACATCATTAACCTGAAGAGAACCTGGGAAAAACTGCTGTTGGCTGCCCGTGCCATTGTTGCGATTGAGAACCCAGCTGATGTGAGCGTCATCTCCTCCAGAAACACTGGACAGGTACGGATATACTTATTGGGAAAGGAAAGTGGTGTTCTGATTATGTAATCACCGTGAAATATCTAATGAGCATGATGAATATTTTGGTGCTATTTGCTCTGTAATTCTGGAAGCTGAACTTCCAGACCAAAAGAAGAGAGACCCAAAATTACATGCTTGCTTACTTAGTTACTTAAACGTCTCAAAATGACATTCCCAGACTGGACTCTAGGTAAAAATGTGCTATGTATAATTGAAAACTTACCTTGTGAGAGTCATTGCATTTTATTTTCCCTCTGCAGCGTGCTGTTTTGAAATTTGCTGCCGCTACTGGGGCTACACCAATCGCTGGCCGTTTCACTCCTGGCACATTCACCAATCAGATTCAGGCAGCCTTCCGTGAACCCCGCCTTTTGGTAGTGACTGATCCAAGAGCTGATCATCAGCCACTGACTGAGGCCTCCTATGTGAACATCCCCACCATTGCCTTGTGCAATACAGATTCTCCTTTGCGTTATGTGGATATTGCTATTCCATGCAACAACAAGGTAATGTGTACTCTTCTATATTGAAGCATAGTTAAAGGTACTTTCTGGATATAATTTGAGTTCGTGCTGTGCAATTTCCTTGTTCCAGCGATGGGCAAAGGCTGGTTTTGTTCAGAAATGGTTCTTGTGCACACTGTTAGAAATCAGAGATGAGGTCAGTTCCTGGCTGATGAACTCTTGAACACAGGAAGTGTGCGACATCAGTTTTGGCAGGATTTTTCGCTAACGCCATCAGGATCTTTGGTCCAATGAGTGGAGTTTGATAGTGCTTCTTGCCACATTTTGATAATTAGCCCCACTAATTGCCAATCCTTTTCTGGGCACAATTTATTTTAAAAGTTATTTATCTGTGATAAATATTTAATTGTTTTTAAATGTATTGGGTTGTATTATGTTATTATAAGCCACCTTGAGTCCCTATAGAGGGGAAGGTGGAGTAGAAATAAAGTTAATAAATTACTTTGTAACCTATCAAGTGACTCTTAAAGAATATTGGTGCACCTGGGGATATATTTGTTTTATGTGTTGTTTAGGGAGCTCACTCAGTTGGCCTTATGTGGTGGATGTTGGCTCGTGAAGTCCTGCGTATGCGTGGCACTATTTCCCGTGAGCATCCATGGGAGGTGATGCCCGATCTCTACTTCTACCGGGATCCTGAAGAGGTAAACTAAAATTTGTACAGATTTATTATATGAAGCAGGGAGTATGTGATATGTATATAGCATTGAAAACAGTGGTTATAAGATAGTGGTCCCTTGCTTATTGTGATTAGGTTAGTGTAATGTACATAATATAATGCTCCAGTGGAAATTTGAGAGTTGGCTGTTGCTGAAATAATGAATGAAAAAGGGACATTGCATATAAGTAACAGAAATTCTATAAAAGGCAAAAGATTTGTACCATATGAAGCGATACCAGTGTAAAGATATAGAGGAAATATGTGGTGTGGTTGGGAAGATTTTAACAATTAAAATTAATAAAAAATATTGAAGAAGAAGGTAACATGGTTTCTATAAAAAGTCAAGTGTATGAGTTGTATGGAAACACCATGTTCATCTAAAAGTAAAGTGTATGAGTTGTATGGAAACACCATGTTCATCTAAAAGTAAAGTTATGCCAGAGCTTTCCAAACTGTGTGTTGCGACACATCACTGTGTCAGCTGCAGTGTGTAGGTGTGTTGCACAAACATAACAAGAAACATGAGCCTTTGTGAAATAAGAAATAAATTATGTATTTTTAATTAAAGGAAAGGTTTTGTGAGGTATATTGTTTCCCTGTTCATTTCATTATTTCATATTGGTTACTAGCCGTCCCCTGCCACGCGTTGCTGTGGCCTAGTCTGTGTATATGTGTTTTGTGTGTATATATGTGTTTATGTCTGTGTATATATTTGTGTATATGTGTATATATGTGTGTTTGTGTGTATATATGTGTGTGTGTGTATTTATGTGTGTATAAGTGTGTATTTGTGTTTATATGTGCATATATTGTGTATGTGTGTGCTTGTGTATAGGCATGTATGTGTATATGTGTGCGTATACTGTATGTGTATATTTGTGTGTGCTTGCGTATATGTGTGTGTATGTGTATATGCATATTTCTGTGTTTATATGTGTACACGTATATTGTGTATATGCATATATGTGTGTTTATATGTATGTATATATATATATGTGTGTGTGTGTGTGTAGGTGTATATGTAGGTGTGTATATGTGTATATTTGTGTGTGCTTGCTTATATATGTGTATGTAGGTCTGTATGTATGTGTGCTTGTGTATATGTGTATGAACAAATGTGTATATGTATATATGGTTTATTTTGGGGGTTTTAAAGTATTCTGCTGGGGTTTTTTGTGTGTTTTTAGGGATGAGGGACACTCGTTGGCCTGATAGGTGTATTGTGTCCAAATTTGGTGTCAATTTGCCCAGTGGTTTTTGAATTATGTTAATCCCACAAATGAACATTACATTTGTATTTATATAGATACTGGGTTGATTTAACCTCTGTTTGCTAGTAAAATTACTGAATTACCTTGTCACAAAATGATGCATGTCTAAAAGGTATGTCGCCAACATGAAGTGTTTGGAAAGCTCTGTTTTAGGTTATAGAACAAACTACCTATATTACAGGTGTAATTTCAACTATTTTTTCTTTCTTTAAGATTGAGAAGGAAGAGCAGGCCGCAGCTGAGAAGTAAGATAAACGTATCTAATACATCCCCCGAACGCCCCCTCTCTGTCTATGATTCCCGTCTTTAAGGTATAGCGAACAATAGGACGTCCGATGAGATATCTCACTGGAAGGACGTTTATACATATATATAAACGAGTTGTAAAGAGAGAAAAGCAGACCAAGAAAGAAGCCCTTTCCTCACAAAGTAACTCGTAAAAACTCAATAAATTGTATATAATAATTTAGACTAGAAGGGGAGAACTTTTTTTGGGCTGAGGGCTACATTTCAATATTGCAAACATTATGTAGGATGCATGCCAGTGTGACAACAGCTAGTATCAGTGGCAGTGGATGATATATACATCCCTTCCCTGCCACACTATATATCCTCTAGCCATAACATTGTTGTTTTTTTAATATATATATATATATATATATATATATATACTCTAAAAAGAGACTCACAGCAGCATACAATAAAGCCAGTGTAATACAGTTTAAAATCTAAAAATATACAAACATTAAAATAGAATTAAATATTAAACCAGTTGAAAACATATTCATAAATAAAACAATTGCCCTTCCTCCTTGTCCTCCTCATACTATAACCTCGTGAAATCTCACCCCTGGCATTGAGAAGTGGAGTTCAACATTCTCATTTAGTGCCATTGAAAGGGTTAGCCCCTCTAGAAGCTAATCCATATTTTTCATTACTTGACATTTCACTGAAGCATTGATACCAATGGAAGTCCTATTGCTGAAGTTTTCAAAACGAGACTGGGCACCCCATAGGTTTATGGATTCCCACCCTTGAATTAGACTGTCACTTGTTTCCTTCTTCAATTGAGGCGTGCCTTTTTGTAGAGATAATCCATATCTATCATTGTGTAATTGGGGTGTTTTTTTGTTTCGATTTTTAAATCAATTCAAAATTTCCAAAATTTTTTAAAAAGTTCGATATTTACGAAATTTTGTAAATTACAAAACAATACGAAACAATTACGAAACAATTACGAATCAATTCGTTAAGGGCAGACGCGACCACGCAATACGCTAAAAAACCTCCAAATGGGACAAGGGGAACTTCTGAAGCTTCCCTCTCCCTCTTTTGTTGACTGTTGGTGTGATAAAACAAACAACAACTATATTATTATTATATATTATTATTATATTATATTATATTATATTATATTATATTATATTATATATTATATTATATTATATTATATTTATATTATTATTGTATATTATATATATATAATATACAAACACACATTAAAAATACATGAATGAATATGATATATGAAGTGTAAAAAAAAGACACACCCATTATTAGGTAAGAATATAATCCATATACAATGGTAATCATTAACAATATTACAGTATTAGTATAGTATACTATTATTAAGATTATTCTAAATATCATGAATTATAGTAATCTTATTATACCAACCTAAAAAATAGCTATCAAGCATAATTTAGTATCTATTCTTGAGTTCCATGACACTAAAGTCTTGTACCAAACCAGAGCCTGTGCCAAAAACATAATAGCAACAGAATCAGATTACCGTTAGTAAATCGTGTTAAGAGTTTTCAAGCAAACCGTCCTAATATACAGGGTTAGGAAAACATTGGTGCAGCAAGGACAGTGTTCTCAAAACAACGTCCCAAGCAACTACAGATATGCCCCACCAAGCAGAAGAT
>NW_026847660.1:75123484-75140298 GCF_025583915.1 Anolis sagrei ordinatus
AGAGGACTGGAGTGCACAGCCTGCCACTGAAGACTGGTCTGCTGCTCCCACTGCTCAGGCAACTGAGTGGGTTGGGACTACCACAGAGTGGTCCTAATGTTACCAGCAGGGATTCCAGAAGGCAGTGAGAAATGAAAATAAAAGATCTTTCTTATTGAACTAGGCTTGGTTTCCTTGTTCTCTCTGGTAGTGCAGGATTATTGCGTTCTCAGATCCAGTAGGTATTTTGTTCCTATTACCGGGAAAAAAATAGGTAAGATGCTTCAATTGCTTTACTAAAAAATTAGTCTTTACATTTTGAGCCATTTTGACATTACTGCTAGAACTATCATTTGAAGTTCAAGTTATATATTTTACAGTGTTTGTTTGAATGCACTTGATGTGTCCAGAATTACAGAGTTAGACGAGAGACCACAAGGGCTACGTAGTCCAATCCCCCTGCAGTGTTCATACTGCTATGGATCCCTTTACAGGCATCTGTCTGTCATGATATGTTCAAGGCCTGGCTCAAATAGCTTTGCTCATATTAATTTATGTTAAGACACTGTGTGAGTGTCACTGGAAGTTTGTTCATTAAAACATTTGTAATCTGCCCTATCTCAGAACAGCATCAGATAAAAATAGTTTAATGACATAGAAGAATGTAAATTCAAAGCTGTAGAATAATTTGAAGTCTAAAATATGCTAATTTAACAAAACAAATGAAAGTTTCTTTCCCCACAGCTCAGCAGAAATTGTTAAACTACTAGAAAGTTTTATCAGAGCCAAAGTTGTTTTGAATGGGGTGGGTGAATGCCATTGTGGCAACAACATACACCTCAATTCTTGCACTTGCCAGGTCTAAAGCTGGGGGCGGAGGGTGGAGAAAGTAAAACAAGAATTTGATAGCCATGATTATCCCAGAAGAGAATGGATCCAGCGGTCTATAAATAAAGTATTTATTATTATTACATTTTTGTTGGGCGATTTCCACAAGTATTTCGTTGAAACCTTATTAAACCATTTATAAAAGTACTTTTGGTGGGAGCAGTTTTCTGCCCCTAGAGTCATACAAACTATCAAACAGCATGAATTAAATTTGTCAGTGGTTGAAGCCCACTTTTAAAAAAATGTATGCAGACTCTGATGGGAGTAGCTATTGTTGCATCAAGAAACTTCCCACATAGCTTCTTTTGCTCTTATGTTAACAGGTTTCTCTCATGATAAGCTGATTTTAGGAAAGAAAGGGACACAATTTAACACCTGAGTGAGACTAGATATAAATCTATACCCTTTAAAGCAGGGGTCCTCAAGCTAAGGCCCGGGGGCCGGATACGGCCCTCTAAGGTCATTTACCCGGCCCTCGCTCAGGGTCAACCTAACTGAAACTACTTGAAAGCACACAACAACAATCCTATCTCATCAGCCAAAAGCAGACCCACACTTCCCATTGAAATACTAATAAGTTTATATTTGTTAAAATTGTTCTTCATTTTAATTACTGTATTGTTTTTAAGTGTTTTTGCACTACAAATAAGATATGTGCAGTGTGCATAGGAATTCATTCATGCTTTTTTCAAATTATAATCCGGCCCTCCAACAGTTTGAGGGACTGTGACCTGGCCCTCTGTTTAAAAAGTTTGAGGACCCCTGCTTTAAAGAGTAAAAATTAAGGTCAGTGTCATGAAACAGTACACAGAAAACATTTTTGCAACAAAACATTTAATAGAAAAGGGGTTTAGTTGTGTTGAGCTTAATTAAACTTATTTAGCGGGCTCTGGTAACCAGCTATATACATTCATTTGCAGAAACAGTCTTATATTGATACATATTTTGATATCAAAATATATGCCAGGTGTGTGGAAAAGTTACATGACCAAATGCATAGTTTCTCAAGGATTTCAGTTACATAGAAGAGAAGATTGAACATAAACCAAAGAAAGTGGCGTCTGTTCAAAGGAAGATTTCCTTAGGATTAGTTTTTTGTATCCCTAAAATGGTCTTGTTCGTGCTTGCTTTGTCATTAACTGCAGTGATGTTCATATACATTTTCATGGCCCTGTGTTTGATGGTGTTGGACTGCAATTGCTGTCACTCATGAACTTTGACTATATTGTGTTGGGATAATGGGAATTAATAGTTCAGTCTGGTCTTCAGTTTTGATTAGAGGCTGGAAAAACATTTCAAACCAAGAACACATTTTAGCCATTCAAAATTTAATCTTCCCATTCAAATGAACTATTCCTTTTAGGAGCGTAACAAAGGCATTTTCATTGGAGTTTCCATAAATACAGTAGAAGGCCTTAGATATCTGCTGAGGTTTGTTCCAGGATTCTCTTCCCCTTGTGGATACACAATCTATGGATGGTAAATTCCCGTTATATATAATGGTGTAGTACAAAAGCAAAACCAAGGTTTAATTTTTGGAGGCAGGGGTAGGAGCCTCACTGTATATTTCAATACATCTTAGAGGTTGCTTTTTTGGGAGGATTTCTGTCCTCGTACATTTCAGTTCACCCTGTTTCAGCAATGTTGGGATGAGCCCTGAAGTTGCTTCTTATTGCCCAGTTGCACATGTTTCTGTCTGAATATGATGTCAAAATTTTCAAAAATGCATACTCTCCAGATAGGACAGTCTACAAACTTACTAATAAAGTACTAGTATAGCAGCCACTGTCCAATCGCTATTGAGCCTTGCCTCTTCCCATTCCAAGTTGACCTCCTTTTGGATAAGGCCCAGATCTTGGTTGATTAGTGTAAGGGACCTCTGCTGTCCTTGGAGTTCCTGGCCGAGTTACAACCACTTGAGGTTTCTCATTGACTCCTCTGGCAATGATAGAATTACTATTTCTGGTTATGTCCTTCATTGCAGAATTGGTGGATTCAGGTTTGTTCGCTTGTAAAGGGAAAAAACAAAACAAGGATTGTCATTTGTTATCCATCTATGCATTATTTCATAATTTTAACTGGTAGATAGATTTCCGCGGACCATATTCATAGATAACAGCAAGAACATATATCTTATTGAGGAGGGCTGGGAAGATGGCAACCCTTCAAATGTTGATGGCCAGGCTGTCCAGAGTTGATAGGAACCGGAATCCCAACTATCCATCTGTCTATTGGGTAATTCTTAACAAGTAATAGTAATATATGATAAGCCCTGAAAGTTTTAATTACATGTAGCACTAGAGTATTAACCAGCCATGTATTCTTTCAAGATTTTGGAAGTCTGGTAATACCATAGGGCCAAAACAGTATGTGCTCTAAGTAGGTACTTTACTTTTTTTTTTTTAAAAAAAAGAACCCCAATACTATTAATAGTTGTGCACTACAAAGCTATACTTTCACTAACATACAACAAAAGTAGGTACTGTTTCATTATCCTATCTGGGCAAGGGCCATAAGGGGGTCTAGATAGAGAAGGAACTGTTGCTTGCTCAAGGCTGACATTTGCTAATAATTTAGGGAGTCTGGGACCATAATCTATATAAATAAAAATGTAATGTTCGTTTGTGGGATTAACATAACTCAGAAACCATTGGATGAATTTATTTATTTCCGGTATTTCTACCCCGTCTCTTCTCTACCTCCGAAGGGGGACTCAGGATGGCTTACTTTTTGGCAGCAATTCGATGCCGCTACATATAAACAGTTACAATAATACTACAACCATTAAAATATATAAAGCATTAATTAAAAACAATACAGAAAGCATTAATTAAAACAATAAACAGTATCATCAGCTGTAACACCATTCCAGTCAATTTCCAACCAAAGTGCTAATTATGTCTGCTACCCAAAATCCTGGTCCCAAAACCACGATTTCAATTTCTTCTTGAAAGCCAGGAGGGATGAAGCCAATCTTCTCTCATTTGGAAGCACGTTCCAGAGGCCGGTGGCCAAAGCCAAGAGGCCCTGTCTCTCGTCCCCGCCAGGGAGTGAGAGCAGGACCTATCCGGATGATCTTAAATTATGAGGTGGGACGTAGAGGCAGATGTGTTAGGACAAGTAAGCTGGGCTAAAACCTTCTAGAGCTTTATAGGTCAAAACCAGCACTTTGAATTGAGCTTGGAAGTGGACCGGTAGCCAGTGGAGCTGACATGATGGGGGTGGTATTTTCCCTGTATGTCGCTCCAGTTAGTAATCTGGCTGCCCTCCGTTGGATTAGCTGGTTTCCGAACCGTCTTCAAAGGCAACCCCATGTAGAGTGCATTGCAATAATCTATTTGGGATGTAACCAGAGCGTGGATGACCGTAGCCAGATCAGACTTCCCAAGGTATGGGCACAGCTGGCGCACAAGTTTTAACTACAAAAGCTCCCCTGGCCACCACCGAAATCTGGGGTTCCAAGCTCAGCGATGAATCCAGGATCACTCCCAAGCTGTGAACCTGTGTCTTCAGGGGGAGTGTAACCCCATCCAACACAGGCTGTAACCCTATGCCCTGTTTGGCCTTTCAACGGACCAGGAGGACCTCTGTCTTGTCTGGATTCAGTTTCAATTTATTGTCATCCAGTCCGACACAGCAGCCAAGCACCGGTTCAAAGTCTGAACAGCCTCCTTAGTAACAGGTGGAAAGGAGTGACAGATTTGGATGTCGTCTGCGTACACCTGCGTATAACACTCCGAAACCCTGGATGATCTCCCCCAGTGGCTTCATGTAGATGTTAAATAACTCCACAAGACAACGGTTGTGGAGTCGAACCAGTGTTACCCAGTAACACCCTCTGGGGCCAACCCTCCAGGAAGGACTGGGGCCAACCCTCCAGGAAGGACTGGAGCCACTGCAGAGCAGTACCTCCAAGCCCCATTCCTGCGAGGTGTCTCAGAAGGATACCATGGTCAACAGTATCGAAGGCTGCTGAGAGGTCCAGCATAACACAAAATTTGTGCACAATACACATATCAGGCCAATGAGTGACCATCACTCATAAAAACACTGAAAAACACAGCATAAGAGACTTAAAAAGGCAAAAAATGCATTACAGCGCATGTGCAAAACCACATATATAAATGCAAACACACATATACATAAATACATACACATAACTCATACACAGACTGTGCTACAGCAACGTGTGGCAGGGGGCGGCTAGTGCATTATAAATATTCTATTTGTCTTCAATTCCAAATGTTGTTCCTATACTTATAAGTTGTCAGAGAGAGAGATACGTTGTGTATCTTACTGCTAAGAGCACCAAGTTTGCTATTGGAGGAAGAGTGTAATACTAGGCCATCTCAATTCTCCCAACAATGAGAAACTACGTAATTCCTTTGACATGGTGCTCCAGACCAATATATTGACCAGAATCAATTGAAGACTACTGGAATAGGTTGTTTTTACCTTCTGCTTGTTTAGGTTCTTCTATGGTCTTCACTTGTGTGACGAGCAAATCTTCTAGATCTTGCAGTGCCGGGTTGGTGGAAGCTTTGTTATTCTTCTTGTTTTTCTCATCTTCCCGTTGCTATGTGAATAAACATATTGGAAGTGATTATAGAATCATAGAATTATAGAGTTGGACGAGACCTCGTGAGCCATCCAGTCCAACCCCTGCCAAGAAGCAGGAAAATCACATTCAAAGGACCCCTGACAGATGGCCACCCAGCCTCTGTTTAAAAGAAGGAGCTTCCACCATGCTCCAGGGCAGAGAGTTCCATTGCTGAACAGCTCTCACAGTTAGGAAGTACTTCCTAATGTTCAGGTGGATTCTCTTTTCCTGTATTTGAAGCCTTTGTTCTGCATCCTAATCTCCAAGGCAGCAAAAAACAAGCGTGCTCCCTCTCCCCTATGACTTCTTCACATATTTATACATGGCCATCATGTCTCCTCTCAGCATTCCCTTCTGTAGGCTAAACATGAGCAGCTCTTTAAGCCGCTCCTCATAGGGCTTGTTCTCCAGACTCTTGATCATTAAATTAGAAGGAATAAGATTATAATATGCACAAGAACTAGGACTCAAGAGAAGACATTGGATGTTTTAAAAATCAGAAAATTATTTAAATTTACTAATAATTGTATATTTAAACAATTAAAAGCTTCCCACTACCTATCAGTTGGAAGTTATGCACCACTACTTTTGAAAAGACAGAGAAGATTAGATGAATATCAGAGAAGCATCCTACAGAACACCTTGGCCATTCACCTGATTTTACTTATGTGAAACGTCTGACTGTTGGGCAGTTTTTAGTTTGCATTGCTCCATTGCTTTCAGAAAAAATGAAAATATAACTAGCAAAGGCAAATTCAGGAAAATCTAGGCCTCTGCATCCATTCACTGTATCATTGGCTCTTTGGAATTCTATACCTATGGTTTTTATTGTCTGAATTCCAGAATTCACACGACTGAGTTATCTCAAACATAAAAATTTGTTTTAAAAGTCTCAGCTCAGTACCAAAGAGTTATTATTTTGTACTATTTCTCCTAGAAAGTTAGAGTGAACATGGTCAGAAGATGTTCCAGAAGCATTCTCTCCTGACGTTTTACCCACATCTATGGCAGGCATCCTCAGAGATGCAGTCTATTGGAAACTAGGCAAGTGAGGTTTATATATCTGTGGAATGTCCAGGGTGGGAGAAAGAATTATTTTCTGTTTGAGGCAGGTGTGAATGTTCCAATTGGCCACCTTGATAAGCATTTAATAGCCTTGCAGCATCAACACCTCCCAACAAAGGATCCCTAGGCAGCAACCAGCCAGGCTTTGAAGCTGCAAGGTAATTAAATGCTAATCAAGGTGGCCAATTGCAACATTCACACTTGCCTCAAACAGACAAGAGTTCTTTCTCTCACATTGGACATTCCACAGATATATAAGCCTCACTTGCCTAGTTTCCAACAGACCTCATCTCTGAGGATGCCTGCCATAGATGTGGGTGAAACATCAGGAGAGAATACTTCTGGAGCATGGCCTTACAGCTCGGAAAACCCACAGAAACCCAGTGATTTTGGGCATGAAAGCCTTCGACAACACAAGGTCACTTTCAAACCTACATCAACAATGCAGTTCATTAATCGTTCACATATGGAGTGTCACTTTTGCTTTAGTATTTTTGTATTATGCATAGCTGAAATAGTTATGCATGCATTAATCTATTATACACTTTTTAAAATGCAGTATATGGACACCACTGCCATTTCACTATGGATTTAGTCTGAATTCAAGATGTCCACCTGGAGGAAGAATCCATGTATGAAACCGCAAAGTAAACCCAGTCACAAGTAATTCTGTGACAAAACATACACACAAGCATGTTATACAGTAGGCCTGCCTATTACACAAGCTCAGTTTCAGTTATATGCAAAAAGCCTTGGATACTATAGAATTGTGCAGGAGGAACTAGTCATGCCTAGAAAAGTATTTCCTAAATCTCTACTCAGAGCTTCACCATAACATAATGTTGGGGCCTCGAGAGAAGGGTTCTCTGGGCATTATTAGGTCTTTGCAATTCCATGACATACTTTGACTGGAAGTCCAAAAGATTGTACTTTTCAAGTAAGAAAAATAGAGTTCTGGATCATATATGATGATCGTATTACACAAAGGGTCCTGGAACAGATCTCTCAATGATACATGGGCCTAATATACTTTAATTTGTAAACCAACTTGATAAAACACAAAATATACCATTAACATTTTCTTCTTCAGCTCTGCATTGGCATGTTGATATGCTTCAGCCACAGCATTGAGATAATATATAGCAAGACTGCAAAAATAAACACATGTTTTAAATTAGTGTGCAGCCTCAGAATGATTCAAGATAGATAACGAGGCACAACAATAATTAGGTAACTACCATAAATAAAAAAAATCATTCATATCAAAGAATGCTATCTTTGCTAAACATACATTCATGGGATTTGGGGTTAAAATCTATATTCATCCAGTCTGAATCAAATGGGTAAAGGGAAAGGTTTCTACATGATATCAAGTCATGTCTGACTCTACGGGGTGGTGCTTATCTCCATTTTGAAGCTGAAGAGCCGGCGTTGTCCGTAGACACCTCCAAGGTCATGTGGCCAGCATGGAGTGCCATTACCTTCCCGCAGAAGTGGTACCTATTGATCTACTCACATTTGCATGTTTTCGAACTGCTAGGTTGGCAGAAGCTGGGCCTAACAGAGGGAGCTCATCCCGCTCCCCGGATTTGAACCGGCGACCTTTTGGTCAGCAAGTTATTATTATTATTATTATTAACTTTATTTGTACCCCGCTAGCATCTCCCGAGGGACTCGATGCTCATAAAACAATTTTTATTAAATATTTAAAGAAGAGGACTCAGGAAAGTAATGACAACTAGTTTGTAAATGGTCAATTTGACAAGATCCATGTATGGAGAAAGTATAATATCCAAAAAGCATACAGTATATAATTTTATCAACATTCCCAATATACAGTGGCATACAGTCCCCCTTGATGGACTGTCACCTTGTCGTGGTGAGGGGGCTTGCGCTCCGATGAACCTGTAGGCACAACAACTGGAGTCGTGCACTCCCAGGAGTAGCCGCGGGGGAGGTTCCAGACCAAGCACAGTCTGAAGACCCAAAGACCTCAACGGCGGAGCAGGCGGAGGATAACATGGTACATGTTACAACGGCTGCGAAGGCGGAAGAAGGCTGCAACAGACTGAGAAGCCACGGTCATTTTGTTAAACTACATCACCAGTGGAACCTCACTCTGTGAAGTCTGTGTGTTGATCAGTTGTGCACTGACCTCCACACATTAAAAAAACCCACGCACAGGCGTCTTCCAAAGAAAATAAAAACAAACCAACCAAAGTCCCATGGCGACCAGCGAGTGGCAACGGGGGCAGGACTGTGAAATCTGGAAGCCCCTAGTCACAGACTGGCACATCGGCGGTGGGTACGGACTCAGTCGTTCTACCTCAAGGTCCGAGGCAGTTGAGTAGTTCGGCAGCTGTATCCGCGACTGAGCAGCCCTTTTGAGGACCCACTCTGCTCACCCCACATGGGGAGGGGGCTAGAAAAGGTGCCCTAAACATAGTCTGCCTCACTTATCCCTGACTGGACTGCCGCGTCCAGTGGGGTCACCACCCTGCGGCCAAAAAAGGAAAATGAACTTCGGTACGTGGAACGTACGGACTCTGATGGACAACAGTGGCAGTGAACGCCCCGAACACAGAACTGCCATCATTGCAAGGGAGCTGGGACGCTTCAACATTGACATAGCAGCCCTTCAGGAGACCCGGAGAGCAGGAGAGGGACAGCTGAAGGAAGAAAAAGGAGGCTACACCTTCTTCTGGAAGGGACTGCCCGAAAAAGACCAAAGAATGCACGGAGTTGGCTTCGCCATCAGAAATGATCTGATGAAACATCTGCCCGAAGCACCCACTGGCATCAACGAACGACTCTCAACCCTCCGAATCGATCTTGCCAAAAACCAACGGGCAACCATCATAAGTGCCTATGCACCAACACTAGATGCTGACGAAGACATCAAGGAGAAATTCTACTGTCAGCTGGACAACGTCCTATCGGGGATACCTAAGGAGGACAAAATCATCCTCCTGGGGGACTTCAATGCAAGAGTTGGGCGAGACTTCGACCTGTGGCCAGGAACCATCGGAAAAAAAGGGGTTGGAAACAGCAACTCAAATGGCATCCTGCTTCTCACCAAATGTGCGGAGCACAACCTTGTCATCACCAACACGCTCTTCCGCCAGAAAAACAAGTTCAAGACATCATGGAAGCACCCCCGGTCAAAGCATTGGCACCTCTTAGACTATGTAATCACACGCGCCAGAGACCGCCGCGACGTGCTCCTCACAAGAGCCATGACAGGTGCTGACGACTGCTGGACTGACCACAGGCTAATTCGATCCTCGATGGCTATCAAGATCGCTCCCAAGCGCAGACTCCAAGGAAGGAAGGCAAGGCGCAAAATGAACACCCAAGCCCTTCAGGAGCCCTCCAGACGAGCCCATCTCCAAACAGCACTCAAGGACCATCTACCCACAGTACACCCCGAAAATGTTGAGGAACATTGGAACAAACTGAAGACCTCCATCATTCAAGCCTGCGAAGAAACTATTGGATACCAAGCCAAGAAACATCAAGACTGGTTTGATGAAAATGACATCGAGATCCAACAGCTAATTGACAAGAAAAGGAAAGCCTTCCAAGCATGGCAGAGAGACATCAACTGTGCTGCTAAGAAAAAGATCTATGCCAGTGCAAAAGCCGAGGTCCAAAGAAGGACAAGAGAACTCAAGAACATCTGGTAGACAAAGAAGGCTGAAGAAATCCAACACCTGGCAGATACCCATGATGCTCAGGGATTTTTCAAAGCCACAAAGGTCATCCATGGACCAAGAAACCATGGCATACAGCCTCTACGCTCATCAGATGGAACCAAACTCCTGAAGGACCAAAAATCAATTGCACTACGTTGGAAAGAACACTACCAAAGCCTCCTGAACCGCAGCTCCAATGTGGCCGAAGAGGTCCTCTCACAAATCCCGCAACAACAAACCAGGGATGAGCTTGCAGCACTGCCTAGTTTGGAAGAAGTCAGCAATGCCATCAGCCAACAGAAGAATAACAAAGCCAGTGGACCAGATGGGATCCCTGCTGAAATCTTTAAAGAGGGAGGACCTGAACTGACACACCAACTCCACCAGCTCATAGAAAAAGTGTGGGTGACCGAGAAAATCCCAGCAGACTTCAAGGATGCCACCATCATCACCCTCTTCAAAAAAGGGGAAAGAACAGACTGCGGAAACTATCGAGGTATCTCCCTTCTAACCTCCGCTGAGAAAATCCTCGCAAGAATCCTTGCAAACCGCCTTTTACCCCTCTCAGAAGACACCCTCCCAGAATCCCAGAACGGCTTCCGCCCCTCCAGAGGAACAGTGGACATGATCTTCACTGCACGACAGCTCCAAGAAAAATGCAGGGAACAAAACCAACCTCTGTACATGGCATTCATCGACCTTGCAAAGGCATTCGACACAGTGAATCGCAGCGCTCTCTGGACCATCCTCCACAAAATCGGGTGCCCAAACAAATTTGTGAACATCCTGCGGCTCCTCCATGATGACATGATGGCAACAGTCTTGGACAGCAGTGGCTCCCAAAGTGACCCATTTAAAGTGGAATCCGGTGTCAAACAGGGATGTGTTATTGCCCCAACTCTATTCTCCATCTTCATCGCTATGATACTTCACCTTGTTGATGGGAAGCTTCCCACCGGAGTGGAAATAATCTATCGGACAGATGGCAAGCTATTCAACCTCAGCAGACTGGAAGCCAAAACCAAGGTTACAACAACATCTGTTATAGAACTCCAGTATGCTGATGACAATGTCGTCTGTGCGCATTCAGAAGATCTACAAGCCACTCTAAACACCTTTGCAGAAGCATACGAGAAGCTCGGCCTGTCATTGAACATTGAGAAAACCAAAGTGCTCTTCCAGCAGTCACCAGCCAATCCTCTCCAATGCCAGAAATACAGCTTAATGGTGTAACATTAGAAAATGTTGACCATTTCCGCTACCTTGGCAGCCACCTCTCCACCAAAGTCAACATCGACACCGAAATACAACACCGCCTGAGCTCTGCAAGCGCAGCATTTTTCCGAATGAAGCAGAGAGTGTTTGAGGACCGGGACATCCGTAGGGAGACCAAGGTGCTTGTTTATAGAGCTATTGTCCTCCCAACCCTGCTATATGCCTGTGAGACGTGGACTGTCTACAGACGTCACATGCAACTCCTGGAACGATTCCATCAGCGCTGCCTCTGGAAAATCCTGCAAATCTCTTGGAAAGACAAGTGGACAAATGTCAGCGTGCTGGAAGAAGCAAAGACCACCAGCACTGAAGCGATGGTCCTCCAACATCAACTCCGCTGGGCCGGCCACGTTGTCCGGATGCCTGACCACCGTCTCCCAAAGCAGTTGCTCTACTCCGAACTTAAGAATGGAAAACGGAATGTTGGTGGACAGGAAAAGAGATTTAAAGATGGGCTCAAAGCCAACCTTAAAAACTCTGGCATAGACACTGAGAACTGGGAAGCCCTGGCCCTTGAGCGCTCCAGCTGGAGGACAGCTGTGACCAGCAGTGCTGCAGAATTTGAGGAGGCACGACTGGAGGGTGAAAGAGAGAAACGTGCCAGGAGGAAAGCGCGTCAAGCCAACCCCGACCGGGACCGCCTTCCACCTGGAAACCAATGCCCTCACTGCGGAAGAAGATGCAGAGCAAGAATAGGGCTCCACAGCCACATACGGACCCACAAGGAAATCCGTAATGGAAGACCATCTTACTCGTCCAACTTAGTAAGTAACAGTGGCATAAAGCAAAGTGAAAAGGAGCAACCTCTCTCAAACATAACAGTTCTGAGACTGATGGTTTCCAATATATGTATGTATATATAGGCTTCAGGGATATGTGTTCAATGAAGAAGCCTTTCAAAGTAAACAGACGAGTCATGAAGTACAAAGGAGAGTCCAATTAGCATCAAAATCCAAGTAATGTCCAGTGATAATGGAGCACTGCTTCATTATCACTGTCTTCGTAGGCATGTGAGTATATGTTTGTTATATGGGTTATCTCTACTTTTATAATTTTGCTGGAAAATACTTGTTACTCTATGTTTTGTTTTAAATATGAGTCTAGAGTCACTGTGCATATCAACTCCTAAAGAAGGGATTCCCCCCCCCCCGAAACAGGGTACAAAAAATACCCGGGCACCTCTGTCGATGCCATTTGGATTTTGCCATAGATTGCTTTGTGTTTGTTCTGACATCCAACAAGTATTCTGGGACACTGTATAGCAATTTGACAAGATACCAACAGCAGTACCACTTAAGTTACTAAAAAAATTAACTTAGGATCTAGCTATGTATCTTACTAAAATCTCCTTTGCTGTTTAGTCACCAATCTCATTTTACAGACACAACATCTTACACCATAAGTAGAATTGCAGTTATAATCAGTCCTGGGTTTGCCAAATAACCGATTATCTTGGCTACAAGGGGTGGAAAGTCGTTTTTGATGGTTTCTTGAATGACATCATACATTTTCTTTTTTCCGCTGGAAAACATAAATCACAGGCACAGGTAAGTGATAGTAACCCTACTTCAGTGATTAGAACACATTCTGGACCTTTTCATAAACAGAATTTGCATGCCAGAGATTTTTTTTAATGTTTTTAAAGGCAGGTGCACCACTTTTCTTCATTTTTGAACATGGAATTTTGGTTTATGATATTTTAAAAAGTCATAAAAGATCAACATACACAGAGATCTTTGCAGGGAGAAAATCCAAGAATGCATTCGTTTTTCTGTTACATAGCTATCAAGTTAAGTTTACAAGACTTAATGGTTACTGGAAAAAAATTATGGATAGTAGAAGGAATACAATTCAATTTTCCTCCTAGTCCATATATTCATAATTCTGTTTCAAATAGGAAGATAACTCAGGCTGGCTCAATGGAATTTAAGAGAGCCTTAATACATACTCCTTTGGTAAAACTCTGTAAAGAGATTGCTACTGACACTGCTGATTAACAAAAGAAGGGTCAAAGATAGTGGAACAAAGGAACAATTTGTACTAAACTGTCTCTACATAGTGTCCGAATCCGCAGTGCAATGAGAAAGTAACTGAATCAAATTAGGTCTCATTGACATGTTAATCTGGTCTAGAGAACAATTTGTGCAGAGCTGATTCAGAATGACAGCAAGTAATGCTTATTAAGACAGTGATGGTGGAACGTATTCAGAAGAAGTCAGTTTCTATTATTTTTCTACCATCTGCCGTCATAATCATGCACTGTAACTACTGGATAGGAAAGAGACAATGCTTGCTTTTGAAAGCACTCATTCTAAGAGGTTTGCTTGATGTTCTTTGGAACTTGAGTTCAAAGTTTGAGTGCCTTCTAGTAGATTATGTGCAACAAAGCGGAGTGTGGACTGCTTCTGTTCATTGTGCAGCTAGCTATGTCCTCTTTACAATATTCCGCTAAATTTTCTCAACGTGCACTATTACGGGAATAGGATCAATCCACAATGTGTTGCTATGGGCCCTCTAAAATCTTTTCTTCCTAATGTTTTCTTCTTCTTGGTATTACCAAACCTTGGGGCTTCAACTAAGGCTGCTGATTCCTCATTCTTGTGCATAGCTTTGTGCTTTTTTTATACATAATTTCTATTATCATATATACATCTAGAATTTTTAGTCCAAAAAATCAACTAAAAACCCTGAATAGACTTATTTATGGGTCAATGTAAGTGCTTCACATAGAATCATAGAATCAAAGAGTTGGAAGAGACCTCCTGGGCCATCCAGTCCAACCCCTTGCCAAGAAGCAGGAATATTGCATTCAAATCACCCCTGACAGATGGCCATCCAGCCTCTGTTTAAAAGCTTCCAAAGAAGGAGCTTCCACCATACTCCGGGGCAGAAAGTTCCACTGCTGAACGGCTCTCACAGTCAGGAAGTTCTTCCTAATATTCAGATGGAATCTCCTTTCTTGTAGTTTGAAGCCATTGTTCCGCATCCGTAGTTCTTATCACAAAAGGCACCATCTTTGAGAAGAGTGGGGAAAGTTGGAAGCTTAGTCCATCCAGGGATAATAATAATAATTTTAAAAATGCCAAGCCCGCTACTCTCTTAACTGTAGTGCCACTTCTGGCCTTTTTGAATACTTTGGCAAAGAAATGGCAATTTATTTTTATTTATTTATCGTGTCAGAAGCGAATTGAGAATACAGTTATAATGTATAGGAAAACCACGAAGTTTAAAACTTGGCATTATACTAAATGTCCTTTGACCAGAAGCTGGCCGCTTAGAGTGTCTCTAGTGTCACTATGAGAAGGCCCTCCATTGTCCACGAGGCAGGGCTCAGACTTCATTGTAGGTGGTCCGTGGTTTGCTCTTTTCCACACTCGCATGTCGTGGACTCCACTTTGAAGCCCTATTTCTTAAGCTTAGCTCTGCATCTCATGGTGCCAGAGCGCAGTCTGATCAGTGCCTTCCAAATCACCCAGTCTTCAGTGTGCCCAGAGGGGAATTTCTCATCTGGTATCAGACACTGATTGGGGTTCCAGGTTTTAACCTGCCACTTTTGTACTCTTGCTTTCTGAGGTGTTCCTGTGAGTATCTCTGTAGATCTTAGGAAGCTATTTATTTAAGATGTTTGCTTGCTGCCTGATATCTGGACAGGATGGGTCAGAGATGTCAATGCCTTAGTCCTTTCATTACTAGCTGCTACTTCCTGATGGAGGTCTAATGGTGCAATGCCGGATAACAGTATAATTTATCCAGTGGTGTGGGGCATAAACATCCTTTGATAATGCGACATGTCCATTAAGAGCCACATCCACTGTTTCAATGTGGTGAGATGTATTCCACACTAGGCATGCATATTCAGCAACAGAGTAACAAAGCACAAGGGCAGACATCTTCACTGTGTCTATTTGTGATCCCCAAATTCTGCCAGTCAGCTTTCATATGATATTATTTCTAGCACCATTTTTTTGCTTGATATTCAAGCAGTGCTTATTGTAAGTCAGAGCATGGTCCAGAGTAATTTCCAAATATTTTGGTGTGCTGCAATGTTCCAGTGGGATTCCTTCCCAGGTAATCATCAGAGCTCAAAATGCTCTGTTCTTTAGATGAAAAGCACACGTGTGCATTTTAGATGGATTAGGAATCAGATGGTTTTCCCTGTAATAGGCAGTGAGAACACCTAAAGCTTCAGAGAGCTTCTGTTCAACCATTTCAAAGCTCCCTGCTTGAGTGGTGATGGCATGATCATCAGCATAGATGAAACTCTCTGTCCCTTCTGGCAGTGGCTGATCATTTGTGTAAATGTTAAACATTGATGAAGTATGAACACTCCCCTAAGGCAGGCCATTCTTCTGTTTTCACCATCTGCTTCTCTGACTCTGGAACTCGACAAAAAAGCTCCAGTTTTGTAGATTTCCTATAAAGTGAGTGATGTGGTAATTCTTTGTGATATTATACATTTTTTTCAGAAGGAGGCAATGATTTACAGTATCATAAGTTGAAGTCTATGAAGACAGCTCCTGTAATCTGCTGTTTTTCAAAGCCATCTTCAATGTGTTGAGTCAGATTCAGCACTTGTGATGTGCAGCTTTCCCCTTTCCTGAAACCAGCTTGCTGTGGGATCATAAATTGGTCTAGTTTTTCCATAATTCTGTGCAGGATAAGTCTTTCCAAAGCTTTATAAAAATGGCAAAACAAGGAGATTGATCTATAGCTTTTTGGATCACATTTTCTCCTTTCCATGGAATGACACCCAACTTATCCATGGGTTATATCAAAATCCACAATTTTGGAAGATACTTGTCTAAGTATTTCTTGTTCATAATTTGGACTCTTGGGATGTCCTACTCATGCCTTGGATTAATGTTTCCTGTTTTTCCTGAATTATAGTGTGGACTTCGTTTTTATGGACTTTGCTAAACTTTACCCTGGACTATTTTTGCTCCTGCTTATCTTCTTACCTAATTGGATTTACCTATTTCTTTAAAGTGCTTTTTACTTGCTGCTTTTTAATTATCTTCAATAAAAGGATTGTTTTCCAATCAACGGTGTGGTGTTTACAGTCAGAGGGCTTTTCCTGTCCTGGAGTGCAACATGTTGTATGTGTCAGCTGCTTGTTCCTGTAAGTGTTAAGAGCAGTGGCTGAGGATGTGCAAAGCGCTTTTCTTTCCCTACCAACACCTGAAAGCTCCCTTCTTATACTGCAAGGATTCCAAAGCAGATTACTTCAAAACAGAAGGAAAATGAAACCATTATCTAAATCCAAACACTTTTCTTCTGATTCTATACTGTCAAGTGCCTTGAGAAGATTGCTC
>NW_026847660.1:75150894-75161126 GCF_025583915.1 Anolis sagrei ordinatus
AATGGGTAAGTGGTTTAAATTCAGAATTACTCCTCCCACTATTCCTGCATGGCTCAAAATTGGTTCAAAAGGTATTTTTTTCCAAAATAATTCCAATTTAAGAAGATAACGACTGTACTTACCCATGCCTAGTAGCTACATCACGAACACAGAGAACACGCTGTTATCAGTATCAGTTCACACCTCCTGCATTCCAGAGTGACGTATGACATACGACACACTACGCTGCGTCCACTGCTCTATACACTTTTGTTTATAACCTCTTTAGGAAAGCTGTTACACTTTGCAAACCACTCCAACAGTGCCAATGAGTCCCTTCAAGGCATGGGAGTTTGGTGTGGGAAGTTTGGCCCAATTCTATCGTTGGTGGGATTCAGAATGCGCTTTGATTGTAGGTGAACTATAAATCCCAACAACTACAACTACCAAATAATAAAATCATCTCCCCCTGCCCCAAGCCCACCAGTACTCAAATTTGGTTGAATTGGGTATTTGTGCCAAATTTAGTCCAGTGAATGAAAATACATCCTGCATATCAGATAACTACATTACAATTCATAACAGTATCAAAATTACAGATATGAAGAAGCAACAAAAGTAATGTTATGGTTGGGGGCCTTCTCTTCTTTTTTGGAAACAGGCAGTGAATTCTTCCACCAAAAGCCCTCCTCCACTGCAATAGGCCAGGAAGGGCCATTTCTGAGACTCCAAGCAGGGAGGGGAGAGCAGGCGTGCTTGGTGCATGGTAGTGTGGGGCTCATTTGCAGTCAAGCGAGAGCGTGCCATGCTGAAGGCAGGCTCATGCCCAAGAGTCCCTTCAAAGCATGGGGGTTCTGTGTGCCAAGTTTGGTACAATTCCATCATTGCTGAAGGCACAGGTCAGCAGCTTGGGGGTCCTCCTGGACTCGGCGCTGATGCTTGATGCGCAGGTGTCGGCGGTGACCAGGAGGGCCTTTGCACAATTAAAACTCATGCGCCAGCTGCGACCATACCTCGTGAAGCCTGACTTAACAACAGTGGTCCATGCCTTAGACCCTCTACACTGGACTATTGTAATGCACTCTATGTGGGTCTTCCCTTGAAGATGTCCCGGAAACTTCAATTGGTCCAAAGCTCGGCAGCCAGACTTCTAACCGGGGCAAATTACAGGGAGTGCTCAACCTCCCCGTTTAAGGAGCTCCACTGGCTGCCGTTCATCTTCCGGTCCCAATTCAAGGTGCAGGTCACCACCTATAAAGCCCTGAATGGTTTGGGACCCACCTACCTTTGTGACTGCATTTCCTTTTGGTTTCTGGTGCTATGCATGTTCTGGTGCTATGCACAAACCTGCACAATCTCTTCGATCCTCTGGGGAGGCCATTCTTTTGTTCCTTCCTCTTTCACAGGCTCGACTCATGGGAAAGAGGGAGAGGGCCTTCTCCACTGTGACCCCCCCCCCCCGACTCTGGAACTCGCTACCTAGGGAGATCAGACAAGCTCCTAACCTAGCTGTTTCTAAGAAAGATCTAAAAACTTGGCTCTTCCGATGTGCCTTCAGAGAGTGACCACTCAACCCATTTGGTTGTTTAAGTAGGATTTGTTATTATTCTCAGGACTTTCCCGTAGTTTCACTGTGATGTCCAAAACGCCTCTCAATTGTCCCAAAGAGGAGTGCCACAGAATGCATATCTACTTGAAAATATATTTTTTTCATGTGAAAAAGTCTGGGACGGTGCTATTTCAAAGTTGTATTGTTGCTCATGGTTGTTTCTAGAGGAGCAACTTGTGGAAAGAAAAGGGCAGCCAAGGGTCAAGTATAGTTTGCAGGGAGTGCATTGGTGATTTTGGAGCTGTATTTTCTCCATTCCTATTTGTGGGATGATTTGTGACAAACCTCCAGTGGAAGGTGATCTGCAAAGGGACTTAAGAACATGCATAGCACCAGAAAGCAAAAGCACATATCTGCCCCGGAATAGGTCAGGTTTAAAGCCCAGTTCGGTAACAAAATGTAGCAAGAGCCATATTTCATTCTGCTGACGTTGATATATGGCATGGCTCCAGGCAGACTCTTTTGAGTTTCCAGTGTCAACCTCAATTGCTGTCCTTTGAAAAAAATCATTTTACAATTTAACTCTTTCCCTTCATAGAGGAATGGCTCTGAAAATCAAACTGCAGTATTTTAAGAGACATGCTGCACATATTATGTATAGATTTATCAAAAACAAGTCATGCCAGACTAATCTGATCTCTTTTTTTAATAGAGTTACAAGCTGGATAGATGCAGGGAATGCTGTGGATGTAGCGTACCTGGATTTCAGGAAGGCCTTCGACAAGGTCCCCCATGACCTTCTGGCAAGGAAACTAGTCCAATGTGGGCTAGGCAAAACTACGGTGAGGTGGATCTGGAATTGGTTAAATGGACGAACCCAAAGGGTGATTCTCCCCAATGCTTCCTCTTCATCCTGGAAAGTAGTGACGAGCGGAGTGCCAGAAGTAGGGTTTCGTCCTGGGCCCGGTCCTGTTCAACATCTTTATTAATGACTTAGATGAAGGGCTAGAAGGCAGGATCATCAAGTTTCCAGATGACACCAAATTGGGAGGGATAGCCAATACTCCAGAGGACAGGAGCAGGATTCAAAATGATCTTGACAGATTAGAGAGATGGGCCAAAACTAACAAAATGAAGTTCAACAGGGACAAATGCAAGATACTCCACTTTGGCAGGAAAAAATGAAATGCAAAGATACAGAATGGGGACAATGCCTGGCTTGAGAGCAGTACGTGTGAAAAAGATCTTGGAGTCCTCGTGGACAACAAGTTAAACATGAGCCAACAATGTGATGTGGCGGCAAAAAAGCCAATGGGATTTTGGCCTGCATCAATAGGAGCATAGTGTCTAGATCTAGGGAAGTCATGCTACCCCTCTATTC
Organism: Anolis sagrei ordinatus; assembly: GCF_025583915.1. Lineage (NCBI taxonomy): Eukaryota > Metazoa > Chordata > Lepidosauria > Squamata > Anolidae > Anolis > Anolis sagrei. Next base: position 75,153,804 of record NW_026847660.1, read on the forward strand.
CGCTTTGGTTAGACCACACCTGGAATATTGTGTCCAATTCTGGGCACCACAATTCAAGAGAGATATTGACAAGCTGGAATGTGTCCAGAGGAGGGCGACTAAAATGATCAAGGATCTGGAGAACAAGCCTTATGAGGAGCGGCTTAAGGAGCTGGGCATGTTTAGAGAAGAGAAGGCTGAGAGGAGATATGATAGCCATGTATAAATATGTGAGAGGAAGTCACAGGGAGGAGGGAGCAAGCTTGTTTTCTGCTTCCCTGGAGACTAGGACGCGGAACAATGGCTTCAAACTACAGAGAAAGGAGATTCCATCTGAACATGAGGAAGAACTTCCTGACTGTGAGAGCCATTCAGCAGTGGAACTCTCTGCCCCGGAGTGTGGTGGAGGCTCCTTCTTTGGAAGCTTTTAAACAGAGGCTGGATGGCCATCTGTCAGGGTGATTTGAATGCAATATTCCTGCTTCTTGGCAGAATGGGGTTGGACTGGATGATGGCCCAGGAGGTCTCTTCCAACTCTTGGATTCTATGATTCTATTGATAAATAGCTCCCTGGGATTAATATGATATTTATATAAGAATCTGGAGAATCATACTTTCTGTAACGTAAGGAAAGGCTCTGCCTGCTCAGTGCTGGTTAAAACAAAGGACAATAATAATTAGTTGTACAAATCAGATATTAAAATGGATTTTGACTGATCGGTGGTCATGTTCAGTTAGCATTTACCAAAAAGACTAACTGGGCTTGACATTTTTATTCTTTAATTGGGAGCCGAATTCGGCTTGGTTGATATTTATGGATTCAATAATGGAGGTCTTACAGTGTAAATCTCTCATAACTTTTTAATTGAATGCTGAGAACTTTTCTGTTCTGAAAAGCTGTATGAAACTTTGAAACAGAGGAGGAAAAGGAAAGGATCTAGTCAGGGGCGGCTCAACCCATTACGCAAAGTAAGTATTTGCAGTATAGTTGATTTTGCCCAGGGGCGCTCTTGAGGCGCTCTTGGGGGAAAATAGACCATGAGGCACAATTCAAAGTGCTGGCTTTAGCCTTTAAAGCCCTAAACGGTTCTGGCCTGACCTACCTGTCCGAACGCATCTCCTATGAACCAGTTAGGACATTAAGATCGTCTGGGGAGGCCCTGCTCTCAATCCCACCAGCTTCACAAGCACACCTGGCGGGGACGAGAGACAGGGCCTTCTCAGTGGTGGCCCCTCGGCTGTGGAATGCCCTTCCTGCAGATATTAGATCGACCCCCTCCTTGCTGGCATTCCGGATCGACCCCCTCCTTGCTGGCATTCCAGAGGAAAGTAAAGACCTGGCTGTTTGAACAGGCATTCGACTAAGCAGTGTGATTGATTGACTGACTATCAGAACACGGAATATCGGATAACGAGTTTGGATTCTGATTTCATTGATGAGACCTGATGGATTTGTTATACTGATGTAGTGATGTATTGATATTGATGTTTAATGATTTGTGATGCTATTGCTTTTAAATGCTTAATGATTTTGTATTGTGTATACCTCCGGCGGCGCAGTGGGTTAAAGCACTGAGCTGCTGAGCTTGTTGATTGAAAGGTCGCAGGTTCGATTCCAGGGAGCGGCGTGAGCTTCCGCTGTCAGCCCTAGCTTCTGCCAACCTAGCAGTTCGAAAACATGCAAATGTGAGTAGATCAATAGGTACCGCTCCGGCGGGAAGGTAACGGCGCTCCATGCAGTCATGCCGGCCACATGACCTTGGAGGTGTCTATGGACAACGCTGGCTCTTCGGCTTAGAAATGGAGATGAGCACCACACCCCAGAGTCAGACATGACTGGACTTAGTGTCAGGGGACTACCTTTACCTAAATTGTTGTAAACCGCTCTGAGTCGTCTAAGGGCTGAGAAGAGCGGTATACAAATAAAGTAAATAATAAAATGTATAGTTCACATATAATCAAAGAGCATTCTGAACTCCACCAATGATGGAATTGAACCAAATATGGCACACAGAACTCCCATGACGAACAGAAAATATATATCAGTGATTGCTTGGGGGGGGGGGGGGGGGGGGGGCAAAATACTGCTTGCTTACCGTTGAAAATTACCTAGGGCCACCTCTGGATTTAGTCCAGTGTTTCTCAATCTTCCTAATGCCACAACCTCTTAATACAGTTCCTCATGTCGTTGTGACCCCCAACCATAACATTATTTTCATTGCTACTTAATAATTTTGCTACTGTTATGAATTGTAATGTAAATATCTGATATGCAGGATGTATTTTCATTCACTGGACCAAATTTGGCACAAATACCCAATACTCCCACATTTGAATACTGGTGGGGGTGGGGGGGATTGATTTTGTGATTTGGGAGTTGTAGTTGCTGAGATTATAGTTCACCTACAATCAAAGAGCATTCTGAACTCCACCAGTGATGAAATTGAACCAAACCTGGCACACATAACTTCCATGACCAACAGAAAATACTGGAAGAGTTTCATGGGCATTGACCTTGAATTTTGGAGTTGTAATTCACCTACATCCAGGAAGCACTGTGGACTCAAACAGTGATGGAGCTGGACCAAACTTGGCACAAATCCTCAATATGCCCAAATGTAAACACTGATGGAGTTTGGGGGAAATAGACCTTGACATTTGGGAATTGTAGTTGCTGGGATTTATAGTCCACCTACAATCAAATATCATTCTGAACTCCACCAATGAGTGGAATTGAACCAAACTTGGAACACAGAACTCCCATGACCAAAAGAAAATACTGAAAGGGTTTTGTGGGCATTGACCTTGAATTTTGGAGTTGTAGTATACCTACATCCAGAGAGCAGTGTGGACTCAGACTCAAACAATGACAGATCTGGATCAAACTTGGCAGGAATACTCAATATGTCCAAATATGAACACTGTGGAGTTTGGGGGAAATAGACCTTGACATTTGGGAGTTGTAGTTGCTGGGATTTATAGTTCACCTACAATCAAGAGCATTCTGAACCCACCATGATAAATGGGCACCCATTGGAGTTCAGAGTTGTTGTATCTTCATGGTCTAAATTGTCTCCCTATTGTATTGTTATTTATTTATTTATTTAAAAGTTTTGTATACCGGCCTTCTCACCTCTCTTGAGGGACTCAGACCGGTTTCCAACCATAATATCACATACAATCAATAAAACATCATAATACATATTACAGTAAAACATTAAAACAGCAATTACAATCAATAACTATAATGGTCAGTCGTCACACTAAAATCGTTGCTCATCATCCTCCATCCATATCTCAGGGTGTTGGCTCACTCGTCAAATGCCTGTCTCCATAACCAAGTCTTCACCTGTTTCCTAAATGTCAGGATAGAAGGGGCGGTTCTGATCTCCAGTGGGAGAGAGTTCCAGAGAGGGGCCACCACCGAGAAGGCCCTGTCCCTCGTCCCCACCAGACGCGCTTGCGAGGCCGGTGGGATGGTTCGTAGGGGAGAATACGTTCGGAGAGGTAAACAGGGCCGGAGTTGTTTAGGGCTTTATAGGTTAACACCAGCACTTTGAATTGTGCTCGGAAGCTAATTGGCAGCCAGTGGAGCTGGTGTAACAGCGGAGTGGTGTGCTCCCTGTACCCAGCACCCGTTAGTAGTCTGGCTGCCGAGCGTTGGACTAGCTGCAGCTTCCGGGCAGTCTTCAGAGGCAACCCCACGTAGAGAGCGTTGCAGTAGTCTAAACGGGATGTAACCAAAGCGTGGACCACCGTGGCCAAGTCAGACTTCCCAAGGTACGGGCGCAGCTGGCGCACAAGTTTTAATTGTGCAAAAGCTCCCTGACCACCGCTGAAACCTGGGGCTCCAGGCTCAGCGATGAATCTAGGAGAACTCCCAGACTGCGAACCTGTGCCTTCAGGGGACGGCTCAGATAAGGCCACCAGGCTGTTACTGAAACAGAAACAGATTTTAATTAATTAATGTGATTTAATGTTTTAAATGTATGTAATTATTGGATTTTATTATGTATTTTATTATGTGTACATTAGAGGCATCGAATTGTTGCCGGCTGGAAGCCACCCTGAGTCCCCCCTGCCCCTGGAAAATATATTTTCCAGTCATAGATGGTTTAATTTGTAAATGCAAATTGACTATTTTCATCTCTCTTTTCTATCTTGTTTCTCTTTCTCTTTATGAAACTGTAAGTCATTGCTTTCAATTCTGAGTCATCTCAGGTGCATTAGCGTATACATATAGCTAGGAAATAAGCATGAGATCCTCCACACAAAACATATGCCCTAAGGTTGTACACCTGGCACCACCAGCTGATTTGCTGAAAATGCTGGTCATCATTTTAAAAGTTGATATTAAAATTTGCTTTCTTTTCTGAGTATATTTAAAATCGTATCAAATTCAAGGGAAGAGTGATTTTCTGGGAATCAGCTATTGTTTGTTCTGACTGTGAGCACAGTTCCCAAATCCCTTATCCTTGCACAAGCTGCACAGTTTTCTACCAGAGAGGAGCAGATGTTCGTGGCAGATGACCAGAGTAAATTAGTCACAAATGACACTTAAGGAAGGGAACATATGAGGTGGGACGTGTCTCCGCTCTATGCGCCATTGCTTGGGCAAGTGAACGAAACCAGCTACAAAGCCGAGAACAACATCAGAAGAAGCCATCGACCTTGAAGATCACCAGGATGCCGGGCAAACAAACTCATTTCGAGCACAATTAGAGAAGCCCATGAATGTTGGGAAGTAGGTGGATCAAATGTGCCGTGGATTCCAGGAAATATATTTGATGGCATGCCATGAAATTATCCTTCTGACTGCCATGCAATTACCCTGATGGTTGAATTGCAGGCCATAAAGGAAGGGCTGTGACAGATGTAGGTCTAGTTTAAACTTCAGAATGTTTCCGCTGGGAGGATCCTTTGCTGCACTATCACTCATCCCTTGCTCTTTGGCTCCTTCTGCTAATGAGAAGACTCTCTTGCACGGCGGGGAATGCCGTGGATGTGGCGTACCTGGATTTCAGGAAGGCCTTCAACAAGGTCCCCCATGACCTTCTGGCAAGGAAACTAGTCCAATGTGGGCTAGGCAAAACTACAGTTAGGTGGATCTATAATTGGTTAAATGGACGAACCCAGAGGGTGCTCACCAATGCTTCCTCTTCATCCTGGAAAGAAGTAACGAACGGAGTGCCATCAGCAGGTTTCTGTCCTGGGCCCGGTCCTGTTCAAGATCTTTATTAATGACTTAGATGAAGGGCTAGAAGGCATGATCATCAAGTTTGCAGACGACACCAAATTGGGAGGGAGAGCCAAGACTCCAGAGGACAGGAGCAGGATTCAAAACGATCTTGACAGATGAGAGATGATTGGCCAAAACTAACAAAATGAAGTTCAACAGTGACAAATGCAAGAGACTCCACTTTGGCAGGAAAAACGAAATGCAAAGAGACAGAATGGGAGAGGATGCCTGGTTTGAGAGCAGTACGTGTGAAAAAGATCTTGGAGTCCTCGTGGACAACAAGTTAAACATGAGCCAACAATGTGATGTGGCGGCAAAAAAAGCCAATGGGATTTTGGCCTGCATCAATAGGAGCATAGTGTCTAGATCTAGGGAAGTCATGCTACCCCTCTATTCTGCTTTGGTTAGACCACATCTGGAATATTGTGTCCAATTCTGGGCACCTCAATTCAAGAGAGTGGAAAACTGTGCCCTAATTCTGGGCACCACAATTGAAGGGAGATGTTAACAAGCTGGAATGTGTCCAGAGGAGGGCGACTAAAATGATCAAGGGTCTGGAGAACAAGCCCTATGAGGAGCGGCTTAAAGAGCTGGGCATGTTTAGCCTGAAGAAGAGAAGGCTGAGAGGAGATATGATAGCCATGTATAAATATGTGAGAGGAAGCCACAGGGAGGAGGGAGCAAGCTTGTTTTCTGCTCCCTTGGAGACTAGGACGCAATGGAACAATGGCTTCAAACTACAAGAGGAGATTCCATCTGAACATGAGGAAGAACTTCCTGACTGTGAGAGCCGTTCAGCAGTGGAACTCTCTGCCCCAGAGTGTGGTGGAGGCTCCTTCTTTGGAAGCTTTTAAATAGAGGCTGGATGGCCATCTGTCAGGGGTGATTTGAATGCAATATTCCTGCTTCTTGGCAGGGGGTTGGACTGGATGGCCCATGAGGTCTCTTCCAACTCTTTGATTCTATGATTCTAAGTGTACATCTTTATGTTGTTAACTTCAGTTATTCCTTTCTGTGGTCATCTCCCATCTGGTACAAAGAAGGATCCCATTCATACTGTAGTGCTATAATTCCAGCTGAACTGAAATTTTGTAGAATTCTAGAATTTTCAAAGAGGAATTTAACATTCTTAACTCTCGTGTCATGAATGACTTTTTAATAACTTTGAAACATAGGTTCTTTTTATTGCAATTTCCAGTGTGAGAAGGTATATCAGATTACAGAAAACATTTAGACAAAGAATGACATTGGACTACAGACATACAGATTCTATGCAACCACATTGGATTTGCAATTACATTCGTTAACAAACAAACAAAGGGGAATTACATTTTCACTCAACATTCACACACATGTACACGTATTCATCCACATGCATCCAAATATTACCATATCATTTTCTCCCTCCTTGGAGATGCACCTGATAGGCCGGGCCATGCTTTCCTGCAGCCTGCCAACGTATAGTTCCATAACTTCCATAATGCCATAACTTCAAAACGCTGAAATGCCAGAACTTCTTCCCTAAGCACAATGCCAAGGACCAGATCTCTGTTTTTCATACAGCAGAACCTGACTCCATGCACAAAATCTAAGTCTCCAAAAGCGCACTTCTTCCTTCTTCCTCTTCCCTTGAGAAAGAAGGCCAAAGTGAACAGACTGCTCCCTTGAAAATCTGCCACTCTCCAAATAAACCATCTCTCTCCTTCCCATGGAGCAGAGCATAGCAGGTGAACCAGACTCCTCAGGTCGGTCACACTTTGGGCATTATTAGACTGAGTCTTTTATAGGAATATTCTGCTGAGGTAGTCCCAAAGTTGTAAATTGAATGATAGACATCTTCCATCCTGGCTCCATCTCAGTTTCCTGGACAGATGTTGATCTTCTTGATTGGTGTTGATCTTATGTTGACTTCCTTCTTAACATAAAGAATGTTGCAAACATTTCTGTTAGCACTGTCCCATTCTTATCAGCGTTTACTCTTCAGATCTTATTAGCAGGTTTTAATCACAGTCCAGCAAGCAGGTAGTTAGTCATTCCTCAGGGGGCCATTCTCTCCCCTCTGTTGTTTAACATCTATATGCAACCACTTGCTCAGCTGGTTCGAG